>CM053579.1:61179619-61229342 GCA_028646485.1 Cryptoprocta ferox
CTTTGCTTGAAAGTTAAGGATATTAACATTCTTACATTTAGTACTACTGTCCTTTACCCTATGCCCTGATTTTGGTTACCTATATTGCAATTTTTACATTATAAACTTTTATAAGACTTTCATTCATTTCTGTAAACATTTTCATTTTTGTTTAGTCTTAGGTTAAATACACTCAAAGTCCACTACCAGTCATGTATACATGACTTCTCAAATACTTAGTTTATTTCTATGCATTTTCATATTTTACTTGACTTTGACTTCAAGTAGTTTTTTCTAGTATTTCTTAAAAATATTATGTTCCCTGAATTTGTGCATGCTGAGATAATCTGCTTATTTCATTTATACTCAAAGAAAAATGTGACTAAGTAAAAAAAAAAAAAAAAGAGAGACAGTTTTGACATGTGTATATCCATAAAACCAACATGGTGATAATGAACATTTTAATTATCCCCAAACATTTTCATTATGTCCCTTTGTAATTCATCCCTACATCTAAACTCTGTCCCTAGGAAACATCTAATCTGTTTTTTATACCTATAAAGTGGATTGATTTTTTTGGAATTTTATATAAATTTTATAACTGTATAATCTTTTTAGACAATAATATTTCTAATTTCTGTGTAAGTTGTAATTAAGTTTTCTCCTCATTATGAGACACATTTTCCTTTCTATAAGTTGTAAAACTTATAATTTGTTATTGTATGCAGACACTGCAAATTTTACTTCATTGGTTAGTGATATTTTTGTATTCTTACAACTATTCTTGATATTTATTCAGGAATGCTTTTATGTTACTTGGGAACAATTATATTTTAAGATCTTAATTTTAAGTTTGTTAGAAGTACAGCAGCATTTAGTTTATGGTTAATTTTCTCCATAATTGAGGCAATATTTTGTGTTTTTCCACACAATGTGTTGGGCTTTATGAGGAATTCCATCCTACCTGGTGAGAGAAGGCACACTTTCATGAACTGTGTAAAGTATAGTCATTACTGTCTCTACCTTTTTAGGTGGTTCTTTTCCTAATCTTGCAGTTTCCTATCACTCTTGTGGTGACCAAAACTTAGCTAACTATTCAAGTGGAACCCTCTGCAGATCTCTGTTGTTTCAATAGATTCTAGTGAAGTTAAGCTATTCTGTTTTTTACTACAGGAACCAGTGTTCGAAGAATCAGTAATGTTACACTTGTAATAGCCTTTTAAAGCCATATAATTCAACATTAATATTTTTCAGATAGGAAACCCGAGTCACTGAGATTAAATGCCTTGATTAAATCGTTTTCATACCTCTGCTGGCAGAACTAGGACTAAAAATGGATTTCCTAAATCTTAGTACAGTGTTGTGTTAGGTAATTTCCACCATGCTTCATTCAAGAAATTTATAGGAGGCGCCTGGGTGGCTCAGTCGGTTAAGTGTACTTCTTTGGCTCAGGTCATGATATCATGGTCTGTGGGTTCCAGCCCCATGTCAGACTCTGTGCTGACAGCTCACAGCCTGGAGCTGCTTCGGATTCTCTCTCTCTCTCTCTCTCTCTCTCTCTCTCTCAAAAATAAACATTAAAAAATTAAAGACAAGAAATTTATAAAACGCATCCTCTTAAATCACCAAATTCAAACTATTCTTTAAATTCATGTCCAAGGCACACTTGAAAAGGAAGGCTCACTGAAGGCAGGGAAGCTTTCAGAAAAGAAGATATGTATAGAAGAACTTAAAAGATAGGTAAGAATTCATGTAGACAGACAGATGTTGAGAAAAGTATGAGCAAATACTCACAGAGGAGATAATATTCATGAAAGAATTTTACCTTGAAATTACATGGTAAATTCTGGGAAACTAGAAGTACCTTGATATGGGTGGAGCAATACCCATGACAGAGTTAAATTTTTATTCTGTAGGAAATGATGAATCACAGGCATAAGAATAAATCAAAATTTCACTTTTGATAGATCATTCTGGAGTCAGTATAAAAGAAGCATTGAGGAAAATGGAAAGGTTAGGGAGACTGTAAATCCAGAAACTACTTAGGTGACTACTGCAATCATCCAGGCAAAAGACAGAGTCTAAATTAAAACACTAAAGGAGTATCAATGAAGGTATAAAAAAGAGATAAATATCTCTATCTGTATTTGTCTATCTATGAATCTATCTATCATCTATCTATCTTGAGTGGTAGATTCTTAGTTCTTAGAAACAATTCAATATAAAGGTTGGAAAGAGAAACTATGTGGAATGATTATGATTCCCAGATTTCTGACTTCTTTTGGTAATTTGATAGATAATAATATCATTAACTAAGGAAAGGAACTTAAGATAAAAAGTAGTTTTGTAAGAAATGTTGATATTCTAAATTTAAGAAACCAAAGCATTAGGTATTCTAAATTTAAGGAACCAAAGGAAATTTTAAGTCAAGAATTCAGATAGGCAGTTAGATTATGTGTGAGGACCTCAAGCAGGAGACTTGATTAAGATATATAAATTTGTAATCTATAAGTATGTAGTTTATAGTGGAGTCTGTGGGTGAGAGTGATAGCACCCATATTGTGAAGATAAGAAAATAGCGCCAAAGACACTGCGCTAGAGAAAAACAAATTTAAGTGTAGATGGAAAAATAAAGACTGACAATAAAACTGAGAGGGGAGGGGCGCCTGGGTGGCTCAGTTGGTTAAGCATCCCACACTTGATTTCGGCTCAGGTCATGATCTCATGGTTGGTGAGTTTGAGCCTCGAATTGGGCTCTGTGCTGATGGTGCAGTGACTTCTTGAGGTTCTCTCTTTCTCCCTTTCTCTCTGCTCCTCTCCCACTCACTCTCTAATAAATAAATAAATAAATAAATAAATAAATAAATAAATATTTTTTTTGAAAAGACTAACTCCCTCTCTCTCTGCCCCTTCCCAGCTTGCACTCTGTCTGTCACTCTCTTGAAACATAAATAAACATTTAAAAATTTAAAGAAAGGGGCTTGGGTGGCTCAGTCGGTTAAGGGTCCAACTTCAGCTAGGTCATGTTCTCATGGTTTATGAGTTTGAGCCCCGCATTAGACACTGTGGGGACAACTCAGAGTCTGGAGCCTGCTTCAGATTCTGTGTCTCCCTCTCTCTCTGCCCCTCCCTAGTTTGTGCGCTCTCTCTCTCTCTCTCAAAAATAAATGGACATTAAAAATTAAAAAAAAAACAACTAAGACATAGCAAGTAAGAAGTTGCTCTGCCTGAGGTCAAAGAGGTTGCTGCCTGTTTGTCCTGCAGGATGTTGATGATTTCCTGTCTCACATTTAGCTCTTTCATCCATTTTGAATTTAATTTTGTGAATGGTGTACGAAAGTGGTCCAGTTTCATTCTTCTGCATGTCACTATCCAGTTCCCTCAGCTGGATAGATAATTCCCCCCCCCCATTGGATACTTTTTCCTGATGTCTTGAAAATTAGTTGGCCATATATTTGTGGGTCTATTTCTTGGTTTTCTATTCTATTCCATTGATCTCTGTGTCTGTCTTGTGCCAGTACCCTACTGCCTTCATGATTACAGCTTGGTGATACAGCTTAAAGTCCAGAATTGTGATGCCTCCAGTTTTGGTTTTCTTTTTCAATATTACTTTGGCTATATGGGGTCTTTTTTGGTTATATTGCCTAAATTGAATTTAAATTAAAAAAATACTGAGAGGAGAGTCATAAGAGTAATCAAAAGCTAAGCAAAGTTTTAAAGAGGTACACTTTATAAAGTATGTAGAAAAGTCAAGTCAGAGATTTAATGTTATTTGGATGTTAACACTGAGGTATTCATTAAGAAGATGATTTAGCTATCTGCTAAAACAACAAAATAATAAAACATGCTGTATGCTTTCTGATCCATATTACTGCTCTGAATTTGCCATACTATTAATAAAAATGCTACTGATGCTGTTGTGGCAAGCCATTTAATAGCTAAATTTACTTTAGAGATAAGAGGCCAAAGTCAGTTTGTTAAACATTATACATTAATGTTTCCTTCAGGTTAACTTACAATTATGCCACTGTATAAGTAAACTGGTAGGCAAATAATCTTCGAGAACCCTTCTAGTTTTACATTCTGTAATTTTCACCATCTTATACTGAGAAACTGAAAAATGTGTGCAAAATACCTTGTTTCCTATCTCAGAGTTGGAAGAAATCATAAAGTAACTTAGTTCAATACTACATGTAGAGTTAAATATCCTCTAAAAAAACTACAGAAAAGTGGGATATGCAGCCTCTGCTTGAGGAATGAAACCTGGAAATGTACTTAAGGGACACGTTCCTATAAAAAAAAATTTGAGCTAATTTTAGTACATAATTATAGGTATTTAATATTTTTAGCCTTACATTCATAAGGAAATACATGAAAAAATGTAAAGGCAAAAAATGAAAAAATGGCCTTTAAAGCAAACAAAAAAAAATAAAATTACAAAGTTGCCCACTGTTACTATAGTTGGCAGATCTAACCAATATTAGAATTCACATCATAGGAAGTCCTGAGAATAGAGCAACATGAAAGTGTCTTTAAAATAAGTGGTGCTACAAAATGTTCAGAAAGATTTTAAAATGGAAAATAATTCATATAAAAATAATAGGACAGTATAAAAAACAGGTGGATTTGTTTTATAGTTTTCAGAGTACAAGTCTTTCACCTCTTTGGTTTGGTTTATTCCTAGATATCATCTTGTTTTTAGTGCAATTGTAAATGGGACTGATTCCTTAATTTCTCTTTCTGCTGTTTCATTATTGGTATATAGAAACCCAACAGATTTCTGTATGCTGATTTTGTATCTTGTGACTTTACTGAATTCACTTATCAGTGCTACCAGTTTTTTAGTGGAGTCTTTCAGATTTTCTATATAGAGTGTTATATCCTCTTAAATAGTGAAAGTTTTACTATTTCATTGGCAATTTGGATGCCTTTTATTTCTTTTTGTAGTCTGATTGCTGTGGCTAGGATTTCCAGTACCATGTTAAATAACAGTGGTGAGGATGGACATCCCTGTCTTACTCCTGACCATAAAGTAAAAGCTCTGTTTTTTCCTCACTTAAGATGATATTATGTGTGGGCTCTTCATATGTGGCCTTCATCTTTTAATGTTTATTTTGAGAGAGAAAGAGAGGAGGAGGGGCAGAAGGAGAGGAGAGAGAACCCCAAGCAGACTCTGCACTGTCAGCGTGGAGCCCAACATAAGGCTCAATCTCACAAACCATAAGATCATGACCTGAGCCAAAATCAAGAGTTGGATGCTCAACCAACTAAGCCATACAGGCACCCCCATATATGATCCTATGTTCCCTCTATACCTATGTTTAGAGTTTTTATCATGACTAGATGTTGTATTTTGTCAAATGCTTTTAATGGATCTATTGAAATGATCATATGGTTCTTAACATTCCTTTTATTAATGTGATGTCTCATATTGATTGATTTGCAAATACTGAACCACCTTCAGAACCCAGGAATAAATCCCACATAGAATATTTAATGCTGAATTCGTAATATTTCTTTCAAGACTACTCATGATTTTTTTTCTTTTTCAAGGTTTTATTTAAATTCCAGTTAGTTAACATACAGTGTAATATCAGTTTTATGTATAGAATTTTTTTAAATTAAAGTTTTAAGTTTTAATTTCAATTCCTGTTAGTTAAAACATAGCGTAATATTCATTTCAGGAATAGAATTTAGTGATTCATCACTTACATACAACACCCAGGGCTCATCACAACAATACCCATCACCCATTTACCCATCCCCCTGATCACTTTCCCCTTTAGCAACCCTCAGTTTATTCGTCAAAGTAAAGAGTCTGTTTTCTGGTTTGCTTTGTTTCCTTCACCCTATGTTCATCTGTTTTGTCTATTTTTTTAACGTTTATTCATTTTTGAGAGACAGAGAGCAAGCAAGTGTGGGGCAAAGACAGAGGAAAACACAGAATCCAAAGCAGGCTCCAGGCTCTGAGCTGTCAGCATTGGAGCCCGATACAGGGCTTGAACTCATGAACCATGGGATCATGACCTGAGCCGAAGTCAGACGCTCAACTGACTGAGCCACCCAGAAGCCCCTCATCTGTTTTGTTTCTTAAACTCCACATATGAATGATATCATATGGTATTTGTCTTTCTCTGACATATTTTGCTTAGCATAATACTCTCTAGCTCCATCCACATCGTTGCAAACATCAAGATTTCATTTCTTTTAAATGGCTGAGTAACATTCTATTGAATATATATACCACATCATCCTTATCCATTCCTCAGTCAATGGACATATGGGCTCTTCCCAAATTTGGCTATTGTTGATAATGCTGCTTTAAACATAAAGGTGAATATATCACTTCGAATCAGTATTTTTGTATCCTTTGGGTAAATAGCTAGTAGTGCAAATGCTGGATCTTCAGGTAGTTCCATTTTTTAACTGTTTAAGGAAACTCCACACTGTTTTACAGAGCGGCTGCACCAGTTTGCATTCCTACCATACATTGTGAAAGTGTCCTCTTTTCTCCTCATCCTTGCTAACACCTGTCTTGCCTGTGTTGTTAAGTTTAGCCATTTTGACAGGTGGCAAGCAGTATCTAATTGTGACTTTCATTTGTATTTCCCTGATTACAAATAATGTTGAACATCTTTACATGTACCTGTCACCCATCTATAGGACTTCTTTGGAAAAATGTCTATTCATGTCTTCTGCTCATTTCTTAACTAGATAATTTGGTTCTTTGGGTGTTGAGTTTGATAAGTTCTTTATAGATTTTCAATACTAAGTCTTTATCCAATATGTCAATTGCAAATATTTTCTCCCATTCATAGGCTGACTTTTACTTTTGTTGATTGTTTCCTTCTTCATGCAAAATCTTTTTATCTTGATGAAGTCCTAATAGTTCATTTTTACTTCTGTTTCCCTTGCTTCCAGACATATATCTAGTAAGAAATTCCTATGGCCAATGTCAACCTGCTTGTGTTTTCCTATAGGATTTTGATGGTTTCCTGTCTCATATTTAGGTCTTTCATCCATTTTGAATTTATTTCTGTGTATGGTGTAAGAAAGGGTCCAGTTTCATTTTTCCTGCATGCTGCTGTCCAGTTTTCTCAACACCATTTGTTGAATAGACTGTCTTTTTTCCATTGGTTATTTCTTACTGTCTTGCTGAAGATTAGTTGACCATATAGTTGTGGGTCCACTTCTGGGTTTCATATTCTGTTCCAATGATCTATGTGTCTGTTTTTGTGCCAGTACCATGCTGTCTTGGTCACTAAAGCTTTGTAATATAACTTGAAGTCTGGAATTGTGATGCCATCAGCTTTGATTTTCTTTTTCAGGATTGCTTTGGCTATTTGGGGTCTTTTGTGTTTCCTACAAACTTTAGGATAGCTTGTTCTAGCTCTGTGAAAAATGCTGGTGGTATTTTAATAAGGATTGCATTAAATATGTAGATTGCTTTGTATAGTATAGACATTTTAACAATATTTCTTCTTCCGTTCCATGAGCATGGAATGTCTTTCCATTTCTTTGTGTCATCTTCAATTTCTTTTATCAGTGTTCTATAGTTTTTCAGAGTACAGACCTTTACCCCTTTAGTTAGGTTTATTCCTAGGTATCTTATGGTTTTTTGGTGCAATTGTAAATGGGGATTTATTCCTTGATTTCTCTTTCTACTGCTTCATTACTGGTGTATAGAAATGAAACAGATTTCTGTACATTGATTTTGTACCCTGCAACTTTACTAAATTTGTCTATCAGTTCCAGCAATTTTTGGTGCAGTCTTTCTGGTTTTGTAGTGAACGTTTCATTTCTTTGCCAATTTGGATATCTTTTATTTCTTTTTGTTGTCTGGCTTCCAGCCCTATGTTAAATAACAGTGGTGAGAGTGAACGTTCCTGCCTTATTCCTGACCAAAGAGGAAAGTTCTCAGTTTTTACCAATTAAGGATGTTATTAGTGGTGGCTTTTTTGTATTTGGCCTTTATGATGTTGACATATTTTATCTGTAAACCCACTTTGTTGAGGGTTTTTATCCTGAATGGATGTTGTATTTGTCACATGCTCCTTCTGTATATATTGAGAAGATCATATGGTTCTTACCTTTTATTAATGTGATGCATTGCATTGATTGGTTTGTAAATATTTAACCATCTTTGCAACCAAGAAATATATTACCTTGGAGAATTATTGTTTTCACGTACTGTTGTATAAAGTTTGCTAGTGTTTTATTGCAAATATTTGTATCTGTGTTCATCAGGGATACTGGCCAGTAGTTCCCTTTTTTGTGGTTTTGGTTTCAGGGTAATGCTGGCCTCAGAGTATGAATTTGGAAGTTTTCCTTCCTTTTCCATTTTCTGGAATAGTTTGAGAAGAATACATATTAACTCTTCTTTATTAAATGTTTGGTAGAGGTCACCTGTGAACCCATCTGGTTCTGGACTTTCATTGGTTGGGAGTTTTTTGATTACTGATTCAATCTTTGCTGGTTATCAGTCTGTTCATGTTTTTTATTTCTTCCTGTTTCAATTTTGGTAATTTACATGTTTCTAGTAATTTATCCATTTCTTCCAGGTTGTCCATTTTGTTGGCATATAGTTTTTCATAATATTCTCTTAGAAGTTCTGTGGTGTTGGTTGTTACATTCCCTCTCTTATTTGCAACTTTATTTGGGTCTTTTTTCTCTTTGATGAGTCTGGCTACATATTTCTCAATTTCAATTATTTTTTTCAAATAACTAGCTCCTGATACCATTGATATGTTCTATCATTTTTTAAAGTTTCTATATAATTTAGTTGTAATCTAATCATTATTATTTCCTTCCTTCCTTCAGGCCTCTTTTATTGTTCTTTTTCTATCTCCTTTAGGTGTAAGGAGATACAAGGTCCTTGTAAGGAGATACAAGGTATAAGGTGTAAGGTCGTTTATTTGATATTTTCCTTGCTTCTCAATGTAGGTCTGTATTGCTATATACTTCCCTCTTAGGACCACATTTGGTGTATCCCTAAGGTTTTGGACAGTTGTGTCTTCATTTTCATTTTTTTCCATGTATTTTTTATTACTTCTTTGATTTCTTGGCTGACCCATTCATTCCTTAGAGCATGTTGTTTAACTTCCATGTATTTGTGGTCCTTTCAGATTTTTTTCATGTGGTTGCCTTCTGGTTTCATAATGTTCTGGTTAAAAGAAGTGCATTGTATGACTTCAGTGTTTATATTTGTTGAGCCTTGTTTTTGACCTAAGAGTTGATCTATTGTGGAGAATGTTCATTTGTACTGAAGAAGAATGTGTATTCTGCTGCTTTATGATGGAATGTTCTGAATATATCTGTTAAATACATCTGCTCCACTGTGTCCTTCAAAGCCATTGTTTCTGTGTTGATTTTCTGCTTAGATGATATGCCCATTGATGTTATTGGCATATTAATACTCTCTACTATTACTGAATTATTATCAATTAGTTACTTTATGTTTGTTATTAATTGATTTATACATTTGGGTGCTTGCATGTTAGGTGCATGTATATTTACCAATGTTAGATTTTTTTGTTGTATTGTCCCCCTTATTATGATATAGTGCCCTTCTTCATCTCTTGTTACAGTCTTTGTTTTATCTTCTAGTTTGTCTGAATTACATATTGTTACTCCAACTTTATTTTTTAAATTTAAATTTTAGTTAACATACAGCACAATATTGGTTTCAGGAGTAGAATTCAGTGATTCATCACTTATATACAACAGCCAGTACTCATGACAACAAGTGCTCGACTTAATACCCATTACCCATCTAGCCCATCTCCCACCCATCTCCCTCCAACAACCCTTAGATTGTTCTCTATTGTTAAGAGTCTCTTGTGGTTTGTTTCCCTCTTTTCTCTTCTCCCTCTTTCAATATGTTCATCTGTTTTGTGACTTTGTTTTGACATCCATTTGCATGATAAATGTTATTTCATCCCAATTCATTCCATCTGCAGGTGTCTTTAAATCTAAAATTAGTCTGTCTTAGGCAGCATATTGATGGGTCTTCCCCTTTTAATCCATTCTTTAACCTTATCTTGTGATTGGAGTGTTCAGTCCTTTTACATTCAAAGTAATTATTGATAGATATGTATTTATTGCCATTTTATTACTTGATTTGTCATTGTTTCTGAGCTTTTCTCTCATCCGTTGTTGTCTTTGTCACTTTTGGTCTCTCTTGTCTACTCAAAAAGTTCCTTTTTATATTTCTTGCAAGAGTGGTTTAGTGGTCACAAACTCCTTTAGCTTTTGTTTGTATGGGAAACTCTACTTCTCATTCTATTCTGAATGATAGCTTTCCTGTATAGAGTATTATTGGCTGCACATTTTTCCCATTCAGCACTTTGAATATATCATGCCATTCTGTTCTGGCTTGCTAAGTTTCTGTTGAGAAATCTTCTGCTAGGCATATGTGTTTTCCCTGATAAGTTAAGGACTTCTTTCGTCTTGATGCTTTTAAGATATTTTCTTTATCACTATATTTTGCAAATTTAGTTACAATATGTCTTGGTGTTGGCCTGCTTTTTGTTTATTTTGATGGGAGTTTTCGGTGCCCTCTGGATCTGCATGTCTGTTTCCTTCCCCAGATTAGGGAAGTTTTCAGGTATTATTTATTAATTTTTTAGTTTACTCATTTTTAAAAAATAATCTCTACTCCCAGTGTGCAGCTTGAACTCATGACCCCAAGATAAAGAATCACATGCACTGCCAACTGAGCCAGCCAGGTGCCCCAGGTACTATATCTTCAAATTAATTTTCTGTCCCTTTTTCTTTCTTCTTCTTCTGGAACTTCTATAATATGAATGCTTTACATTTGATGGAGTCATTGAGTTCCTTAAGTCTATCCTCATGTTGCATAATTATCTCTCACGGTATGGAGGTTTCTCAAAAAGCTAAAAATAGAACTACAATTCAGAAATTGCACTACTAGGTATTTACCCAAAGGATAAAAAAATATAGATTTGCAGGGGTACACGCTCCCTGATGTTTATAGCAACATTATCAGCAATAACCAAACTATGGAGAGAGCCCAAATGTCCATCTACTAACAAATGGATAAAGAAGATGTGTGTGTGTGTGTGTGTGTGTGTGTGTGTGTGTGATAAAATACTATTTGGTGATAAAAAAGGAATAAAATCTTGCCATTTGCAATGGGGTGGATGAAGCTAGAGTGTATTATGCTAAGCAAAATAGTCAAAAAAAGACAAATACCATATGATTTCACTCATAGGTGGAATTTGATAATCAAAACACATGGTGAGTGAGACAGAAGGAAACAAACCATAAGAGACTCTTAATGATAGAGAACAAACTGAGGGTTGATGGAGGGAGGGGGGTGGAGGATGGACTAAATAGGTGATGGGTATTAAGCAGGGCACTTTTTGTGATGAGCACTGGGTGTTGCAAGTGATGAATCACTGAATTCTACTCCTGAAACCAATATTGCATTGTATGTTAACAAACTAAAATTTAAACGAAAAATGGAGAAAAAATTTCTTTCTTTCTTTTCTTCAGCTTCTTTACTTCCCAATAGTTTGTCTTCTATGTCACTAATTCATTCCTATGGTTCTTCCAGCCTGCTGTTCATTGGCATCAAACCTTTTGTTCCACCTCATTTAATGCACTCTTCATCTCTGATTTATTCTTTTTTAAATGTTTTGTCTCTGTGATAAAGATCTCCCTGACGTTTTTTTTTTTTCTTTTCTCAAGTTGGGTGAGTATCCTTATAATCACTGTTTGAAATCCATCAGACATGTTACTTATATCTGTTTTTGCTTAGATCTCTGGCCTTGGACATCTCTTGTTCTTTCATTTGGGATAATTCCTCTATCTTTGCATTTTTTTGGTCTCTGCATTCTTTCTGTGTGAGAAAACCCATTTAATGTCTTTTTCTTCTGAAAGTAATGGCCTTATGAAAAAGAGGTTGTGTATGCCCAGGAACTGTTTGTTTGGGGCATGTCCTTTGTGTGTGGTGTGTGTGCTCTACTGTTGTGTTTTTGCTTCTCTATACTTCAGGCCAATCATCTGCAGAGGCTCTTCTTGTCTGTTGTAGACAGTGTTTATTCACTGGCCTCAATGTGGCACATTTTAACTAGGTGTGCTCTGGTCTGCTAGTTAAATGAGACTTGATTCCACCTTCACCAGAACTTGGGCCCTGCAGAATTGTGGTCAAGAGATGTGATGTGGGCAGAAGTTTGTACTCATCTTCTGTGGGAGGGACCCACCACACTAGGGCTAGGCAAGCATGACCAGTAAGGGTAGTCCCAGTAGAGTATAGGGGTCAGAAAGTAGTGCATACAAGTTAGGCAACCAGTGTTGGGCCCGCTGTTTCTTGCAGGTGACACTGTATTTATGCTGAAGGTAGTTAAGGAAATGGTACTGTCCAACTCCTTTGTTCCTGGAAAGGTGTCTTGGTGAAATTGCCTCGCAGGGACATGCTCTGAGAAGAGTGAATGAGTATTCTTCTCACTCTGTGTCCCCGGCACTCTTCAAATCACTGTTTCCATGCTGTCTGACCCAGGTTGTTTGCCTGCCTTCTCTCCAGGAGTAAGGCAGTGCCCTCTGGGCTCTAACCTAGCCAAGCTTTCTGACTTTTAAAGCTCCAAGCTTTACACCCTGCTGGTTGCAAGAACTCATGAGATACAGCTTGTCTCATTTTCTGCACCAATTTTTTTTAGGGAACACTTTCCTTGTGCATTCCCCTGTGTGTTCCTCCCTCTCTTGCCTTCTCCATGACCATGACTCCCTCGCCTTCACTGCACTTGTGATCCATTTCTCCCATAAACTATATCTCTGCACTTCCTACCTTCTTTGACGTGGCCTCTTCTCTCTCTTGAGTTGTGGAGTTTGTTCTGTCAGTCTTCAGGTTGATACCTGGTGTATTTAGGATGATATGATAGTTATCTTGTTGTGTTCATGGGATGAGGCAAACCTAGGATCCTCCTCCTCCTCCTCCATCTTCCTCTGTCAGGTTTATTTCTTTATGCTTCTGTGAACATGTTCTGAAAGCCATCCACAGCCTATTGTTACCCCAGACACCTTGGTTGTTAGCATAAAATAACTTGGTTGTTAGGATAAAATAACTATGAATTTGTGTTAATAAGTACATATTCAGATACCAACTGAGTATATAATAATATAATTGTTAACATCAACAACACAAAATGATGGGCAGATTTGTAAAGTAGTAGAGTATTTGTAGGTAAATTAAATTCAATTAATCAGTTTAAATAACTGTAAAAACTTTAAGGTGTATTACATAATTGCCATGGTAACCACAAAGAAAGAGTCTACAATATATAAAAAAAGAAAATGAGAAGTAAATCAACACATTACTAAAAAAATCAAGAAAACAAAGGAAGATAGCAAGAGAGAAAATCAATAAAAAGCAAAAATACATACATAAAACTTTTAGCAAAATGTCAATAGTAAGTCCTTCCCTATCTGTATTTAGATATAAATGTAATAAACTTCCCACCAAAAAGACACGGAGCAGTGAATGGATAAAAAACAGAAATCTGTTTTTATATGATGATTACCAGAGACTCACTTTAGATCTAAAAACACACATAGGTTAAAAGCAAAATGTCATGCAGATGGTAACCAAAAGAGCAGAGGTGGCAAAACTAATATTTGACAAAATAGAGTTAAAGTGAAAATTGTTGCAACAGACAAAGAATGACATTTTATAATGAAAAAAAAACCAATTTGCTTGGAAGATATAATTATTACAAATATATATGCACCAAACAGCAGATCTATTAAATATATGAAACAATCAGTAGTACTCAGATTCATTGAGACAATACTAAAATGGTGGATGCCTAAGACTGTGGGCAGGGTCCAAAGGCAGTTAATCTTTAATGGATATAGTTTCAGTTTTGCAGCATTAAAAAGTTCTGGAGATCTGTTGCATAAAATTGTGAATTTATTAACATAACTGAGTTATACACTTAAAAATGGTTCAAATGAAAATAAAAGAGCTCATTAGGCAAAAAAAAAAACACATTAAGATGGTAATTTTATGCTGTGTGTTTTTTAAACAACATTTAAAAATAAAAATATTATTTAAAAATGGTGGAAGTGTTCCATAGAGAGATATAAAAAGTAATTTAGAACGGACATTATTTCAACATAACTGCACCATTGCATATTCCATCTTCACTAGGCAGTTACTTTTACAAAAGACACTTATTAAAAATGTGGGTTTCTGGGATGCCTGGGTGACTCAGTCGGTTAAGTGTCCGACTTTGGCTCAGGTCATGATCTCGCGGTTCATGGGTTGAAGCCCCACATTGGGCTCTGTGCTGACAGCTCAGAACCTAGAGGTTGCTTCTGATTCTGTGTCTCACTCTCTCTCTGCTCCTTCCCCACTCGCACTCTGTCTCTCTCTGTCTCTCGAAAATGAATAAACGTTAAAAAAAAATGTTTAAATGTGGGGTTTTTTTCCCATAGCCACCTCTTTCAGTTCACTCACAACTTACACAAGCTCAAATGTGATCAACTAGTATGTTGAAGGAGTAATGAACACTGTTTAATTTTTTGAATTAAAATTCCTTGGGCTAATGGTTACCATGTCAACAAATAAGATCATCAATGGCTTTGCAAATAGTAAGACAAGGCTTGTTTACTTAAAGCACATAATAAAGAATCATTAATTTGTTTATTTTAGTATTTGTGAACATCCTCAGGTGAACGTGAGTTGGTAATGAGCCTTTATAGGTTGGCAAATTTTTTGATGCTAGCTTGTAAGGCTGAAAAAAGCCCAAATCCTATATAAGAGGATAATTAATAGTTGTCAAAGAAAAAATAATATAGACAAAACCAGCAAAAAATATAAACATTAAAATCACATGCATCATATAAGAGGGTATTCACACTGAAAAGAGAGTATTTATTTCTAATTACTCAAGTATACATATACAGTCATATACACTCACAATCACGGACCCACACACACTATAATATATACACTCCAAGACTCATTTACCACGAGTTATTTCCAAAAGGACAGATTCATTTTGTCAGTTAATCAAAAAGAATTGAATCTTATCATTGATTTACCTACCTGTCTCCTCCTCAATTGTGTGAAAGCAAAGAAAACATATTAGCTTCACTTACAGAAAAAAAAGGGAAATAGAAAAAATAGGAAGATAAATGATATGGTAGGGTGATTTATAATTACTGTTCAGAACTGTTCAGTTTGTGTGTGGATTTTAATAAGCTTACAAATAAAACAACAAATTTGCAGTTCTGTAAGAAGTTTTAAAAGTCAAAAAGTGAGTTTCATTTATCTGTTCTACTGGTTTTGTCTTAGTTCTATATAATTTATTTCTGCTCTTGGGGCACCTGGGTGGCTCAGTCGGTTAAGCGGCCGACTTCAGCTCACGTCATGATCTCACGGTTTGTGGGTTCAAGCCCAGCATCAGGTTCTGTGCTGACAGCTCAGAGCCTGGAGGCTGTTTCTGATTCTCTGTCTCCCTCTCTCTCTGACCCTCCCCTCCTCACACTATGTGTCTCTCTCTCTCAAAAATAAAAATAAAATGTTAAAAAATAATTTTTCTCTGCTCTAATCTTTATAATTTAACTTCTTCTGCCAGTTTTAGGCTTCATTTCTTATTCATTTTTTAGTTTCTTTATGTGTAGGACTAAGATGTGTATTTGACATATTTCTTGCTTCTTGAGGTAGGACTCTATTATTATATACTTCACTTTTATAACGACTTTTGCTACATTCCAAAGGTTTTAGACCATTGTGTTTATATTTTTCATTTATTTCCATGGATTATTTTTATTTTTTCTTTGAATTCTCGTTGACCCATTCATTCTTTAGTAGGATATTTATTAAACTCCATGATTTGTGGTCTTTCCTTTTTTTGCTTATGGTTGAGTTCAACTTTCATGGTGATGTGGCTGGAAAATATGCATGGTATAGTATCAATCTTGTTGTACTTGAGACTTGATTTGTGACCTAGTATGTGATGCGTTCTGGAGAATGTCCCATGTTCACCTGAAAATAATGTGTATTCTGCTGTTTTGGGATGAAACGTTCTGAATATATCTAATAACTCCATCTGGTCCAGTATGTCATTCAAACCCATTGTTTCCTTTCTGATTTTCTGCTTAGATTTGCTGTAAGTGGGGTGTTAAAGTCCCCTACTATTATTGCATTATTATCAATAAGTTATTTGAAAAAATTAATAAAATTGGTAACCTCCTAGCCATAATTCCAAAAAGAAAAGAGAAAGAAGTCAAATAAAGAGATCACAAAGGAGAGAGATCATAACCAATACCACAGAAATACAAATTAATAGGGAGAAGACATAAGTAGACATTTTTCCAAAGAAGAATAATAGATAATTAAAAGATACATGAAAAGGTGCTCAGTATCACTCATCATCAGGGAAATACAAATCAAAATCACAATGAGATATCACCTCACATCTGTGAGAATGGGTAAAATTAATAACATAGGAAACAACAGGTATTGGCAAAGATGTGGAGAGAGGGGAACACTTTCACACTGTTTGTGGGAATGTAAACTGGTGCAGCCACTCTGGAAAGCAGTATAAAGGTTCTTCAAAAAGATAAAAATAGAACTACCTTGTGATCCAACAATTACACTATTAAGTGTATCCACAAAGGATACAAAAACAGATTCAAAGGGGGTACATGCACCCTAATGTTTATATCAGCATTATCAACAATAGCTAAACTATGGAAAGAGCTCAAATATCCATCAAATAATGACTGGATAAAGAAGATGTGAGATATATATATATATATATATATATATATATATATATATACATATCCAAGTTTTTATTTGAATTTTAGTCAGTTAACATGTATAATAAAATTGGTTTCAGGTGTAGAATTTAGTGATTCATCACTTACACATAACACCCAGTGCAGTATGTAGTAGCAAATATCACCGAGTAGTGTTCCATTATATATTTACCCAAAAGATACAAAAATATAGATTTGCAGGGGTACATGCTCCCTGATGATTATAGCAACATTATCAGTGATAGCCAAACTATGGAGAGAGCCTAAATGTCCATCTACTAATAAATGGATAAAGAAGATGTGTGTGTGTGTGTGTGTGTGTGTGTGTGTGTCTGTGATGGAATATTACTTGGTGATAAAAAAGAGTGAAATCTTGCCATTTGCAAGGGTGTGGATGAAGCTAGAGTATATTATGCTAAACAAAATAAGTCAGTCATAGAGACATATAAAATATGATTTCACTCATATGTGGAATTTAAGAAACAAAACGAACACAAGGGAAGGGGAAAAAAGATAGGGAAGCAAACCATAAGAGACTCTTAACTCTGGAGAACAAACAGAGGGTTAATGGAGGGAGGTGGGTGGAGGATGGGATAAATGGGTAGTGAGTATTAAGGAGGACACTTGTTGTGATGAGCACTGGGTGTTATATGTAAGTGATGAGTCACTAAATTCTACACCTGGCAAATTATACCATACATGTTAACTGACTAAAATTCAAATAAAAATCGGGAAAATATTAGCACATTAAATCCAACTATGTGTAAAATGAATTGTACTAAACAAGTCAGATATTTTTCAGGTATGTAAGTTTGGTTGAACATTAAAAAGTCAATGTAATCCAGGCTGAAGAAAAAATATCATATGATCATATCAATAGACACAGAAAAATGTTTTGCCAAAATCCAACTCCCATTCATAATAAAATCTCTCAACAAACTAGTTATGGAGGGGAAAGTTCCCCAATACAATAATAAACATCTACTAAACTTCATGCTTTCCCCCTAATATGGGAGCAAGATAAGGATGTCTTCTCTCACCCTACTGTTCAACAGTACAGTATACTAGATGTCATAAATAACTCAATAAATCCCCCAGTATATAAAGATAAGTTATACATATTAACAAGGAAGAAATAAACTGTCTATATTTGCACAATTGTCTATGTAGTAAATCCCAGAGAATCAACAACAAATTGAAAATGAGTGATTATAGAAAAGTTGTAGGATACAAAGTTGATACACAAAATTCAATTGCTTTCATAAATACCAGCAACGAAAATTGGAATTTGAAATTTAAAACACAATATCATTTAAACTACCACTCATAAAGTGTGATGCCAAGGTGTAAATCTAACTGCGTATGTACAAAATCTATATGAAGAAACTACAATACTCTGATGAAGGAAATCAAAGATCTAAATGAATGCAGAGATAGTCTCTGCTCTTAGATAGGAAAAATCAATTGTTAAGATGTCAGTTCATTGCTTAGTCAATAGATGCAATGCAATCTCTATAAGAATCTCAGCAAGTTACTTATAGATATCAACAGATTTATTCTAAAGTTTATATAGAAAGGCAAAAGACCTTAAATGGCCAGCAAAATACTGATGGAGAACAACAGCAGAAAATGGACACTAACTTCAAAGAGTTCCTATGAGGTTATAGCAATCAAAATAGTGTGGTATTGAAAAAGATATATACAAATAAATCTATGTCACAGAATAGAAACAGAGAAATAACCCACCCCCAAAAAACAGTATATTGATCTTTGAGATAGGAATAAAGGCAATTCAAGGGAGGAAGGATAGTCTTCAACAAATGGTCCTAGAAAAACTGAATATCCACATGAAAAAAAATTAGACACAGACCTTACACAAAATTAACTCAAATGGATTATAGGAGCTAGATACAAAATTCAAACTATAAAGCTCTTAGCAGACCAAAATCTAGATAACCTTTGGCTCAGTGGTGAATTTTTAGATAAAACACCAAGAGTATAACCTATAAAAGACAAAATTTATAATTTGGATTTCATTAAAATTAAAAACATGTGTTCTGTGAGAGACTGTTAAGAGAATAAAAAGAAAAGTCATAGAGTGCAAGAAAACCTTAGTGAAACACATGCATATGAAGAACTGATATCCTAAATATATCCTAAATCTAAAAATTTAGATAACCCTAAAAGTTAACAATAAGAAAACAAAATAATACAAAATGGCAAAAGATATGAACAGACTCCTCACTAAGGAAGCCATACAGATGGCAAATAAGTATATGAAAAGATACTTAACATCACACCTCACTAAAAAATTGCAAATTAAAACAATGAGATACTACTGCACATCTAGTAGAATAATAAAAACCAAACTACAAAATGAAATGTTGGTGATGATGTGGAGCATAGGCATTCTTATTCATTGTTGGTAAGGATGCAAAATGCTACAACCACAAAAGCCAGTTTCCTATAAAATTAAACATACTATCAAAAATGATCTACCAACTGTACTCTGGTATTTACCCGAAGGAGTTGAAAACTCATGTCCACACAAAAACCTTCCCACAAGTGTTTTAGCAGCTTTATTCATAATCGCCCTAATCTGGAAGCAACTAAAATGTTCTTCAAAAGGTGAATAGATAAGAAAACTGTGGTACATCTGTACAGTGAAATTATATATATATATATATATATATATATATATATATATATATATGGCATTAAAAAGAAATGAGCTACCAAATTATGGAAAAAAACACGGACAAGCCTTAAATGTGCATTGCTTAATTAAATAAGCCAATCTGAAAAGGCTACATATTGTATGATTCCAATTATATGGCATTCTGGAAAAGTCAAAACTAGTTAGACAATAGAAAGTCCAGTGGTTGCCAGAGGCTCAGTAAGAGGAACAGAGAGAAAACTGAATAGGTGAAGCCCAGGGTATTTTTTAAGGCAGTGAGCGTATTCTATATGATACTGTAATGATGGATCCATATCATTATATATGTGTCAAAACCCAGAGAATGTACAACACAAAGAGAAAACCCTAATAAACTCTATAAACTTTATATCATAATAACATATGACTATTGGTTCATCAATTGTAACAAATATACCATACTAATTGAAGATGTTTATAATAGAGGAAACTATGTACAGGGAGGAGGAGGACTATGGGCACTCTGTAAAAAAAAAAAAAGTAGAGTGAGCTTTCAAGACAAAAATAATGACATGTGCAAGGGTAATATATATTTTCTAGGGAGTGGAGAGTTCATGTAGATCAAAGTAATAATGAGAAAGATGAGAAAGGTAGTTTGGAGCCAGATTGTGGAAAGCCTTTAATATGAATAAAAGGAGATTTGAGCTTTATTTTGTTAAGTCTTAAGTATTCATGAGAATAATTTGTCATGATTTTCTTCTATGAGGATATTTCCCTTTGAAATCCTAAACTCTTTTTTTAATGTTTTATTTATTTTCAAGCGAGAGAGAGAGAGAGAGAGAGAGCAAGTAGGGGAGGGGCAGAGAGGGAGGGAGACAGAATCCAAACCAGGCTTCAGGCTCTGAGCTGTCAGCACAGAGCCCAAAGTGGGGCTCGAACCCAGGAACCGTGAGATCATGACCTGAGCCGAAGTCCGGCATTTAACCAACTGAGCCAACTAGGCGCCCCTGAAATCCTAAACTCTTATATTCACATTATATTTTCCAAATGATGGCAAATGGATTAATAAAAGATATAAACACAATTTACATTTTTAAATATGGAAAACAAGGTTACTAAGAAAGTATCTAATGTTTTGCTCAAGCCTAAAAATAAAGCTGTAGTTGGATCATCTGTGAGTTCAAAATTCCTCAGTGAAATGGCTGTGAACAATTTCTATTTTTAAAAATAACAAATATCATCGAGTATTTTTGTTGTTTGTAACAGTCTTATTTAACTTTTCCACAGGCTGTGCAATGGTAAAGGTAAATCCAATGCAGATCTGAATTTTATAGCATATTCTATATGCCATATTCTTGGGTCCTCATAACAAATGAAGATATTCCATTTTAGCCTCAGTTTATCCTAAGGTATTTCTCAAACATTTCATTGTATTTTAGGTTGTGCAGTAATTTTATTACTTTTTAAAGTTTTTACGTAAATCCCAGTTAACATACAGTGTTATATTAGTCTCAGATGTAAAATATAAATATAGTGATTCAACAATGCCTTACATCGCCTAGTGCTCATCACACGTGCACTCCTTAATCCTCATCACCTATTTAAACCTTGCCCCGACCAACCTCCCCTCTGTAACCACCAGTTCTCTATAATTAAGAATCTGCTTCTTGGTTTCTCTCTCTGTCTCTCTCTCTCTGTGTCTCTCTCTCTCTCTGTCTCTCTCTCTCTCTCTTCCAGTTTGCTTATTTGTTTTGCTTCTTAAATTCCACATATGAGTGAAATCATATGGTATTTGTCTTTCTCTGACTGACTTATTTTGCTTAGCATTATACTCTGTAGCTCCATCCATGTTGTTGTAAATGGCAATATTTCATTCTTATAGCAAAAAATATACTTTATGTGTGTGTGTGTGTGTGTGTGTGTGTGTGTATCAATCACATTTTTTATCCATTCATGAATTGATGGGCATGCAGGCTGCTTCCATATCTTGGCTATTGTAAATATTGCTGCTATAATATCAGGGTGAATGTATCCCTTTGTATCCCTTTGTTTAGTGTTTTTGTATCCTTTGGGTAAATACCCAGTAGTCTGATTACTGGATCATAGGGTAGTTCTTTTTTAACTTTTTGAGAAACCTCCATACTGTTTTACAGTGGCTGCACCAGCTCACATTCCCACCAACAGTGCAAGAGGATTCTCCTTTATCAACATACTTGCCAACACCTGTTGTTTCTTCTGTTGTTGATTTTGGTAATTTTGACAGATGTAAAATGATATCTCATTGTAGTTTTGAATTGTATTTCCCTGATGATGAGTGATGATGAGCTTCTTTTCATGTGTCTGTTAGCCATCTGAATGTCTCCCCCGGGTGAAATGTCCATTCATGTCCTCTGCCCATTTTTAATTGGATTGTTTTTTTTTGGGGGGGGGTGTTGAGTTTTATAAGTTCTTTTGGATACTAACCCTTAATTAGAAACATCATTGCAAATATCTTCCCCCATTCGGTAGGTTGCCTTCTTATTTTGTCAGTGGTTCTGTTGTTGTTGTTGTTGTTGCTGTTATACAGAAGCTTTTCATATTTATCTAGCCCCAATAGTTTATTTTTCCTTTTATTTCCCTTGCCTCATGAAACCTATCTAGAAAAAAAAGTTGTGTAAGTCTGATGTCAAAGACCTTACTGCCTGTGTGCTTTTCCAGGATTTTTATGGTTTTAGGTCTCACATTTAAGTCTTTCATCCATGTGGAATTTATTTTTTGTAAGGTGTATGAAAGTGGTCCAGTTTCAATGTTTTGCATGTTGCTGTCCAGTTTTCCCAACGCCATTTTTTTTGAAGAGATTGCCTATTTCCCATTGGATATGCTTTGCTGATTTGTCACAGATGAATTGACCATATAGTTGTGGGTTCATTTCTGGGTTTTCTACTGTGTTCCATTGATCGATGTGTCTATTTTTGAGCCAGTACCATACTGTTTTGATTACTACAACTTTATAATACAACTTCAAGTCCAGAATTATGATGCCTCCAGCTTTGCTTTTCTTTTTCAGGAATGCTGTGGCTATTCAGAGTCTTTTGTGGTTCTTATAAATTTTAGGATTATTTGTCTTAGTTTTGTGAAAAATGCTGTTGATATTTTGATAGGTGTTGCATTAAATGTGTAGACTGTTTGAGTAGTATAGACATTTTAACAATATTTGTTCTTCCAATCCATTTCTGTTTCATCTTAAATTTTTTTCATCAGTGTTTTATACTTTTCAGAGTACAGGTCTTTCACCTTTTTGGTTAGGTATATTCCTAGGTATCTTATTATTTTTAGTGAAACTCTAAGTGGCATTGTTTTCTTCATTTCTCTTTCTGCAGCTTCATTATTGATATATAAATACAACAAATTTCTGTACAGTCATTTTGTATCCTGTGATTTTTCTGAATTCTCTTATAAGGTCTAGCCATTTATTGGTGGAGTCTTTCGGGTTTTCTATATATGGTATCATGTATCATGTCATCTGCAAATGGCGAAAATTTTACTTCTTCCTACCTTCGGATGTCTTTTATTTCTTTCTGTTATCTGACTACTGTGGCTAGGACTTCCAGCACTGTGTTGAATAAAATGGTGAGAGTGGGCATCCTTGTCTTGTTCCTGACGTTATGGGAAAAGCTCTGTTTTTCGCTATTAAAGATGATGTTAGCTGTGAGTTTTTAATATATCACCTTAAATAGGCTGAGGTATGTTCTCTCTAAAACTACTTTGTTGAGAGTTTTTTTATCATGAATGAATGTTGTACATTTTTTTCCTGAATCTATTGAAGTGATTGGTTATTGTCCTTTCTTCTATTAATGTAATGTATGATATTGATTGATTTGTCAATATTGAACTACTCTTGCAAACCAGGAATAAATCCCACTTGATCATGATTTTTTAATGTATTCTTGTGATTGTGATTGTGAATGATTTTTAATGTATTCTGGGATTGATTTTCCTGTATTTTGTTGAGGATTTTTGCATCTGTGTTCATAAAAGGTATTGGCTTGTAGTTGTGCTTTGTTTGTGTTGTCTTTCGCTGGTTTTGGCAGCAGGGTAATGCTGACCTCATAGAATGAATTTGGAAGTTTTCTATTTTTTAGAGTAGTTGGAGAGAAATAGAACTAACTCTTTAAATGTTTAAATTTGCCTTTTAAGCCAGCTGGTCTTGGACTTTTGTTTGTTGGGATTTTTTTTTCTGACTCAATTTCTTTGCTGGACCAATGTCTGTTCAAATTTTCTATTTCTTCCTGTTCAGTTTTGGTAATTTATGTTTCTAGAAATATATCGATTTCTTCTAGGTTGTCCAGTTTGTTGGCATATAATTTTTCATAATATTCTTTTATAATTGTGTTTCTGTGGTGTTTGTTATTTCTCCTCTCTCATTTGTGATTTTATTTATTTGAGTCTTTTATCTTTTTTTCTTCATAAGTCTGGTTAACTCGTATTTAAACAAAATTTTTAACGTTTATTTATTTTAGAGACAGAGACACAGAGCACAAGCGGAGGAAGGGCAGAGAGAGCCAGAGACAGAATCTGAAGCAGGCTGCAGGCTCTGAGCTGTCAGCACAGAGCCTGATGCAGGGCTCAAACCCACAAAGCATGAGATCATGACGTGAGCCGAAGTCGGACACTTAACTGACTGAGCCACCCAGGTGCCCCTGGTTAACTAGTATTTTTAAACAGTGTTTCCTTAAAACCCAGGTTTGTTCATTCATTCCTTCATATTTTCTATTTCCACCCATGCTTCTGCTTGACCCAACCTAGGTCATATGGCTAATATTAAACCAATCACTGTGTCCAGCGGAGTGTTGTACTCTGATCAGACATTTGCATCAAACATCCACTCTTCTAATGGAAGGACAAGAGGGATAAGCTCTACCAAAGCCATACAGAAAATCTGAGTTCTTTATGGGAGATTTTAGTTATGCTAACAAAACTATAGGTTCCTATGTAAAATAAAGAATTAAATGTAGTTATCAAAGGTAAGCTTAACTTAATTTAGCTATATACAGCATAATGCTCAATAATGAAGTCAAAATTATAGGGTCATTCATTAGCATAGGGTAATGATCAACATAGATTATTGCACTATTCAATTATTTGTTTAACAAATAGTTACTGAGAACTTACACTATACAGAGAAATGCTGTAATTGCTATTGTAGAATAAAAAAATAAATAAATGAAACCAGCCTGCTTTCACAGTTGATATTTAGCTGTTGGAGAATCATACATATTGCTATAATAAGAAATTATGAAGACACATGAAACTAAGCATATGATACCATAATAAAAACTCAATGTAGCTTTATCATACATTGATCATTAGGTATGTTTTTGGGTCATTACATATAAAACAACATTTGCATATTTAATCATATTTTAGCGAACTTCTACTAGGGCTTCAGAGATGTATATTCACAGAAAATATTTTTGCTTCAGGACACACACACGAATCGGAGGAACTTGCCTGCACATTAGAAGCGCCAGAGGAGCATTTAAGAAAATCCCAAATGGGGCATGTGGGTGGCTCAGTTGGTTAAGCGTCCAACTTGGGCTCAGGTCATGATCTCGTAGTCCGTGAGTTTAAGCCCTGTGATGGGCTCTGTACTGACAGCTCAGAGCCTGGAGCCTGATTCCTATTCTGTGTCTCCTTCTGTCCCTACTCTCTCTCTCAAAAATAAAATTAAATTTTTTAAAAGAAAAAATACCAAATGTTTGTAGCCAATCCCCAGAGATTCTGGCTTAATTAGTTTGGGGTGGGCTTGGACATTTTTTAAATGTTCTCCAAGTGATTCTAATATGTACTAACCAAGGATGAAATTACTGATCTAATCTAGCCACTTCGTGTTGCAATCGAAGAAAATGAAGGTCAGAAAAAATATGTAATTTTCCCAAGATAATATTAGATAAATTCCAGCTCCTTGCATCCTAGTCCACATATTTTGAGGATAATTTTGTGTTTGTTTTTTCAATCTTTGGGCTTTAAATTCTCTTACATTACTTTTTTCTAAGAGATTGAAGTAATATAAGCAATACATAGGATCTTGTACACATATTAAAATAAGCTACATAATTAATTATTTCATTGGAAGCACCCAGTGACTCCATTAGACTCAAACTATATTGTGCTAATTTTCCTAGTATTCAACACAACTCAATAACTAAGAAAATTCATTTTTCGGACAGCTCAGACTACTCAAATAATTATTATAAGGAAGTTCTAAGAATCTCATAATGTTTGACAGTGTTGTGTAATTTAGCAAAGATATTTGAAGTGGGAAAGGTAGAATAACTTCAGATATGCAATGCAGAGTAGCTGATATGTACATTACCTACTGATATGTATTAAAAAGTTTAGGTACACTATGCCGACTTGAATAAAGCATTATTGAAGAATTTATAATGAACAGAAAACATACAGAAAAGGAATAATTGGAGTGAGTGAAGTTTATCTAGAGATGAATTTCAAAGAAAATCTTTCTGGAGGAATATATGTGAACAGTTAGAGAAACAAAAAAGGACATTGACTTTTGTGGGGGAAGGAAAGCATAAGTAAAAGTTGGGCAGGGGTCTTTCTTACACCATACACAAAAGTAAATTCAAAATGGATTAAAGATCTAAATGTGAGACCTGAAACCACAAAAATCCTAGAGGAGAATATAGGCAGTAAACCCTTTGGCATTGGATATAGCAACTTCTTTCTAGATATGTATCCTAAGGAAAGGGAAGCCAAAGGAAAAATAAACTACTGGGACTTCATCAAAATAAAAAGCTTCTGTCTAGCAAATTAACAAAGCTAAAAAGCAACTTAAAGAATTGGAGAAGATATTTGCAAATAACATAACTGATAAAAGGTTAGTATCCAAAATATATAAAGAACTTATAAAACTCAACACCCAAGAAAACAAATAAATAAAAAATGGGCAGAAGACATGAACAGACATTTCTCCAAAGAAGACATACAGATGACAACAGACACATGAAAATAATTGCTCATCATCACTTAGCATCAAGGAAATGCAAATCAAAACTACAATGAGATATCACCTCTCCTGTCAGAATGGCTAAAATCAACAACAGAAGAAACAACAGATGCTGGCAAGGATGTGAAGAAAAAGTAACACTCTTGTGTTGTTGGTGAGAAAGCAAATTGGCTCAGCTACTCTGGAAAACAATATGGAAGTTCCCGAAAAAATTAAAAATAGAACTATCCTATGATGAAACAGTCACACTACAAGGTATTTACCCAAGGAATACAGCAACACTAATTCAAAGTGATACATGCACCCTGATGTTTATGGTGGCATTTTTTATAATAGCTAAGATATGAAAGTAGCCCACGTGTTCATGAATTGATGAATGGATTAAAAAAAATGGTACATATAAGGGATTGATGGTCATGGTGGGGGACACTTGTGGAGAAGAGCACTGGGTGTTATACGGAAACCAACCTGACAATAAACTATAAAGTTAAAAAAAAAAAAGAAAACACAAAGAATACAGAGAAAGATCTCTTTCTTTTTCCACATGCATGCATGGAGGAAAGGCCAAATGATCATACAGCTAGAAGGCAGGAATCAAGCCTTTGCAAGATACTAAATCTGCTCACCCCTTGATCTTGGACTTCCCAGCATCTGGAACTATAAAAATATATATAAATTTTTAAAGCAGTATGCTTTATGGTATTTTTTTAGAGCAGTATGAGCTAAAATTAATTTCATAAAACATTTCCCTGTTTTCTTCTAAGAATTTTACAGTTTTTAAGGTTTATGTTTAAGTCTTCAGTCCATTTTGACTTGACTTTGTGTATAGTGTAAGATAAGGGTCCAATTTCATTATTTTGCATCTTACTATTCAATTTTTCTAACATAAGCTGCTGAAGACAAAGTCCTTTCTCCATTGTATATTTTGACAACCTTGTAGAATATCAGTCGAATCTACAAGTATGAGTGTATTTCTGGGCTTTCTATTATGTTCCACAGGTCTCTATAGCTTTCTTTATTTAACCCAGTATCACAATGTTTGGTTACTGTATCTATATACTATGTTTTAAAAACATATGTGTGAGGCCTCTAGCTTTGTTCTTTCTTAACATTGCTGTTCTTTGTGATTTCATACACATTTTAAGATTTTTTTCTATTTATGTAAAAAATAGACATTTTGAAATGGATTGAATTGAATCTCTATAACATTTTAAGTAGTATGGACATATTAAGAATATTAAGTCTTCTAATCCATAAACATAGGATATATTTCCATTTATATGTCTTCTTTACTATCATCAATGTTTTGTAGTTTTCAATACAAGTCTTTCACCTCCTTGGTAAAGTTTTTTCCTAAATCCTTATTCTTTCTCTTAAGGGCTTGATTTTTGTAGTGCAGTTTTCAATTTAGAGACAATTTGAGGGAATGGTACAGAAATTTCCCATACAGCCCTTGCCACCACACATGCATAGTCTCCCCCATTATCAACATTACTCAAAGAAAACCCCTCAATGAAATGATACATGTTTTACCAAGGATGAACATACAATGGCACATCATAATACTTACATAGCATAACATAATTGTGACACAACATAATCATTTAGTTTTCATTACACTCCACTCTTGGTGTGGTGCATTTTATGGGTTTGGGCAAATGTATAATGATATTATCCACAATTATAATATTATACAGAGTACTTTCACTGACCTAAATATTCTCTATGTTCTTCCCATTCATCCCTTTATCCACACCAGCAGCCACTGATTTTTTTATGGTTTCCATCGCCTGATAGCCATCTGCATGTCTTCTTTAAAAAATGTCTATTCAGATCCTCTGAACCTTTTTAAATTAAATTTTTATTATTGAGTTTAATGAGTTCTTTATATATTTGGTGTATCAAAACTTTATTGGATAAATAATTTGCAACTATCTTCTCCATCTCACTCAGTAGGCTGCCTTTTCATTTTGTTGATGGTTTCCTTCATTAAACAAAAGTTTCTTAATTTGATGTAGTCTCATTTGCTTACTTTTGCTTTTGTCTCATTGTCCTTTGTATTTTTCTGGTATCTGTTGTAACTTCACTTTCACTTGTAATTTTATTTATTTGAGTCCTTTCTCTTTTTTGTTAAGTATAGCTACAGTCTTTTCAGTTTTGTTTATCTTTTCAAAAAATCAGCGCTTCATTTCATTGCTCATTTCTATTGTCTTTTTAGTCTCTATTTCATTTATTTCTGCTGACTCTGATCTTTACTATTTTCTTCCTTCTACTAATTTGGGATTTTTTTTTGTTATTCTTTTTCTACTTCCTTTAGGTGTAGAGTAAAACTGTCTATTGAGATCTCTCTCCCTCTCTCTCTCTCTCTCTCTCTTTGAGGAAGGCTTAGATTGCTGTGAACGTCTCTCTTAGAACTGCTTTTGCTGTATCCTGTAGATTTTGGTATGTTGCATTTCTGTTTTAATTTTTCTATAGGCATTTTTAATTGCTCCTTTGATTTCCTCTATGACGCATAATTGTTCAGTAACATATTGTTTAATCTCCATATGTTTGTAATGTTTCCAGAATTATTCTTGTAGCTGACTTCTAGTTACATACCATTTTGTTTGGAAAAGATGCTTGATATGATTTCAATGTTCATAAAATTTTGAGACTTGTTTTGTAGCCTAACATGTAATCTGTCCTGGAGAATGTTCTATGTACACTTGGAATTTTCTGTATATATCTATTACAGCCATCTGGTGTAATGTGTTATTTAAGGCCAATGTTTTCTTATTAATTTTCTGTCTTGGTGATCTATCCATTGATGTGTGTGGGGTGCTAAAATTGCCTTCTATTATTCGATTACTTTCAGTTTCTTCCTTTAAGTCTGTTAATAATTGTTTTCTAGGTTTCGATGCTCCTATATTGGGTGCATACATATTTATAAATGTTATATTTTTTTTGATTGATTGACCACTATTACATATAGTGCCTCTGTTTTTTATTACAATCTGTTTTAAATTCTATTTTGCCTAATGTGAGTATACCTACACCAGCTTTCTTTTCATTTCCATTTGTATGTAATATCTTTTTCCGTCTCTTCATTTTTGGTCTATGTGTCCTGACTTTTAAAGTGATTCTTTTGTAGGCAATATATAAATGTATCTATTTTTATCCATTCAGTCACTCCGTCTTCTGATTTGAGAATTTAGTCCATTATATTTAATTTTTGATAGGTATGTACTAACTGCCACTTTGTTAACTGTTCTCCAGTTGGTTTTATAGTTCCTTTCTGTTCTTTTCTTCTTTTTCTCCATTACCTGGTAGTTTGATGAGATTTTATTTAGCGTTATATTTAGATTCCTTTCACATTTTGTTTTTTTGTATTTACTACACATTTTTCTCCTCTGTGTTTACAGTGAGGTTCACATATATTATCCTATGCATATAACAGTCTATCTTAAATCGATAACTTAATTGGAACACATTCAAAAACTCCTATTTTTACCCCCTCCCCACATTTTGTGTTTTTGATGTCACTTTTTACATCTTTTTATTTTATATATCCCTAAATTATTGTAATTTTAGTTAATTTTACTACTTTCCTCTTTTAACCTAACTTTTAACTACTGTATAGTTGATTAATTTACTACATGTAGTATATATTTAACTTTTCCAGGAATTTTCTGTATCTCTATGGTTTCTTATTTCTTTTTCACTTAAAACAGTTCCTTTAACATTTCTTAAAAGGCTTAGTTTAGTAGTAATGAACTCCTTTAGCTTTTCTTTATGTTGAAAACTCTTTATCTCCCCTTCAAGTCTGAATGATAACCTTGCCAAGTATGGCATTTTTCCTTGTAAGTATTTTTTTTTCTTTTAGCCCTTTAAGTATGTCATGTTGCTCTCTTCTGCCTTGCAAATTTTCTGCTGATAACCTTATGTGGTTTCCCTTGTATGTTACAAATTGCTTTTCTCTTGCTGCTTTTTAAGGTTCTCTCTTTATTTGCAACTTTTCACATTTAATCGTAATGTGTCTTGGTGTGGCTTCCTTTAGTTCATCTTTTTGGAATCTCTGGACTTCCTGGACCTGAATGTTTCTTTCCTTTCCTAAGTTAGGGAAGATTTTAGCCATTATTTCTTCAACTAGATTTTTTGCCCCTTAGTCTCTCTTTTCTTTGGGGATCCCTAAAATGTGAATGTTATTCTACTTGATGTTGAACCCTTAAGATATTTTCACTTTTTTAAATTTTTATGTTTATTTATTATTGAGACAGAGAGAAAGAGATCATGAGTAGGGGAGGGTCAGAGAGAGAGGGAGACACAGAATCCGAAGCAGGCTCCAGGTTCTGAGCTGTCAGCACAGAGCCCGATGCAGGGCTTGAACCCACGAACCGTGAGATTATGACCTGAGCCGAAGTTGGACGCTTAACCGACTGAGCCACCCTGGCTCCCCATCTTCACTTTTTAAATGTTTTTTTCCTTTTTGCTTCACAGTCTGGGTGAGTATCATTGCCTATCTTTCATTTCATTGATCCATTCTGCTTTATCCAGTCTGATGTTGAGCCCTTCTGATGTATTTTTCAACTCAGTTATTTGTATTCTTCAGCTCTGTGACTTACTTTTGATACATTCATATGTTGTTCTCTTTGTTGAAGTTCTCATTGTGCTTATCCATTCTCCTGAGTTTGGTGAGCATAAATTACCATTACTTTGAATTATTTATCAGGAATTTTTGTCTTCATATCATTAAGGTATTTTCTGAGGTTTTATCTTGTTCTTTCATTTGGAACTTATTTCTCCATTTTCTCATTTTGTTTGATTATCTATGCTTCTGTCTATGTATCACATGAAATAGTTACTTCTCTCACCTTAACAGAATGTCCCTGTTTAGGTAATGAACCTTATTTAACCTTGCTCTAGCTCTTGGTTATCTCTTGGACCTTTGTGATTGTCTAAACCACCCAAATCTTTCTTGATACACCCCTGTTGCTGAGCGTGTCAGGACCTGTCAGTGATCTAAGGAGAGAAACGCCATTTAGCACTTAATTTCAGGGTGATTGGAAGCCAGACCCTAATGGTAGAGCGTATAAAGTATACCACCATATGTAATCCTGTGGAACCACATCATAATCCCTGTTAGCCTCCTATCCAGATTGGGAGGTGTCTCTAAATGACAGGTGCAAAAACTGGGACTCCAGTCAAACGTATAATCTTTTTTAAAAGTCTTGGGCTGTAGTGAGGTCAAGACATTGCACAAAGATAGTGTATCCCTGCTTATGTTTGCTGGGATTGCCTACTTAATGTCTAATTGTGTGAAAAAACAAAAGCCTGCCCCTCAGGCTAAAGCTTCAAGTTAGCTATGAAGGCCTTTTTCAAAAGAAGACAATTCTGTATTAGTGTGCTGTCTGTGCAGTACCCTGGGAGGGTGGCCTGCCAAGAAGTATCTTTCTGATTGTTACAAGCCTGTGGAGCTCTGGAATTCTAGTCCTCATTACCAACAGGGTCTGATGAATTAATGAGAGGTGTCCTCTCTGTGAATGTGTATGCCTTTTGTCTTCAGCAAGGCAGCTGGAAATTGTTGGGGATGGGGCATGCTCACTGACTTTAAAATGACAGTGGGAGGGGCACCTGGGTGGTTCAGTCAGTTAAACATCTTAATCTCGATTTTGGCTTAGGTCATGATCTCATAGTCGTGGGATTGAGCCCTGTGTCAGGCTCTAGGCAGACAGAGCAGAGCCTGCTTAGGATTCTCACTCTCCCTCTCTCTCTGCCCCATCCCTGCTCATGCTCTCTCTCTCTCTCTCTCTCTCTCTTAAAATAAATAAGTAAACATTTAAAAAAATAAACAAAATGGCAGTGAAAAAGTGTTTTGATTCAATATACATGTGGGATTCAGCGATGCAGCAGGAGAGTGCCTTGTATATGTATATGCAGTGCCCTCACAGTTGGGAGAAAGAGAATGCTGTATGCTCTCATTCTTGATAGCCCCAGCAGGGGTAAAGGAGAGTTGTAACCTTCCACACTCACAGACTTTATTTATGGTGTGGGAGAACTCCACGAGCATGCACATTTGCCTGCTTCAGCCAGGGAGTGAGAGAACACCCTGGTCATGCTCTCTGGTCTCAGCCAAGGCTCAACCACACTCCCCCACTGTCCCAGCAAGGCAGTAGGAGGGTAGTGTGTCCAAGTTCATTTCCCTATGCTTGCAGGCTAGGTGGGGAGTGCAACAAAGGCATCCAACTGTTCCTCCATCTCTGGGGAGCATCACAACTGTTCCCCAAAGCTCTAGCTGATGCCCCAAGATCAGCAAATGAAACTCCCTCCCATACAGCCTAGATATGTTTCAAGCTCCTCTTTTTTTTTTCACTGGGTCTCAGGGTGAGCAAGATAACATGCAAGCCCTACAAGAAGGGAAATTAAATTTTCTATAGCAATTTGGGATCCCTGAATATCAGTCTCTTTGGTTTTCTAAGTTAGATGTTCTGGGGTCTCATCTTTCTGGAACAGATCCTAGGGACCAGGGTGTCTAAGATGGGGCACCAATTCCTTACACTCTCCTGGGAAAAGCACTTCTTTGGTGAGTTCCTCCCTATTTGTTATCATGCCAGGGATGGATTTTTTGCAAGACTGTGTCTCTACTTTTCCTACCCATTTCAATATTGTCCTTTCATCCTTTGTTATGGAGAACAGTTCCTTTAATTTTCAGATCTTTTTCAGAGGGAAATGTCCCATATATAACTGCAGATTTGGTGTATTTTTTGGAAGAGGTGAATTCAGGATCTTTATACAGTACCATGTTTTGGTCTTCCTTCTTATGGCTTGGTTTCTAATACTCTTGATACTTTATTTGCAAAGCAGAATTTTTTAATTTTAATCAACTCAAGCTTATCAATTATTTTTGTATGTATGTGCATGTGAATCATGTCTTTGGTGCTGCATCTAAAAAGTCATCACCATGTGCTAGGTAATTAGGTTTTATCCTATATTATCTTCTACAATTTCTATAGCCTTGTGCCTTACATTTAACTTGATAATATATTTGAAGTTAATTTTTGTGAAGGGTGTAAGGTCTGTATCTAGATTTATTTTTCTTTTTTCTTTTCTTTTTTCTTTCTTCTTTCTTTCTTTCTTTCTTTCTTCTTTCTTTCTTTCTTTCTCCTTATTTCTTTCCTTCCTTCCTTCTTTCTTTTTGTATGTGGATGTCCACTTTTCCAGGACCATTTGTTGAAGAGCCTATCTTTGCTCCATTGTATTGACTTTTCTTGTTTGTCAAAGGTCAGTTGACTATATTTATAGTTGTCTATTTCTGGGTTCTCTGTTTTGTTTCATTGATTTTCATCTATTCTTTCACAATACACCATTTTGATTACTGCATCTTTATAGTAAGACTTGACATCAAATACCAACCGTCATCCAATGTCATTCTTCATTCAGTGGTGTGTTGGTTCTTCTGAGTCTTTTGCCTCTCTGTATAAACTTTAGAATCAGTTTGTTTTTATTTTAAAAATCACTTCCTGGGATTTTATTTGGGATTGTTATAAATCTATACATCAATTTAGGATGAACTGACATCTTGAATATATTCAGTCATACTATCCATGAACGTGGAATATCTCTCCATTTACTTACTTCTTTGATTTCATTCATCAGAATTTTGCAGTATTCCTCACACAGATGTTGCACATATTTTGTTACATTTATACCAAAGTATTTCCTTTTGAGGAGTGCTAATGTAAATGATATCGTATATTTAATTTCAAATCCCACTTGTTCAGCATTGATATATAGAAAAGCAACTGACTTATATATAATAACCTTATATCTTTCAACCTTGTTATAATTGCTTATTAGTTCCAACAGCTTTTTTTGTTGTTTATTCTTTTTATCTTTCTACATAGATGTTCATGATATTTGTGAACAAAAACAATTTTTCTTCCCAATTAGCATACCATTTATTTTTCTGTTGTTGCCTTATTACACTAACAATAACTTACTGTGTGATGTTGAAAGGGAGTGGTGAGATGGTATATCCTTGCCTTGTACATGATCTTAGTGAAAAAGCTTCAAGTTTCTCACCATTATATATGATGCACATGGTAGGTTTTTGCAGATTGTCTTATCAAGTGGAGAACATTCCCCTATTCCCCTCTATTTCTAGCTTACTGAAGGTTTTTATCATGAATGGGTGTTGGATTTTCTCAATATTTTTCTTCATATCCATTGATATTATCATGTGATTTTTCTTTTTCAGTCTACTGAGGTGATGGTTTAACCTACTTGATTTTTAAATGTTGAACCATCCTTGCATTGCAGGGATATATTCCACTTCTTTATAGTGAAAACAATTTTTAATGTACTTTTGGATTCAATTTGCTAATATTTTGCTGATATCCTTTGCATCCACATTCATGAGATACTTTTCTGTAATTTTATTTTCTGGTAATTTCTTTGTGTTGTTTTAGTATGAAGGTGATCCTGGCCATATAAAATGAGTTAGGAAGTATACTTTATATTTCTATCCTCTGAAAGAGAGATTGTAGAGAACTGGAATAATTTCTTCTTTAAGTGTTTGGTAGTCTTTTATTATTTTTGATGCTATGGTAAGTAAGATTACTTCTTAAGTTTATTTTTGGATTCTATGTTGCTTTGGACAGAAATGCAACTAATTTTTGTATGTTGATTTTATATCTTGCAATATATCTTAGTTTATTTATTACCTCAAACAGTGTGTGTGTGTGTGTGTGTGTGTGTGTGTGTAAAACCTTCAGGAATTTCTATGTATAAGATCATGCCATCTGAGAAAAGAGATAATTTTACTTCTTTTCTATTGGATACATGTTTTCATTTGTTTTTGTTTGTTTGATTTTTTTACTGATTGCCCTTGCTAAAATTTAGAATATCATGCTGGATGAAAGCCTTGTTCCTGATCTTAGGGGAAAAATTTATAGTCTTTACCATTGAGTATGATGTTGGCTGTGGGCTTTTCATCTGTGCCCTTTATTATTTTGAAGTAACTTCTTCTATTTCTAGATTGTTGAATGTTTTTATCAAAAAAAAGTGCTGAATTTTGTCAAATAGTTATTCTGCATATATTCATATGATTATGCAATTTATTTCATTTTATTTTAATTCCTGTATACCCAACATACAGTATTATATTAGTTTCAGGTATACAATATAGTGATTCAACAATTCTATTTATCACCTAGTGCTCATCACGACAAATGCCCTCCTTAATACCCATTAAATATTTCACCCATTCATTCACACACTTCCCCTCAGGCAACCATCAGTTTGTACCCAATAGTTAAGAGTCTGTTTCTGGCCTTGTCACTTTTTGGGTAAATACCCATTAGTGAAATTACTGTATCATAGGGTAGTTCTATTTTTTAATTTTTTGAGGAATCTACATACTGTCTTCCACAGTGGCTGCAACATTTTGCATTCCCACCAAGAATGCAAGAAAGCTCCATTTTCCACACATTTTTGCCACCACTTGTTGTTTCTTGTGTTTTTATTTATAGCCATTCTGACATGTGTGAGGTAATATCTCATTGTAGTTTTGATTTGCAATTACCTGACAATAAGTGATGTTGAGAATCTTCTCATGTGCCTGTTGGACATCTGTATGTCTCTTTTGAAGAAATACCTGTGCATTTCTTGTCCCTATTTTTAATTGGATTTTTTGGAGGGAGGGCGTTGAGTTTCATAAGTTCTTTGTATAATTTGGATACAAACCATTTATCAAATATATCATTTGCAAATATCTTCTCCCATTCCAAAGTTTCCCTTTTAATTTTGTTGATTATTTACTTTGCTGTGCAGAAGCTTTTTATTTTGATATAGTCCCAATAGTTTTTTTTTTGTTTTTATTTTCCTTTCTTCAGGAAACATATCTTTAAAAATGTTGCTACAGCCAATGTCAGACATTTCTGTCAGTATTCTCTTCTAGGATCTTTATAGTTTCAGGTCTCACATTTAGGTTTTTAAGCAAATTTGAGTTTTTGTTTATGTTGTAAGAAAGTGGTCCAGTTTCATTCTTTTGCATGTAGCTGACAAGTTTTGCCAACACCATTTATTTAAGAGACTGTTACTTTCCAATAGGATATTGTTTCCTGCTTTGTCAAAGACTAATTAACCATATAATTGTGTTTATATTTATCCAGTTTCTATTCTGTTCTATTTATTTATGTGTCTCTTTCTGTGCCTATACCATACTATTTTGATATCATGGTGATACGGGTTCATAGAATAAATTTTGTAGTTTTCTTTCCTTTTCTATGATTTGGAATAGTTTGAGAAGAAAAAGGTATTAACTATTCTTTAAATGTTTCGTAGAATTTGCCTGTGGAGCCATCTGGTCCTGGACTTTTATACATTGGGAATTTTTTTATTATTATGGATACAATCTTCTTGCTAGCAATTAGTCTATTTAAATTCTCTCTTTCTTCCTGTTTCAGTTTTGGTATGTTACATGTTTCTAGGAATTTATCAAATTCTTTTAGGTTGTCCAAATTGTTGGAATATATATATTCATAGTATTTTCTTAAATTGTTTTTATTTCTGTAGTGTTGGTTTTCTATGCTCTTTCGTGTATAATTTGATTTATTTGTGTACTTTATCTTTCTTTTCTGATGAGTCTGACTACAGCATTAGGAATTTCATTTATCTTTTCAATCAACCAGCTCCTGGTTTAACTGATTTTTTTCTATAGATTTTTTTGTTTTATTTCTATATAATTTATTTTTGCTCTGATCTTCATTATTTCCTTAATTCTGTTGGTTTGGAGGTTTGTTTTTTGTCTCTTCTCTAGGTCCTTTAGGTGTAAGGTCAGGTTTTTTATTTTATATTTCTTATTCCTGGAGGAAAGCCAGTATTGCTACATATTTCCCAATCACAAGTGCTTTTGCTTCATCCCAAAGGTGCAGTATTGCTACATATTTCCCAATCACAAGTGCTTTTGCTTCATCCCAAAGGTGATGTTTTCATTTTATATTTGTTGACAATTTATTGACAATTGTGTTTTCATTTATATTTGTTTCCAAGTAAATTTTATTAAAGGTACTGCATTATTCTTTTATTTTATTTGTATTTATTTGGCCACAGTGTTTTAATGTAACATTAACATAGTTTAACATGGTCCATAAACCACTTGTTAATTTTGTAATCTGCTCTTTTCCCACAATTAAATCACAAACATTTCTTCATAATATCAAAAAATCTATAAAAACATAATTTTAATGGCTATACCATGTGTCATCACAAAAATTAAGTGGAATATACCAGTTTCTATCAAAACTATGATGTCATTAATTTTAAGACATACTATTACTTTACGTATCACTAAAAAAAATGCTGCCAATAAAACTATAGCATGCCACTGGTTTTTAAGATATATCCTTATATTAGAGAGGTTAAACTGTGAAAAGATGTTATTTTATTTTATTTATTTATTTTAATATAATTTATGGTCAAACTGGCTAACATACAGTGTGTAAAGTGTGCTCTTGGTTTTTGGTGTAGATTCCCATGGTTTTTCGCTTACATACAGCCCCCAGTGCTCATCCCAACAAGTGCCCTCCTCAATGCCCATCACCCATTTTACCCTCTCCCCCACTCCCCCATCAATACTCAGTTTGTTCTCTGTATTAAAGAGTCACTTATGGTTTACCTCCCTTACTCTCTGTAACTATTTTTCCCCTTCCCTTCCCCCATGGTCTTCTGTTAAGTTTCTCAAGATCCACATATGAGTGAAAACATATGATATCTGTCTTTCTCTGACTGGCTTTTTCACTCAGGATAATATCTTCCACTTCCATCCATGTTCCTGCAAATGGCATGATTTCATACTTTCTCATTGCCAAGTAGTATTCCATTGTATATGTAGACTGCATCTTCTTTATCCACTCATCAGTTGATGGACATTTAGGCTCTCTCTATAATTTGGCTATTGTTGAAAGCACTGCTATAAACATTGGGGTACATGTGCCCCTAGGAATCAGCACTCCTCTATTGTTTCCAGGTAAATTTCAGGTAAATTTTTATTTCTTCTTTGATTTCATGGTTGACTGATGCATTGCTTAATAGCGTGTTATTTAACCTCCATTTATTTGTAGTCTTTCCAAATTGTTTGGGGTGATTGATTTCTAGGTTTATAGTGTGGATTTCAGAAAAGATGCTAGGTATGACTCTTCTTAATGTGTTGATACTTATACTGTAGTCCCATGTGTGATCCTTTCTGGAAAATGATCCATGTGCATCTGAAAAGAATGTATATTCTTTTGTTTTAGGATGGAATGTTCCAAATATATCTGTTAAACCCATATGGTCCGATGTGTCATCAAAGGCATTGTTTCCTTATTGATTTTCACATTGGTTGATCTGTGCATCGATGGAAGTGGGGTGTTGACATACCATACTATGTTATTATTATTATTATTTAGTTTCTTTATGCTTTCATTAACAATTTTAGGTATTTGGGTCTCTCATGTTGGGTGCATAAATATTCACAATTGTTATATTTTTTTTCTTAGATTGAACTTTTTATTATTATATAGCATCCTTCTTTGTCTCTTGTTACAGTCTTTGATTTAAAAACTATTATGTCTGGAGGTACGGGCTCAGTCAGATAAGCATTCAACGTCAGCTCAGGTTATGATCTCACAGCTTGTAAGTTCGAGCATCGGGTTCTGTGCTGACAGCTCAGAGCGTGGAGCCTGCTTCAGATTCAGTATCTCCCTTTTTCTCTCAGTCCCTCCCCCATTCGCACTCTGTCTCTCTCTGAAAAATAAGTGAACATTAAAAACTATTAAAAAATATTTCTCTAAGTATTGTTGTTGAACTTTCTTTCGACATCCATTTGTATGATAAATATGTCTCCATCCCCTCATTTTCAGTCTGTAGGTGTCTTTAGGTCAAAAAGGAATATCATGTAGGGAACAAATAGATAGTTATTGTTCTTTTATCCATTCTGTCTCCCTATGTCTTTTGATTGAAGCATTTAGTCTATTTACATTCAAAGTAATAATTGATAGATGTGTATTTGTTGCCATTTTATTTCTTATTTTGTGGTTGTTTCTGAAGTTCTTCTCTGATCCATTCTATTCTATCTTACTTTCATGGTTTGCTGGTTTCCTTTAATGTTAAACTTAGATTCTTTTCTCCTTACTCCTTGCATATCTATTATTGTTTTCTGGTTTTTGGTTAACATTTAGTTTGTATATAACCTCTTTTGCATATAGCAGTCTATATTAAGTTGATGGTCATTTAAGTTTGAATGCATAATTCACTCCTCTCGTCCCCATGTTTTGGTATATGGTATCATATTTTACATCCTTTACTTTTTTATTTCCTTGACTAATTTTTTACAGAAATAATTATTTTTACTGCTCTTTTGCTTTCTACTTTCATACTGTCACTTTTGACCTTTCCTTTTGAAGCAAAGTGTCCTCTTTAATATTTCTTGTAGGGCTGGTTTAGTGGTCATGAACATCAGTTTTTATTTGACTGGGAAATTTTTTAGCTCTCATCCTATTCTGAATGATACCCGTGATGAATAGAATACTCTTGGCTGAAGGTTTTTCCCATTCAGCACTTTGAATATATCATGCCTCTCCCTTCTGGCTCACACAGTTTCTGCTGAAAAATCTACTGATAATCTTGTGGAGTTTCCCGAGTATGTAACTGTCTTCTTTTGCCTTGATGCTTTTATTTTTTAAGGTTTTATTTAAATTGAGGTTAACATACTATGTAATATTAGTTTGTGGTATACAATATATTGGTTAAAAAATTCCACAGAACACCAGGTGCTCATGACAACAAGTGCACTCTTTAATCCTAATCATCAATTTAACCCAGTCCCCCACCCATCTCACCTCTGATAATCATCAGTTTATTCTCTGTAGTTAAGGGTCTGTTTCATGGTATGCCTTTGTCTCCCATTTTTGTCCCTTTGCTTATTTATTTTGTTTGCTAAGTTACACGAGTGAAATAATATGGTATTTGTCTTTCTCTGACTGACATACATAACTTACCATTGTATTTGCTAGCTACATCCATGTTATTGCAAATGGCAAGATACACACACACACACACACACACACACGCATAATGTCACTTCATCTTTACCCATCCATTAGGCAATGGACACATGGTCTGCATCCATAGTTTGGTTAATGTTGATAATGATGCTCTAAACACTGGGGTACATCGGTCCATTTTAATTACAATTTTTGCATTCTTTGGATAAATATCTAGTAGTGCAATTGCTGGATCATAAGGGTACTTCTATTTTCAAATTTTAGAGGAACCTGAACAGTGTTTAGCAGAGTGGTTGCACTATTTTGCATTTCCAAGTGTGCAAGAAAGTTCCATTTTCCCTACTTATTTGCCACAACTTTTTGTTTCTTGTGTTTCTGTTTCAAGCCACTCTGACAAGTGAGAGGTGATATCTCATTGGTAGTTTTGATTTGCAATCCCTGACAATGAGTGATGTTGAGTATTTTTTCATTTGTCTGTTAGCCATCTGTATCTCTCCTTCAAAGAAATATCTGTTCATTTCTTCTGCCTTTTTTTCTAATTGGATTTTTGGGGGGGGGTGTTGACTTGAATAAGTTCTTTGTATATTTAGGCTATAACCCTTATCAGATATGTCATTTGTAAATATCTTCACCAATTCCAAAGATTGCTTTTTAGTTTTGTTCATTATTTACTTCCCTGTGGAGAAGCTTTTTATTTTGATATAGGCCCATTAGTTTCTTTTTCTTTTTGTTTTCCTTGTTTCATGAGACATACCTAGAAAAATATTTCTGTGGCCAATGTCAGAGACATTTCTGCCTGTGCTTTCTTCTATGATTTTTATGGTTTCAGGTCTCATATTTAGGTATTTGATCAATTTTGAATTTATTTTTATTTATGGTATAAGAAAGGTCCAGATTCAAGTTTCGGCATGTAACTATCCAGTTTTTCCAACACCATCTGTTGGAAACTGTATTTTTCCCATTGGACACTCATTTCTTTTTTTCTAAGATTAATTGAGCATATACTTGTGTGTTCTCTTCTGGGTTTTCTATTCTGTTCTATTGATCTATGTGTCTACTTTTCTGTCAGTACCATACTTTTTGATTATGACAGCTCTATAATATAATGTTACGTCTTCAATTGTGATGTCTCCAGCTTTGCTTTGCTTTTTCAAAATTGATTTTACTATTTGTGGTCGTTTCTTCTTGTTCTGTGTAAAAAAAATGTGGTTGGTATTTTGATAGGGACTGCATTAAATATGTAGGTAGCTTTAGATAGTATAAATATATTACAATTATTTGTTGTCCAGTCCATATAATGGAATACTTTCCATTTCCTCCTACCATCTTCAATTTCTATCATCAGTGCCTTATACTTTTCAGAATACAGATTTTTTCATGCTTTGGTAAGGTTTATTCTGAGATATATATTTTTATTTTGGTACAATTATAAACTGAGCTCATTCCTTAATTTCTATTTCTGCTGCTTCATTATTTGTGTATAAATATGCAGTGGATTTCTGCACATATATTTTGTATCTTGTGACTTTACTTAATTCATGTATCAATTCTACCAATTTTTGGTAGTATCTTTCTGGTTCTACATAGAGTATCATGTTATCCACTAATAGTGAAATTTTTACCTCTTCCTTGCCAATTTAGATACATTGTACTTTTTTTTTCCGTTTCTGGTTGCTGTGGCTCACACACAGGGCAAGTACTTAAAAACATATAATGGACAGAAAACTAGGCAAAATAATGAAATAGAAGATTTTTCCTCAAAAGAAATTCCAGGAAGAAATGACAGCTAAAGAATTAATCAAAACAGATATAAACAATATAATAGAACAAGAATTTAGAATGATACTCATAAGATTAATCACTGGGCTTGAAAAAAAGTATAGAAGACACCAGAGAATCTATTGCTGCAGAGATCAAAGAACTAAAAAATGTTGTAAATGAGGTGCAAAATGAACTAGAGGCAGTGACAGTGAGGTTTGAATAGGCAGAGGGGAGAATATGTGAAATAGAAGATAAAATTACAGAAAAAGCTGAGGCTGAGAAAAAGAGATATAAAAAAATTCTGGATAATGAGGGGAGAATTAGAGAACTAAGTGATTTAATGAAACTTAACAAAATCAGTATCATAGGAGTTCTGGAAGAAGAAAAGAAGAAGAAGAAGAAGAAGAAGAAGAAGAAGAAGAAGAAGAAGAAAAGAAGAAAAAGGAGAAGGAGAAAGAGAAGGAGAAGAAGATGAAGAAAAGAAGAAGAAGAAGAAGAAGAAGAAGAAAAGGGCCAAATGTGTACTTGATCAAATCATAGCTGAGAACTTCCCCAATATGGGGAAAGAAAAACACATTGAAATCCAGGAGGCACAGAGAACTCCGTTCAGACTTAAATTGAACCCATCTTTGCATGACAAATATAGTGAAATTGGGAAAATACAAAGATAAAGAGAAAATTCTGAAAGCAGCTAGGGATAAACGGGCTTTAACCTACAAGGGTAGACACATAAGGGTCATAACAGACCTTTCTACTGAAACTTTCCAGGACAGAAAGGAGTAGTGTGAAACTTTCAATGTGCTGAATAAGAAAATTGCAGCCAAAATACTTTATCCAGCAAGCCTGTCATCCAGAATAGAAGGAGAGATAAACAAACTGGAGGAGTTCATCACAACTAAACCAGCCCTACAAGAGATCCTAAGGGGGACTCTGTGAGTGAAAGGTTGCAAGGACCACAAAGTACAAGTGACATCACTACAATCATGAAACCTACAGATAACATAATGAGTCTAAATCCATATCTTTCAATAATAACACTGAATGTAAATATACTAAAAACTCCAAAAGACATAGGGTATCAGATGGATTAAAAAAACAGGACCCATCTATTTGCTGTCTACAAGAGACTCATTTTAGACCTGAGGACACCTTCAGGTTGAAAGTGAGGGGATGAAGAACTATCTATCATGCTACTGGAAACCAAAAGAAAGCTGGACTAATCATACTTATATCAGACAAACTAGATTTTAAACTAAAGGCTGTAACAAGAGATGGAGAAGGTCATTATATCATAATTACAGGGTCTATCCATCAAGAAGAGCTAACAATGATAAATGTTTATGCACCAAATTTGGAACACCCAAATATATAAAATCACAACATAAGCAATCTTATTGGTAAGAATGTGGTAATTGCAGGGGACTTTACTTTTCCACTTACAGCAATGGACAGATCATCTTGACAGAAAATCACTAAACAATGGCCCTGAATGATACACTGGACCAGATGGACTTGACAGATATATTTAGAACTTTTCATCCTAAAGCAGCAGAATACACATTCTTCTCGAGTGCACATGGAACATTCTCCAAGATAGATCACATATTGGATCACAAAACAGCCCTAAATAAATATAAAAGAATTGAGAACATACCATGCACACTTTCAGATCATAATGCTATGAAACTTGAAATCAACCACAGGAAAAACATTGGAAAACTTCCAAATGCATGGAGGTTAAAGAACACCCTGCTAAAGAATGCATGGGTCAATCAGACAATTAAAGAAGAAATTAAAAATTATAACAAATGAAAATGAATACACAACAATTCAAACCATTTGGGATGAGACAAAGACAGTCCTAAGAGGAAAATACATTGCAATCCAGGCCTATCTCAAGAAACAGGAAAAAACCCAAAACAAAATCTAACTACACGCCTAAAGGAACTAGAAGCAGAACAACAAAGAAACCCCAAAATCAGAAGAAGAAGAGAAATAATAAAGATCAGAGCAAAATAAACAATATAGAATCCAAAAAACAGTCAAACAGATCAATGAAAATAAGAGTGTTTTTTTTTTAAAAATAAACAAAATTGATAAACCCTTACCCAGACTTCTCAAAAAGAAAAGAGAGAGGACCCAAATAGATAAAATGGATTTATCACAACCAATTCCTCAATTTACAAGCAATTATCAAAGAATGCTATGAAAAATTACATGCCAACATACTGGACAACCTGGAAGAAATGGACAAATTCCTAGACACCCACACGCTACTAACACTCAAATGGGAAGAAATAGAAAATGTGAACAGACCCGTAACTAGTGAAGAAATGGAATCAGTTATGAAATACCTCCCAATAAATAAGAGTCCTCGGCCAGATGGCTTCCCAGGGGAATTCTACCAGACATTTTTAATACCTATCCTTCTCAAGCTGTTCTAAAAAATAGAAATAGATGGAAAACTTCCGGACTAATTCAATGAAGTCAGCATTACCTTGATCCCCAAACCAGACAAAGACCCCACAAAAAAGGAGAACTACAGGCCAATATCCTTGATAAACATAGATGCAAAACTTCCCAAGAAGATACAGTCAAATAGAATTCAACATTATACAAAATGATCAGGACTAGCAATCAGGACTGCACCTGGGAAAGAACCCCAAAGAGAATTGGAGCAGGAGTGATAGATACTCCAGTTGTACCTAACTGTAGGTGAAGGGCCTCCAGACTTGTTCACGCCTGCCCCAAGGAAAGGCAGCTTCCCCATGCTGTCACAGTCCCAGCCATGTAGGGATCAGCAGCTGGCAAGGATATTGGGAATCAAACCACGTTCCCCAGAAGGACCATCTGCCCAGGAAGCTTGGGGCAGAAGCCCAGACCAGGCTTGCTCCTGACTGAGGAGAAAAAGAAAGGGAGTCCATGCAGTCCAGCCCTGTGGACAGAGGTCAGAAGTAAGAATCCTGCCAGGCCTCAGATGCGGAGGACCTGTCCCCAACATCCTGGGGGGCTGGGGGCCCATCTGCCATTCCATGCAGCGAGAGCTTCCTGCCTTGGGCCTTCTTTTCCTGCTTCTGCTGTTCCTTCTGTTTCTGTTACTTCTTCTCCTGCTCTTTTTCCCACTTCTGCCATGATCAAGTGGATTCATTCCTGGGATGTAGGGCTGGTTAAATAATTGCAAATCAATCAATTTGATATATCACATTAATAAAAGAAAGGATAGGAACCATATGATCCTGTCAATAGATGCAGAACAAGCATTTGACAAAATACAACATCATTTCTTAATAAAAACCCTCAAGAAAGTTGGGCTAGAAAGGACATAGCTAAACATCATAAAAGCCATATATGAAAACCTCACAGCTAATATCATCATCAATGGGGAAAAACAGAGCTTTCCCCCTGAGATCAGGAACACAACAGGGATGTCCACTCCCACCACTGTTTTTTAACATAGTGTTGGAAATCCTAGTCTCAGCAATCAGACAACAAAATGAAATAAAAACCATCCAAATTGGCAAAGGAAATGTCAAACCTACACTTTTCACAGACGACATGCTCCTCTGCATGGAAAACCCGTAAGACTCCACCAAAAGAGTGCAAGAATTGATACATGAATGCAACAAAGTCGCAGGGTACAAAATCAATGTGCAGAAATTGGTTGCATTTCTATACACCAAAAATGAAGCAACAGAAAGAGAAATAAAGAAACTGATCCCACTTACAATTGCATCAAGAACTGCAAAATTCCTAGAAATAAACCTAAACAAAGATATAAAATATCTGTATGCTGAAAACTATAGAAAAGTTGAACTTGAAAGACACTTGAAAGAACTTGAAGAAGACACAAAGAAATGGAAAAACATTCCATGCTCATGGAATGCAATAAATATTGTTAAAATGTCAATATTACCCATAGCAATTTGCACATTCAATGCAATCCCAATCAAAATTGCACCAGCATTCTTTGCAAAGTGGGAACAATCACTCCTAAAATTTGTTTGGAACCACAAAAGACCCTGAATAGCGAAAGTAATACTGAAGAAGAAAACCAAAGTGGGAGGCATCACAATCCCAGACTTAGCCTCTACTACAAAGCTGTAATCATTAAGACAGTATGGTATTGGCACAAAAACAAACACATAGACCAATGGAATAGAATAGAGAACCCAGAACTGGACCCACAAATATATGGTCAATTAATCTTTGACAAAGCAGGAAAGAGTATACAATGGAAAAAAAACAGCCTCATTAGGAAATGGTGCCAAGAGAAATGGACAGCAACATGCAGAAGAATGAAACTAGACCACTTTCTTATAACATACACAAAAATAAACTCAAAATGGATGAAATACCAAAATGGGAGACAGGAAACCATCAAAACCCTAGAGGAGAAATCAGGCAACACTTCTTTGACCACAAGAATTTCTTGCTTGACACATCTCCAAAAGCAAGTGAATTGAAAGCAAGAATGAACTATTGGGACCTCAAGATAAAAGACTTCTGCATTGCAAAGGAAACAGTCAACAAAAGTAAAAGGCAAATGTTGGAATGGGAACAGATAATTGCAAATGATATATCAGATAAAGGGTTAGTATCCAAAATCTATAAAGACCTTACCAACTCAACACTCAAAAAACAAATAATCCAGCCAAAAAATGGGCAGAAAACATGAATAGACACTTTTCCAAAGAAGACATCCAGATGGCCAACAGACACATGAAAAGATGTTCAATGTCACTCATTACCAGGGAAATACAAATCAAAACTACACTGAGATATCACCTCACAGCTGTCAGAGTGGCTAAAATGAACAACTCAGGAAACAACAAATGCTAAGTGAGCATGTGGAGAAACGGCCACCCTCCTACACTGTTGGTGGGAATGCAAACTGGTGCAGGTGCTCTGGAAAATAGTTGTAGGTTCCTTAAAAAATTAAAAATAGAACTACCCTATGACCCAGCAATTGCACTACTAGGAATTTATCCAAAGGATACAGTAGTGCTGATTCATAGGGGCACATATACCCCAATGTTTATAGCAGTGCTCTCAACAATAGCCAAATTACAGAAAGAGTGGATAAAGAAGATGTGGTTTATATTTACAACGGAATACTTCTTGGCAATAAGAAAGAATGAAATCATGCCATTTTCAGCAACGTGAGTGGAACTGGAAGGTATTATGCTGGGTGAAATAAGTCAGAGAAAGGCAGAAATCATATGTTTTCACTCATATGTGGATCTTGAGAAACATAACAAAAGACCACGGGGGAAGGGAAGAGGAAGAAAATAGTTACAAACAGAGAGAGAGGGAGGCAAACCATAAGACACTGTTAAATACAGGGAACAACCTAAGGGTGGATGGGGTGTGGGGGAGAGGGAAAATGGGTGATGGGCATGGAGAAGGGAATTTGATAGGATGAGCACTGGGGGTTGCATGTAAGTGATGAACCACAGGAATCTACCCCAAAACCAAGAGCATACATTACACACTGTATGTTAGCCAAATTGATAATACATTATATTAAAATTAATTAATAAAAAAGAAAAAGAAAAAATAAATGTTTTGTAGAATTTGTTTGTGAAGCCATTTGGCATGGGACTGTTCCCCCCCCCCGCCCTTGGGCGTCTTTTAATTACTGATTCAAATTTCTTTTTGTTTATCTCTCAAAGATTTCTATTTCTTCCTCTTTCAGTTTTGGTAGTTTATGTATTTCTAGACTATTGTTCATTTCTTCCAGATTGTGCAATTTGTTGTCATATAGCTTTTCATAATATTCTCTTTGAATTGTTTGTGTTTCTGTGCTATTGGTTATTATTTTTCCTCTCTCATTTGTGGTTTTATTTAGTTTTTTTTCTTTTTGATAAGGATGGGTAGATATTCACCAATTCTATTAATTTTTTCAAAGAACCAGCTCCTGTTTTCTTAGATCTGTTTAGTTTGTTAGTAACTATATCATTTATTTTTGCTCTAATCTTCATTATTTCTTTCCTTCTGTTGGCTTCAGGCTTTGTTTATTGTTCTTTTTCTACCTCCTTGATTTGTTTACTTCGGATGTTTCTTCAGGTAGGCCTGTATTGCTATATACTACCATCCTAGGGGCAACTTGGCTACATACCAAAGGATGGGGACTGATGTGTTTTCATTTTCATTTTTTACCATGTATTTTTGTTTAAATTTCATCTCTGATTTCCTGGTTGACCCATTCATGTTTAGTAGAATGTTGTTTAACCTCCATATATTTGTGGTTTTTCCATTTTTTCTTCTGAATTACTTGTATTCATAGTGTTGTGGTCAGAAAAGATGCATGATATGATGTCAATCTTTTTGTATTTGGTGAAGCCTGATTGTAATAAATATGGGATTGTTCTAGATAATATCTCATGTGCATTTGAAAAGAATGCATATTCTGCAACTTTAGGATGGAATGTTCTGCATAATATATCAGTTAAGTCCATTTGGTCCAGTGTGTCATTCAAAGTTATTGTTTCCTTGTCGATTTTCTGTTTAGATGATCTGTCTTTTGATGTAAATGGGGTGCTAAAGTCCTTGAGTATTATTGTATTGTTATCAATTAATTACTTTATTTTTTGTATTAATTCTTTTTATATATTTGGTTACTCCAATGATGGCTGCATAAGCATTTACAAATGTTACATGTTCTTGTTGGACTATCCCCTCTATGATTAAATAGTGACCTTCTGTGTCATTTGTTACAGTCTTTGTTTTATTTTTTTTCTTGCTTTTAATTTTTTTTAACTTTACAGTTTATTGTCAGGTTGGTTTCCATATAACACCCAGTGCTCTTCCCCACAAGTGACCTCCACCATGACCATCACCCCCCTTCCCCTTTCCCCCTCCCCCTTCAGCCCTCAGTTTGTTTTCAGTATTCAAGAGTCTCTTGTGCTTTGTCTCCCTCCCTCTCCCTAACTCTTATTCCTCCTTCCCCTCCCCATGGTCCTCTGTTAGGTTTGTTCTGTTAGACCTATGAGTGAAAACATATGGTATCTGTCCTTCTCCACCTGACATTTTTCGCTTAGCATGACACCCTCGAGGTCCATCCACTTTGATACGAATGGCCAGATTTCATTCCTTCTCATGGGCATGTAGTATTCCATTGTATAGATAAACCACATCTTCCTAATCCATTCATCAGTTGATGGACATTTAGGCTCTTTCCATGATTTGGCTATTGTTGAAAGTGCTGCTACAAACATTGGGGTACATGTGCCCCTATGCATCTGTATTTCTGCATCCCTTGAGTAAATCCCCAGCAGTGCTATTGCTGGGTCATAGGGGAGTTGTTTTTTTTTTTTTTTACACTTTATAGTTTATTGTCAGGTTGGTTTCCATATAACACCCAGTGCTCTTCCCCACAAGTGACCTCCACCAAGACCATCACCCCCTTTACCTTTCCCCCTTCCCCTTCCCCCCTCAGTTTGTTTTCAGGATTCAAGAGTCTCACGAGTTTTCTCCCCCTCCCTCTCCCTAACTCTTTTTCCTCCTTCC
>CM053579.1:61229842-61253146 GCA_028646485.1 Cryptoprocta ferox
TTCAGCAAAGTTGCAGGGTACAAAATCAATGTACAGAAATCGGTTGCAGTTTTATACACCAATAGTGAAGCAACAGAAAGAGAAATCAAGAAACTGATCCCATTCACAATTGCATGAAAAACCATCAAATACCTAGGAATAAACCTAACCAAAGATGTAAAAGATCTGTATGATGAAAACTATAGACAACTTATGAAGGAAATTGAAGAAGACACAAAGAAATGGAAAAGCATTCCATGCTCATGAATTGGAAGAATAAACATTGTTAAAATGTCATTACTTCCCAAAGCAATCTACACATTCAATGCAATCCCAATGAATATTGCACCAGCATTCTTCTCAAAGCTAGAACAAACTATCCTAAAATTCTTATGGAAGCACAAAAGACCCCAAATAGCCAAAGTAATACTGAGGAAGAAAACCAAAACAGGAGGCATCACAATACCAGACTTTAGCCTCTACTACAAAGCTCTAGTCATCAAGACAGTATGGTATTGGCACAAAAACAGACACATAGACCAATGGAATAGAATAGAGAACCCAGAATTGGACTCACAAATGTATGGCCAATTAATATTTGACAAAGCAGGAAAGAGTATCTAATGGAAGAAAAGACAGCCTCTTTAACAGATGGTATTGGGAGAACTGGACAGCAACATGCAAAAGAATGAAACTAGATCACTTTCTTACACCATACACAAAAATAAACTCCAAATGGACAAAGGACCTCAATGTGAGACAGGAAACCATCAAAACCCTAGAGGAGAAAGCAGGAATCAACCTCTATGACCTCAACCGCTGTAATTTCCTACTCGACACCTCCCCAAAGGCAAGGGAATGAAGAGCAAAAATGAACTATTGGGACCTCATCAAGATAAAAACCTTCTTCACTGCAAAGGAAACAATCAAGAAAACTAATAGGCAACCGACAGAATGGGAAAAGATAGTTGCAAATGACATATCGGATAAAGGGCTAGTATCCAAAATCTACAAGGAACTCACCAAACTCCACACCCGAAAACAAATAATCCAGTGAAGAAATGGGCAGAAGACATGAATAGACACTTCTCCAAAGAGGACACCAGATGGCCAACAGATACATGATATGATGCTCAGCGTCACTCATCATCAGGGAACTATAAATCAAAATCACACTGAGATACCACCTCACGCTGGTCAGAGTGACTAAAATGAACAAATCAGGAGACTATAGAGGCTGGCGAGGATGTGGAGAAACGGGCCCGCTCCTACACTGTTGGTGGGAATGTAAACTGGTACAGCCGCTCTGGAAATGTGTGGAGGTTCCTAAAAAAATTAACAATAGAACTCTCATATGACCCACCAATAGCAATGCTAGGGATTTACCCAAGGGGTACAGAAGTGCTGATACATAGGGGCATATGTACCCCAATGTTCATAGCAGCACTTTCAACAATAGTCAAATCATGGAACGAGCTTCAATGTCCATCAGCTGATGAATCGATCAAGAAGATGTGGTTTTTATATACAATGGAATACTACATGGCAATGAGAAAGAATGCAATCTGGCTATTTATGGCAACGTGAATAGACCTCGAGGGTGTCATCCTAAATGAAATAAGTCAGACAGAGAGAGACAGATACTATATGTTTTCACTTATAAGTGGAACAGGAGAAACTTTACTGAGGACCATGGGGGAGGGGAAGGGGAGAAAAATAGTTGGAGACAGGGAGGGAGGCAAACCATGAGAGACTCTTGAATACTGAGAACAACCTGAGGGCTGAAGGGGGAGGGGGAGAGGGAAAGGGGGGTGATGGGCATGGAGGAGGGCACTTGTGGGGATGAGCACTCGGTGTTATATGGAAACCAACTTGACAATAAAGTATAAAAGAAAAAAATAAAGATTACCAATTCTCTTCCATTTTAAAACAAAGCTGAGATACAAGGGAAGGGCAAACAAGGGTGCTTTTTTCTACTCCTGGATCCTATCTACATCTATTATTCCTCCACATTCATAGCCATGTTTCTTCAGAATCCACTTTCACACCCTCTAGTTCCTAACCTCCCATTCATATTTCAACTGAAGGCAAGTTGGGTCCTTTTTCCCCCCCCACAATTCCACTAAAAATGATCTTTCTAAGATCATAAATGACTATTTTCTAATCTAATAATTACTTTTCAGACTTTACTTACTTAACTTTTCATGGTAATGGATACTGGAGTTCCTCCTTATTCCTTGAAACTCTTTATACCATTATCTTTAGGACTATTCCTTCTAGTTCTCATTCTACCTTTAGGAAATTCCTTTTCAGTCTCCATCATGGCAACCTCTTCTCCCTCCTCCATCTTAAATGTTGGTATTCATGGAATTCTATCCTTAGTTCCCTTCTTGTCACACTCTTTAAAACCTTTTCATAGGCTATCTAATCCATACCTATGACTTTCAATCTTACTCCTACTCTGCCAACTCTCAAACACATTTCTCCTGCCTTATCTTTTCTTCTGAGTCCCAGATTCATATATCCAATTTTCCATAGGAAAATTACATCCAAGAAATGACAGATAAAATCTAAGCTTTTATCATTCAAGCCCCCACAAGCCTTACCTCTTAGTGTCTTAATCAGTTTTGTATTCTACAACAAAATAACAGAGGCTGGGTGGCTTATAAACAAGAAACCTTTGTTTCTCACATTTCTGGGAAGTACAGGATAATGTTGCTGGCAGATTCAGTGTCTGGCGAGGGCCTGTTTCTTAGTCCTCTTTTCACTGTACCTCAGACTGCAAAAGTAGCAAACTAGCTCTCTGGGGTCACTTATAAAAGGGAACTAATCCCAATCATGAAAGTTCTGCCCCCACGATTTAATCACCTCCCAAAGGTCCCGCTTCCTAATGCAATTACCTAGGAGATTAGGATTTCAGTATATACATTTGGAGGGACACAGACATTCAGACCATAGCACTTAGTAAGCTCTTCTAATTTCTCTACCAAACTATTCTTACAATACCCAATATATTTTGTTCCATCTTACCCCATGTGTTTGTTCACGCTTCTTCCCAGATTACTCTCTTACTGCCTATCAAATCCACTGGATCAGTATTTATCAAACTTTAATGTGCATGCTAACCATCTAGGGATATTGTTAAAATGCAGATTCAGGAACTCTAGGGTTGGGCCCAAGTAACTACATTTCTAACAAATTCACAAGTGACGCTAATGCTGCTAGTCTGTGGACTACACTTTGTGTAGCAATGGTCATTCCAGAAAGAGCTCTATGAAGGCAAGGAATTCTGTCTGTTTTGCTTACTACCATACTCCAATGCCTGGAATATAGCAATTGCCCAAACAATAGTTGTGGAATAAATGAATGAAATAATAACCATAACTTCATTCAATACATGTTTTAGAATTCATCTCCTTTAAAAAGTTTAGCTCTGAGCTGACTGTATAATAATCAGTTCTTCATTTTTTGCTCACTCACATATTACTTATTTCTACCTCTATTAATGACAACAATGTTTTTCAATAATAGATTTTTTCATCACAAGTTTTATTAACATAGCTAGAAATAATACCAAGAGTATAAGAATAAGTTTCCAACATGGTTCCTGACAGAGTGTTCTAGTGGCGCTTTGGCTTTTTATTTTCTTTTTCTAATTCTTTGGTTCTGGATGAAATGTTAAAAGTTATGTCATTAAAAAATGAGCAAGAACACAAAAAAATTGCAAAATAGGAAATATACATGGCTAAACATTTAAACTATCAATCCTTAATAAATACACATATTGTTGATGGAAGTGTAAACTCATAAAATATTTTGGAAAGCAATTTAGTGACATATAATCACAAACTTAAATCTACCCTTTGCAATCTAAGGAGATACCCGAAATGCAAAATTTTATGCCAAAAAAAAATGTTGATCACAAACTTTATCTATAATGGAAAAATAAAAAAAAATCTTTGGCTTAAATGTCTAATAAGTAAGTAAATTAAACCATAGTATAGCCATTAAATACGTTATTATGCAGTCATCAAAAAAGTTTAAAAAAATTTTAATCACATGGGGGAAATAAATAAAAATAATGTCCATAAAAATTGAAAATAAAATTGTTTACCAGTATGCTCACAATTAATGTAGAGCAGTTTAGAAAGAAGGAAAGAAATTCACAGATATGGTAACAAAGGTTATTTCAGGCATTGGGGAGGAGTTAGTGATGATTCATTGATTTTCTTTTTTGTATTTTTTGAAGTTTTCTAAAACAAATATATGTTATTTTATACTCAGAATAAAATTTTGTTTAAAGAACTTCATTCCCTTTGATTAAAGTATTGTAATGTTCTCTATATTTTCTTATTAATATTTTCTCATCTCCTTCGCCAACTAACCTGTAAGAAGCACAAAGACAAATAGTATTTGATTTATTTTTATATATCTGACAAACTTTGGTATGGGGCCCTTGCTCAACTTTTTCTAGAAAACTTCCTAATCTTGTGATATAATGTTCCTTAAATATACTTCAAACACATAAATATTCATGCCAGGCTATTTTTAAGGGAAAAAATGCTGGTACCTCATTATCAGAAATATGTATGGCAGACAAAATCTGGAATCTCTTTATGATAGATGCCAATGCTAGTTTTTTTAAAGCAGAATAAATTTAATGTTAAAGTGAAATAAAATATTTGCAAGCATTTTAAATTTCCTTTCATAGTAAAAGGCATTTTATATTCTTCATATGTGTTTCTTAAGTCAGTTTATCACTTCCCACTTCCCCTGAATATGATACAAGAAATTCATCACACAATCTATTTCAGTGGTGAAAAGCCAAAGAGAAGAAAAAGGGAAAATGAAGTTTAGTATTTGTTTGTGATACTTGTGATTAAATGGCAATCTCCATTGTGCCTTTCTGCCAAAATTCTACTAGGTCTTAGGAGGACTAGATAGTAGTAGGAATTCAATATGCATTGTTCTCTCTCCTGTTACGTTTTTATCTCACAGTTTAAGTGAAGAAGTTTGTGAGATAAATTGTTAATCCTTTTCTAAAAGTAAAGGAAAACCAGGAATGAAAATTACAATAATAGAAACACAGTCAAGGTATAGCATTTTTATAGGTAATAGTTTTATAGCTATATTTATGTGAAATATAGGTATTATGCCATAAAATTAAATACTTCAGGTATTTTATATCTTTATAGATATATATTAAAGCATAGTAATGTTTTTAATTAAAATGTAAATAATTGATTCGGCTTTTAAAAATTCAATATCAAACTCCCAGTAAATAAGATGGAAATAATTAAGTTTAATACTAATGGGAAGGTACTACAGGGGAAATGCCTTCTGGGTTTTTTTTCTTAACAAAAAGTGCACTCGTTAAGTAAGTAATACAGTAATTTGTATCTCAACCATAAGTATAAATGTTTTTTATACATTGGTTATATAAAACATCATCTCTTTTTATACTCTTTAAAAATAGTTAATTCGATACTACTTGCATTTACTTTAGAAAATTAACTTTCTAGTTCTGGGGGAGTATTTAGAAAAAGTTTCCCATGACCCTTTCCACTTGTCAGGTTATTAAATATGCAGATTAATTACCTATAGAATATCAGAGGTAAAGGAAAATACTTTGTCTTGATTTATACCACACATTTCTTAGAAGCATATGGGCTAATTAGATGAAATGTTATATAATTATCTTAAGTAAAAATAGCTTCAAAAGTAACATTTATAAGATTTAATATTTAAATTCTAATAGTGAACTATGGGAATTTGTAGGTCAATAAGCTTCAAAATGACAAAAGAAACAAATCTGCAATAAAATACTGATTTTTAACATAGTTTAACCCTTTATTAAATATTTTTGATGCTTGAGAAAATAACCTAATGTGAGAAAAAAAAAAACTCTGAAAATAGCAAATCTGGGCAGGGCAGAGGCCTCAGGAGATGGATATCAGCCCCGCGAGATGACCTTAAAGTTGGGGATAATACCTAGTTGAAACTAAGATAGTATTTTTCTCAGTGTGCTACTTAGGATTCCAATCTTGGAAGCTCTGTGAAAAAAGGAGCCAGTGTGCCCTTGCTACACAGTCAGGTCTGAGGATAGCTAAATGGGATATTTAATGAGATACATGGTCAGAAATGTAAGTATAAAGCAAAAGTCAGGCTAAGCTTTATGCTACTATGTCAAAGTGAAGCGGGAACCACAGAGGGGCCATGGTAATTAGAATTTTTCTAGATTATATAAACTTTGTTAATATTATCCACTATACAGGGATCTACTGAAGATCTATAATGTTCCCCTACCATGCTGTGATATATTAAATATTTTTATCGAACTTTATATCCCAAGAGCTAACACAATGTCTGATTAGACATTATAAGCATCCAATAACAAATACTTGCAGAAATAAACTAACTTGTTCATACATGTTTTCAATTATCTGTTCTCAAAAGTGATTAGAATAAAACTTCATAATACAAAGGGATTATAAATAGCCAAAGCAATATTGAGGGAGAAGAACAAAGCTGTAGGTATCACAATCCCATATTTTAAGATATACTGCAAAGTCATAGTAATCAAAACAGTATTGGACTGGAAAAAAAATGCAAGTCATGTAACAGAATAGAGAGCCCAGAAATAAATCCAACTTATATGGTCGAATAATCTATGACAAAGGAGAAAGAATGTACAATGGTGATAAGACAGTTTCTTCAAAATGGTGTGGGAAAACTAGATAGCAACATGCAAAAACTGAACCTGGACCACTTTCTTAAACTATACATAAAAATTTAAAATAGATTAAAGACCTAAATGTGAGACCGGAAACCATAAAACTCCTAGAAGAAAACACAGGTAGTAATCTCTTTGACATTGGCTTTAGCTACGTTTTTCTAAATATGTCTCTTCAGGCAAGGGGGGAAAAAAGCAAAAATAAACCATTAAGACTATAGCAAAATTTAAAAAAATAAACTCCTGCACCTTGAAGGAAATCATGAACAAAATTTAAAAGCAACCTACTGAATGGGAAAAGATATTCACAAATAACATATCTAATAAGTGATTACTATCCAAAATATACAAAGAGCTCATACAACTCAATACCAGGAAACCAAATAATCTGAATAAAAATAGTCAGAAATCTTGAATAGACAGTTTTCCAAAGAAGACATACAGATGGCCAATAGACAATTGAAAAGATGTTTAACATCACTAATCATCAGGGAAATGGAAATAAAAACCATAATGAGATATTACCCACACCAGTCAGAAAGCTATGATCAAAAAGTCAACAAACAGCAAGTGTTGGTGAGGATGTGGAGAAAAGGGAACCCCATGCATTGTTGGTGGGAATGTGTAGCCATTATGGAAATCAGTGTGGAAGTTCATCAATAACATTAAAAGTAGAAATACCATATGATCCCATAATTCCACTGCTGGATATTTACACAAAGAAAATATAAACAGTAGTTTAAAAACAACACATGCACCCCCGTGTTTATTGTAGCTTTATTTACAATAGACAAATATGGAAGCAACCTAACTGTCCATTGATAGGTGAATGGATAAGATGTGACACACACACACACACACACACACACGTAAGTATTATTCAGGCATAAATAATAATGAAATATTGCATTCATGACAAAATGGATTAACAGAAAGGTATTATGCTAAGTGAAATAACTCAGGGAAAGGAAATACATATGATTTCACTTATATGCAGAATCTTAAAAAAAATGAACAAACAAACAAAAACAGAAACAGTCTCATAAATACAGAAAATTAGAGGTTCCCAGAAGGGAGGTGGATGGGAGGATAGACCAGATAGATAAAGGGGATTAAAAAGTACAAACCTTTAGTTATAAAATAAATAAGTCATAGAGATGAAGAGTACAGAGAACATAGTCAATAATATTGTAATAACTTTGATGACACATGGTAACTACATTTATTGTGGTAAGTAATGTACACATCTGTCAAATCATTACGTTGCACACCTGAAACAAACATAATATTGTATGCCAACAATACTTCAATTTTTTAAAATTAAAAAAATAAAAGGTGTGCTTATCTTTGGGAGTATCTAAAAGAAAATGCAGAGGAGATTACATGGCCATTCTTCAGCAAGTTTTTGGAGAATAGAATCCCGAAGGACAGAATAAGAAGTGACAGGTTTCAATGGAAAAGGAAAGCAAGTAGAGTCTTACCCTCAAAGGAAAGGGAAATAAGGAAGGTGAGACAATGGTTTTGGATTGTAAAAACAGAAAAGCTTGTATAGTTTTATCGTTACCAATTACATTTTTTAAAAATAAATATTCAGTCTTTTTCTCAGCAAATATGAAGGTCTACATAAATCATTTTATGTAAGTTCTAAAAATATTCATTTGTAACCCTAAATGAGTAATATCCGTACTGTCTTATGAAATCTCCTTGAAGATTCCTGTCACCCTTCTGCTCACTAGCCATAATTGAGGGAGGAAATAATGAAGACCTATAGAACTGTGGCAAAGGGAAAGGAATATAAAACAGATATGGCACTTAAAGAGAAGAATTAAAAAGATTACTCAACTAATTAAACGTGGTGGGAAAAACAACTACATGACATTGGGGTTTTGAATAAAAAATAATGCTTTCATAGGTATTTAGCCTTTTATATTCATGGATTTTAATGAACTCAGGTGCTAAGGAATTCTATGAGTTCACTGGCTGTTAACTTTTACTTGGAAAATGTATGACGTATTAAGTGGTGTTAATCTTAAGACCTGAAAGTTATTATAAAGGAGTCGTTAATAGAGATGACCATGTTATAATACCTTATATTTTTTGAAGAGCTTTTATTTTGAAGGAATATTAAATAACTATCCACTACATCACTTTATTCTCATAGCAACATCAAGAGCTAGTCAACTGCTCTTTTTCTTATCATTTTTTTTATTGACAAAGAAACTTGGGAACAGAAGTCAAGTAACTCAAGTTCATACATTCTTAGAGGCATAGGCCAGGCTAGGATGCAGCCCAGCTGGTGCTTAGAAGAGCAGTTGCGAAGCTAAATAAGTCCGGGAAAGACAAATACCATACGAGTTCACTCATATGTGGAATTTAAGAAACAAAACAGAAGAACATATGCGAAGGGTGGAAAAGAGAGAGGGAAACAAACCATGAGACTCTTAACTATAGAGATCAAACTGAGGGTTGATGGAGGGTGGTGGGTGGGGGATGGGTTAGATGGGGGGATGGGCATTAAGGAGGGCACTTGTTATGAAGAGCACTGGGTGTTGTATGTAAGTGATGAATCACTGAATTCTACTCCTGAAACCAGTCTTGCACTCTATGTTAACTAACTAGAATTTAAATAAAAATTTGAAAAAAAACCTGTTTTGTTTACATTTAAAAATAATTTTTAAATACACCTTTAAAATAATTAGTTGTAAGTATAATTACATAATATTGTGCTAAATTTGGAATAATCTTAAGTGGAAAAAATCTAAATAGTTAATATTGAAAAGTTGTTCTAATCAAGTATATTGCCTTAAAGTAGCTTCTTAAGTAGCACCAATTCATTTTTCCTGAATGAATTGGTAAAATAACAGATCTGTTATTAATAACATGAACTTTAGATTTTGTAACATCATAGAATATTAGGGATAGAATGAATTTTAAATCATGTGTTATATTTTTTGGTTCTGGGTAGATGGAAAATACATTTTTTCCCTATTTCTCTTACTCAGTATAATGAAAAACACTGAACATTATATATAAAACAAAATGTAAGACATTGAAAGATGAAGAGAAGACAGAAGAGCTAGGGACCTTGAGTGGTAAAGAACATAACAGTGAGTTCCCAGGGTTTTCATTTGGCCTCATATATCCCAGACTTGATCTGAATAAAGTAGCATTCCAGAAATGCCAATGCATACAGACAATAAAAACCCCAACAAAAGCCTGTTCTCTATAAAACAAAGGATAAGGAAGGGATAGCCTAGCAAGACAGTAATACTTTAAAAAAAAACAACAGCTTTATTCCAGCCAAACATCACACAAAACACTATGGGGCCACTCACACCCATGCAAGCAAAGGCCAAGTGGAGAACCTAGACTTCCACTCTTGCAAGCCCGTAACTGGACACCTTAACACCCCTACCAATTAGGCATCAGAGAAGGCCAAATAGGGAAGCAGGCCTTTATCTACATCATCCAGTAACAAACTCCCTCCACCACTGCGTTACTAGAAACCTTGTAGGGAGCCAGAACTGTTGAGAGTCAGAACTCCCACCTCTGCCCAGCAGTAATGAAGAGCTCTCCACATTTGGTGTCAACAGAAGCTGAGACTGGAACCTGGACTTCTACAATAGGGAAAGATAGGATAAAATTGGCAGAGAGGGAAAGGTTAGGACCTGAGGTCCCTGGGTGGGGAAAAACACATAATCGAAAACAATGCTGGAAGTATCTGACCAGGAGCAAACTCCCTCAGGGGTCAGGATTTTCTTAAAAATATACCAGATACCACTTGCTCCCGCTCAGGTTCCCCTCAGGAAGTTGACAATCAAAATACCTAACTAAAATAAGTACACCATAAAACTTATGTTATATGAGGGACAGTATGACCATAGTCCGACTCCTCACACAATGGAATCGATCCAATCAGCCAATCAGGAATGAATAACCCAGCACCTACAGTTATCAATCCAATAAGGGTAGAACCTGAGAAGAAACAACGGGGAAAGGATGGGGGACCACCATAACCTTATAAAATAAAGTCGGGGTTATTTGCTTTTGAATGCCCCCTTTCTGTAAAGACAGGGCTCATACAATTCTTACTTTCTGATCTTATACTCTAATAAACTTTTGCCTGATACTCATTTTATTCTGTGTCCACCTCTTCATCCTTTGAAGCAGTGAGACAACAAACCCCAGGCATTGAGGTAAAAAAAAAAAAAAAACAATCTTGCAACATTTCTTTGAGGATTTATTGGGGATCCCAATGTCTTGTAACTGTATGTAAAGAGAAGCTGGCACCCCTTCTTTTCTTTCTATCCTAAATAAAACTCTCAAATCAAATAATGGGCACCCATCAGCCAGTTAGAATCCATGGTGCAGCTGCCATTCTCAAGCCGAGGATGATAGGCTCTTTTGGTCTCCTCCCATCTGATTCCCCAATTTCCTTTCAAGAAAAATCTCCAGGGGCGCCTGGGTGGCTCAGTTGGTTAAGCGCCTACCATTGGCTCAGGTCATGATCTCGCGGTCTGTGAGTTTGAGCAATGCATCCGGCTCTGTACTGACAGCTCAGAGCTGGAGCCTTCTTCAGATTCTGTGTCTCCCTCTCTCTCTGCCCCACCCATGCTCTCTCTCTCTCTCTCTCTCTCTCTCTCTCTCTCTCATGCATGCACTCTCTCTCAAAAATAAACATTAAAATTCATGAGATTCAGGGGAGGCCAAACAGCATCTGATGGGTTGGCTCTTAGTAGAACTTGATCCCTGACCGCCCATTTGGGTATCCTGGGGAATTTTCCTCTATCTTGGAGAGCCTCTCCCTTTGGGAAATGAGTGGAAAAGTCCAGGACTTATCCCTGGGATATCCTCCTAGGAGTGATCCAGATGACTTCCAAGGGGTCCTAGTGGAAAGTAGCCCTCTAGTTGCTTCCATTTCTGACATTCTGGTATGGCTCACCTCTCCGGTCCCCATTCTTTTCTTTTTACCTTTCATTTTCAAACATCTCTTCCATAGTGGAGAACAGGACTTACTTCAATGCCTTCTGTACTTACCACCCTCCTCCTGCCCTTGATGCCCATGGGAGAGAAGACATTTGGCAGGATTCCACAAGATGCAGATGACAATTAGAGCCAGCTGTTCCTGGTTAGTCTACCTAGGGACAGGGACTTTAAGGAATATAACCAAGCAACTGCCAAAACTATTTTTGTTTAGAAAGACTTCTTTGTCTTCTCTGGCTCGATATGGACTGCCCATTTCCACTTGTTGGTGGGGGAAAAAGTCTGCATCTGCTCATCTGTCTGAGCTGACAGGTTTTAGGACCAGGAGACCTCTTTCTCTAACCTCTGGGCTTTTATTGGCCTCCAGGTTTCTAGGCAACACCTCAGCCTTTTTGCATTCCCCTCCCCCTCCTCCTGTTTCTGCACCACCTTGGGTGCTGCCTACATAACTGATTCCTATACCATCTGGGCACCAGGACACCCTGGGCTCCTCCTCCACCCCTCACTGTCAATGAGCTAAGAACACCCCCTTAGATTCACACAGCCCACTTCAGATTTCCTTACTGGTGCCCCAGGTAAACATTGACAATGGTAAACAAATTGATTGACTTTTAAATGGATACAAATGGAACATATTCAGTAATTAAACTAATTTAAGTTTGTTGGTTTAATTAAGATAGATATGTCTTTAGGGTTATCAGCATATATGAAACTTTCTATCTAGATTTACTGAAGGACAAATAAGCTCATGTTATCTCTGTTGCAATTTGTCAGCAAAAAGATGACTTAACATGATGGTTAATTTTGTTTTTCTCAACGTTTTCATGAGTAATTGTTAAGATAGCTATCAGGGTCTTTGGAAGCCTGAAACTTTAAAGCTTTGCTTGGATGATAAGCTGGATTATATTCACTGGACATTTAGGCCTTTTCCAAATTGGGTGGAATGCTGAAGCATAGGTTTGTGCTTTTGGCTTCTTACTGCAGAAAAACTAAGGCTATTTAAATATGTTTTTTAAAAAAATGCTTTGTACTTAATTGACTCATAAGTTTTCCATCTAAGGAATTCTGATGTAACACAGTTCACAATTGGTTACTACTTTTCACTGGAGACTAAGGTTTCTAAGAGTTAAAATTCTGCTAAATTAAAACTGATGGAAATAAGAAAAGCAACTCTGTACATAGAACAACAGGAAATATAGAAGAAAGATCTGAAAAATTGGAATACTTTTTGTTAATGGTTAAAGAAAATAATTCTGTCCTAAATGAGACTGGTTGTTTGGAGAAAAGGGGCTTATATCAAAATGTGAAAGCAAAAGAAAGTTGTAAAAGGTTTGTAAAAGGAAAACTTTAAGGAAAAATTTTATATGAAGTCAAAACTAAGTTTAAAATAAGTTAATTTTTAAAAGTACACTAGTATAAGATTAACATTCTGCTTTACTTTCTGTTAAAAAGACAAAGTTTTCTTGGATTGTTGATCTGCTTTTAATTTTAAAAAATTTAAACAAAGAGTTTACTCTTTTCCTCTTTTTCTATAGATGGGCAATTCCTCAACCAAAGCCTATACTCCTTCGGGACGCATTCTAAAAAATTGTGATGATTTTGATACACAAACCTTGAAGAAAAAGTGACTCATTTTCTTTTGCACCAAGGCTTGGCTACAATACAAATTGGAAGAGGAAACCTGGCCGATAGAAGGAAGTATCAATTATAATACTATCCTACGATTGGACATATTTTGCAAACATTGAGGGAAAATGGGGAGAAAATTGAGATATGTGTAAGGAATGTAAGGTTGATCCTGGCCTATTGGCAACCATTTCCAAAGGTTCACAACCAAGAAGCAAGGAAACTAAACCCAAAGCAAACCCAGAGTAGGAAAGGAAGTCTTCCACCTCAACCTCTTCCTCCTCGGGCCTTCGATCTATATATCCGGATTTTAAAATGTGCACTTCTACTCCCTGCTGCCCACTTTATCCAGGTCTTCCCAGAAATATGGCAGGCATGTTTCCTCTACAGGAAGCTAGAGTGCCAGGAGGAGAGACACGGGGAGGGACCACTATGGTAAGAATACAAGCATCCTATTCATTGCAATATTTAAAACAGATAAAAGGGGATCTAGGTAAATTTTCCGATAATCTTAATAAATATATAGAGGCTTTTTCAGAATATTACATATGTTTTTAAATTAACCTGGAAAGATATGCTTTTGTTAAATCAGACTCTTAATGAGACAGAGAAGCACGGGGTTCTGGCAGGGGCCAAGAGATAGGGGATAAGCAGCTTATTAATTATTATGGGACTCGAGGTCCAATAGGAAACCTTCAGTTTTCTCCTGGGTCTCTGGCAGTCCCACCCCAAGATCATAAGTGGGACTATGATCATCCCATTGGGAAATGATATCACCACCACTTCCAAGCCTATGTCGTGGAGAGATTAAGGAGGTCCAAAATTAAGCCTTTAAATTATGCTAAATTAGCTACTATTATGCAAACATAGGATGAGAGCCCATGGCCTTCCTAGAGAGGTTGAGAGATGTTCTCATTAAACATATGGCTATCTCCCCGATACCTCCAAAGCTGAGACAATTTTAAAGGATAAATCTGTCACTGAATCAGCCCCAGACATTTAAAGGAAGCTGCAGAAATTGGCTGTTGGTCCAGAAGGGACCCCAGAGAACCTCTTTACGAGCTGCCCATTTGGTTTTTACAATTGATATCAAGAGTAAAACAAAAAACAGGAAAGGAGGCTTTAAAAAAACCTGAGGCCTTAGTTGTGGCCTTACACACTATGTCACAATAGACTTCCCAAGATCCTGGTACCAAGTGCCATTTATGTGGTTTCTCAGGGCACTGAAAAATGAGAATGTCTTCAGAGGGGACAACTGAATTTGAAACCCCATAAGTGTGCCCCTTATGCGGAGACAATCAGTAAAAATCTGAATGCCCTCGGGGACCTCTATCTGCAAGGGCTCAGATAACCAATGTCCCTGAAAGGGACTAATGGGGCTTAGGGCTCTTCACAATGGCTCCCCAGAATCAACTGTCTTTTGAAACCCAGAGCCTCAAGTAACTTGACAGAGAAGGAAAATGGTTGACTTCCTTCTTAACACCAGAGATAGAGACACTTTTTCTGTCCTTCTTTCCTCCTGGCCAATTATCCAAATGCAGCATAATGATTAGAGGTGTCTCCAGAAAACTTATGACTAAATTTCTCTCTTAGCCACCGGGATACATATGGGGAGACTTGATTTTTTCACATTCTTTGTTGATAATGCCAGAGAGCCCCACCGCCTTGCTAGGAGGGGACATTTGGACTAAATTAGGGACTGTAGTGCTACTGGCTCCAGACCAGATAAACAATTGCCTTCCCCTGGTAGAAACTGATATTGATTCATAAATATGGGCATACAGGGAGAAGTAGGATGAACCTTGACTTCAAAAACATATATTGAAGCCCCAAGTTATGGAAGATTATTAATGGGAGCTGTAACTTGAGGCATTGCACTTTAAGGGCGCATGTGCCTCGGACAGACCATGCAAATTCACATCCAGTAGTTCAGCTTGGGGTCATAGGGACTATATAAAATCAGACAAGAGTACTACCACTAGGGAGTCGCTCAGCTATTATGCCAAATGAGTCAGCCTGAGCTCCCATCGCTCAGATTGCAAGAAAAGAAGATATCGTTATGCCCTCAGCAAAAATAGAACCCTGATTTTACTCAGGTCTGGCCACTTGTTTCTACCATAATGACTAATAGCATTTGGTACATAGGTAAAAAAAAAATTTCCTGGGAAAGTAAACAAGGACAAATATCTGACAAAGAGTGCTTTACCTGTGAGCATATGTACCACATACTAAATCATACTGGCGTATGGTGTAACACAAGAACTGCTGGTCAGATACATTTAAAAAAGCTAATAGGACCTATAGTAATCTGGATATTGAGGACCAATCTTTCCTTGAGATAAAATTAAAAACATCTCATGAGGTTATTCCAATGGAAACTGAATTCCTCCCCCAAAAAATGTGAAGATTTGAGGACCAAGAATTAACTAAGGTACTTAATTACTCAAACCAATGATATCATAAAATACAGGTAAATATGGAAGAGGAAGGAAAAACTATAGTTGATTGATAAAAAAAATATATATGAACAGACATATCAGGGACTTTCTAGGTGGCTACAATGTGTCTTTCCTTTTTATGGGATGGCCTCCTCCCTGGAGGCATTGCATTTGGAATATCAATGCTTGTTGGTCTAATATGTATTTTGTCATTTGGAGATGCCATTGCATATGCCAGGAAATTAAGACATCCAAGAAAATGTTGCATCCAGAAGTCCAAAATACCTCCCATTATATTGGACCTATGGATCAACCTTTTGGACTTGCCCTAACTGCTATCCCCTTTGTCACCACCCCTCTTCAGCAGGAAGCAGTTAGTCCCAATTCCTAACAACAGTTAGAAATCACATGTTCAGAGTGGGGAATATGATACTTTAAGATCAGATAAAATTGGCAGAGAGGGAAAGGTTAGGACCCAAGGCCCTGAATGGGGGCAAATACATATTTTAAAACAATGCTGGAAGTATCTGACTAGGAGCAAACTCCCTCAGGTGTCAGGTTCCTCTTAAAAATGTACCAGATACCACTTGCTCCTGCTAAGGTTCCCCTCAGGAAGTTGACAATCAAAATACCTAACTAAAATAAGTACACCATAAAACTTATATTATATGAGGGACAGTATGACCATAGTCCGACTCCTCACACAATGGAATCGATCCAATCAGGAATGAACAATCCAGCACCTACGGTTATCAAGCCAATAAAGGAGAAGTAAAAAAAAAGGGGGAAGGAAATGGGGAGCGCCAAAACCTTATAAAACAAAAAGTCCCTTGTCTATAGTCGGGGTTATTCATTTTTTCAAATGCCCCCTCTCTGTAAAGAGAGCTTTCATATTATTCTTACCTTCTGATCTTATACTCCAATAAACTTTTGCCTGCTGCTCATTTTATTCTGTATCTACCTCTTCATTCTTTGATATAGTGAGACAACAAACCCCAGCATTGAGGTAAAAAAATCCCCCAACACTTCCACCTCCACACAGATGTGATGAGATAGTTCCCCACTTATCAGCTAGAGCACTGTCAGAAAAAGTTAAAACAGAAGGTTTAACTAAGATCCAAAGACTCATAACATACCACAAAAATGTCAAAATTACATTTGAAAAGTGCTCATCATAACAAGAATTAACCAGAATTAAAAAAAACACAGTACATTATAGCAAGAAGAAAGATAAATTAGAATAATCTGATAAATATTTTAAAGTAGATATGATAGAAATAGTACATTAAACAATTAGGAATACACTTTAAACAAGTGGAAATAGTCTCCTCAAAGTAATACAGTCAGGAAAGTAGAAGATATAAAGGATAATCAAATAGAAATCTTAGAAGTGGAAAATAAAATAACTGAAATAAAAAGCTCACTGTGTGGGCTCAATAGCCCAATAAAGAAGAAAGAATGAAATAAAATCTAGATGATAGACCATTAGAAATTATTCAATCCAAACAAAAGAGAGAAAATAAACAAGTACAAAAAGAATAGAGTCTCAGAGACATGAAGGATTATAACAAAATTTCTACCGTTTGTGTGACTGGAACACAAAAGGACAGAATTAAAATATGGTGCTGAAAATGTGCTCAAAGAATAATTTACTCTTCTAAAAGAGTTGTAATCTAAAATGAAACCAGAGAGGAACCAGGCTGGCGGGCGGAGCAGAGGGCACTGCACCTCGGCCAGAGGCGGCTGCAGCATGTGCTGCCCTTGTCCCCGCCACCACCTCTCCAGTCTCTTCTGTGATTACCCCTCCAACTGTTGGGAACAGGTGAAAAAGAGGAGGCGAGAAACTCCCAACGACCCACAGATGGGGAGAGGCAAGACGGCAGAGAAGTAGAGAGCTCTGTACTTTTTTCCCGCTTTCATCTCTCAAATAAAGGACTGAAGTCATAAGACACAGAACCGAAAGAGTCTGGGAGAGAAAGAGACAGAGTCCAAAAAGAAGACAGCCTAACAGGTGCGTGATTGCAAACTGGGGAAGATAAAAACGGGCTGGGACCTGAAGGCGTGAAGAGGAGGGAGCCCTCTCCACGGAGAGCTGTGGAGAGACGAGGGGAAGAGAAAGAGAGTCTAAGAGAAAAACCTCAGCCTGGGATGGAGAGGGATCCTGTCATCCCATCAGTAACCACAGGGCAATCAGAGAGAGATCCTTTCTCTAGCTGCAGCACTTTCCTTGAGCTAGGTGCCCAGATCTCAGGAAGCACCAGGAGACATTGCTCCCTTACTTGATCCTGAGCTAGGAAGCCACTGGCCTGCTGGAGTACATTTTGGGCGGTAGCATTAAAGTGCACGGATTAAGACCTGGAAACAAGGTGCAGCTTGGGAAATACAACTCGGCCCACCTTGGCTACGCCCGCGGCACAGGGAGATTGGACCCAAAAGAGTGAGTTGCAACACTTGGATCAAGAAGGGACTGAGGCTCCGCCATTTTTCTCCCCACAACCACCAAGGCGGGGCCTCAGAGAGCTGCCTGCAGAATCCTCAGTGGAGGCGAGACCTGCCTACACCAAACCACGCCCATCCACGCTGGAGAGCTGTTTTTTTTTCTTTTTTACCGGAGCCCTGCCAAAACAAGCATTGATGCATTGCCATGACTGACTCTAGATCAATTCTTGTAATTCAGATATATTCTCCCTTATCTCATTCTTATCTCTCCCCTCCAATGGACTGGGCACTCTGGTCACTGGTTTGCTTAAACAGTCACATTAAATCCATTATCCTGATGCATATTCTACAACTCCGTCGCTACCTTCCTTCACACTCTCTCTGGAATAATCAGACTATACAATTTCTTTGGGTAACAGTATCTTCATTATTTTCTCCTCGCCTCCTACCATATTCTAATCTTTCTCTCTCTGAATTAAGCCTTTTAGTCTCTGCCTGGTCAATGTTCAATTTCGTTTCCTTCCCACCCCTGTCACTTCTCTCTTTGTATATGCTCTTCCATCAGCACTGCCTCCACCCTGCTCTTTATTTGTAGCTGGGATTTCCGGTATTATGCTTTTAGACTGTCCTTTGTCTTTTGTAGCTTTTGTTCCGCCCATTTTCTTTCCACTTTTGTTTTGCTTGTTTGATTTGTCTGTGTGTTTGCTCGCTTTTGTTCCCTGTGTGTTTGTCTGTCTGTTTTCCATTGCAGGGCTACCTCAAGAAACAAGCCAAAGTACACATGGTGGAGAGTCCCAAATGTCAATATGAGTAGGGAAATAAAACAACCAAAGGCACAACGAGACCAAGGGACACCATTAAAAGAACACCTCCTGAATGGACAGGCCAAGGACAGTCAATAAGACTCCTTTAATATAGCAATACTCACGGTGCAGAGTGCATAACAAGCTTTTAAAACTGACAAGAGACAGAAAGCTAGCCAAAATGATAAAATGGAAGAACTCTCCTCTAAAGAAATTCCAGGAAGAAGTCACAGCTACAGAATTGCTTAAAAAACATATAAGCAACAAAACTGAGCAAGAATTTAGAAAAATTGTCATAAAATTAAATGCTGGGCTTCAAAAAGGCATGGAGGACATCAGATAAACTATTGTTACAAAGACTATGGACCTTAAAAATAGTTGTGATGAATTAAAAAACGCTATAAATGAGGTGCATAATAAAATGGAGGTGGCCACTGCAGGGATTAAAGAGGCAGGGAAGAGAATAGGTGAATTAGAAGACACAATTATAACAAAGGAGGAAGCCGAGAAAAAGAGAGATAAATTGATCCAGGAGCAGAAAAGGAGAATTGGAGAACTGAGTGATACAATTCAACAGAACAATATCCGTATCATAGGAATTCCTGAAGAAGAAGAAAGAAACAAAGATGCTGAAGGGGTACTTGAACAAATTGTAACTGAAAACTTCCCCAATTTGGGAAAGGAAACAGAAATTGAAATCAAACACTCACAGAGAACTCCCCTCAGATGTAACTTGAATCAACATATCATATCATAGTGAAACTGGCACAATATAAAGATAAAGAGAGAATTCTGAAAGCAGCTAGGGATAAAAGGGCCCTATCATACAAAGGGAGGCATATCAGAGTGGTTGCAGATCTATCTAGTGAAACTTGGCAGGCCAGAAAGGAATGGCAGGAAATCTTCAATGTGCTGAACAGGAAAAATATGCAGCCAAGAATCTTTTATCCAGCAAGCCAGTCATTCAGAATAGAAGGAGAGATAAAGGTTTTCCCAAATGAACATAAATTGAAAGAATTCATCACCACTAAACCAGCCCTAAAAGAAATCTTAAGAGGGACTCAATGAGGGAAATGTTGCAAGGAAGACAAGCTACCAGAGACACCACTACAAGCATGAATCCTACAGAGAACACAATGGCTCTAAACCCATATTTTTCAATAATAACATTGAATGTAAATGGACTAAATACTCTAATCAAAAGACATAGGGTAGCAGAATGGATTAAAAAAAAAGATCCATCTATTTGCTGCCTACAGGAGAGTCATTTTAGACCTGAAAACACCTTCAGATTGAAAGTAGGTGGATGGGGAAATATCTATCATGCGACTGGAAGTCAAAAGAAAGCCAGAGTAGCCATACTTATATATGACAAATTGGACATTAAAGTAAAGGCAGTAACAAGAGATGAAGAAGGGCATTATATAATAAATTCAGGGTCTATCCATCAGGAAGAGCTAACAATTATAAACATCTAGGCACCAAATTCGGGTGCACCCAAATACATAAAAGTTAATCAAAAATAGAAACAATCATATTGATAAGAATGTGCTAATTGTAGGGGATTTTCATACTCCACTTAAAGCAATGGATAGATCAATTAGACAGAAAATCACTAAGGAAACAATGGACCTAAACGACACATTGGACCAGAAGTATTTGACCCATGTGTTTAGAATTCTACATCCTGAATCTATGGAATTCACTTACTTCTGGAACCCACATGTTACATTGTACAAATTAGACCACATACGGTGTCATAAAGCAGCCCTTAATAAATATAAATGAATCGAGATCAAAGCATGCACACTTTCAGATCACAATGCTATGAAACTTGAAATCAATCGCAGGAAAAAGTCTGGAAAACCTCCAAAAACGGGGAGGTTAAAGACCACCCTACTAAAGAACGATTGGACCAATCAGACAATTAGAGAAGAAATTTAAAACTATATGGAAACAAATGAAAATGAAAGTACAACCAAAACTCTTTGGGAAGCAGTAAAGGCAGTCCTAAGAGGAAAGTATATTGCAATCCAGGCCTATTTCGAGAAAGTAGAAAAAGCGCAAATACAAAATCTAACAAGACACCTAAAGGAACTAGAAGTAGAGCAGCAGGAACACCCCAACCCCAGCAGAAGAAGAGAAATAATAAAGGTCAGGGTAGAAAAAATCAATATAGAATCCAACAAAACAGTTGAACAGATCACTGAAACCAAGAGTTGGTGTTTTGAAAAAATAAACAAAATCGATAAACCTCTTGCCAGGCTTCTCAAAAAGAAAAGAGAAAGCACCCAAATAGACAAAATCACGATGAAAATTGATCTATTACAATAAGTCCTTCAGAAATACAAGCAATTATCAGGGAATACTATGAAAAATTATATGCCAACACACTGGAAAACCTAGAAGAAATGGACAAATGCCTAAACACACATTCACTAACAAAACTCAGATGGGAAGAGATAGAAAATCTCAACAGACCCATAACCAGTAAAGAAATTGAATCAATTATCAAAAATCTCCCAACGAATAAGAGCCCAGGGCTAGATCGCTTCCCAAGGGAATTCTACCAGACATTTAAAGCAGAGTTAATACCCATTCTTCTCAAGCTATTCCAAAAAATAGAAATAGAAGGAAAACTTCCGAACTCATTCTATGAAGCAGGCATTACTTTGATTTTCAAACCAGACAGAGACGCAACAAAAAAAGAGAATTACAGGCCAATATCCTTGATGAATACAGATGCAAAAATCCTCAACAAGATGCTAGCAAATCAAATTGAACAGCATATAAAAAGAATTATCCACCACGATCACATGGGATTCATTCCTGGGTTACAGGGCTGGTTCAATATTTGCAAATCAATCAATGTGATACATCACATTAACAAAGGATAAAAACCATATGATCCTGTCGATAGATGCAGAAAAAGCATTTGACAAAATACAGCATCCTTTCTTAATAAAAACCCTCGAGAAAATCGGGATAGAAGGAACTTACTTAAACATCATCAAAGCCATTTATGAAAAGCCCACAGCTAATATCATCCTCAATGGGGAAAAACTGAGAGCTTTCCCCTGAGATGAGGAACACGACAGGGATGTCCACTCTCACCACTGTTGTTTAACATAGTGCTGGAGGTCCTAGCATCAGCAATCAGACAACAAAAGGAAATCAAAGGCATCAGAATCAGCAAAGAAGAAGTCAAACTTTCACTTTTCGCAGATGACATGATACTCTACATGGAAAACCCGATAGACTCCACCAGGAGCCTACTAGAACTGATCCATGAATTCAGCAGTCGCAGGGTACAAAATCAATGTACAAAAGTCAGTTACATTTTTATACACCATAATGAAGTAACAGAAAGAGAAATCAAGAAACTGATCCGATTCAAAATTGAACAAAAAAGCATAAAATACCTAGGAATGAACCTAACCAAAGATGTAAAAGATCTGTATGATGAAAACTATAGACAACTTATGAAGGAAATTGAAGAAGACACAAAGAAATCAAAAAAAGGTTCCATGCTCATGAATCGGAAGAAAAAATATTGTTCAAATGTAATTATTACCCAAAGCAATCTGCACATAATGCAATCCCAATCAAAATTGCACCAGCATTCTTTTCAAAGCTAGAACAAACTATCCTAAAATTCTTATGGAACCACAAAAAACTCCGAATAGACAAAGTAATACTGAGGAAGAAAACCAAAACGGGAGGCATCACAATCCGACTTTAAACTCTACTACAAAGCTGTAGTCATCAAGACAGTATGGTATTGGCACAAAAACAGACACAGAGACCAATGGAAGAGAATAGAGAACCCACCACTGGATGCACAAATGTATGGCCAATTAATCTTTGACAAAGGAGGAAAGAGTAGCCAATGGAAACAAGATAGCTTCTTTAATAGGTGTTGCTGGGAGAACTGGACAGCAACATGCAGAAGAATGAAACCAGACCATTCTGTTACACCATACACAAAAATAAACTCAAAATGGATGAAGAACCTGAATGTGAGACAGGAAACCATCAAAACCCTAGAGGGTAAAGCAGGAAACAGCCTCCTTTACCTCAATCGCTGCAATTCCCTACTTGACACATCCCCAAAGGCAAGGGAATCAAGAGCAAAAATGAACTATTGGGACCTCATCAAGATAAAAATCTTCTGCACTGCAAAGGAAACAATTAAAAAAACTAATAGGCAACTGACAGACTGGGAAAAGATAGTTGCAAATGACATATTGGATCAAGGGCTAGTATCCAAAATCTACAAAGAACTCACCAAACTCCACACCCG
>CM053579.1:61261420-61290428 GCA_028646485.1 Cryptoprocta ferox
CTGCTTTCAGAATTCTCTTTGTCTTTATATTTTGCCAGTTTCACTATGATATGTTGTGCCGACTGTCGATTCAAGTTACATCTCAAGGGGGTTCTTTGTGCTTCTTGGATTTCAGTGTCCATTTCTTTCCTCATAATTGGGAAGTTTTCAGCTATAATTTGATCCAGTACCCCTTCAGGACCTTTTTCTCTTTCCTCATCTTCGGGAATTCCTATGATACGGATATTGTTCCATTTGATTGTATCACTCAGGTCTCGAATTCTCTTTACGTGTTCCTGTATCAATTTCTCTCTCTTTTTCTCAGCTTCCTCTTTTGCTATAACTGTGTCTTCTAATTCACTTATTCTTCTCTCTGCCTCTTCAATCCGTGCAGTGGCTGCCTCCATTTTGGTATGCACCTCATTTATAGCCTTTTTTAACTCGTCACTGCTGTTTTGAAGGTCCCTTGTCTGTGTATCAATAGCTTCTTTGATGTTTTTTTCAAGTCCAGCAATTATTTTCATGACAAGTATTCTAAATTCTTGTTCAGTTATGTTGTTTAAGTCTGTTTTGAGCAGTTCTGTTTCTGTGACTTCTTCCTGGAGGTGCTTTAGAGGAGAGTTCTTTTGTTCCGTCATTTTGGCTAGCTCTGTCTCTTGTCAGTTTTAAAAGTTCGTTATGCACTGTGCACCTGTTAGTATTGCTCTTTTAAAGGAGGCTCATTGACTGTCCAGGGCCTTCGTTTCAGAACGTGTTCTTTTAATGGTGTCTCTCGGTTTCTCTTGTTGTGCCTTTAATTATTTTATTTCCCTGGTCAGTGATATTTGGGACTCTCCACCACGTGTACTTTGGCTTGTTTCTTGAGGTATTCCTGAATAGGAAACAGACTACCATACAGGGAACAAAAGCATGTACACTCACAGAGAAATCAATCAAACAAGCAAGCCAAAAGGGGAAAGCACGTAAAGGAAAGGAAAGGAACGGAAAAAATGAAGAAAAGAGAGAAGAAAAAGAAACAAAATCGAAAACAAAAAGAAAAACAAGGTGGGGACAGAGACAGCAAAAGACTCTGGACAGACTAAAAGCATATAACCAGCCGAGAGGAGAGATAAGAATATTCTAAGGGAAATATATCTGGATGGCAGCAGAAAAGAAGGCGAAGCCTAGAAAAAAGGAAAAAAAAAGACAACTCCCCTGTGCGGATGGGCGTGGTTTGTCATCCGGTCAGGTCTCAGGGGGGGCTGCTCTCTCTGAGGCCCCACCTTAGTGGTTGTGGGGAGGAGAATGACGTTGCTTCAAAGCTTTGCTGGAACCAAGCATTGCAAGCCGCTCTTCTCAGTCCGATCTCCCTGTGCCGCAGGCGAGCCAAACTGTATTATCCATGCTCCACCTCACTTCCAAATCCTAGTCCATGCAGTTCTACACTTTCCCCGGGGATGAGATGCGTTCCCGCTGGCGGCGGCCTCCCAGCCTGGCTTGCGCTGCCCTTTTCGCGGAGCCGCCGCCGCCACCGCCGCCACTGCCAATTTTAGAGGCGCCTTTTGTGGCGCAGCTGCAACCGCTTTTCGCACCGCCACCGCCTTTATCTGTGCTGCCGCCTTTCACTGTGCTGCTTGGAATGGATGCCGCTGCCGCTGTCCCCAAGGAAGAATTCGCCGGCCAGATGGGACGGATTTCTCTCCCCGCGCCCGGCAGTTATATATGGGGAGACGGGCGAGTTTTTCCTCCCTTAGAGATGGTTCTAGGTGCATTTTCCGTCTCTCTTTCTCTTCCCCTGGTCTCTCCAGGGCACAGCACGCTCTCCCTGTCTTGCGTTGGGTCTCCTTCCCCCTGCACCACCGGGAGCGCACTCTCCCTGTGTTGGGTTGGGGCTCCTTCCCCCTGAACCACCGGGACCCGCCCGTCCTCTAATTTCCCAGATCACAGTCACTCACTCAGGCATCTTTGAGGTTGTCTTCTTTCTGGCGTCTGTTTCTTCTTTCCCCCACTTGCAAATCCAAGTTTTATCACTTCAGTCCTTCTCAGTTCAATCCATGAGGCCGTGCGCAGATTACAGAGCTCCCTCCTTCTCCGCCATCTTGCCCGCGTCTCCCCCAGTCTTTCTTTTAAAATCTATATTGTTCTGGGGCACCTATTTGGTTCAGTCAGTTGAGTGTCTGACTGTGGCTCAGGTCATGGTCTTGTGGTTCGTGCGTTTGAGTCCTTACATTGTGTGTGCTGCCATCAGCACAGAGCCCACTTTGGATCCTCTGTCTCCTTCTCTCTCTGCCTCTCCCCCACTCATGCACTCTCAAAAAAAATAAAACAAAAAAATAAAATCTAGTTTGTCCAATATAAGTATGGCTACTCTAGCTTTTTTTGATGTCCGTTAGTATGGTAAATGGTTCTCTATCCCCTCACTTACAATTTGGAGGTGCGTTTGGGTCTAAAATGAGTCTCTTGCAAGCACTGTATTGGTGGGTGTTTTTTTTTTCACCCATTCTGATACCATATGTCTTTTAATTGAAGATTTAATCCAGTTACATTCAGAGAAATTATTGATAGATATGAATTTATTGCCATTGTATTACCTGTAGAGTCGCTGTTCCTTAGTTTGTCTCTGTTCCCTACTAATCTTTGTTTCTTTTGGTCTCTTTTTCCCAAAGTTTCTCCTATAATAATTCTTTGAGAGCCGGTTTAGTGTTCCCACGCTCCTTTAGTTTTTGCTTGTCTTGTAAACTGTTTATCTCTCCTTCTATTATTAATGACAGCCTTGCTGGAAAAAGAATTCTTGGCTGCATATTTTTCTCATTTAACAGATTGAATATATCATGCTACTCCCTTCTGGCCTGCCACGTTTTTGTGGACAGGTCTACTGCTGACCTTATGTGACTTCTCTTGTAGTTTGAGATCTTTTCCCTAGCTGCTTTTAGAATTCTTTGTCTTTGTCTTTTGCAAGTTTCACTATGATATGTCTTGGTGTTTACTGTTTGTTGTTGATTTTGAGGGGAATTCTCTGTGCCTCTTGGACTTGAATACCTGTTTCCTTCCCATAATAGGGACATCTCAGCTATAATTTCTGTCCCTTTTTCTTGCTTTTCTCCTTCTGGGACTCCTATGATACATATATTATTGTGCTTTATAGAAACATTGATTTCCTTACTTATATATTTGTGATCTAATAATTTTCTTTCCCTCTACGTTTCAGCTGAATTATTTTCCATAATTTTATCTTCTGTATCACCTACTCTGTTCTCTGTTCCTTTAATCCATATTATGATTATATACAGTCAGTTTTGCATTTCAAGTTATAGCATTTTTTTATTTGGGTCTGTCTAGTTTTTACGTCTTTTCTGTGGTGTTTTCTATGCTTTTTAAAGCCCAGCTATTATTCTTATGTCTGTTGTTCTAAATTCTTGTTCAGATATCTTACTTATATCTGTTGTGAGCAAATCCCTGGGTGTGGTTTTTTCTTGATCTTTCCTCCATCTTGTCGTTTTGTCTAGGTTTATGTCTTTTGTGTGTTATGAAAGCTTTTTATGTTTCCTGCTCCTGAGAGTGATGCTATTTTAAGAAGCAGTTATATACTCTCAATGGCATAGTGCTTCAGGAAGTGTTTCTGGTGTGTGCTGTATGCCCTGTCCTGTTGTGATTTGGCTGCTTTTTCTCCCGGGTCAGTCCTCTGCAGAGTTCCTCCTTGCTTGCAGTGGGGAGTGTTTGTAACTGTAACTATGTGTACTTTGATTTGTTGTTATAAGCCTGATTTAAGAAAAAGAAAAAAAGGCCTGTTCCGAGAGAGAGAGAGAAGTAAAAGGAACAAAATAACTCCCAAACTAATAGACAAACAAAAAATTGTAAGCCTGATTCCCAAGTAAAAGAAAAAAGAAAAAAAAACAATTTTAAAGAAGCTGATCCAAAAAAGAAAAAAGGAAACAAAAAAACAAAGAAACAAACATACAAAAAACTATGTCGAATTCAAAACAAAAACAAAAGGCTGGACCTATTTCCACCAGAACTGAAGCTCGTCCTCTGGATCACCTTATAATCACTAAACTTGGTGCATGTGGGGGTGTCTGTATTGGTCCTCTGGGGGAGAAGCCCCCTGGGCTGGCTCACAATCAGACCTCCCCTTGTAAAGATGTACCTGTAGGGTGCATGGGTCGGGGGGGGAAGTGGGATTTGATGTAAGTGGCTCCAGCCCCTGTTGAGTGTGTTGTGTTACTCCCTGAAGTCTGACCATGCTGGTAGGTGGGTGAAAATATTATTATCCCGCTATCTCATCCCTGGGTAAGATAACTGGCTCCCGCAACCCTCACAGACAAGTGAAAAATCTCACCTCCTGTGTCCCAGGCCTCTTTCAGATCTCTGCCCTCAACCCTTCTGTGCCCAGGCTGTTGACACACTTGGCACCACAGCTCTCCTGTGTTTTATTTCTGGTGTGCGACTGGGGTTCAAAACTCCAAATCTTAAAGGACTCAGCAAGGCAGGGACGTGCACCACTTCACCAGAGGAGAGCCTCTCAGCGCTGCAGCTGGTGCAGTTTTGTCCCAGAAAAGCAGTCACATGGCCATACAGGTGGCTGGAGTTTATGGTGAAGCACAGAAAAAAGCTGTGACCACTTTACCTGCCCTCTGTTTGTGCCTCTGCTGTTGAATGGCTGCTTAAAGGTGCCAGCTGGGTCTTTTGTCCCTGGAGAAGCAATATATCCTCTTCAAAATGCACTCCAGGAAGGGGAACTTTGTCTCTCAGTACAACTCAGGGGGATCCCCTGTCTGTCTGCTGTCTGCTCCCAGGCCTGCCCTCTTTCTCCCCAGTGGCACCACTACCCTCCTGGATCTACTCCAGCAAATGGGACAGACTTCCAAAAACTCATAATTTCAGCTCCACTGTTTTCAAAAGCTTGCAGTAATCAGTTCCTGGTGATTCTCCCATCAATGGTTTTGGGGGTGTGCTTTTCTTGTGCAAGCCCGACACGCTGCTCTCTCACCTCACCCCTGTGAAAAGGGCTCCCACCCCTCTGTGGCACCATGGCTTTTCTCTCCTCCAATTCCCGCTCTGCACTGTGTTCCTGCCTCGTTTTCCCCCTCAAATTATGCAAATTGTTCTCTTAATCCTCAAATCATTTCCTAGGTGTTCAAAATGATTTAATGTTGCTATAGCTGTGTTTGAGGGATGAGCCAAGCCCAGGATACCCCTATTACTCTGCCATCTGTTTTTACTCTATTTGCATGGTAGATGTTTTTCTGTCCCTTCCCTTTCAATCTGCATGTGTCTTTAGGTCTTATCTCTTGTAGACTGCATATACATGGTTCTAGTTTTTATCTATTCCATCACCCAATGTCTTTTAATTGGAGCATTTACTCCATTCACACTTAATTATTGATAGGTATGTTCTCATTGTCTTTTTGTTATTTGTTTTCTGGTAGTTTTTGTAGTTCTTTGTTCTTTTTTTGTTCTGTTGCTCTTTTCTGTTCTGTTTGATGGCTTTCATTAGTATTATGCTTAAATTATTTTCTCCTTATTTTTTGTGTATCACATTTTTTGGTTGTTTATTTATTTATTAAATATAGTTTATTGTCAAGTTGGTTTCTTTTTTTCTTTAAGTTGGTTTCCATATAACACCCAGTGCTCATCTCAACAAGTGCCCTCCTCCATGCCCATCACCCATTCTCCCCTCTCTTCCACCCCCCATCAACCCTCAGTTTGTTCTCAGTATTTAAGAGTCTCTTGTGATTTGCGTCCCTCCCCTTCCCCTCCCCTATGGTCCTCTGCTAAGGTTCTTCTGATCCACATATGAGTGAAAACATATGGTGTCTGTCTTTCTCTGCCTGACTTATTTCACTTAGAATAATACTCTCAAGTTCCATCCATGTTGCTACAAATGGCCAGATTTCATTCTTTCTCATTGCCATGTAGTATTCCATGTATAAACTACATCTTCTTGATCCATTTCACATGTTTTTGATTTTTTATCATTAGGGTCGTATATAATTGCTTATGCATATAGAGTCTACATTAAGTTGATGGCTGTTTAAGTTTGAACTCTAAAGCACTAACTTTTACCCTCCCCCATGTTTTATGCATATTATGTCATACATCACATCCATTTTTTGTGAATCCTTTGACTGATATTCATAATTATAATTTATTTTACTGTTTTTGTGCTTTAAACTACATACTACTTTTATTATATGTTATTATTTATCTGTCAAATATTTTCCTTTCATAATTTTCTTTCTCCTAATTATGACCTTTTCTTTCAACTCAAAGAATTGTTACATTTCCTATAAGGCTGGTTTAGTGGTGATAAACAGCTTTAACTTTTGTTTGTATGTGAAACTTTTTATCTCTCCTTTTATTCTGAACAATAACCTTGGTGGGTAGAGTATCCTTGGTTGCAGGGTTTTTTTTTTCCAGTACTTTGATTATATCATGCCATTCTCTTCTGATCTGCAAAAGTTTTGCAAAAAAAATTAACTGATAACCTTATGGGTTTTCTCTTCAGTGTAACTGTTTTCTTTCATCTTGCTGCTTTAAGATTCTCTCTGTATCACTACTTTCTGCCATTTTAATTATGTGTCTTGGTATAGACCTCTTTTGGTTCATTTTGTTGGGTGCTCTTTGTGTTTCTTGCATCTGTCTGTGTCCTTCCTCAGATAAGGGAGATTTTCAGCTATAATTTTTTCAAATAAATTTTCTTCCCCTTTCTCTCTCTCTTCTTTTTCTGGGGTCCCTATTATGTTAATAGTATTATGCTTGATGATGTCACTGAGATAATATTATTATTCTTGATGAGAATAACCTATTCTCATTTTTTTGTTATTCTTTCTTCCTTTTGCCTTTCAGTTTGGTTGCTTTCCACTACCCTGTATTCTAGGTAGCTGATCCATTCTTCTGCCTTCTCTAATCTGCTATTAATTCTCTCTGGTATGTTTTTTTTATTTCAGTTATTATGTCTTTCATCTTTGATTGGTTCTGTTTTATACTTTCTTATTTTTTTAATTTTTTAAATGTTTTTATTTATTTTTGAGAGAGAGACAGTGTGAGCAGGGGACAGACACAGAATCCGAAGACAGGCTCCAGGCTCTGAGCTAGCTGTCAGCCCAGAGCCTGATGCAGGCCTCGAACCCACGAACCATGAGTCATGAGCTGAAGTCGGATGCTTAACTGACTGAGCCACCCATGCGCCCCAATACTTTCTATTTTTTAAGTGTCTCCCTGAGATTTCTTATCTTTTTCAAGTCCAGGAAGTATCCTTATGATTATTACTTTGAATTTTTCTTCAGACATATTGCTTACCTCCATTTCATTTGGCTCTTTTGCTATGGTTTTGTCCTGTTCTTTCATTTGGGGGCATATCTCTTTGCCTTCTCATTTTGTTTAACTCTCTGTTTGTTTCTATGTATTAGGAAAATCAGCAACATTTACTGATCTTGTAAACAGTGGCCTTATGAAGAGAGGTCTCTTATGCCCAACTGTGATATGTCCCTGTTCATTAGATCCACATACTCCCCCATGACAGGAGTCTCTTTGGAAGAATGTCTTCTGATTGGGGTCATTCGGATGGGAAGGGATCCCACACAAACATGGGGGCAGGGCTATCAGTAGTAATAAGATAGGTAGAAAGTGCTGGTTTCCTAAGTGCCCTTATATCTAATTGCCAGAGGGAGGAAGAATAATGGAGTCTAATAACTCTTGTTCTTGCCAAAGTCTTTTAAGGATTTCTGGTCTTCTAGCACATGTTCTGAGATTAGTAAATAAATCTTTTTCACATATATCCCAGGTAGTTTTTAAATTGTTGCTTCTATGTTGTATCTATTCTGAATTGTTTGTTATGCTGTCTGTCTAATGGCAGGGACCCAGTTTCCTATTACCCATGGCTCTCCTAGAGCTGATCCCACTGATTTTTACAGTGCCCAGAGTTAATTTCCCCTGGTTGTAAAAACTCATGAAGTTATGCCCCATTAGTTTTCAAAACCAAATGTTATGGGGACTCATCTTCCCAGTGTACGTCCCCTGTGCATGGGTGCCTGGTGAGGTCTGATCCTCTCTCTTTTTCATGCTTGTAGTGTCCCTCCCTGTTGTGGTTAGTCTCATTGCAGGTTTGGTTCCCAACTCATGTCTGTCCCTCTTGCCCTTTTTGATTTTGCCTCCTCCCTATTATTGACTGTGGAAAGTCTGTTCTGCCAGTCTTTGGGTTGTTTTTTGAGTTAGCTGCACTGATGTGCCTATTATCTTGGTGTGTCCATGGGATGAATTGAGGATCTCCTTCTTGACCATCTTCCCAACTTCTCTCTTGACTGATTTTTTGTAGATATAATTGATTTTTACTACTTTTGTTTTTTAATTTCCAATCTGAATTTATAAGTGATTAGATTATTTGGTTTAGTATATATTAACTTTTACCTGTGAATTTTTTTCCTTAATAATTTTCATACTTCTAGTTATGGCCTGCTTTCCACTCAAAGAATTCCCTTCAACATTTCTTGTAAGGCTGGTTTAATAGTGATCAACTTCTTTAACTTTTGTTTGTCTGGGAAAATATCTCTTTTTCTATTTTGAATGATAAACTTGCTGGGTAGAGTTCTTGGCTGTAGTTTTTTTCCTATCAGTACTTTGGGTTATATCATGCCACTCCATTCTGGCCCACTAAGTTTCTCCTGAAAAATTAGCTGATAGACTTATGGGATTTCTTTTTTATGTAACTGCTTTCTTTTGTCTTGCTGCTTTTAAGCTTATCTCCCCAGTACCAAGGATTCCTGTTGTAGGATCTGATCCTCTCATTTCTCTGTGCTTATGGTGTTCCTCTCCTTTGTGATTAGTCTTGCTGGGGGTTTGGTTCCCAACCTCATCTCTGACCTTCCTACCCTTTTTGATGTGGCCTTTTCTCTACTATTAACTGTGGTAAGACTGTTCTGCCAGTCTTCAGGTTGTTTTCAGAGAAAGTTGCATAGCTGTTGTTACTGTTATCATGATGTATCTGTGGGTCAAGATAAGCTCAGGATTCTTCTATTCCATTTCCCCTGAACCTCTCTCTTTCCCTCTGTCTCTGATGCATCTACCCAAAGATTTATTAATTAATCTTTTCCAAGAACTAGTTCTTAGTTTAATTGATTTTTCTGCTGTTTTTATCTTCTATGTAATTCATTTTCACTTTGATCTTTATTATTTCCTTCCTTATACTGATTGTGGCCTGTGCTTATTTTTGTTTTTAGTACTTTTTAGGTGTAAGGTTAGATTGTTTAAAATTTACCTGTTTTTGGAGGTAAGACTGTATTGCTATGAACTTCCCTCTTAAACTGCTTTTTCTGCATCCCACAGATTTTGGAAAGCTGCATTTCCATTTTTATTTATCTTATTTATTTTTTCTTTGATTTTTGTGTTTACCCATTGGTTCAATATCATGTTGTTTAGCCTCCACATGTTTATGCTTTTTACATTCATCTTGTAGTTGACTTATAGTTTCATAGTGTTATAGTCAAGAAAGATACTTGATATGATTTCAGTCTTTTAAAATTTATTGATTTGTGTTCTTAGCATATGATATGTCTTGGTGAATGTTCCGTTTGCACATGATAAGAATGTGAATTTTTCTGTTTTTGGATGGATTGTTCTGTATATAATCATTAAATTTATGTGGTCGATTGTGTCATTTAAGGCTAGTGTTTCCTTGTTAAATTTCTATTTGAATGAACTATCTAGTTATGTATGTGGGGTGTAAATGTCCCCCACTATCATTGTCTGGCTGTCCATTCCTCCATTAATGTCTCTTAATATACACTTCATTTATTTAGGTGCTTATATGTTAGATGTATAAGCATTTTCAAATGTTATATCCTCTTGTTGGATCAAATCCTTCATCATTATATAATGCTTTTCCTTGCGTTCTGTTACAGTCTATGTTTTAAGGCTTTTTATTCCTGATAAAATATTGGTACCCAACTATCTTTTTATTTCCTTTTGCATGGGATATCTTTTTCCATCCCTTCTCTTTTAGTCTGTGTGTAACTTTTGGTCTGAAGTGAGTCTCTTGTAGGAAGCATACAGAAGGGTCTTTTTTAATAAATCTATTCTTTCACACTGTGCATTTTGCTAGAGGGATTTATTACATTTACATTTAAAGTAAATATTGGGGTGCCTGGGTGGCTTAGTCGGTAAAGTGTCCAACTTCAGCTTGGGTCATGATCTCGCGGTTTGTGTGTTTGAGCCCTGTATCGGGCTCTGTGCTGACAGCTCAGAACCTGGAGCCTGCTTCAGATTCTGTGTCTCTCTCTCTTTCTGCCCCTTACCCACTCACACTCTGTCTCTCTCTCTCAAGGATGAATAAACATAATTTTTTACAGTAATTATTGATATATATGTACTTATTACAATTTTTAAATTGTTTTCTGGTTGTTTTTATACTTTTCCTTTTCTTTTTTTCCTGCTCTTTTCCCTTGTGGGTTAACAACTTCCTGTAGTGTTATGGTAGGATTCCTTTCACCTTTGTGTGTGTGTCTCTATTATAGGTTTTTGATTTGTGGTTACCATGAGGTTAATTTATAGCAACTTTATATATATGTTGCAATGCAAATATATGTTGCATTGCAACATATATATAAAGCAGTCTATTTTAAGTTGATGTTCACTTAATTTTGAAATTATTCTAAAAGCACATTTTTACTCCCTCCTCACATTTTATGTTTTTGATGTTATATTTTGCATCTTTTTTGTGTATCCCTTAACTAATTATTGTAGTTATTATTGATTTTAGTACTTTAGTTTTTTTAACTTTCATACTAGCTTTATAAGTGGTAGATCCACTACTTTTATTATAATAAAGTAATAACTGCCTTTACCATTGAGACTTTTCTTTTATATATTATCTTATTTATTTATGGTCTTACTTTTTCACATAAAGAAGTCCATTTAATATTTATTGTAAAATTGGTTTGCTGGTGATGGACTTCTTTAGCTTTTGCTTGACTGAGAATTTTTTCTCACAAATTCTGAATGATAATCTTGCCAGCTAGAATATTCTTGGTTGTAAGTTTTTTCTTTCCTTCCAGCACTTTGAATATATCTTGCCACTACATTTCTGGGCTGCAAAGTTTCTGCTAAAGTATTACCTAATAGTGTTATGACTATTTCCTCTGGATTCTTTAAAGATTCTTTATGTTTAACTTTTTAAAGATTTTTAACATTTTAATTATAATATGTCTTGATGTGGATCTTTTTAGGTTCATCTTGGTTTTTTTTTGTTTTTTGTTTTTTTAATTTTTTAAATATTTCTTTATTTTTGAGAGACAGAGTGAGACAGAGCACAAGCAGAGGAGAGGCACAGAGAGAGGGAGACACAGAATCCGATGCAGGCTCCAGGCTCTTTCAGCACAGAGCCTGACGTGGGGGCACGAACCCACAAACCTTGAGATCATGACCTGAGCCAAAGTCGGACTATTAACCGCCTTATCCACCCAGGCGCCCCCTTTAGGTTCATCTTGTTTGGGACTTTTGTACTTCCTGGACCTGGACGCCTGTTACCCTCTGTATTTCAGAAAAGGTTTTAGCCATTATTTCCACACATAAGTTTTCTGTAAATTTTCTCTCTCTCTCCTTCTGCAACCTTTATAATGAGAATGTATAATGAGAATGCCTGAGGTCCCTTAAGATATTCTCATTTTTTTTAGCAATAAATACTTATGGAATGAATAAGTGATTTCTGCCATAGGTTTCATTTAAAACACTCAGCATCTCAACATCTCTGATTCCACTGTTAACCTGCAGATCATGATGCCTCTTTTACTTTAGTTGCATTGCAACTTTTGGTCACAAAATATGACCTTCTCCTTCTTATGGTATGAGAGCTCTATAGTTTTAGTTTATTTAGAGCTTTATCAGTGAACTATGTGGTGAGAACTCCACACTGAATATTTGCAAAACCACTGTTTTTATACTTTTGTGAAAACAGATATGTTCACTGTCTGGTTCCCAGGCTGAGAAAGGGCTTTTATGTTTGTTTGTTTGTTTGTTTTATTTTATTTATTCTCAAGTTAGCTAACATACAGTGTAGTCTTGGCTTCAGGAATAGATCCCAGTGATTCATAACTTACGTATGATACCCAGGGCTCATCCCAACAAGTTCCTTCGTTAATGCCCATTGCCCATTTTCCCTACTCCCCTACCCTCCAGCTCCATCAACCCTCAGTTTGTTCTCTGTGTTTAAGGTTCTCTTATGGTTTGCCCCCCCTCTATTTTTATCTTATGTTCCCTTCCTTTCCCCTATATTCATCTGTTGAGTTTCTCAAATTCCATACATGAATGAAATCATATGATATATGTCTTTCTCTGACTAATTTTGCTTAGCATAATACTCTCCAGTTTCACCCACATTGTTGAAAATGGCAGGATTTCATTGTTTTTCATCACTAAGCAGTATTCCATTGTGTATATATATATATATATATATATATATATGTATGTATATATACATATATATATATACACACACCACATCTTCTTCATCTATTCATCAGTCGATGGACATTTGGGCTCTTTCCATAATTTGGCTATGGTTGATAGTAGTGCTAGAAACATTAGGGTGCATGTGCCACTTTGGATCAGCATTTTTGTGTCCTTTGAATAAATTCCTAGTAGTGCAATTGCTGGGATGTAGGGTAATTCTATTTATAATTTTTGAAGGAACCTCCACACTGTTTTCCAAAGTGGCTGCACCAGTTTGCATTCCAACCAATAGTGCAAGAGGGTTCCCCTTTCTCCACATCTTTGCCAACATCCATTGTTTCCTGAGTTGTTAAATGTAACCTCTCTGACCATTGTGAGTTGGTATCTCAATGTGATTTTGATTTGTATTTCCCTGGTGATGAGCGATGTTGAGCATCTTTTCTTGTGTCTGTTAGCCATCCGGATGTCTTCTTTGGGAAAGTGTCTATTCATGTCTTCTGCCCATTTCCTCACTAGATTATTTTTTTTTGGGTGTAGATTTGGGTAAGTTCTTTATAGATTTTTGATACTAACCCTTTATCCAATATGTTATTTACAAATATCTTCTCCCATTCCATTGATTTCCTTTTAGTTTTGCTGATTATTTCCTTAGCTTAGCAGAAGCTTGTTATCTTGATGAGGTCCCAATAATACATATTTGCTTTTATTTCCCATGCCTTCAGAGACATGTCAAGTAACAAGTTGCTGCAGCTGACGTCAAAGGAGTTGCTGCCTGTTTTCTCCTGTAGGATTTGATGGCTTTCTGTCTCATATAGGTCTTCCATCCATTTTGAATTTATTTTTGTGTATGGTGTAAAAAAGTGGTCCAGTGTCATTCTTCTGCTTGTTGCTGTCTATTTCTCCCAGACCCATTTTGCTAAAGAGACTGTCTTTGTTCCATTGGATACTCTTTCCAGCTTTGTCGAAGATTATGGCCATATATTTGTGGGTCCATTTCTGGGTTCTCTTTGCTATTCCATTGGTCTATGAGTCTGTTTTTGTGTGAGTACCATACTGTCTTGATGATAACAGCTTTGTAATGCAGGCCAAAGTCGGAATGTGGAACCTCCAGTTTTGCTTTTCTTTTTCAACATTACTTTGGCTATTCAAGGTCCTTTGTGGTTCCATACAAATATTAGGATTATTTGTTCCAGCTCTGTGAAGAAGGAGGTGTTATTTTGATTGGGATTGCACTGAATATGTAGATTGCTTTGGGTAGTATTGACACTTTAACAAATATTGTTTTTCCAATCCACAAGCATGGAATATTTTTACAGTTCTTTGTATCTTCTTTTATAAGTTTTCTATAGTTTTAAAAGTTTTCTATAGTTTTCAGCATATAGATCTTTCACCTTTTTGGTTAGGTTTTTTTCCTAGGCATTTTATGGTTTTTGATGCAATTGTAAGTGGGGTTAATTCCCTGATATCTCTTTCTGTTGCTTCATTATTGGTATATTGAAATGCAACCAATTTCTGCACATTGAATTTTTATCTTGTGACTTTGCTGAATTCTTGTTTTCAGCTCTAGCAGTTTTTTTGGTGGAGTCTCGGGTTTTCCAAGAAGAGTATCATGTCATCTGTGAGGAGTTAAAGTTTGACTTCTTTGCCAATTTGGATGCCTTTTATTTTGTTTTGTTGTCTGATGGCTGAGGCTAGGATATTTCCAACAGTATCTTAAACAACAGTGGCAAGAGTGGACATCCCTGTTGTGTTCCTGACCTCAGAGGGAAAGCATTCAGTTTTTCCCCATTGAGGATGATATTAGCTGTAGGCCTTTCATATATGGCTTTTATGATGTTAAGGTATGTTGCTTCTATCCTGACTTTTTTGTGGATTTTTTATTAAGAAAGGGTGCTTTATTTGTCAAATGCTTTTTCTGCATCTATTGACAAGATCATATGGTCCTTTCTTCTGTTAGTATGATGTATCACGTTGATTGATTTGTGAATATGAACTGGCTCTGCAGCCCATGAATGGCTTCCACTGTATCACTGTGAATAACTATTTGAATGTACTGTTAAGTTCAATTTGCTAGGATCTTGTTGGGAATTTTTTCATCCATGTTCAATGGAGATATTGGACTATAATTCTTTTTAGTGGGGTCTTTGGTTTTGAAATCAAGGTAATGCTGACTTCATAGAGTGAGTCTTGAAGCTTTCATTCCATTTCTTTCTTTATTTCTTTCTTTTTCTTTTTTTGGAACAGTTTGAGAAGGATAGTTATTAACTCTTCTTAAATGTCTGGTAGAATTCCCCTGCCCAGGACTCTTAGTTGTTGGGAGATTTTTGATAACCAATTCAATTTCTTCTCTGCATATGGGTCTGTTCAAATTTTCTATTTCTTCCCAATTGAGTTTTGGTAGTGTGTGAGTGTCTATGACTATGTCCATTTCTTCTAGATCCTCCAGTTGTTTGGTATATAGTTTTTCATAGTACTCACATATTTGCTTGGTTTTCTGTTGTGTTGGTTGTGAACTCTCCTCTTTCCTTTGTTATTTTATCTATTTGCATCCTCTCTCTTTCTGAAAAAAAGAAACAGCTCTTAACTTCATTGATCTGTTCTTTTTTTAATTCAATATTATTTATTTCTCCTCTAATCTACATTATTTCTCTTGTTCTGCTGGCTTTGGGCTTTCTTTGCTGCTGCCTTTCTAGGTCCTTTAGGTGTATGGTTCAATTGTGCATTGGAACCTTTCTTGCTTCTTGAGATAGGCCTGAATTGCAATGTTTTTTCCTTTTAGGACTGCCTTTTATGCATCCCAAAGGGTTTGGACTGTCATGTTTTCATTTTCATTTGCTTCTTTATATTTTTAAATTTATTCATTAATTTCCTGGTTGACCCATTAATTCTTTAGTAGGATGTTCTTTAACCTACATTTATATGGGGGCTTTCCAAATTTTTTCTTGGGGTTGATTTCAAGTTTCATGCATGGTATGATATCAATCATTTTATACTTGTTGATGGATGTTTGTGACCCAGTATGTGATCTAATTTTGAGAGTGTTCCATGAGCACTCGAGAAGAATGTGTATTCTGCTGCTTTAGGATGAAAAGTTCTGAATAAATCTGTTAAGTCCATCTGGTCCAATGTGTCATTCAGAGCCATTGTTTCCTTATTGATTTTCAGCCTAGGTGATATGTCCATTGCTATAAGTGGAATATTAAAGTCCCCTACAATCACAGTATTCTTATCTATACATTTGTTTATGTTTGTGATTGATTTATATATTTTGGTGCCAGCACATTGGGGACATACTTACAATTGTTTGCTCTTCTTGATGAATATATACCTCAATTATTTTTTAATTAAAAAATTAATGTTTATTTATTTTTGAGAGAGACACAGAGCAGGGAGGGGCAGACAGAGAGGGAGACACAGAATCTGAAGCAGACTCCAGGCTCTGACTGTCAACACAGAGCCCAATGCGGGGCTCGAACCCACAAACCATGAGATCATAACCCGGGCCAAAGTTGGATGCTTAACTTACTGAGCCACCCAGGTGCCCCTAGACCCCTCAATTATGATATAATGCCCTTCTTCATTTCTTGTTACATCCTGTTTTAAAATCTAGTTTGTCTGATATAAGTATGGCTACTCTGGCTTTCTTTTGATGTCCATTAGCATGATAGATGGTTTTCCATTCCCTCAATTTCAATCTGCAGGTGTCCTTAGGTCTAAAATGAGTCTCTTGTGGACAGCATGTAGACGGATCTTGTTTTTTGATGCATTCTGATACCCTGTGTCTTTTGATTGAGGCATTAATCCATTTACATTCAGAGTAATTACTGAAAGATATGGATTTAGTGCCATTGTGTTATCTGTAGGTTTCATGTCTGTGGTGATGTCTTTGGTCCTTTGTAGTATTTTCTGCTTTCCACTTACAGAGTCCCCTTTAGGATCTCCTGCAGGGCTGGTTTAGTGGTCATGAACTCCTTTAATTTTTGTTTGTCTGAGAAAGTCTTTATCTCTCCTTATATGCTAAAGGACAGCCTTGCTGGATAAAGGATTCTTGGCTGCATATTTTTCTTATTCAGCACATTGAATATTTCCTGCCACTCCCTTCTGGCCTGCCAACTTTCAGTGCACAGGTCTGCTATTACCCTTATGTGTCTACCCTTGTAGGTTAAGGCCCATTTGTCCCTAGCTGCTTTCAAAGTTCTCTCTTTATCTTTGTATTTTGCCAGTTTCATTATGATATGTTGTAGTGTTGATCTGTTTTTGTTTATTTTTAAGGGAGTTCTCTGTGACTCTTCGACTTGGATGTCTGTTTCTGTTCCCAGATCAGGAGACTTCTCAGCTATAATTTGTTCAAATAAACCTTCTGCCCCTTTCTGTTTTCTTCTTCTTTCTTCTTCTTCTTCTTCTTCTTCTTCTTCTTCTTCTTCTTCTTCTTCTTCTTCTTCTTCTTCTTCTAGAACTCCTATGATTTGGATTTTATTTTGTTTCATGGAATCACTTAACTCTCTAATTCTCCCCTTGTGGTCTAATAATTTCATTTCCCTCTTTTTTTCAGCTTCATCATTTTCCATAATTTTATCCTCTATTTTACCTTTTCTCTCCTCTGCTTATTCCACCCTTGCTGTCACTGTATCTAGTTTATGTTGCATCTCATTTATAGCATTTCTTAATTCATTGTGACTAGTTCTTAGGTCATTGATCTCTGCAGCAATAGATTCTCTGCTGTCTTCTATGCTTTTATCAAGCCCATCTATTAGTCTTATGACTGTTATTCTAAATTCTTATTCAGATATATTGTTTATATGTGAAAACACATATAAACAATATGTGTTCCCTGGCTGTCATTTCTTCTTGGATTTTCTTTTGAGGATAATTCTTCCTGTTTTGTCATTGTGGCTAGGTTTCTGTCTTTTACATGTTTTTGGCTAGGTTTCTGTCTTTTACATGTTTCAAATATTTTTTAATGTTTATTTTTTTATTTTTGAGAGAGAGAGAGAGAGTGCAAGCAGGGAAGGGACAGAGAGAGCAGGAGACACAGAATCCAAAGCAGGCTCCAGGCTCTGAGCTGTCAGCACAGAGCCCCGTGCAGGGCTTGCTTGAATTCATGAATCATGAGATCATGACCTGAGCTGAAGTTGGACAGTTAACTAACTGAGCCACTCAGGTGCCACTGTCTTTTACTGGTTTGATAGCTTGTTATGTATCATGCATCTGTGAGTACTACTATATTAAAAACGTGTCATACACTATCCAGGGCCTGGCATTTCAGGAAGTATTTTTGGAATGTGTTATAGGCACTCTATTGTTGCCTTTTGGTTACTCGATACTACTGGTCAGTCCTCTGCAAAACTCCGTCTTGCTTGTAGCTATGGAGTGTTTGGAACTTCCACCAGGTGTGCTTTTATTTGTTCTTTGATTTAACTCTGGGGAAAAAAAAGGAAAGGGGGTGGAGCCTGATCACATACACACACAAAAATGAAAGGAGAAAAATCAAAACCAAGCAGAGAATTAAAAAAAAACCTATAAGGCTTAATCCAGAAAAAGAGAAAGGAAAATAAAGGAGGAGATATAGTAAAGGTGTAAACATAATAGAGTAAAAACGCCTAACATTTCCCTTTTAGACCTTAGAGAGTCCTGCTAAGTTTCAATTCAAGACACACAAAGATCAGGTTGGTGCTCTGGATGTCTAACTGAAAATTTCTTTCCTTAGGTAGGTAGATGTGACTCAGCTCAGATCTGACCTTCCTCAGGAATAATTCGCTGGGCACATTCCCTTTTAGGCTAGCACATTCTGATCACTGCACCTCGGCCGCACTCCCCAGCCCTGGGTGGTGAACCCCCAGCTGAGCGCCAAGCTCCTGGGTCTAAGGGGAACAAGATCGGGTTGCCAGAAATGGGTCCAATCTACCAGTGCCGCCGATGGACCAATTGTAGACCATAAGGGCCACCTAGGCTGCCAAGTCTTTGCACCACTTATGCACAGTCACGTATAGAGAGCTGACTGGGTTAGCCAAGGGGGCCTGGGAAGTAAGGCCATGGAGGGCCCAGCTGGCAGCTGCAGGTATGGTTTGCTCTGCACTTAATGGGAGGGCTCAGGCAGGCTTTGCAGAGTGTGAGGAAGGGAGCTTGGAGTGAGTTGCTGTGGCCCAGAGCATGTGTCCGTGTGGAGTGTACATGCCCCTATAGAGCACCCTGCCCCCAAACTATTCTCATTTTTTAATTTTTTTCTTTTTGCTGTACAGATTGGATGACAGGGTGTACATGCCCCTGTAGAGCGCCCTGCCCCCAAATTATTCTCATTTTTAAATTTTGTTTCTTTTTGCTGTATTGATTTGATGATTTCCACTACCTTGTGTTTCTCTTCACTGATTCATTCTTTTGTATCATCTAATCTTGTGTTCATTCTCTCTAGTGTATTTTTCATTTCACTTATTGCATTCTTCATCTGATTGGTACTTTCTTATATTTTGTCTTTTTTGAAATCTCACTGTGTTTGCTGTGTATCTTTATGACCATTACTTCAAATTCTTTGTCAGGTAGAATACTTATTTCTCTTTTGTTAAGGTCCTTTTCTGAGATTTTATCTTGTTCTTCCATGTGGAATGTATTTCTCTGTATCCTCATTTTTTTCTTTCTTTTTATCTATGTATTAGGCCGATCAGCTACATTTCCCAGTTTCGAAGGAATGACCTTGTGTAGGAATTGTCCCACGGTGCCCATAAATGTAATCCACTCTGTTCACCAGAGCCAGGTACTCAAGTGGCATCTACTGTTGAGCTTTGTTTGCTCACTTGTTCTGCAACAGCTCTTGTGGCATGGTTGTGAGCAGGGCTCTTCCCCACACCTACCAGTATAGCTCAGGATTCATGGCTGTGGCTGAATTCAAATGCATAGCTGTGTGGGGTTCTGCCTGCAGCCTGGCTGTTTTGGGCTGTGATAGTGGACAAAACTATCTCCTGGCCCAGCTTGCTGGCACACAATGGCTGCCTCTGTGGCTGCATGAGTGATGAGATTATCCCCACCACCCCATCTGCTTGGGGTGCTGTGGTTCCTGCTGTGGCTATGACATTCCGCAGGGCTGCCCACCTCTAGCTGTCTGGGACAATGCAGCTCTTCCAGCATTTGGGGCTCTCCCCCAGCCCAGATGGCTGGTGCTGTGGTGGCAGGTGGGTGGAGACTTACCCTGTACCAGCTGGTGATGTTGCCTTCCTGCTGCTGTGACCCTGGTGCTGTATGTGGCTCTCAGCAGGCATGCCTAGAAGTGTTATCCAGGTTACAGTGAGAGTCCCAAGATGTTGTTCACCTGCATTGGCATTAACAAGATAGAATTTAATTACACAAATTGTGTCCAACTGTGTCTCACTCCCCAGAGAGTGTCTCAGCAGTTTCCCGACTCTCCAGCAAACAGTGCAGGACCAGTAAGTGGGTCTCCTTCACCTGTGTTCTAGGAACTTTCCCACCTGGTGTTTTGTTGCTGAGTCCCAAGGTGAATGAGACTACATACAAGTCCTTTAAGAGTGGTTTCTCCTTTCCCTATAGCTTTGTGATTTTCCTGGACATAATCCTTTTTAGTTTTCAAAGCCTAGCTTTTTGGGACCTTGTCTCCTGTGCGGAATGTTAAGGGTTGGAGTGCGATATTGAGCTTCAACTCCTTGCTCCTCAAGGAGAAGTTCTGTGTTTTTGAGATGCCTCCCAATTGTGGATTGTCACTCTTGGGGTGTGTTTTTTTTTTTTCTTTTTCAGTGAGACCTTGTCTCTGCCAACTCCTGCACACCTTGCTGCTGCTGCCTCTTTGTCCCTCACTGTGGAGGCTCTGTTTGTTTACTTTTTAAGGGCCTTTTTTTTCTGAGTCAGTTATTCGATATGGTGTTGTATATTTGTTTGCTGTGGGAGGAGGTGAGTTCAGGATCCTCTTATGCCATAATCTTGAACCCTTCTCAGCTTTTTCTTTTTTAGATGTTGAGTTTTAAAAGCAAGGTATAATACAAGGTAATGTTACTAAGAGTGTTTAGCTTTTTTAATGATACTTTATATAAATATTATTAGTCCCTTTATATAGATGAGAAAACTAAGACTCCGAGTGATAAAGTGACTTGTCCAAGATCATACAAGGAATGTCTTAGCAGTCTTTAAATATAGGATTTGAATGATGAAACTGTGCTTGTTTGAGGACAAGGAGTATATAGGAACTCTCTTGTACTTCCTACACAATTTTGGTGTGTATGTAAAATTGCTTTAAAAATTCAATTTATTAATTTAAAAATTAAACATAAAGCCAAGAAGACAAACAAAACCAGAATTTTCCAACTGCAAAACCTGTTGAAGAAGCAGAATTTGAATGCAAGTCTATGTGGTTTGAAAACCAGTTATCCTTTGCACTATACCAGTGTTCCTCATAGTATAGTCCAAGGACCCCCATGGGTCCATGGGTTCGTAAGACTCTTCTAGGGGTTCTGTCAGGTCAGAATTATTTTCAAAATGATGCTATTATGTTATTTTGCTTTTTTTTATTGTGTTGATATTCCCACTAATGGGATAAAAGCAATGGCATTTTAGCACACACAAATCAAGGAAGTGGCACCAAACTGTACTAGTGGTTACTGTATTCCTTACCACCACACACAAGAAAAATCACCTTCACTTAAAAATGTCTTTGATGAAAAAATAATTAAAAACATTTTTTTTAATCTTGACCCTGAGTTCATGTCATTTAGAATTCTTTATGACAGAATAGGAAATGCACATAAAGCATTTTTGCTACATAGAGAAGTTTTATGGCTGCCTTTAGGAAAAGCATTGGCATGGTTGAATTTTGAGCCAAGCTAGCAGTTTTTATCATAGAATACCATTTTTGCCTGAGGGGCAATAGGCAAAAAAAATTAATGGTTATTCTAATGTTATTCCAATGTATTTTGCAGATGTCTTCTCAATAATGTATGAAGTAGATCTTTCATTTTGAGGCAAACAACTGGGGATATTTGTTACAAATTATAATGTTTGGGCTTTCAAATGAAAATTACAATTTTGGAAAAAAATGTCCTTGACCATGAGCTTGACAGCTTTCCAGTATGTGAAGACTTTTTGATTAGATCATTGGTGATATTAAATGAAGTGATTGTTTTAAATGTTGTATAATGTCCAACTTTCAACAAAAAATGATGAGGAATACTAAAGGTTAAAAAACCCACACTATTTGAAGAGACAGACCAAACATTAGAATACAGTCAGATATGGTAAGAATGCCGGAATTATTAGACCAACAGTTTAAAATAATTATTATGATTAATGTGCTAAATAATCCAATGTAAAAAGTAGATGACATGCAAGAGTAGATGGGTGATGTAAGCAGAGAGAAGGAAATTCTAAAAAGAATAAAAAAGAAATGCTTGAGACAAAAAAGCCACTGTAACAGAAATGAATGCCTTTGATGGGCTTATTAGTAAATTACATACAACTGAGGAAATAATCTCTGAACTTGTGGATATGTCACTAGAAACTTCCAAAATCAAAAAGCAAAGAAAGAAACCTGAAAATAATAATAAAAAACAATACGTAAAAACTATGGTACAACTATAAAAGGTGTATAATATACAGAATGGTAATACCAGAAGGAGAAGAAAGAAAAGAGCAGAAGATATATTTAAAACAATAATGACTGATAATTTCCCCAGATTAATGTCAGACACCAAACCATAGATCCAGGAATCTAAGAGAACATCAACGCAGATTTCATGCCAAAATAAATTAAATTAAAATGTAAAACCCAATACACATAGGCATATTACACTCAAACTGAAGAAAATCAAAAATAAAGAAAAGAAATCCAGAGGAAAAAAACACCTGAACAAAGGATAAGGATTCTAATCAGAATCTATGCAAGCAATAAAAGAGTGGTTTAAAATATTTAAAGTGTTGAAAGAAAAACCCACCAACCTAGAATTCTGTACCCTATACAATTCTTCTTTAAAAGTAATAAAGACCTGGAGTGCCTGGGTGGCTCAGTTGGTTAAGTGTCCGACTTCAGCTCAGGTCATGATTTCGTGGTTTGTGAGTTTGAGCCCCATGTTGGGCTCTGTGCTGACAACTTGGAATCTGGAGCCTGCTTAGGATTCTGTGTCTCCTTCTCTCTCTGCCCCTCTCCTGCTTGCACTCTCTTTCTCTCTCTCAAAAGTAAATAAACATTAAAAAATAAAAGTAATAAAGACTTTCTCAAATAAACAAAAATTGAGGAACTTTGTTGTCATTATGACTTATAAGATATGTTAAAAGTTCTTCAGAGAGAAGGAAAATGATATAGGTCAGAAACTCAGATCTATATAAAGATAATAAGAGCATTGGAGAAGGAATAAACAAAGGTAAACTAAAATCTTTTATTTTTGTTATATTCAGTTAATTTAACAGATACCAGCTTGTTAAAAATAACAGTATCAATGATGTATTCAATAAATATAGCTTATACTTAAACAAAATGAATGGCAGATATGAGGGATGAGAAGGAGGAATTAGGAATACTTTGTTATTATAAGGAAGTTGTACTACCTGTGATACCACATAATGTTATTTGAAGTGGACTTGGATTAATTATAAACATTCATTCCAAACTCTAGGGCAACCACTAGTGTTGGAGAAAGGAGAGAAAATAGAATCATAATACATATATAGATTAAATGTAAAGGAAAGGAGAAAGATACGCTATGCTAACACTAATCAAAAGAAAGCTTGAGTAGCTCTATTAATTTTAGACAGAGCAGACCTTAGAGCAAGGAAAATTATCAGAGATAAAGAGGATAATGATAAAGGGATCAGTTCTCTAAGAAGGCATAACAATCCTTAATGTGTATGTGCATAACAACAGGGCTTCAAAATACATGAGGCAAAGTGCAATAATCAGTTGTATATTTTTTCCAGGTCTGAAGAAAGAACAAGGCACATATAATGGGATCCAACTCTTGGAGGACATCAAAAGGAAATTTTGAAGTTATATTTTGGGCAACCTAGCAGTTCAGATTGTCATACGATTATTTAAGCCTTTCTAAATAAAATTTTTTAACCTTTCAAAAAGAAAGGTAGTTGATGTAGTTAATATTTCATATTGCAATCAACCTTTAAGAAATTATCATTTGTTGAATTTTTGTATAAATCAAAGAATACCCAGAACTATCTTAAAGGGATATTAAAATACTATTTTTATAGATACATAATTATTCCATTTACATATCTGTGTGAAACTGGAATTTTCATTAATTTCAACCCAAACAACATTTTGCAGCAGATCTGAATGCAGAAATGGGTATGATAATTTAGCTGTCTTCTATTTAGCCATACATTAAAGACATTTTCAAAAGTGTAAAATAGTGCTGCTTTTCTCATTATTTCCTTTGTTTTGTAAAATATAGTTATTTTTAAAGGTAGCTTTTTTATAAAAACATATTAGCTTATAATGGGATTATTTTAAATATATTAAAATATTAAAAACTAAGTCCTAATATGGTTAATATTAAAAGAATCCACGTAAATAGAAGAGATGAAGTTCTCTAAACTTTTCAAAAATGTAAAGGGGTCCCGAGACCAAAAATATGGAGAAGCATTGTACAATACCATGCTGCTTTATACATCTTTCTAGTCATCCAATCCAGATTTGGTAAGCATCCCTTCTTTGTCCATAAAGTGTTAAAATTATTGAAGAGAAAAGACCAAGAATGGAGTCCTTACTGGTGTGTTCCTAGATACTTTCCCCAAATTGATATCAATTTATTAATCCTATTTTTTATTTGAATTTTATCAGTTACAAATCTACCTAACTGCTCTAAGTTTGGGGTATCACGAGAAATTTGTCAAATAATTAAATGAACAAAGTACATTGTATCTCTGGCATTCATTTTATCTTTCAGGCTAATAACCCAACCAATAGAGTTGTAATTGGCAATACCAGTTGTACTGGATTCATGCTGGGTACTATTAAACACCAATTTCTTTTCTAGGTTATTCATGAACCATCTATTTAGCAATTCATTCTAGAATTTTTCTGGGATTTCATACTACTTTTACCATTCTAGTTATATAGTTTTTAGTTTTTACCTTTATTCTTTTTAAGAAACCTTATATCCAGTGTTCCTGTACCTCTCTTATTTTCAAACTAATAACAGTTTCTTTCAGTGTCCCAGCTTATAATGTATCTGGTTTTGGAAGTTTGATTTATTTTAGAACAGCTAGTTTTTCTCTTTCTTTCCTCCTCTATCATAATGTACTTTGATTCTCTCATAACCATGTTTTTCTGTTCTATCTACTGTGATAATCAGTCCTCTTCAAAGATAAAATGGAAAAAAAATAGAAGTTCAATAGTCTGTATTTCTATCTGATATAATGATTTTGTATTCCCCAAAGACTGAAACCATTATTTATGTGTTTTTCTGGTTTTGTTCCTACCTTTATAAGCCATTTTGTATTATTAGCATTTTTGTTACCTTATTTTACTCTGGGCTTTAGTCTTTTTAATACCGTTTTTAGAGTTATTGTGCTGTGTTTTTTGTATTCTTATTATCTGTCAAATGCCCCCTCTTCCATGCTTTATATATTTAGAAAATATACATATTTTCTAAAATATGATTTCATTGAAGAGCTGAAAAAGCTATTGCTTGGTCATAATGGCTTATTTAAACATACTTTTTCTTCTTTATAAGGATCCTTTTAAATTATTTTGTCAAAATTTTGTTTTTGAGAAATGCCTTTCTTTTTTATTTTCATAAGTAATCTTGTTAAGTTTATTTTTGAGAGAAGACAGCGAGTGAATAGAGGAGAGGCAGAGAGAGAGAGAGAGAGAGAGAGAGAGGGAGAGAGAGAGAGAGAGAGAGAGAGAGAGAGAGAGAGAGAGAGAGAGAGAGAATCCCAATCAGGCTCCACACTGTCAGCGCAAAGCCTGATGTGGGGTTCAAACTCACAAATTGTGAGATCATGAGATCATGACCCAAGCCAAAACCAAGAGCTGAATGCTTAACTGACTGAGCCACCCAGGCACCCCAAGAAATGCCTTTTAGAGTCTATGTTCTCCTCTAGGATTTTAATGGTTACCATTATCACATTTAGGTCTTTAATCCATTTTGAATTTATTTCTGTGTATGGAGTAGGAAAGTAGTCCAGTTTCATTCTTCTGCATGTTGCTGTCCAGTTTTCCCAACACCATTTTTAAAATACCCTGTCTCTTTTTCCACTGGATATTCTTTCCTGCTTTGTCGAAGACTGATTGGCCATATCAGGCAATCATTTTGGGTTTTCTATTTTGTTCCATTGATTTATGTGTCTGTTTTTGTGCCAGTGTCATACTGTTTTGATCACTACAGCTTTGTAATATAATTTAAAGTTCAGAATTATGATGCCTCCAGCTTTACTCCTCTTTTCTAAGATTCTGTTGGCTTTTCAGGATCTTTTATGGCTCCATACAAATTTTAGGATTGTTTTTTTTCTAGTTCTGTGAAAAATGCTGGTGGAATTTGGTAGGAATTGCACTAAATGTGTAGATAGCTTGGGGTACTATCGATGTTTTAACAATATTTGTTCTTTCAATACATGAGCATGGAATGTTTTTCCATTTCTTTGTGTCTTCTTCAATTTCTTTCATAAGTGTTTTATGGTTTTCAGAGTACACATCTTCCACCTCTTTGGTTAGGTTTATTCCTAGGTATCTTATGGGTTTTGGTGCAGTTTTAAGTGGGATTGATTCTTTGATTTCTCTTTATGCTGCTTCATTATTGGTGTATAGAAATGCAACAGATTTCACTACATTGATTTTGTTTCCTGTGACTTTACTGAACTCATGTATTAGTTGTAGCAATTTTTTGGTGGAGTCGTTCATTTCTACATAGAGTATTGTGTCTTCTGCAAATAATGAAAGTCTGACTTTTTTGTTGCCAATTTGGATACTTTTTATATCTTTTTGTTTGAATGCTGAAGCTAGGACTTCTAATATTAAGTTAAATAACAATGGTGAGAGTGAACATCCCTGACCATAGAGGGGAAAATATCTCAGTTTTCCCCATTGAGAATGATATTAGCTGTAGATCTTTTGTATATGGCCTTTATGATGTTGAGGTATGCTCCCTCTATCTCTACTTTGTTGTAGATTTTTATAAAGAATGGGTGCTTTATTCTGTCAAATGCTTTTTCTACATCTATTGAGAGGATCATTTGGTTCCCATCCTTTCTTTTATTAATGTGGTGTATTGTTTTGATTGATTTATGAATATTGAACCACCCTTGCAACCCAGGAATGAATCCTGCTTGATTGTGGTGAATTATTTTTTTTTATGTCCTGTTGGATTCTGTTTGCTAATTTTTTTTATTGAGAATTTCTGCATCCATGTTCATCAGGCATATTGTCTTATAGTTCTCTTTTTCAATGGAGTCATGTGGTTTTTTATCAGGATAATCCTGGCCTTGTAGAATGAGTTTGGAGGTTTTCCTTCCATTTCTATATTTTTTAATAGTTTGAAAAGAATATGTATTAATTCCTTTTTAAATGTTTGTTAGAATTCACCTGGAAAGCCACCTGGCCCTGGGCTTTCATTTGTTGGGAGATTCTTGATTACTGATTCAATTTCTTTGCTGGTTATCAGTCTGTTGAAGTTTTCTATTTCTTCCTGTTTCAGTGTAAGTAGTTTATATTATTCTAGGAATTTCTCCATTTCTTTTAGGTTGTACAATTTGTTGGAATAGGGTTTTTCATAAAATTCTCATAATTGTTTGAATTTCTGTTTTGTTGGTTGTTATTTCTCTATTCTTGTCTGTATTTTATTTGGTCTTTTTTTGATAAGTCTGGCTAGACATTTATATATTTTATTAATTATTTCAAAAAAACATCTCGATTTCATCGATCTGTTCTATTGTGGGTTTTTTTATTTCTATATCATTTATTTCTGTTCTAATCTTTATTATTTCCCCTCTTCTGCTGCATTTAGGCTTTGTTTGTTGTTCTTTTTCTAGCTTATTTAGGTGTAAGTTTAGGTTGTTTATTTTAGATTTTGCTTACTTCTTGAGGTAATCCTGTATTGCTGTATACTTCCCATTTAAGAGTGCTTTTGCTTTATCCCAAGCATTTTGGAATATTGTGTTTTTATTTTTATCTGTTTCCATGTATTTTTTTAGTTTTTCTTTGATTTCCTTGTTGACCACTCCATTGTTTTGTAGCATGTTCTGTAACGTCCTCTTTGGGGGGTTTGCAGATTTTTCATTGTGGTTGATTTCTCGTTTCACAGCATTGTGGTCATTAGGTTCATGGTACAACTTCAATATTTTTTTTTATTGGTTGAGGCCTATTTTGTGACCTAATATATGATATATTCTGGAGAATGTTCCATGTACACTTGAAAGGAATGTGTATTTGGCTGTTTTAGGATGGAGTGCTGTGAATATATCTATTAAGTCCATGTGGCCCAATGTGTCATTCAAAGCCATTGTTTACTTGTTGATTTTCTGTTTACATGGTTTGTTCATTGATGTAAGTGGGATGTTAAAGTCCCCTACTACTGTATTGGTATCAATGAGTTCCTTTATGCTTATTGTTTTATATATTTTTGCACTCCCATCTTGGGTGCATAAATATGTTTTTGTTGGAGTGTCCCCTTTATGATTATATAGTGTCCTTCATTACCTCTTGCTACAACTTTTGATTAAAGTCTAACTTTTCCAATATAAATTTTGTTACTCTGGCATTATTTTGACATACATTTGCACGGTAGAAGTTTTTCCACCACCTCACTTTCAATCTACAAGTGTCTTTAGGTCTAAAATGAGTCTCTTCTAGACAGCATATAGATGGGTCTTTTTTTAATGTATTTATTTATTTTTGAGGGAGAAACAGAGCAAGTAGGAGACAGGCAGAGAGAGAGAGAGAGGGAGACACAGAATAGGAAGCAGGCTCCAGGCTTTGAGCTGTCAGCACAAAGCCTGACGTGGGGCTTGAACTCACGTGCTGTGAGATCATGAACTCAGCTGAAGTCGGATGCTCAACCAACTGAGCCACCCAGGTGCCCTGGGTCTTTTTTCTTTTTATCCATCTGACATTTTATGTCTTTTGATTGGAGCATTTAGTTTATTTAATTCAAAGTGATTATTGATAGGTATGTAGTTATTGACATTATTATTTCTTTTGTCATTGTCTCAGAATATTTTCTCTGATCATTCTGAACATAAAGATTTCTTTTTTTTTTTTAGATTTAGTTAACTTAAATTTCTTATTTATTTCTTTTTAACTTTATAGTTTATTGTCAGGTTGGTTTCCATATAACACCCAGTGCTCTTCCCCACAAGTGACCTCCACCAAGACCATCATCCCCCATTACCTTTCCCCCTTCCCCTTCCCCCCTCAGTTTGTTTTCAGTATTCAAGAGTCTCTCGTGTTTTGTCTCCCTCCCTCTCCCTAACTCTTTTCCTCCTTCCCCTCTCCATGGTCCTCTGTTGGGTTTCTCCTGTTAGACCTATGAGTGCAAACATATGGTATCTGCCCTTCTCCACCTGACATATTTCGCTTAGCATGACACCCTCGAGGTCCATCCACTTTCCTACAAATGGCCAGATTTCATTCTTTCTCAAGGCCATGTAGTATTCCATTGTATAGATG
>CM053579.1:61290928-61340090 GCA_028646485.1 Cryptoprocta ferox
CTTTTGGTAGCATGGACATTTGAACAATATTAACTATTCCAATCCATAAACATGCTATGTTTTTCCAATTACTTATGCCATCTGTAATTTCTAGCTAGAACAATTAGGCATGTAAAAGAAATTTAAAAGACATGCAAAGCTAAACAAAAGTGAAATAAATCATCTCTTCTCACAAGTGACATGATCTTATGTGTATAAAATCGTAAAAAATTACACACACACACACACACACAGACACACACACTCCTAAATTCAACTGGAATCAAAAAGGACCCCAAATAATATTGAGCAAAAAGAACAAAGCTGGAGCCTTCACACTTCCTGTTTTCAAAACACATTACAAAGCTACAGTATACTACTGGCATAAAGACATACATATAGACCTATGGAAAAGACTAGAGAGAGCGCAGGAATAAACCCATGCATACACAGTCAACTGATATTCAACACAATGTTAATAATACACAACGGGGACTGTTGTGGGGACTTCTATGGAAAATTGAAGAAAAGAGTGCTGGAATACCTGGCACTCTTCAATAAACAGTGTTGGAAAACAATATACACATCCAAAAGAATGAAATTTGACCCTTGTTTTACACATACACAAAAATCAAATCAAAATGGATTATAAACTTAAATATAAGACCTGAAACCATATAACTCCTAGAAGAAAACATTAAAAACAAAAGCTTATTGACATTGGTATTAGCAAGCATTCCCTTGATAGGACACCAAAAATGCAGGCAACAATAGCAAACATAGATAAATGGAGTAAGTATATAAAACTAAAAAGCATCTTCACAGAAAAATAAATCAAGATGAAAAGGCAACCTATGGAGGGGTGCCTGGGTGGCTCAGTTCGTTGGGTTTCCAACTCTTGATTTCGGCACAGGTCATGTGTTCTCACAGTTCATGAGATCAAGCCCCACATGGAGCTCTGCACTGACAGCATGGAGGCTGTTTGGGACTCTCTCTCTGTCTCTCTTTCTCTGCCCCTCTCCCGTTCTCTCTCTCTCTCTGTCTCTATCTCTCTGTCTCTCTCTCTCCCTCCCTCCCTCAACATAAATGAATAAACATTTTTTAAAAAGTGAAAAAGTAACCTATGGAATGGGGGAAATATTTGCAAACTATATTTCTGATAAAGGGTTAATTTCAAAAGTATGTAAGAAATTCATACAATGCAATGGTAAAAAGAAACAAAAAAACACCAATTAAAAAACAAGAAGAGGCACATGGGTGGATCAGTCGGTTAAACAGCTGACTTCAGCACAGGTCATTATTTCACGGTTCATGGGTTCTAGCCACAGGTCAGGCTCTGTGCTGACAGCTCAGAGCCTGGAGCCTGCTTCAGATTCTGTGCCTCCCTCTCTCTCTGCCCCTCCCCCGCTCATGTTCTGTCTTTCTCTCTCTCTGTCTTTCAAAAAATGAATAAACGTTAAAAATTTAGGGGCGCCTGGGTGGCTCAGTCGGTTGGGCGTCTGACTTTGGCTCAGGTCGTGATCTTGCGGTGTGTGGGTTCGAGCACTGCATCTGGCTCTGGGCTAACAGCTCGAAGCCTGGAGCCTGCCTCGGATTCTGTGTCTCCCTCTCCCTCTTTTCCCTTCCCCTTCTCATGCTCTGTCTCTCTCTGTCTCTCAAAAATAAATAAACATTAAAAATTTTAAAAATTAAAAAAAGAAAATTATGAATAAACACTTTTCCAAAGAAGACACAGAAATGGCCAACAAGTATTTTAAAAGATATGGTTAACGTCAATAATTATCATGGAAATGCAAACCAAAACCACACTAGTTAGGATGGCCAGTATTAAAAGAACAAAACAAATTGAAAAACAGAAAATAAGTATTGCTAAAAATGTTTAGAAACTAGAACCTTTGTGCCGTGTTGGTGGAACTGTAAAATGGTGCAGGTAGTATGGAAAATTGCATGGAAGTTCCACAAAACTTTTTTTTAAACTCCTACGTGATACTAAAAAACAAATAACCCAGGTAAAAAATGGGCAGAAGTCATGAATAGACATTTTTCCAAAGAAGACATATAGATGGCTAACAGACACATAAAAAGATGCTCTACATCATTCATCATCAGAAAAATACAAATGAAAACTATGATGAGACACAACCTCACACCTGTCAGAATGACTAAAATTAACAACACAGGAAATAACAGGTGTTGACAAGGATGCAGAGAAAAGGGAACCCTTTTAACACTCAAAGGGAATGCAAACTGGTGCAACCACTGTGGAAAACAGTATGTAAGTTCCTTAAAAAGTTAAAAATCGAACTACCTTATGATCCAGGAAACGCACTACTAGGTATTTACCCCAAGGATATAAAAATACTGATTCAAAGGAATACATGCACCCTATTGTTTACAGCAGCAGCATAATCAACAATAGGTAAAATATGGAAAGAGCCCAAATGTCCATCAACTGATGAATGGATGAATGAATAAAGAAGAGGAGGTGTGTGTATATATATATATATATATATATATATATATATACTGCCATCAAAAAGAATGAAATCTTGTCATTTGCAACAATGTGGATGAAGCTAGAATGTACTATGTTAAGCAAAGTAAGTCAGAAAAAGACAAATGCCATATGATTTCACTCATATGTGGAATTTAGGAAGCAAAACGGATATATGAAAAGAGGGGGGAAAGAGAAGAGGGAAACAAAGCACAAGAGACTCTTAATGATAGAGAATAAACTATGGGTTGATGTAGGGAGGTGGGTGGGATATGGCCTACATGGGTACGAGCACTGGGTGTTGGATGTAGATGATGAATCACCAAATTCCACTCCGGAGACCAATATTGCCCTGTATGTTAAGTAATATTTAAATTCTTCTAAGAAAGTTTCCATACCAAGTTTAGGATTATTTGTTCTAGCTCTGCAAAAAAAAATGCTGGTGGTATTTTGGGAGGGAGTGCATTAAATGTGTAGATTGCATTAAGTAGTATAAACAATTAATATTTGTTCTTCCAATCATGAGCATAGAATTTTTCTCCATTTCTTTGTGTCTTCTTCAATTTCTTTTATAACCTTTCTATAGTCTTCAGCATGGATATCTAACCTCTTTGGCTAGGTTTATTTCTAGATATTTTATGGATTTTGGTGCAATTGTAAATGGGGTTGATTCCTTCATTTCTCTTTCTGCTGATTCATTATCGGTGTACAAAAATGCAACCAATTTCTGTACATTGATCTTACATCTTGCGACTTTGCTGAATTCACATATCAGTTCTAGAAGTTTTTTTGGTGGAGTCTTTTGGGTTTTCCATGCCAAAGTAATGTTGAAAAAGAAAACCAAAGCTGGAGGCATACATTTCCAGACTTTAAACTGTATTACAAAGTGGTAATCAAGACAGTATGGTACTGGCACAAAAACAGACATATAGATCCATGGAACACAATACATAACCCAGAAATGGACCTACAAATGTATGGCAAACTAATCTTTGACAAAGCAGGAGAGAATATCCAATGGATAAAAAGACAGTCTCTTCAGCAAATGGTGCTGGGAAAACTGGATAGCAACATGCAGAAGAATGATCCTGGACCACATTCTTACACCATACACAAAAATAATGTCAAAATGAATGAAAGACCTAAATGTGAGACAGAAAACCATCAAAATCCTATAGGAGAAAACAGGCATAAACCTCTTTGACCATGGCTGCAGAAACTTCTTACTTGCCATGTCTCCAGAGGTAAGGAAAATAAAAGCAAAAATAAACTATTGAGACCTCGTCAAGACAAAATGCTTCTGCACAATAAAGGAAACAATCAGCAAAACTAAAAGGCAACCAATGGAATGGGAGAAGATATTTGCATATAACATATCAAATAAAGGGTTAGCATCAAAAATGCATAAAGAACTTATCAAACTCAGCCCCAAAAAACAAATAATCCAGTGAGGAAATGGGCAGAAGACATGAACAGACAGTTTAGCAAAGAAGACATCCAGATGGCTAACAGACACAAAAAGAAGATACTCAACATTGTTCATCATTAGAGAAATACCACAATGAGATACCACCTCATATCTGTCAGAATGGCTAAAATTAACAACTTAGGTAACAACAGGTATTTGTGAGGATGCAGTGAAAGGGGAACCCTTTTGCACTGTTGGTGGGAATGCAAACTGGTGCAACCACTCTAGAAAACAGTACGGAGGTTCCTCAAAAAATTAAAAATAGAACTACCCTATGACCCATAAATTGCACTACTACTGGGTATTTATCCAAAGGATACAAAAATGCTCATTTGTAGGGGCATATGCACCCCTATGTTTATAGCTTAACTATCACACACACAATGGAATACTACTCGGTGATCAAAAAGAATGAAATAGTGACATTTGCAACAACGTGGATGGAACTAGCATTTCATTATGCTAAGTGAAATGAGGCAGTCATTTCACTCATATGTGGAATTTAAGAAACAGAACAGATGAACACAGGGGAAGGGAAGGAAAACTAAGATAAAAACAGCAAGGAAGGCAAACCATAAGAGACTCTTAAATACAGAGAACAAAGTGAGGATTGCTGGAGGGGAGGGGAGTGGGGGGATGGGCTAAATGGGTGATGGGAATTAATTAGGTCACTTTTTGGCATGAGCACTGGGTGTCATATGTAAGTGATAAATCACTGGGCTCCTGAAACCAATGCTACACTGCATGTTAACTAACCTGAATTTAAATAATTTTTTAAAAAGATGTGGTATATATACAATGGAATATTAGCCATAAAATAGAATGAAATCTTGCCTTTTGCAATGACATGGATGGAGCTAAAGAGTATTATGCTAAACGAAATTACTCAGTCAGAGAAACACAAATACCATATGATTTCACTAATATTTGGAATTTAAGAAACAAAACAGATGGGGATGACCATGTGGCTCTGTAGGTTAAGCGGCCAACTCTTGATTCGGCTCTCTTGGTTCTTGAAAGCAAGCCTAGGATTGGGCTCTGGGCTGACAGCAAGGAGCCTGCTTGAGATTTTCTCTCTCCCTCTCTCTTTGCCACTGCCCTGCTCGCTTGCTCTCGCTCACTCTCTCTCTCTCTCTCAATAAATAAATAAATAAACTTAAAAAAAGGAACAAAACAGATGAACATGGGGTGGGGGGAAGAGAGACAACCCAGGAAACAGACTCTTAACTACAGAGAACAAACTGAGGGTTACTGGAGGGGAGGTGGGTGGTGGATGGGTTAATAGGTGATGGGAATTAAGGAGGGCACTTGTGATGAGCACCTGGTGTTGTATGTAAGTGCTGAATCACTAAATTCTAAACCTGAAACTAATATTACAATGTATGTTAAGTAACTGGAATTTAAATAAAAACTTGGGGGAGGTGCCTGGGTGGCTCAGTTGGTCGAGCGTCTGCTTCTTAATTTTGGCTCAGGTCATGATTTCACAGTTCCTGGGACCGAATCCCCCACACTGGGCTCTGCTGACAGCAGGGAGCCTGCTTTAGATTCTCTCTCTCCTCTTTCCCTGCCCCTCCCCTGATTGCACCCCCACTCTCTTAAAAAATATATAAAAATAAACATAAAAAATCATTATAAAAAACTTGGGGAAAAAAGAGTATTTAGAGCCCCCTCGAAAAAAATAAATAATAAGAAACTACCATATGATCCAACAAACCCACATCTGGGTATTTATCCAAAAGTAATGAAAATAGGATCTCCAAGAAATATTTGCACTCCCATGTTCACTGCAGGATTATTTACATAGACAAAAGGTGGAAACAACCTAAATGTCCATTGACAGATGAGTGGATAAAGAAAATGTGGTAGAAATATGCAATTGTATATCATTCAGCCTTTAAAAAGAAGGAAATGCTATTACATGCACAACAACATATATACCTTGAGGACATTACATTAAGTGAAAGGAGTCAGTCACAGAAGGACAAATACTGAATAATCCCACTTACAGAAGCAGAAGGTGGAATAGTATTTGCCAAAGGCTGGGCGGAGAGGGAAATGGGGAGTTACTATTCAATGGGTATAGAGTTTGTCACACATGATGAAAAAGTTCTGGAGACCTCTCATAGAACAACACTCTACTGAACACTTAAATTTATGTTAAGAGGGTAGGTCTCAGGGCACCTTGGTGGCTCAGTCGTTTGAGCATCCGACTTTAGCTCAGATTATGATCTCAGCATTCATAAACTGGAGTCCTGCATCAGGTTTGCTGATGTCAGCACAGAGCCTGCTTCGGATCCTCGGTCACCCTCTCTCTCTTCCTTCTCCCCACTAGCACTCTCTAGCTCAAAAACTAAAAAAAAAAAAAAGAAGGTAGTTCTCATATGTTTTTACCACAATAAAAAAAAAAATTGGAGGGTTGCCAGGGTGGCTCAGTCACTTAAGTGACCAACTCTTGGTTTTGGCTCAGGTCATGATCTCACAACTCATGAGTTCAAGCCCTGCATCAGGCTCTGTGCTGACAGTGCAGAGCCTGTTTGGGATTCTCTGTCTCCCTCTCTCTCTGCCTTTCTCTCTCTCTCTCTCTCTCTCTCTCTCTCTCTCTCTCTCTCTCCCTCCCTCTCAAAAATAAATAAATAAACTTTAAAAAACTTTAAAAAATTGGAAGACAGCCCTAACATATCAACAATTATTCTAATATGTAAATAGTTCAAATCCACCAATTAAAAGGCAGAGATTGGCATAGTGGATAAAACCAATATGGTGCAGCATATGCTGTCTACAAGAAATTTATTTCAAACATAACGACATATGTAGACTGAAAGTAAATGGATAGGAAAAAAAAGGTATACCATTGAAACATAGATTTTTTTAAAAAATCACTTTCCCATAAAAAAGAGAGAGAGGGGGAAGCAAACCATAAGAGACTCTTAACTATAAAGAACAAACTTAGGGTTTATGGAGGGAGGTGGTGGCGGATGGTGATGAGTACTAACGAGGGCACTTGTTAGATGAGGACTGGGTATTATATGTAAGTAATGAATCACTAAATTCTATTCCTGAAATGAATATTACACTACATGTTAACTAATTAGAATTTAAATAAAAGTTTGGAAGAAAAAAATCACTTTCCCATAAAGTACACTTCAGAGCAAAGAAAATTACAGGGATAAAGAGGAACATTATACAACATTCATGAAATAACATAATTATAGAGACAGAGAACAGATTAGAGGTAAGAGGTTAGGGAAGAGGACAAAGGATGTGAGTGCGGCTTGATGTGGTGGTGATTACATGAAAGTAGATATACACATACACACATAACAGTTTATATAAGTGGGAAATCTAAATAAGATCAATGTCAATTTTCTGGGTTTTGATATTGTACTATAGTTAGGTAACATAACATTGAGGGAAGCCAGGTGAAAGTTATACAGGCTCTTTCTGTACATTTATTGCAACTTCCTATGAATCTAAAATTATTTAAAAAATCATACATATGTATTTATGTATGTGTGTGTGTGTGCCTTCAGAATAGAACTACTTTTTACTTCTCTCACTACTACCGTCTTAACTCATTTTCTCTTACCTGGATTACTATAACATTCTTTTACCTGGTATCCCTGATTCTTCTCTTTTCCTCTTGAAATTATTCACCACACAAGAGCCAGAATATTCTCTACATATAAGTCAAATCAAGTTCTTATTCTCCAAACGTTCCAATGCCTTTCTGATACAAAGAGTAAAATCCAAAACTCCTATTTTGTCCTAAAAGGTCTACATAATTTGGTTCCTGAATACATCTATGACATTTTCTACCACTGTTTCCCTTACTCTATAAATTGGACTCCTTGCTGTTTCTTAAAAAGGTCAAGCAGATTCCCACTTCAAGGCCTTTACATGTGCTATTCTCTCTGCCTCAAATACTCTTCTACTGGATATTCAGATATCCTGTTCCCTTGCTTCATTCCAATCTCTGTTCAATGTCACCTCATCAGAGACACCTTCCTTGACCACTGTTATCTAAAGTAGCACCATTTATAATTCTTTATCCCATTATCTTGGTTTATTAGCTTTATAGCCCTTATCACTATCTGACATTATATATTATTTATTATTTTGTTGTTCACTGCCTGCATCTGTCTCTACAATTCAAACTCCCTGAGTGCAGGAACTTTGTTCTGTTCATCAATGTATCCTCAGTGCCTAAAATAGGGCTCAGCACATAGCAGTCAATGAATAAAAACTGAATGAATGCACAGGTCAAAAGGGGAAAAACAGATTCAGTTTATAATCTATGTTTCCCAGTAGCCAAAATATCATATTTACATGGCTCCTTCTTTAAGCCTAGCAACATTAAATCATATAGACCAATTATTTGTCTGTTCTTCAAAATCACCCTCTGTTTTTATGTTTTTATATTCTTTAAAAATTTACTTTTGAAAATAATGGCCATTATCCATGGGCCTCTGATGTTTACTGCTTCATTGTAATAACATGGGAAAATGATATTCCTTTTCCTCTATATTTACTTTGCTTAGACAAAAATATTCATCAAAATTACTTTATATTTTATGAGGTCTCTTTTAAAGTATGTTAACATTTTATTAGATACTCTGGTTACTTGGTTGCTAGCAGTTAGGAAAACTAGAAACCACAAGGTTAGGATTCCATTAAAAGTTTTTCATATGACCTTCAATAATTTTTAAAATATCATCTCTTGGCATCAGGTTGCTAGTCCTTAATATAAGACTAGATAATATGCTATCTAACACTCATTCTTGTTCAATGAATGAAGATAAGCACAGGCAAATGTGCTCTATTTCTAATTATACTTAATGGTGGACACCATTTGACGTTCTGTTCATCCCACCACCTCCCTTTTCTGTAAGCACTGTATGTCTCCTCACTTAGGTTTGGGGCCTAATAACCATATTTAAACCACATGACCTTTCCCACCCAGCCACAGATAATCAGATCATGGGCTGACATCCGGCCCAAACTGGGTCAATCAGAATTGGGAATTGGGGATTCAGAAATGCTGTCTCTGCTGGTTGCCTGAATTTAGAATATAAATCTTGGGAGCTCTAGGGTAAGCCATGTTTGGCTATGTGCTGACAGAGTGAAAAAAATAAAGCAGAGGAGATGAAAGAAACAAAGAAAAACAAGAGACCCAATGGCCCCAGGGATGGGAAGGGAGGAGAGAAAGAGGAAATCTCCCTTAGCCATTGACAGCTTCTCATTCCTAGTTATACTTTCTCATGTGCCTGGATTATACTTTCTGCCCTTGGGATCCTTGAGAATCGCTCATATCTTTAATATAAAGTCCTTTTTTGTTTTCATTTAGTTTGAAATAGACCTTTATTATTTTTAACAAAAAATCCTTAATTAAGACAGACATAATTGGGTCAGTGGTCAACAACAACAACAAATTATATACAAAGTTCTAGACATCTTATGCAAAGCATCCTTGCCTCAGTTTCATTGCATACTTAGATTAATCATTAGTTAGAAAATTCATTAAGTAAGATATTTCATTCAATAGGCTTTAGTTAACTGAGTCTCTGGGACTACCTAGATTAGAAACATTCATATTCAAATGTAAACATAAAAATTTACTTCCTAAATCAATTGATTTTAAATATTTTCTAAATTTCAGCTCCCCTCTGTTAGCAAGAAATTCCCCTCTGTCAGCAAAGACTACTAATAATTAAAAAGAGTTCACTAATTCCTATTCTGCATTGTACATTTAGCTATGAGAAAGGTGTTACATAAATATTCAGTCTCTCTTCCTCTCATCTATAATAGCAAAGGGAGTGAGAGATGGAGAGTTCTAATTAGTTAAAAATTCCAGGGAGCTAAATTTTTATTCTAGTTGATCTAATAACCTCTGAGTTATTGCTTCCTTTGCTCTTACTCCTAAAATCTATCAGTGGAGAGCAATGAGTTACACAGTAGAGGCAAATTATCATTACCGTAAAAGGCATGAAACCAAGAATTAGTTTTTCCCCTCCCGAAAGAGCATTGAGAGTAAATAACAAGCCTCTAGCAACCCTATTATTAGGTGTAGTTGTGCTCTGTCTCAGTTAACTTTCACATTTATTCTTGTTTCTTGTTAGAAGAATTTCATTCCATGATATCAGTAATGCTGGTTTTTACAACTTTTTGTATCATCGCATAAATGGAACAAAGCTATATCAATATGCATGCATGCATTATATGATTATTAATTCAAAACTAGAGAAAAGAAGGTCCTAAAGTTTTACTACTTTCAGAGCTGTTGGAACACCATTAACATATTAAGACTACTGAGTGTAACTTTCAATGCACACTTACTTCACTTTCTTACTCTGATGAAATGATAAGAAGAATTTAAGTGCACAGAATTTACATGCAAATAATATTGCTACTACAGTTTTTAAAACATCTGAGAGCAGTTTATCATAACTATTGTCCCAATTTTGCTTACAATAGTAACTGATGTTCAAACTCCTTTTCTTGTCAACAGCCCAATGTAATTAATAACCTAATCCTCATATGCTCAACACAGTACTAAGTAGACAGTTTTTTATTTTATTTTGGGGGGACAGAGGCAGAGGGAGAGACAGAGAAAGAGAGAGAGAGAGAGAGAGAGAGAGAGAATCTTAAGTAGGCTCCATGCTCAGCACAGAGACCAATGTGGGGCTTGATCCCACAACCCTGAGATCATGACCTGAGCTGAAATCAAGAGTCAGCCTCTCAACAAACTGCGCCACCCAAGCACCCCAAGAAGACATTTTTAAATACATAAAACTTAGTGGTTCCTACCTTCATTCACTTATTTTAATTCAATAAAAATAATTCAAAGTGCTTTTGTTAGAGGCAGTTAGGTTCTAACAGGAGGCCTGGAGGCCAGCAAAGAGGAAGTCATGGCCAGCTATCTGGAAAGTCAGAGGACTATTCTAGCAGCACTCCAAAACAAAGCCACAAGAATCTGGATCAAACCAAACAGGCCCAAGATGGCTGACAAAGTAGACCCACTCCTAACCAAATAAGAAAAAGCCTGAAACCCTGCTTCCAAGAAAAATCCCTTCCCCAAGTAATGATATCCACCACCTTGTTAACAACTACAGATAAAAGATGGAAACCTAAACCCCAGGTTGCAGTTCTCATTCTCTCAAGCTCACCCACTCTCACATCTTGAGAATGTACTTTTCCTTTAATAAATTTTCCCACCTGTGTCATCATCCACTGTTTTGTGTCTGTCTTTGTGTCTTTCTCCTGATGAGACCAAGAGCCTTTGACAACATCTTTGGAACAGGCTAGATCAAGGCCTCAGAGCTGGGGTCTTTCCAGTTCCCCTGGCAACACTTTCAAAGCCAGTAAAAAGCTCTGAAATTTACTAACCAACCACTGGTAGGGCTCTGCCTGTTTCGCCCATGGAGTACAATCCATCACCAGCATGGGTTTGACACTCTACAGCAATATATTTTTAGCATAATTATTATATCCAGGCTATAATACATTTTGATTAGTGGAGCCTGAATTAAGGAAATTTTGTTGTACTATCGTTTGGACTCCACTGATCTAAAATTTGAGATAATTCAAACAGGGGCTGAGATAAAATTGACCTCAGTATTACTTATGAACAAAGAGTTTGCTAAGCAAATTAATAGTGTAAACAAGAAAGTAGAGAAAATAAGTGTTTCCAGGCACATTTAAATACCTTAGGAATATTTCTTTACATATAATGCATAGATATACTAACTACAAATCATTCTCACATGTTTATTAAAGCAAGATCCTTAAGAGTTATACTTTGTTTTGGGATGCCTTGGTGGCTCAGTCAGTTGAGCACCCGACTTCGGCTCAAGTCATGATCTCACGGTTCGTGGGTTCGAGCCCCGCTTCAGGCTCTGTGCTGACAGCTAGCTCGGAGCCTGAAGCCTGTCTTTGGATTCTGTGTCTCCCTCTCTCTCTGACCCTCCCCTGCTCATGCTGTCTCTCTCTCTCAAAAATAAAAATAAAACATTAAAAAATTAATAAAAATAAATAAATAAATAAACATTAAAAAATTCTTTTAAAAGAGTTATACTTTGTTTTGTACTTTGATAATCTAGTTCTGGTTACCACATGTACAAGGAAGTCATTAAAAATGCAGTATATAAAAATATTCTAAAATTCAAACTTCAACCATTTTTTAAGTTTATTTTTATTTACTTTGAGAGAGAGTGAGCTGAGGAGGAGCAGAGGGAGAGGCGGAGAGAGAGACAGAATCCCAAGCAGGCTCCACGCTGCCAGAGTGGAGGCACTGTGGGGCTCAAATTCACAAACTGTGAGATCATGACCTGAACCAAAATCTAGAGTCGGACACAACCAACTAAGCCACCCAGGTGCCTCAAAAGTTCAACAATTTTATACCTATCCTACTGAAGTTATTGCAAATTAAGAAAAAATTAAACATGTAAATCTAACATCCATTTTTCTTATACCCCTACTTTTCCTCTTTTTCTATGAAATCACAGGTGTCTAAACTAATTGGCAGCAAAACCAATACAATCCATGATAAATTAAACCTATTGATAATAAAAAAAAACAATCTAGTCAATAATTATAGCCTTGAAAGTACACATGAAGAGAAAAGGAATATAAGGATATGTTTGCACATTTAGAAATTAAACTCAACAAGAACAATTAAATGTCCATCAAAGGTCAAGGAGCAAATAATAAGTAATAAGAATGGCTTATGTATGATCTCTGGAATCAAACTTACTACTTATGTCACACCTCATATATCAACTGATTTTCAATTTGAAAGAAAAAATAGCAATTATTTTTGAATCTAGTAATTAAAAAAATTGCCTAAGTTAGACACAGTATTTTAAAAGAATTTGCATTAGTTATCTTCTTGTCACTACCTCCAGTCATATCACCCAGTTTCAAACGCAGTTTATCTGATACGGATTCAGCTTTTTGACTACGACAGAAAATCTTTCCTAAATAACTTTTTTAATGTTTTTTTTTTTATTTTAAGAGAACACAAGCACATGAGGGGCAGAGAGGGGGTGGACAGGGAATCTGGAGCGGGCTCTGTGCTGACAGCAGCAAACCCAATGTGGGGCTGGAACTCACAGACCATGAGATCATGACCTGAGCTGAAGTTGGATGCTCACCCGACTGAGCCACCCAGGTGCTCCTCCTAAATAACTTTTTAAAAATATAAATGTATTTTGTAAAAATCATTTAGGGGGTCACAGAAGTAGCTCAAAAGTGCCAGTGAGAACAAACCAATATCCACATTTGTTAGGAAAAGTGGAAATGAGGTACAGAAAGTGAACATAATTAACAAGCTATATAATTCAGGGCTTTGAAAGGTTAATGGAGATACTACCATCTTAATGTACAATAGCTTTAATGAAGACAGTTTAAAAATATCCATTTTCCTCATTATGAATCATGTTAAAAGTCAACTTCAGGTGTTCAGTTAATATATATTGCATTTTAAAAGCTACTACAAAAAGCTTGCATTTCAGTAATGAAATCTCACCATCAAATGCCTGAGGTGCATTTGTCATTAGGAAAAAAGGAATGAATCAGATACCAGGGGAACTTTTGGGTGCCAACAGTCCAAAGACAGTTAACAATTTATAATATAAGATATGATATTAAGAAAACAATAATTCTGTGTAAGTTCTTGTGAATATTACTTTAGAACTTATACATGAATGTTTTCTTTTATTTTGTTTGTAGATACCATTCTTTAAGAAAGAATTCTACTCTTCACTTTTCTTCCTACATTGAATTGGCTGTTAGTATTTTTCACTTTCTGGAAAAGCTTCCCATAAGCTGCCATGATAAAATCTAGAGACGTGCTCATCTGGGAAATTTTCCAATCCATTGATATAATAAATATCATACTTAAGAATATAATAACACTTTTGGGGTGCCTGCGTGGCTCAGTCAGTTAAGCATCCAGCTTCGGCTCAGGTCATGATCTCACGGTTCGTGGGTTTGAGCCCTGCACCAGGCTCTGTGCTGACAGCTCTGAGCCTGGAGCCTGCTTCAGATTCTGTGTCTCCTCCTCTCTCTCTCTCTCAAAAATAAATAAACATTTAATAATATGAAAAAGGGGCACCTGAGTGGCTCAGTCAGTTAGGCATCCGACTTAGGCTTAGGTCATGATCGCACCGTTCATAGGTTTGAGAGCCTGAACCCTGCTTCAGATTCTGTGTCTCCCTCGCTCTCTGCCCCTCCCCTGCTCATACTCTGTCTCTCTCAAAAATAAATAGACTTTGAAAAATATATATGAAAAAACAATATGATGACACTTATAAAACTACAAATTTAAAGAAAATTATAATTTATGGGTACATCTTCGGTACTCAGTGTAATGCTGCTCTACCTCCAAACTCAAATATGATACAAATATTGAAAGATTCCTAGTATATAGAAATAGAAACCGACAATTCTGTACCCTATTCCACATGCAGCCACCACTGAGATTTAGCAGTTTACCTAAGATGTTTACCTGCCTTAAATCATCATAGTACATAGAACGTGACATACAAACTAATTTTAATTTTCTCAGCATTTTCCCCATCATTTAAATTCACCAGTTCTCTTTCCAAAAAATTTCCCTATTGATACTAACCTAATCAACTAAGGACAGAAATGTGCAACACTTGCTTAGCAAAGAAGACTAAACCCAACACATTCTGAATATGTTTTGCTATCTGTTAACTAGTTAATTTCCAATGATGCAATATTCATTCAGTATGTCTGTGTGGACTATTCTGTTCTCTAACTAATAACTTGTTTATTTAGCTAGTAGCTGACATTCTAAGTATAGGATGCTCAAAACAATTATATTTGTCAAAATTATTAGCTACTGTGAATTAGCATTTATTAGTAATAACTATAATCAGAGAAGACCATTGCTAGCAGCAAAGATACCACATGAAAGGTATAAGGTGGTGTATAGAAGCCTCAAAAATTTTCAAGTTTGGTATATTATTCCTTAGGGTAAATCTGTGAATTAACTCAAGAATTCTTTGACTTCCCATTGGGGGGCATGTCTCTCTTTTGACATAATAATTACAGCATATTTTCATATTGTTATTTTTCTATATACAAACAGCAACTTACAGTGGTTGACTAAAACCAAGAACTCATGTAACTAATTCTCAACACAGCAGAAAGTTGTTAGAAAGCACTAAAATAAGTTTTATAGAGGTTTGTAATTGAAGTTTAAATACTGACGCTAGTTGCCAATTATTAACATATTTTTTAAAGTTTTTTAACGTTTATTTAGTTTTGAGAGGCAGAGAGAGACATAGCATGAGCGGGGGAGGGGCAGAGAGAGAGCGGAAGACACAGAATCCAAAGCAGGCTCCAGGCTCCAAGCTGTCACCACAGAGCCCGACACGGGGCTCGAACCCAAGAATGGAACCGTGAGATCATGACTTGAGCCGAAGTCGGACTCTCAACTGACTGAGCCACCCAGATGCTCTGATTAACACAATTATTAACACAATGTTATTAATAGCATTATATTAGAACTTTGACAGACATCAATGTGTAGGACTCTGGCATACCTCCCTTTGTTTTCAGAAAATAATAGAAATAGTAGTACTAATTAGCAGTACTAAAAACTAAGCTATCATATATTTAATGGACTAAAATTAATGTTGCTTATAGAATTTCCCAATTTACCTAATCAAGAAATAGTCTTTGGAGAATATTAATAATCTAAAGTTGTACTAATCAGATCAGTCCTGTACAAAATACTTAGATTATAACTGTTTTAGGAGATAGTGAAAACATACAGGTGATAATATATGAACTTAATACTCTATCTATATCTACTTAGAAAAAAATTTTCACTTGCCCAAAGAAATAGAATGTTTAAGCCTGACTTCTATAATGCACATTTGACAAATTATTTAATATTTATTGATTTAGTATATAATTTATCATTAAAAACTATGCCCACTACAAAGGAGTTAATTGCCACTGACAGTGCCCTTTAGGTTTATCCAGGAGAGTAATATTCAGGAAGATTAGAAAATCAAGTGTCTCAGTTCACGCTATGCTGACTCTTCCACCTTCCAACAAAATCTATAATTCTATAAAGAATCAAATCAAGTCTGACTTTTTCTCTAAAGCCGTCTTAGACAAATGCCAGCCTCCAAAGCTCTTATTTTACCCTATAATTATTTTCTTATTCTGTACTACACTATGTTCCAAATGTTGACCATGACCACATATATATTTTTTCTTTCAACAATAGGTAAGCAATTTAACTCCTATTACTATTTACTCTACTATTCTCCACAGTAACTAGTATAGTAATGGGCACTCAGTGAGGCTAGGGGGAAAAAAAAGCTGTTGAAATCAATTAATTTACAAAAATACTTAATTCATTCCAGAGTTCACTGGTTAAATGCTTTGTTGTACTTGTAAAATTAACTATTAATATTATCTTATAATGTCTTTATGACACTGTAGGTAAATGTTCTTGAGTATGTGGCAGCTTTATAACCATATTCATTAAAATCAAATTCTAAATGGGATCCAAATTACTGCCTGGTTCTAAATGTGTGTGAAATGAACAGCAAGTATCCACATGGTACATTTTATTTCATAGTTCAGACTTGACTTGATCAAGAACTTTTCCAAAACAAAACATCTCTAACTTTGGAATCTAGCAACTAGAGGCATGTCAACTGGCAATTCACCACCACCACCACCACCAACAACAACAACTTAAAATACTCACTGAGGTCCAAGATTACTTTGTAGTGATACTAGAATTATATATACTGTGCTTAAAACCATATCCAAAGAACCTCAAACAACATGAAAGCTACATTTTACCTCAAACTATCAACTCTTGACTGATTCACTAGCTAAAGTTATCTAATCACAAATGGAATCTATATCCTTTTTAAAAATATTTAGCCTAAAAGCATTTACCCAAAACTGAACTTTGCTTTTTTAATATTGCACTTCTTTTTTAGTTCTTTCTTCTTTTTCTAATAAAAGAAACATGAAATAGCTTAAAAACTAGTAAGGAGGGAAGAGAGCCAAATAAAACAAGGAACCCATCTCTCATTGTGCATGAAAGTACCTTACAATCAAAATTACTAGTTAATCTAAATTCAGTCCAATTTTGGAAAGCATCAACTGTGAACTGTGATTTTTTTCAACAATTTGCTTTTAAAGAAACAACTTCACTACTCAACGATAATATTGCTAATTTTCAAAAAGAACCTTACAACTTTACATCCTCATCTAATCATCCTGTCCAAAACACCACTTCAGGTCCCTCAAGGCCATGTTTTTGGAAAGCAGCTATTCTCAATTGCAGGATAGCCCAGGAAGCGCAGATAGATCATAACACATCCTGGCTTTTACTAGGGACATTTTAGGTTTCATCATATTTACTAAAAAAGAAGTTATGTCATTCTGAATGAAGAGTAGTTAGTTCATAAAACCTGTTTCCCTGTTATCAATCAGTCACTATCTACTTCTCTTCAAGTTTGATGCCACTTTGGAAGTCAAATGGAGTGTGCGTTTGCTAGTTTGTTTTATTATTATTATTATTATTATTATTATTATTATTATTTACTGTCAGGAGTCAGAAGTCAGGCACGCGGCTTTCAGAAGCTCTCAGTATACGAGTATGAAGGAAACTGAAAAGGGGCCAGGCCATCTGCCTTTCAAGCTTTGAGGCATGGAGAGACAGCAGTCTGAGAAATGGCTCTTGAGAAGCCTGTGGTCTGACTGAGCTTTTTGGGAGAGCAAGAGAGAGAGAAAAGGGGTGAGAACGTATTGGGAAAGTCTGTCCCGGAATCGGGGACCAAGCTGCGTGATTGTACGTAGAATTATCAGCATCTATGGCACCTAGGAAGCAAAGCCAGGCCTTAAGCCACTCATTCCTGGATGCCGAGGTTGAGACCAGAGAGTGGTGGTTTTTAGAAGGAAAACTACCTCGAAGGGAATAGGGAGCCGCGAGCAGATGTAGGAGAGGCGTTAGAAGCTTCTGCAGGAGAAAGCAGCGCGTCGGTCGCCTCCCGGAGCCCGGGAGGCCGGAAAGGCGCCCCAGCACCCGGCGAGTGCGGTGCCACTACTCACCCCTACTCTCCTACGGTCCCCGTCGTCGCCCTGCTGGACAAAGCCCCTGCAAGGGGAGCCCCTCCCCCGCCCGCCGCCAGGGATTGGGCTCAGCGGGCGAGAGGAGACGGCGGCGCAGGTGTCCGTGAGCCGGTGCCAGAGATGCGCCCCAGGAGGAGCTGGGTGCAAAGGAGGCAGCCTGATGGCTTGAGCTCACTGGCGCCGCCAACTTCACCACCATCGACGTGGAGGGGGCCAGAGGAGGCACTGGGGGGAGAGGCCCTCGCCCAGCGGCCAGTATCTTCCTGGGATACTAGGCCAGAGCTCCGGCGGAACCACCACTCCTGGCCCCCTCAGCGACCCGACCCCCAGGCCTGATTCCCGTCCCTCAGCCCCCGCGGCCACAGAGCAGCGGCGGCTCCCTCTCGGGGCCGCGGTCGCAGCTGCATCCTCGTGCTCCTCCTCCTCTGGCGCCGCTGCCTACACACACAACCCCAGCGCGGTTAGAGCAACTGCGCCCAGACTGCCGTCGCCTAGCAACCGCGCGCATGCGCCCCACCCCCGCCGGCGACCGCCGCCACCGCTGGCGCCTCTGTCCAGGCTCAGTCCACGACCTACAAAAAGTACATAAAATCCCACTTTCTAGAGTGTACATCCTAGATTCTGGATGGAGCGACGTCAAAGTGAGGTGAGGAGAGGTGCAGATGCTCTGCAAATGGAAGAGGCTAAAGGACTTAGGGTGTGACAATTTCCCGACTCCTCTACAGGAATCTCGGTGGTTGAGAGTGACAGTCAAAGGACCTCCTAACTTATTATTTAGTCTTGCGTTCTCCAATCCATTCTTAACAAAGGCTTCCAGAGGAATTTTCTAAATAACCTCTCCTACCATGTCACTCATCTGCATAACTCTGGTGATTAAGGGACAGCCCCCTTAATAGGGCCTAACAGTTCTAGAGTACTGCAACAGCATTTTCTTTGGTCTCCTGGCCTTTAGACTTGTCTTTCTACAGTCCTTTCACATACTTCCATCAGAATGATCTTTGTAAAACATAAATCTACTCACTTCCCTCTGGTTTAGAGAAGGGCTTTGGAGTTAGAGCCAGTTTTGAATTTCTGCCTCAACACTGAGTAGCTATGTTTCTTAGAGCCAGGATGCTTAACCTCTCTGAATCTGTTTCCTCATCTGTAAAATGGGGATTGTGATAGTACCTACAGAGTAGTTATGAGGATTATATGAGAGACTGCATGTAAAGCACTTAACGTACACAACTTACTCTGGCACCAGAATAAGCACTCAGTACAAATTAGATCTATTTTTAAGTTGATCTTATTGCCTACAATAAAGGTTGAAGCATCAACTCCCTAACTTAGTATTCAAGGTCCCCTAAGATCTTGCCACTATTTTTCTAGCTCTAGTTCTTTCTCACTCCCCTTTGGGCACCTAGCCCCAAACCAGTCCTTGCAGTTTTTGACATACATCTAGATCTATATTTTCCCAAGGTTTGTCTGGGAAAGAATTCTACAAAATCCCTCCAATTAATAAACATGTCAATGACCTTTTCCAAAGTATACAGGCTAATTTTTAAATATTGACACTGAGAATTGACACATAAAGAGTCATTGTTTACAAACGTATGTGGTTTTTCTGGAAGCTTATTTACTCAATCTTTTGAAATTAGGCTTAGAGTTTCTATAATGTATAGTGACAAAAATATGTCACCAATTTTGAACTTAATACGATGCATGAACGTATTTACAAACGTCATGGAGCCTGCTGTATGTTTATTTAATAAAAGGTTTAAACATTTTAGGAGATGTAAAAATAGCTGTACCATGTGTAGGAAGTCTGAGAGTCCCTAGAAATGCTATGGAAACATTAGTGAAAAGCTCAAATGGAATATAAAACTAAAATAGGGGGCCTGGTGCCTTGTGGCTAAGGTCGGCTCAGGTCATGATCTCAAGGCTTGTGAATTCCAGCCCCTGTCGGGCTAGCTCCAAGCTGATAGCTCAAAGGCTGGAGCCTGCTTTAGATTGTTTCTCCCTCTCTCTCTGCCCCTCCCCCACTCATGCTCTGTCTCCCTGTCTCTCAAAAATAAATAAACATTAAAAAAATAAAACTAAAATGAAACTTTGAGAACCAGGCTGCCAGAAAATATTGAAAAAGAAGAACAATTGGAAAGGTGAAAAAGAGTGAATCACTCTAAGACTAATTAAATAGAAGTACCAGATGAAAATAATCAACAAACTGTAATCAACAGGGAAGAAGATCACAACATAGGGAATATGTATTGCAACTGTGAATATGGCGGTGAGCTTGGATAGACTTCTTATCCAGATCATACCTTTCCTTCGATAAGATACAAACATGCCTTTCAAGTTCAAAGTAAAACAATTTCTTAGTGTTCAGCCTTTTCCAAGGACCGTCAGCAACTCAAAGGGACAGACTTCTAACAAAATTTGCTTAGATCTTCTAAAATCTGTATTTAGTCATATAAAACCTGTATTTCCTGTTCACTTATTGAACTCATTACATTCTATAGTGAAACAGAGGAATAAATATATAAAATTCTGCTAGTCGATAATTCTTCCTTTTTTACATATAGAACTGTGTCACTGCTGCACTTAAACTCCTTCAATATATTTCCTTGGGTTTCAATATAAAATCTGAGCTCCTTTGCACATGTTGGTATATTTGCCTCTACTATGTTAGCAAAGCAAAAACACCTATCAACAAAGAGAGACCTATTCACATCAATATGGAAAGAAAAATAAACATTTATTATTGAGTAAGCACAGCACAGTGCATGCATGTAAGTAGACTTAGAGAGACTATAAAGTCAGGATAAAACTCCACACAACTTATAGTGTAAAGCAAATACAAAGTTCACTTGAAAATTGTAGTGGCTATTTGTTTAGTTAATTGACTTCCTCCAAAAGAATAACAAAACATCTCTTATTTCCCCCAGAAGACACTTTGAATCTTCCTGGAAGTCAAATGGTTACATCTGAAGATGGGCTCCCACATTATCTTGTAGATATGTCTTTACATTTCAGAGGGGAATATGGCTCATGAACTTGAAAACCTGTCTACATTCTAAAACTTGGGATTGAGCATTTCTAGTACCTGGGGAGATTTATCTGCATTCCAAAAATTAGAGAAAGGATACACACTCATTGTGCCCCCACCAAAGAAACACATTAAGTAGAAGGGAAGAAATAGTCCTTCTCTTTACTCACCTTTATTTACCTTTATAATTCAATGAGTTCTTCAAAAACAGAACTCTGTGCTCACACAGTAGATGGCATCCAGTAAATCATGAGGAATTCTTACTTAAATGAAAAGTCAGAGAAGAGGTGGCATTGCTCTGGGTGTCGGCAGATGAGTAGGAATTTTCTAGAAGGAAATAGAATATTCCATGTGAATAAAAAAGTCTGTTCAAAGGCCCAGAAAATGTGAAAGCCCGTGGTATGTTCAGTGTAAGTAGAAAAGTTGGATTTACACATACTATATCTGTATTTAGGGGCTGAGCAGCCTAAGGGTACAATTGAGTATAGAGACATAGGTTGGTGAAAGATTGAGAAATACCCTTGATACTATGCCAGAGTTTGGAACAGGTCTATATCTAATAAGTAAAATAGGGCAACATACTAATACTTGTTTGGGGGTCTTGTACAAATATGAAACAGTGCCCCAACCCAAAAGACCTATAATCAATTGGATGCAAAAGACAAGAAAAATAATTAACATAAATGAAATACCATATGTTGACAGGTATATTTGAAATGTATTTGAGGAGGCAGATATAGGATTTTGGATAGACTTCAGACAACGTTTCTGAGAAAGCTCCTTGGATGATTTCATCTTGACCTATAGTGTAAAGGGTGTCCATAATTGGAGTAGCTCCTGGAATTTCAAATGATTGAACCCAGTGTGTCTATATGCTGTAGTTTTCTCCCTCTTTGTTCCCTGTTTCCATTCTGGCTTTCCTGAAGAAAATCACTCTGACCTTTTAATGCAAATTGATATTACCACAGATTTAATTTCTCATATTACCGCTCGGCACCACTTGGCAATCTTTTCACTTTTTCTTGGTCAGTCCTCTCCAATTCTCCTTAGCTATTATTCCAAATGTTAACCATTCTCCACTATTACTGATGACTTCATCACTCACCCATCAAACCTACCATCCAACTGATTACTTCATCACCTACCTTCCTTAAAAACAATTGAAGCAGGGCGCCTGGGTGGCTCAGTCAGTTAAGCGTCCAACTTCAGTTTAGGTCATGATCTCACGATTTGTGAATTCGAGCCCCGCATTGGGCTCTGTGCTGATAGCTCAGAGCCTGGAACCTGCCTAGGATCCTGTGTCTCTCTCTTGCTCTGCCCCTCCCCCACTCATTCTCTCTCTCACTCTTTCTCTCAAAAATGAATAAACCATTTAATTTTTTTTAAATGAAGCTATCAGGCTTTCTTCTCACTTACAACCCGTATCTGCTCCCATACTATTGTTTGATCCCTTCACCCTTATATACACTGTGTAAAACTAAATTTTCCATCTGAGCTCCTGATCCTTGTCTCACCCAGCCTTTCAGAGATCTTGATCTATTAGGTTTTCTGTCTTTAGTATCTTACACCTCTCATCCTCACACACTGCCCATTCCCCACAGCCTATAAACATACTCAAGTCTTTTCCATCTTTAAAAGAAACACTTTCCTTTATCCTGGAGCCTCCTCTAGATTTCTTGAAGTGTTGACTGTTAGCCTTTCCTTTGCACACAAAGTTCTCAAAAGTGGATATCTACATTTACTGCCTTTATTCTTTCACTTCCCATTCACCTTTCAACCACTGTAATAAGGATTTTACCTAAACTTCTCCACCAAAACCTCATTTGTTAAGCACACCATTTACTGAGAAATTTCTCTTTTTAATGGGCACTTTTTAAAAATATAGTTTATTGTCAAGTTGGTTTTCATATAACACCCGGTGCTCATCACAAGTGCCCTCCTCCATATCCATCACCCATTTTCCCCTCTCCCCCACCCCCATCAGCCCTCAGTTTGTTCTCACTATTGAAGAGTCTCTTATGGTTTGCCTCCCTCCCTCTCCTTAACTATTTTTCCCCTCCCCTCCCCTATAGTCCTCTGTTAAGTTTCTCCTGTTCTACGTATGAGTGAAAACATATGGTATCTGTCTTTTTCTGCCTGACTTATTTCACTTAGCATAATACCCTTGAGTTCCATCCATGTTGCTACAAATGCCCCTATTTCATTCTTTCTCATTGCCATGTAGTATTCCATATTATATGTAAACCACATCTTCTTGATCCATTTGTCAGTTGAGGGAAATTTAGGTGGTTTCCATGATTTGGCTACTGTTGAAAGTGCTTTTATGAGCATTGGGGTACATGTGCCCCTATGCATCAGCACACCTGTATCCCTTGGGTAAATTCCTAGCAGTGCTATTGCTGGGTCATAGGGGAGTTCTAATGTTAATTTTTTGAGGAACCTCCACACTGTTTTCCAGAGCGGCTGCACCAGTTTACATTTCCACCAACATTGTAAGAGGGTGCACGTTTCTCAACATCCTCACCAGCATCTATAGTCTCCTGATTTGTTTATTTTAGCCACTCTGACTGGCGTGAGGTGGTATCTCAGTGTGATTTTGATATTTATTTCCTGATGATGAGTGACATTGAGCATTGTTTCATGTGTCTGTTGGTCATCTGGATGTCCTCTTTGGAGAAGTGTCTATTCATGTCTTCTGCCCATTTAATGGGCACTTTTAAGCCCCTTCCTTTTTGGATCTTACTGCCACATATAATAGTGTTGATTACTGCAGTTTGCTTGAAATTCTCTGCTTTCTTGACCTTCAGATATACATTCTCCTTGCTCTTTTCCTGTCTCTTTAGATTTTACATTTATGTAACTTTCATGGATTCCTCTTCTTCTACTTACCTCTTAAATATTTATGTTTTCCAATGGCTCTGTCCATGGCCTATTTCAACACTCTATACCTATATATGGATGACTTTCAAACTTATGTTGATAGTTCAGAACTGCCTCCTGATATGTAGATAAGCAGATCCAACTGTCTAGTAGACATCCTTATCTGGAAGACCCCAAAAATTTTAAATTTATTTTGTCCACAACTGTACTCACCATTTTCCCATGCTAATGTGTTCTTCTTCCTTGTTAAGGAAGAATCCACTTCAAAGAAATTAACCAAAGGGAGACCTTGTTATCATCACACATTTCACAGAAATAGATATAATGACTAAAATTTGACCATTTTATGAGTTATGTCAAGACTGTGTCTTTTCCTGAAAAATAGACTGCATATATGCATTGAGGAAGAATAAGTTGTATTGTTCGAATGGAAGCTCAAGGAGGACAGAGATTTTTGTCTCTTTCATTCACTGTTGTGTCTCCAAGTGCTTAGAGTAGTACATGGCACACAGAAAGTCCTCAATAAATGAATGAATCTGCATATCCCTCATTTAAAGAGTCTTTGTTTAGGAATTCTACTAGCATGTGTGTGTGTGTGTGTGTGTGTGTGTGTCTATAACCTATCCATAGATTAGGGAGATATGTGTCTTTTTCTATCTTAAATAAGGGAAAATGAAATTATACCTGCACTTCACCCAGATTTCTGCTCATTGGAAGTAAAGATAAAGGACCAATAGCGGGTGAGATAAAACACTTCCTCGATCACTTGGAAATTTCAATTGGCAGTTACTTCTTCCAGTGGCTCAGATGTCTGCTTATGGGCAGGATTCCTCCGAGGTTTCCTTCCAGGGCCTGAATGATCAATGTTAACTCTACTTCAAGAAGGTTGGAAGGATTATGGGTAACATCTAGATCTTGTTTTGTATTCAATAGTGAATAAAGAGCAAAAGTTTATTCCACCCACCCCATCTAATTAAGTTAATACACCCTGTTGATTCTATCTCCTAAATATTTCTCCTATCCATATTTCCTTTATACTTCCCCTGCCACCAATTTTGGCTTAGTTTAGACCCTCATCATTTCTTTTAGGACTATTACAACAATTTTCTAATTGGGCGCCTTGTCTTCATTCTTAACTCTCCTCCAAAACATCTTCGACACTGCTTCTTTAATGAGTTATCTAAAATGCAAATCTTAACAAATTCCTCCCTGATTAAAAATATTTCTACTACTTCACAGTGCCTACTGAATACACTTCAAGCTACATAATACTCTTTATAACTTGTCTCTTCTCCAGCCTCATCTCCTACCATTCTCTGCATTCTATTTCATGCTCTGAAATATATTGCTTGCAATTCTCCTTTGATAAACATACCCCTTCTTCTGGAGTTTCACTTGCCACCAACTCCATCCCAATGTTACTGTAGAACTTTTCATGTTATGTGACCCCTTGGGCACAGTTGACCAATCTAGGTCTATTGTAGCCCTTCCTCAGAAATTTGGAATCTAGACTGAGATTTCAGCCCACTTTGTTTGTTTTCTTATGCTAAGTAGTGTACGTTTCAGAGCTGTTTGCAGCAGCCATTTTTATGCCATATGGTCTGGGAAAGAGGAAAAGCTGGTCTGCTATGAAAGATGAAGCAGATACACAGAGAGATGCAGAGATGAGAAAGAGAGACTCCAGATAGCAGTTGAGTCGCTAGCTCCAGCTTATTCCTTTAAGCTCATCTGCCTTATTCTTGGGTTCCATAAGACACTCTTGATAAATTTATACTATTGCTCAATCTAGTTTGAATTGAATTTCTCCTTCTTGAAAGAAAACATACTGTTCTCCCATATCATGTTCTTTAACACTCATGTCTTTGCTTATTGTTTTTTCTTTAGCTGGAAAACTGTACACACCCTCACAACCATTTTGCTTGAATAATTCTTATTTTTACAGAGAAAGTAGGACTCAGGCCCTCTACCTGTACCAGAAAGGTACCTGCCTTTCTACTCTACCATTTCCTCATTCCTTTGCAAGAAAAGGGAATACTGATATTATAGGTCAGACATCATGATCATGATTGGATCAGACTTAATAGCAGATAGGATAATTGTCTGCAAATAAGTCCCATGCTCATGCATAGTTCTTCTTTTCCTATTCTTCTCGTATATTTGTTGTGGATATTGTAAGACAGCCAGAGCCTACTTTACTTTATTTATTTATTTATTTATTTAAATTCAAGTTAGTTAACATGCAGTGTAGTATTGGTTTCAGGAGTAGAACCCAGTGATTCATCACTTACGTATAATACCCAGTGCTCATCCCAACCATCCCTCCTTAATGTCCATCACCCATTTAGCCAGTCCCCCCCACACACCTCCACTCCAGCAAACTCAGTTGCTGTTCTCTGTAATTAAGAGTCTCTTATGGTTTGCCTCCCTCTCTGTTTTTATCTTATTTTTCCTTCCCTTCTCCTGTGTTCATCTGTTGTGTTTCTTAAATTCCACATATGAGTGAAATCATATGATATTTGTCTTTCTCTGAGTGACTTATTTCACTTAGCATAATAAACTCTAGTTCTATCCAATTATTGCAAATGGCAAGATTTTTTCTTTTTGATCACTGAGTAATATTCCACTGTATATACATACCACATCTTCTTTATCCATTCATCAGTCGGTGGACATTTGTGCTCTTTCCGTAATTTGCCTATTGTTGATAGCACTTTTATAACTTTGGAATGCATGCGTCCCTTCAAATCAGCATTTTTGCATCCTTTGGATAAGTACCTAGTAGTGTAATTGCTGGGTCATAGGGTAGTTCTATTTTTAGCTTTTTGAAGAACCTCTATACTGTTTTCCAGAGTGACTGCATCAGTTTGCAGAGCCCAGTTTATAGTGCTCTCTCTCCCTCTCTCGCTCTCTCTCTCCTGGCATTAATTAACATTCCTGTGACTTGAGACTGGCCAAATAATAGTAACATTTTGATTTGAAATTGAGAACAATAGTGCCATTAGGGAACCTGACATAGGTTTTAAATGAGCCATATTTTATCAATGTTTTCCCATCACTCTACATCGGGAAATATTTTGTGCAGCCCCCTACATTTAGTAATCACAGTTGCAACTCATATTAGGATGAAAAGAGATTCTGCCATAAAGTAAGACATCTTTTGGGGCATGTAGACTGAAGAGACAGCTGCACTTCTGCTGAAGGTACATTAGAAAGTGGAGTCCCTCACAGAGAAAGGAAAGTTCTCCTTATGACTAGCTAGCAAAGGACCCTTTACATAGAAAGAATTTTGGTGCACATGCTTTTAGGCATTGATTGGAGAGGTAGTACCTTGCTCTCTTCATCTTCCACCCCAACCTGTCTATCACTTGGAGCTAAATAATGTTATATTTCTCCAAAACAACTCATATCCTACCATGGTTTGAAAAAGATAGTAGAAGAAATCTTTTGTTTCTATTTAGGTAACCAAAGCCTGGGAAATTCAAACCCTGAGGGAAAACAATACTGACATAGATCCATGCTTGATAAGTGCCAAGAGCAGCAACTCAGAGCTAATAAATATTTGAAATTCCACAAGGCTTTTAGAAAATAAATATGGAAGCTCACTTGGTTTCTTGACAGATAATTTCTCCCAGGATATTTTTATTTCATAGTTACAGGTACCACAATATTAGCACAAATTGGCAGGCACACGGATAAAGTTTAAAGAAAGATTTTGGGTTTTTATCTGTTCACCCTCTATTCTCATTCCCCAAGCAACAGGACTGGTAATAGTAAATGGAAACGCTATTTTTGCTTAGGATTGTCATTGGTCATACATTTTATGAGTAGAGACTGAAATTTGAGAAAAGTGAAACTCAAAGGAAACTTGGAGTTGTATGAATCCAACTTCAGAAGTGTTAGAAAAGTTACAATCCCAGTGAAATGGAGCCAAGTCTGTAGCTGCTGAAGGAAGCCAGACTCCAAACAGGCATCTGGATGACACCTCCTTTGGCTGAGATAAAGAAAAATTAAGAATTTGGGAGAAGATAACTTTTGGCTTTAATTTCTTTAGAGAATTAATTTCTACAAAAGAAGTAGTTTTCCATGTGAGACTTTATGTGGAAACTTAATCTTTGAGGAGTTTTGTATTGTTCAAATGTAAGATATTATATTGCTGGGATAGTACTGCATTATCTGGGCTTTGCTACCATGTAGTTCTCATTAAACCATGTTGGACAACTGTAGATAAGCATAATTTGAGGTGGGAGATAAAATAATGGGTAAAATTTTGGCCTGCTATGCAGCTATGGTCTTGGGGGTATCAAATAAAAGAATGATGAATTTCAGGGACATGGTATCACAAAAGGAGAAGCAGAACTTCCCTGATATTCCATGTGTCTTCTCCCACAAGGGGGCTATTACCATGATGTTGACCATCATCTTGGCTATTAAGCCCAAAGGATTAAAAGAGAATCTAATGTAGAGGAATATAAGGGGAGAGGAGCTCCCATTCCTTTTCCTCACACCAGAAAAATCTCTAACAGATTGTTTCCCCACTTTTTCCTACTATTTTTTCCCTCTTTCTAAGCAGGAGGGAATGCCAAACTGATAGATCAAATGTCAATACACTGCCTGGGTCACATTCACTTGTGAGCTGAGGAATGGGGTCGCTAGACTAAAGACCAGGCAGCTAGACATGGCCTTGTTCTCAGCTGCTTCTCCTTTCATTCTGCTGGGATCTCAAAGTTCTTTCTCTTCATCTAAGGTTCTTGTGCCCTGCATGTAATAAAATAGTTGTAGAATTTTTATTCATGCTGAGTTGGAGAGGTAGCAGGCTATTTTAGGCCCCAAGCTTATGCCATACACTTCAGATCAGGTTTACCAGAATTCTGTATTGGACATATTAGGCTCAGGTATAATTAATAATAACTTGGTGCTCAGTTTACCAGTTCTTATTGTTATTTCCTAGGTGAGCAATTGAGGAAGAAAAATAAGGCAGAATTTGGGCAGTCTTGGGTATTCTAGCCAATACCAACGAAACCTCTTCCCAATATATCTTCTATCTTTGTTGTAACAGGTACCTATGTAATTATATACCCAGAAATTCTCCCTTGGAATTCTGTTCCCACTATCTTGTTCTTTCACTCCAACATCTACATGGTTGTAATAAAAGCTGTCATGTTATTACAACATAATCATAGCCCCTAACCATCATTGATTGGAAAGGGGTAAATGGTGAGCACATTATTTCAGATGGCCCTTTTCCCTGGGTCGTTCCCCTAGGGTAAGAAGGCAGCACCAGCTGTCCATGTCCCTTTAATTAAAAGGGCAAATACTTTCTTTGGAGCCCTCTAAGCTGATTCCTCCTTATTATCATTGGTCAAAACTGGATGCATAGCCACTCTGTCTTTCAGGACACTGGAAAAGTGAGTATCTTGCCTTGGCGAGTCACATTTAGCATTATGCTGGCAAGGAAAACATGGGCCATGAATATTGCGGAACCAATTTACAAGGCCTTCAACATTAATACATTTATTTATAGAATATAATACAAAAAAGAAATTTACTAAATAAAACCTAACTGCCTTACAAGGAAAACTATCCATTTATCTTTTTATTATTTTATTTTATTTTATTTTTGAGAAAGAAAGAGAGAGACAGCGCAAGGGGGGAAAGGCAGAGAAAGAGGGAAACGCCAGATATGAAGCAGGCTCCAGGCTCTGAGCTATCAGCCCAGAGCCAGATGCGGGGCTAGAACTCACGAGCTGTGAGATTATGACCTGAGCCGAACTGGGACGTTCAACAAGCTAAGCCACCTAGGTTCCCCTAAAAACTATCCATTTAAAAAGGGGGATCTTTGTATGTATATCTTTTATGGGTTGGGGTAGGCAAGCTAGTATGGAGAAGCTGGGAAAGAGAGAAGTGCTCTGCATGACAGAGGAGGATGTGTTTGGAAGTACGTGAGCAATCTGGGAGGGAGTGGGATAAGTGAAGAGATGGGAGAAAGTAGATGGTGGAAAGCCACATGGTTTGTGTTCTGAGCTTTGCCTATTATCTCCAAATCTTCAATAAAGTTTAGAACCCATGAGAGGATTATTGTGAATAGGTTTCTTTGAAAATTGGTGAAGGATTGAGCTCTATGTATAAATTGTGTTGGAGTAAAACACAGACAGCATGTGTAGATACAGGAACGATAGGCCAGAGCCTGAGGAAATCAAGAAGGTATGAGCCCCAACTGTGACAATAGAAATCATAAGAAGAGTGAGTTCATATATCATGGAATGATAGAGGGAAAAACCAATGATTTCAGGATCCCTGAAAAGGCAGGCCAAGCCAACATCTGAATTACATATGTTTCTTGTCCTAAGTGGTGAGCTCCTTTAGGACTAGAATAACATCTTATTCATCAATGCATTCCAGCACTTAGTCAGATGCATGAAGCATGATGGATAATCTAGAAATATTTCTTAAATTAAAATAATCTGCCCTATATTGTCATTCTCAATATACCTACCTTAACTCCCTTAGTGAATTGAAAATTCCGTTAAAAGTGTGTCTGATTCATTTTTTATTAAACTGCCTTTAACATAGTAGGTGCTGAAAGGGCCAATTTACAGAGCCCTGACTTAATGGAGAAGGATAAAGTCTCGGGTAATCGAAATCACATTTCTAGTGTGCTCTAGAATGTAGACTCTGATTTCTTGGCAGCTTGTTATCCATAAGATGGTATGAAAATGAAATTTTATTCCCAGGCAAATATTAATTGATGTCAGGGGAAGGTACCATAGACACCTGCTGTGTGGCAGAGGGAAAACAGAGTGGGGTTTTAATATGCCACCAATCATCCATAAAGTAGACAATTAAGCAGATAATCAAGAGTTGGCAGCATTAAAAACTAAAAATTAGAAATTGTAGTTAATTTATTATAAGTATAACCAGGTGTAGAAAAATACTGGAATGATAGGGATTATAATGTTGAGTATGAAAATCTTTATGAAGTGAAATTATACTTTTTTTCCCATCCTTATATGCAAATTGTAAACTGTACAATATGTTCATAAACACTTATTTTGTTAATATAGTTTATTGTCAAGTTGGCTAACATACAGTGTATACAGTGTGCTCTTGGCATAAAAAAATTCTAAAAATAAACTCATTTTATTTTTTTCAACAAGAATAGAATTAACATTTATTAAATGCTTTTTATATGTCAAGCACTATACCAGGCACTTTAAAAATGTAACATTATTAGTAGACAAGATGGTGGAGAAGTAGGGAGCTCCCTACCTTTTTCCCCACCCGCATCTCTCAAACAATGAAGGACTGAAGCCATAAGACACTGAACAGCGAGAGTCTGGGAAGAAAAGAGACAGAGTCCACTAAGAAGACAGCCTCTTAGGACTACCTCAAGAAACAAGCCAAAGTACACATGGTGGAGAGTCCCAAATATCACTATGAGTAGGGATATAAAATAACCAAAGGCACAACAAGAGAGACCAAGGGAAATCATTAAAAGAACACTTCCTGAATGGACAGGCCCGGACAGTTAATGAACCATCTTTAACATAGCAATACTCACAGGTGTGGAGTGTATAATAAGCTTTTTAAAACTGACAAGAGACAGAAAGCTAGCCAAAATGATGAAAGAGAAGAACTCTCCTCTAAAGAAATTCCAGGAAGAAGTCACAACCACAGAATTGCTCAAAACACATATAAGCAACATAACTGAGCAAGAATTTATAAAAATTGTCATAAAATTAATCGCCGGGCTTGAAAAACGCATAGAAGACATCAGAGAAGCTATTGGTACAAAGACTATGGACCTTAAAAATAGTTGTGATGAATTAAAAAATGCTATAGATGAGGTGCATAATAAAATGGAGGTGGCCACTGTACAGATTGAAGAGGCAGAGAGGAGAATAGGTGAATTAGAAGACACAGTTGTAGAAAAAGAGGAAGCGGACAAAAAGAGACAGAAATTGATCCAGGAGCATGAAAGGAGAATTCGAGACCTGAGTGGTACAATCAAACAGAACAATATCAATATCATAGGAATTCCTGAAGAAAAAGAAAGAGAGAAACATGCTGAAGGGGTACTTGAACAAATTATAGCCGAGAACTTCCCCAATCTGGGGAAGGACATAGACATTGAAATCCAAGAGGCACAGAGACCTCCCCTCAGACGTAACGTGAATCAACCTTTTGCACAACATATCATAGTGAAACTGGCACAATATAAGGATAAAGAGAAAATTCTTAAAGCAGCTAGGGATAAAAGGGCCCTAACATACAAAGGGAAACCTATCAGAGTGGTTACAGACCTATCCAATGAAACTTGGCAGGCCAGAAAGGAATGGCAGGAAATCCTCAATGTGATGAATAGAAAAAATATGCAGCCAAGAATCCTTTATCCAGCAAATCTGTAATTCAGAATAGAAGGAGAGATAAAGGTGTTCCCAAATAAACAAAAATTGAAAGAATTCATCACCACTAAACCAGCCCTACAAGAAATCCTTAGAGGGACTCTATGAGGAAAATGTTGCAAGGAATACAAGGTAACAGAGACACCACTACAAACATGAACACTACAGAGAACACAATGATTCTAAACCCATATTTTTCAATAATAACATTGAATGTAAATGGACTAAATGCTCCAATCAAAAGGCATAGGGTATCAGAATGGCTAAAAAACCAAAATCCATCTATTTGCTGTCTACAAGAGACTCATTTTAGACCCGAAGACAACTTCAGATTGAAAGTAAGGGAATGGAGAAATATCTATCATGCGACTGGAAGTCAAAAGAAAGCCAGAGTAGCCACACTTATATCAGACAAACTGGACTTTAAAGTAAAGGCAGTAACAAGAGATGCAGAAGGGCATTATATAATAAATACAGGGTTTCTCCATCAGGAAGAGCTAACAACTATAAACATCTATGTGCCGAATTCGGGAGCACCCAAATACATAAAACAGTTAATCACAAACAGAAACAACCTTATTGATAAGAATGTGCTAATTGCAGGGGATTTTAGTACTCCATTACAGCAATGGATAGGTCAACTAGATAGAAAATCACTAAGGAAACAATGGACCTGAATGACATATTGGACCAGAAGGATTTGACATATATACTTAAAGCTCTACATCCTGAGGCTAGGGAATTCACTTTCTGCTCAAGTGCACATGGTACATTCTCCAAAATAGACCATGTACTGTGTCAAAGCAGCCCTCAATAAATACAAAAGAATAGAGATCATACCATACACACCTTCAGATCACAATGCTATGAAACATGAAATCATTCACAGGAAAAAGTCTGGAAAACCTCCAAAAAAATGGAGGTTAAAGAACAACTTACTAAAGAACGATTGGGCCAATCAGTCAATTAGAGAAGAAATTTAAAAATATATGAAAACTAATGAAAATGAAAATACGACAATCCAAACTATTTGGGATTCAGCAAAGGCAGTCCTAAGAGGGAAGTATATTGCAATCCAGGCCTATTTCAGAAACTAGAAAAAGTGCAAATACAAACTCTAACAGAGCACCTAAAGGAACTAAAGGGAGAGCAGCAACACCACCCCAAACCCAGTAGAAGAAAAGAAATATTAAAGATCAGGGCAGAAATAAACAATATAAAATCCAAAAAAAAAAAAAAAGTTGAACAGATCAATGAAACCAAGAGTTGGTTTTTTGAAAAAATACACAAAATTGATAAACCTCTAGCCAAGCTTCTCAAAAAGAAACGAGAAAGTACCCAAATAGACAAAATCATGAATGAAAATGGATCTATTACAACCAATCCCTAGGAAATACGAGCAATATCAGGGAATACTATGAAAAATTGTTTGCCAACAAACTGGACATTCTAGGAGAAATGGACAAATTCCTAAACACACATTCACTACCAAAATTCAGATGGGAAGAGATAGAAAATCTGAACAGACCCATAACCAGTGAATAAATTGAATCAGTCATCAAAAATCTCACAATGAATAAGAGCCCTGGTCCAGATGGCTTCTCTGGGGAATTCTACCAGACATTTAAATCAGAATTAATACTCATTCTTCTCAAGTTAATCCAAAAAATAGAAATGGAAGGAAAACTTCTGAACTCATTCTACGAAGCCAGCATCACTTTGATTCCCAAATCAGGGAGAGACCCAGCAAAAAAAAAGAGAACTACAGGCCAATATCCTTGATGAATACAGATGCATAAATCTTCAACAAGATACTGGCAAATCGAATTCAACAGCATATAAACAGAATTATCCAACATGATCAAGTGGGATTCATTCCTGGGTTACAGGGCTGGTTCAATATTCGCAAATCCATCAATGTGATACATCACATGAACAAAAGAAAAGAAAAACCTTACGATACTGTCGATAGATGAACAAAAATCATTTGACATAATGCAGCATCCTTTCTTAATAAAAACGCTCGAGAAAGTCAGGATAGAAGGAACTTACTTAAACACCATAAAAGCCATTCACGAAAAGCCCACAGCTAATATCATCCTCAATGGGGAAAAACTGAGAGCTTTCCCCATGAGATCAGGAACATGACAGGATGTTCACGCTCACCACTGTTGTTTAACATAGTGCTGGAAGTCCTAGCATCAGCAATCAGACAACAAAAGGAAAATAAAGGCATCTGAATTGTCAAAGAATTCAAACTTTCACTTTTCAAAGATAACATGATACTCTACATGGAAAACCCGACAGACTCCACCAGAAGCCTACTAGAACTGATCCATGAATTCAGCAAAGTCGCAGGGTACAAAATCAATGTGCAAAAATCAGTTACATTTATATACACCAATAATGAAGCAACAGAAAGAGAAATCAAGAAAGTGATCCCATTCACAATTGCACCAAAAACCATAAAATACCTAAGAATAAACCTAACCAAAGATGTAAAATATCTGTATGATGATAACTATAGAAAACGTATGAAGGAAATTAAAGAAGACACAAAGAAATGGAAAAACATTCCAAGCTCATGGATTGGAAGAATAAACATTGTTAAAATGTCATTATTACCCAAAGCAATATATACATTCATTGCAATCCCATTCAAAATTGTACCAGCATTCTTCTCAAAGCTAGTACAAACTATCCTAAAATTTGTATGAAACCACCAAAGACCCCAAATAATCAAAGTAATATTGAAAAAGAAAACCAAAACGGGAGACATCACAATCCCAAACTTTAGCCTCTACTACAAAGCTGTCATCATCAAGGCAGTATGGTTTTGGCACAAAAACAGACACATAAACCAATGGAATAGAATGGAGTACCCAGAATTGGACCTACAAATGTATGGCAAATTAATCTTTGACAAAGCAGAAAAGAGTATCCAATGGAAAAAAGATAGCCTCTTTAAAAGGTGGTGCTGGGAGAACTGGACAGCAATATGCAGAAGAATGAAACTAGACCACTTTCTTACACCATACACAAAAATAAACTCAAAATGGATGAAAGACCTAAATGTGAGACAGGAAACCTTCAAAACCCTAGAGGAGAAAGCAGGAAACAACCTCCTTGACCTCAACTGCAGCAATTTCCTACTCGATACATCCCGAAGGCAAGGGAATGAAGAGAAAAAATGAACTATTGGGATCTCATCAAGATAAAAAGCTTCTGCACTGCAAAGGAAACAATCAAGAAAACTAATAGGCAGTGGACGGAACGGGAAAAGTTAATTGCGAATGATATATCGGATATAGGGCTAGTATCCAAAAGTATAAGGATCTCACCAAACTTGACTCCCAAAAAACAAATAATCCAGTGAAGAAATGGGCAGAAGACATGAATAGACACTTCTCCAAAGAGGACATCTAGATGGCCCACAGACACATGAAACGATGCTCAGTGTCACTCATCATCAGGGAAATACAAATCAAAACCACACTGAGATACCACCTCACGCCAGTCAGATTGGCTAAAATGAACAAATCAGGAGACTATAGATGCTGACGAGGATGTGGAGAAATGTGCACCTTCCTACACTGTTGGTGGGAATGTAAACTGGTGCAGCCACTCTGGAAAACAGTGTGGAGGTTCCTCAAAAAATTATCAATAGAACTCCCCTATGACCCAGCGATAACACTGCTAGGGATTTACCCAAGGGATACAGGAGTGCTTATGCATAGGGGCACATGTACCCCAATGTTCATAACAGAACTTTCAACAATAGCCAAATCATGGAAAGAGCCTAAGTATCCATCAACTTATGAATGGATCAAGAAGATGTGGTTTATCTACCCAATGGAATACTACATGGCAATGAGAAAGAATGAAATCTGGCCATTTGTAGCAACATGAATGGAACTCGAGGCTGTCGTGTTAAGTGAAATAAGTCAGGCAGAGGACAGATACCATATGTTTTCACTCATAAGTGTAACAGGAGTAATTTAACAGAGGACCATGGGGGAGGGGAAGGGGGAATATAGTTGGGAGAGGGAGGGAGTCAAACCATGAGAGACTCTTGAATACTGAGAACAAACTGAGGGCTGATGGGGGTGTGGGAGAGGGGAAGGGGGCTGATGGGCATTGAGGAGGGCACTTATGGGGATGAGCACTGGGGCTTATATGGAACTTAACTTGACAATAAACTATAAATGAAAAAAAAAATGACCAGTGAGCATCATGCCCACAGGGCACTGAGAATAATCTTAAGAGCTCCAAATTATCCAGTTTATATTATAATGATCTAATAATCTGTGTGTTCTAGTCCATAAAAATATAAAAATAAATTTATCATTTTAAAATAAAAAAGTAGGTAACATTATTTAATCTTTGGTAGTACCTTATTCAGCCATTTTTTTCTTTTTTTATTAAGTCTTTTATCTAATTTCAGTATAGTTAACATCCAGTGTCATATTATTTTCAGCTATACAATATAGCAATTCAACAATTCTATATATTACTCAGTGCTCATCATGATAAGTGTACTCTTTAATCCCCATTATCTATTTCACCCTTTCCCTTATCCCCTTTCCCTTCTTTTAACCATCAGTTTGTTCTATATAACTGAGAGTCTTTCTTAGTTTCTCTCTCTTTATCTCTCTCTTTTTTTTTTCCTGTGCTCACTTGTTTTGTTTGTAATTTCCATATAGGAATGAATTCATATGATATTTGTCTTTGTCTGACTTATTTTGCTTAGCATTATACTCTCTAGCTCCATCTATGTTTTTGCAAATGGTGAGATTTCATTCTTTATATTATTCAACCAATTTTATGGATGATGTACTTGAATCCCAAGAAGTGATTTTCCCCAGAATATAGCTGGAAAGTTTAAGTATAAAGATTTAAACCCAGTATTTTTTTCTGGATGGTATGGTAAAACACGACTTACTGAGCCCCATCCCAGATGTCTGATTAAGTATATTTAGGGTGGGACTGAGAGTTCTCAGGTTATGCTGACCCTACTGTAATGGGGATTGCACCATGAAAACCATTGCTCCAGAGAGTCAAGTATTGTGAAAGCCTTGAGTAATCTAGGCTTGAGCTTCCAAATCAGTGAAGTAAGGCACAGTGGTATGCCAGGAAAGAATGAGAGGTATGTAGAAGTATTGAATCTCTTTTGCCCTTAGAATGGTTGGGGAGTTACCTGGAGTAACTGGTTTTCTTGGGCCACACACAGCCTTGTTGTTTATTCCCTATTTGTTTTTCTATAATGTAAAAGAGTTAGAAAGCACCGATCTGGTCCAACCATTTATATGATGCCAGAATCTTTTTTATATCTGTAACATACGGTTACAGATGCCTCCAAAGATGGGGAAACATTCACCCATTTTTTATTCAGTTTCATTTTAGATTTCTCTAACATAAATATTAGAAAGATTTTTTTTCTTTACACAAGCAGAAAGCTGGGGTAAGGGAGAGTAAAAGAGAAAATATCTGATTCATTGGGGAAAGTTTGATGTTTTGTAGATGTCTATCATTTCCTTCTGTATAATTTTTTTAAATTTATTTATTTTGAGAAAGACAGAGACAGTGCGAGTGGGGAAGGAATAAAGAGAGATGGAGAGAGAGAATCCCAAGCAGGCTCCACACTGTCAGCACAGAGCCCGATGTAGGGCTCGAACCCATGAACCATGAGATCATCACCTGAGCAAAACCAACAGTCCGACACTTTAACCAACTGAGCCACTGAGGCGCCCCTCCTTCTGTATCATTTTTGCACTAAAACAACTTACTCTCAAAATCTAGCAGCTTAAAACAGCTCACATTTATGATCTCATGGTTTCTGTATGTCAGGAATCCAGACACAGCTTGATTGGATCTACCATTTCAAGGTCTCTCAAAGACAATTATCAAGATATTGGCTAAACTGTAGTCATCTCAAGGTTCAACTTTGAAAAAATCTATTTCCCAGTTCATATGGTTTTCATCAGGATTCAACAGTGGATTTGGGGCTGGGGGGGTGTGCCTCAGTTCCTTGCTAGGCTTTGGCCAGAGACTGCTCTCATTCCATTAACACATGAGTCTCTTCAACATAGACATATGTTTCATTAAAGGTGTATGCTAAGAAGTTGATAGAGTTGGCTAGCAAGACAGAAGTCACAATATTTTGTAACATAATCTTAGAAGAGACATCCCATAACTTTGACCATATTCTACTCATCAGAAGCAAGTCACTTGACCAAGCCTACACTCAAGGACAGGGGATTTCACAAGGCAATGGATACCAGGAGGCAGGGATTATTGGGGATCCTTGTATAAGTCTACCTACTACACAGATCCTTCTATATTCCTTCTTAGACAAGCTATCCTAGCCACAACGTCAAGAAGGCAGCCCTTATCACTATGTTTCCTCATTTCCCTGAGCCAGACAATGACTTAGATTAGGGTAAACAGAGACCAGGTTGCTTGCTTCAGGGAACTGAGCTTGGCAGGTGATTGCAGCAGAGATCTTTAGCTGCCAATCATATCAATTTTCATATTGTTTCTTGATAGCAGAACTGAGATTTTTATTCAGGGCAACAGTGTGCCTAGCTCTTTTTCTCTGCCCCCTTTGTAGCTTGGGGTGGCCATAAGACATAGTTCTGGGCCAGTGAAATATAAGGAAAAACCTGATAAGCATTTCTGGGAATGCTTTGCTTTCCTGATAAACAGTTAGCACTTCGTTTTATACCTTTCCTCCTTTTTCCCACCATGATAATGGTTATGATAGCAGGAATTCAAGCAGCCATCTTGCAACCATGTGAGGTAGAACCCTGAAATACTGGCTCTAACATAATTGAAGTAGTCTATCAACACCAATAACCCTCTATATCTAGATTAATTTGTTTAATTCAATTTATTTAAACAAAAACAAAAACAATTCACCAATTTCCCCTACCCCATCACCCCTGACCTTTGGTATCCACTAAATCTGTTCCCTGTATCTATGAGCTTTGTTATTTATTTATTCACTTTTAGATTTCCACATATAAGAGAGATCATATGGTAATTGTCTTTCTCTGTCTTACATATTTCACTTAGTATAATGCCATCAAAGTCCACCTATGTTGTTATAAATGGAAATATTTCATTATTTTTATGGCTGAATAATATTCCAGTGTATGTGTGTGTGTGCATATCACACTTTCTTTATCCATTCATCCATTGTTAGAAGTATTATATGAAAAATACTTATTTGTTTAAGGTACTATAGTTCTTCCCGTTTATTGTTGTTGAAAGCATGCCTATCTTCTGCAGTCATATAGACTGGAGGGCTGAAATTTCCATTTTTGAATAGCCCTCATTGGTGATAAATTAATGATTGGTTCTGATAAATACGTAGAGGACACTGGTTTGCAAGAAGAAATGGGATTGTTGAACAGATGTTCCATGAAAAAAGGTAAGATATCATGCAGTCCAAGAGAGTGAGGGAGGTCAAAAAATAGAAAGGGTTTCCAGTCCCTTGAGACATGACTGAGTTCCTCTAATTAGAGGGTTCCACAATATTGTCTACCATATCATTACAATAACATCCTTTTTACTTGTGTTAATTTCTGTAACCGGCAACTGAATATGCCTTGTGTGAACCTTGAGTTAATAATAATTTTTAAAAAGGCAGGAGACTGAAAGATTGCAATTAGTCCAATGTGCTATATTTCCCAATGGATTTTACACCTCTAGAGCCATCTTCGACTAGAGTCTTTCAAAAAGGTATATCACTACAGGCTTGTCAAAATTGACATAATTTATCCCCTGCGCCTAAACCTCACTGGCCCCAGTCACTACAAATTGACTCAATAGGCAACTTTTTAGCCCCATAGAATACCTGGTTTCTTAATGTGCATCTGTAGATCTCAGTTTGTGCCCTGATCTGTAGGGTTGTCACTTTTTTATTTACCACTCATAATCTGATTGTCACACAAAGGCCATACAAATTCTGGGAAAATACCTTTACTGGCTTACACCTTATATAAATAACAGGGCTAGTTCCTTAGAACTCTTCCTCTCCCAGGGTGTCTCTAAATCCATGTGATTCTCTCACAGACCACTGGGCCAAGAATCAGATCAGAAAAACTGAGCTAAGAGAAAGGATTGAGCAAAGAGGTAACATGTTGTAACATAGTGGAAAAAGAGCATGAACTTTAGAGTCTGACAGACTCTAATCAAGGCTCAGCCATTTCTTAGCTGAGTGATTCTAAATAAGTAGCTCATATCTTTGAGCCTCAGATTCTTCAACACTAATATAGGAATAATAATACCTAGTGAGGTAATAATAGTGAGGATTAAAACTATCAAGGCTGAGGCTTGAATTTAGTAGCAGAGAAGTAGGCGGACTCTGGGCTTTCCATGTCCCTCAAACACAGCTATATTGGGGTAAGATTACTCTGAAAACCCAAGAAATTAAATTGCAGAGCAGGAGAAGGATCTTTGCAGTTAGAGGGAGAAGGCTTGGCTGGTGTCAGGTGTGTGGATGCAAGTTTGGGAAGAGAAAACAGAGCAACAGAAGGGAGGGAACCCTTTCTATGGAGAGATAAAAGGGAGAGAAATAAAGAGGGGTTGAGATGATGGGGCATCAAGTTAGCACAAGAGGAAAACCTCTCTGGACCATGGCTTGGGGCACAGGAAGTACTGAGTGTCCCATTTCTTTTATGCAAACAATTTCTGGAGCTCAAACTCAGGGTTTGGAAATGCACGACTTTCTCTGGAGCAGAGCTGTGGGCTTCCTCCTGCAGAGGAGGGAGCTGGTTCCAAAGTGCATAGCGTGCTATCGTGATCTCTGGGGTGCACTGGGAGGGAACAGTCCCATTCCTGGAGTAGTTTTGGAAGAAGATTTATTTCTTTCACAAGGACAAAAGACCCTGCAGGTGCCAGCCAAACTCCTTTCATCAGCAGGTTGGAGAGGCTCTACTCTGGAGTAGGGGAGCAGATCTTCCCTGTGCTGGGTCCTTTAAGGCTTTGGTTTTTGAATCCCAGATGAGCGCCAAGGAGAAGACACAGATAGTTGAGGCACAGGGTGAGCTACTGCCCTTGAAATTCTATGAGTGCTGCCTGAACAGCAAGGATAGAGATCCCTGGTCCGAGGATGAGAGATTGGTGTGATTCAATTTTCCCTCCAATACCAACACTGTGGGACTTCAGAGAACAACACAGCAGCCCCCCATGGAGGCAGGACCTGGTTACACCAAACCCCACCCCTTGTGCCTGGCAACTGCTGGTTTATTGCAGCAATTTTGAATCTGACCCTAAGCAGCTGGCTCTCCTCCAGACCAACACAGCCACTACCCCCCAGGTACCAACAGACAACTCTTTTTTTCCTTCCTATTCTTTTCTGCTTTTGGAATAAGGCTTATAGTTTCTGATTTGTTTTTTATCATGTCGTTTTACCATTTTTTATCCTTTTTGGTCTGGTTTTTTATTCTTTTCTTTTTCCTTTTCTCCTTTCTTCTGCTTTTTTTTTCTTCTACTTTTTCTTTCTCTTTCCTTGGAATCCCTTATAGTTTTTTTCTTTTTGGTTTTCTTTTATCCCCTTTCCTTTTTCTCTTTTTATAGGATCAAGCTTCCCATCACCTTTTTTTTCCAGAACTACCTCAACAAACAGATAAAAGCACACCTACTTAAAGATCTAAACACTCCACCACTGAAAGCAAGGAGGGGCTCTGCAGAGTATTGACCATTGGGAAAGATCAGCCAAAACACAACAGTGGAGTGCACACAACATACACCAGAAACACTTTCTGAAGTGCCAGGCTCTAGACAATATATGACCCTATTTTAATATAGTAGTACTCTCAAGTGCAGGACACATAAGCTGTTAAAGTATGCAAAGACAGAAACTTAGCCAAAATATCAAGACAGAGGAATTCTTCACAAAAGAAAGGTTGAAAAGAAATCACAGTCAGAGACATGCTCAAAACACAAATAAACAATGTATCTGAATAATAATTAAGAATAACAGTCATAAGACTACTAGCTGGGCTTCAAGAAAGTATAGAAGACACCAAAGAAAACCTTGCTGCAGAGATCAAAAACCTAAGAACTAGTCAGAGTGACATAAAAAATTCTATAACTGAGTTGCAAAATAAGCTAGATACAGTGACAGTGAGGAGTGAAGAAGCAGAGGAGAGAATAGGTGAAATAGAAGATAAAATTATCAGAAATAATGAAACTGAGAAAATGACGGCAAGGAAATTACTAGATTATGAGGGGAGACTTAGAGAACTCAGTGATTCCATGAAACGAAACAATATCTATATTACAGGAGTCCCAGAAGAAAAATAGCAAGAAAAAGTGACAAAGGTTAACTTGAACAAGTTATAGTTGAAAACTTCCTTGATCTGGGGAAAGAAACAGGCATCCAAGTCCAAGAGGCACAGAGAACTCCCTTCAAAATCAACAAAAACCAGTCAAAACCAAGATATATCATAGTGAAATTTAAGCAAAAAATTGTAAATATTTATGCCCCTAACTTAGAAGCCCAAATTTATAAATCAATTAATCATGACTACAAACAAACCCATTAATAATAATACCATTATAGTAGACTTTATTGCTCCACTTAGACCACTGGACAAATCATCTAAGCAGAAAATCAACAAGGAAACAATGGCTTTAAATGACACACTGGACCAGATGGTCTTAACAGACATATTCAAAACATTCCATGCTAAAGCAGCAGAATACACATTCCTCTTGAGGGGATGTGGAATGTTCTCCAGACTAGAATACATATTGGGACACAAATCAGCCCTCAATAGGTACAAAAACCTTGAGATCATACCATGCATATTTTCAGACAACAATACATATTTCAGTTTAAACTTGAAATCAACCACAAGAAAAAATTTGGAAAGCCCTCAAATACTTCAAGGTTAAAGAACATCCTACTAAAGAATGAATGGGTTAGCCAGTAAATTAAAGAAGAAATTATAAAATACATGGAAGCCAATGAAAATGAAAACACAACAGTCCAAACACTTTGGCATGCTGCAAAGGCAGTCCTAAGGGGAAAATACATTGCAATTCAGGCCTATCTCAAGAAGCAAGAAAGGTCCTAAATACACAACCTAACCTTACACCTAAATGAGCTAGAGAACAAGCAGCAAATAAAGCCCAAAGTCATCAAAGAAAGGAAAATAATATAGAGCAGAAAGAAACGATATAGAATAATAATAATAATAAACCCAAAGTAGAGTTCTAACCAGTTGATCAGATCTAACTCAGTTGATCAATGAGACTGAGAACTGGTTTTTGGAAAGAATAAACAAAATTAATAAACCTTTAGCCAGACTTCTCAAAATGAAAAGAGAGAGGACCCAAGTAAATAAAATCACTAAAGAAAGAGGCAAGATCACAATCAACATCACAGAAATGCAAACAATAAAAGAATACTATGAAAAAATTATATGCCAACAAACTGGACAATCTGGAAAAAAATTGACTAATTCTTAGACACTCACCAAAACTCAAACAGAAGAAATAGAAAATTTGAATAGGCCCATAACCAGCAAAGAAACTGAATCTGTTATCAAAAATCTTCCAAGAAATCAGAGTCCGGAGCCAGTTAGCTTCCCAGGTGAATTCTATCATTCATTAAAAAAATTTAAAAAAATGTTAATGTTTCTTTATTTCTGAGAGACAGAGAGATAGAGAGAGACAGAGAGACAGAGACAGAGAGAGAGAGAGAGAGAAACATAAAGTCCAAAGCAGGCTCCAGGCTCTGAGCTGTCAGCACAGAACCCAACGTGGGTCTTGAATTCACGAACCATGAGATTATGACCTGAGCTGAAGTCGTACGCTTAACCAACTGAGCCACCCAGGTGCCCCAATTCTACCAGACATTTAAAGAAGAGTTAATACCTATTCTTTTCAAACTTCCAAAAAATACAAATGTAAGAAAAATTTCCGAACTCATTCTATGGAGCCAGCATTAGCTTGATTCCAAAATCAGACGAAGACCCCACTAAAAAGAATTACAGGCCAATATCCCTGATGTACTTGGGTGAAAAAGTTCCCAACAAGATACTAGCAAATCAAATTCAACAGTACATCAAAATAATTATTCACCACAATCAAGTAGGATTTATTTCTGACCTGCAATCCTGGTTCAATATTCACAAATCAATAAACATGATACACCACATTAATAAAAGAAAGTATAAGAACCATATGCTCCTCTCAATAGATGCAGAAAAAAAATGACAAAATACAGCATCCTTTCTTGATAAAAACCCTCAAAAGGGTAGGGAAAGAAGGAACATACCTCAATATCATAAGAGCCATATGTTTAAGGCCCACAGCTAACATGATCTTCAATGAGGAGAAATTGAAAACTTTCCCCCTAAGATGAGGAACATGACAAGGATGTCCACTCTCACCACAATTATTCAACATACTGGAAGTCCTAGGAAGTCCTAGGACTGGAAGGCTAGGAAGTCCTAGCCTCAGCAATCAGACAACACAAAGAATTAAAAGGTATTCAATTTGGCAAGGAATAAGTCAAACTGTCGGTCTTTTCCAGATGACCTGGAAAACCTAAAAGACTCTACCAAAAAAACATTTGGTGCTGATTCATGAATTTAGTAAAGTCACAGGATATGAAATCAATGTACAGAAATCGGTTGAAGTAAAGAGATATCAAGGAATCAATCCCATTTACGATTGCACCAAAAACCATAAGATACCTAGGAATACACTTAACAAAAGAGGTAAAAGATCTGTACACTGGAAACTATAGGAAGCTTATGAAAGAAATTGAAGACACAAAGAAATGGAAAAACATCCCATGTTTCTGGATTGGAAGAACAAATATTGTTAAAATGTTGATACTCCCTAATGCAATTCATGCATTCAATTCAATCTCTATCAAAATAACACCAGCATACTTCAACAATCTTAAAATTTGTATGGAAATAGAAGAGACCCCAAATAGCCAAACTAATGGTGAAACGAAATCCAAAGCTGGAAACATCATAATGCTAGACTTCAAGCTATATTACAAGCTGTAATCATCAAGACAGTATGGTGCTGGGAAAAAAAAAAACAGACACATAAGTCAATGGAATAGAATAGTTAACCCAGAAATGGATCCACTTATGTATGGTTAAGTAATCTTCAATAAAGCAGGAAAGAGTGTCCCATGGAAAAAGAGTCTCTTCAACAAATGGTGCTGGGAAAACTGGATAGTGACATGATGAAAAATGAAACAGGACCACTTTCTTACACCATACCCAAAAGTAGATTCAAAATGGATGAAAACTTAAATGTAAGACAGGAAAACATCAAACTCCTCCTACTGGAGATAACAGGCAGCAAACTTTTTGACCTCAGCCACAGCAACTTCTTACTTGATATGGCTCCAGAAGAAGGGAAATGAAAGTAATAATGAACTATTGGGACCCCATCAAGATAAAAATCTCTGCAAAGCAAAGGAAACCATCAACAAACCAAAAGGCAACGAAAAAATAGGAGAAGATATTTGCAAATTACAGATAAAGGTTTAGTATCTGAAATCTATAAAGAATTTACCAAACTCTACACCCCCCAAAAAAAAACACAAATTATCCAATGAAGAAATGGGCAGAAGACATGAATATCCATCCAGATGGATAACAGACACATGAAAAGGTACTCAATATCACTCATCATCAGGGAAATGCAAATCAAAAACACAATGAGATACCACCTCACACCTGTCAGAATGGCTGAAATAAACAACTCAGGAAACAGCAGATGTTGATGGGGATGCAGAGAAAGGGGAACACTTTTGCATTCTTGGCGGGAATGTAAACTGGTGCAGCCACTGTGAAAAACAGTATGGAGGTTCCTCAAAAAATTAATAACTGAACTACTCACAACCTAGGATTACAGTATTAGGTATTTATCCAAAGGATACAAAAATGCTAATTTGAAGGGGCACATGCACCCCAATTTTTGTAGCAGTGCTATCAACAATAGGCAAATTATGTAAAGAGCCCAAATGTCCACTGACTGATGAATAGATAAAGAAGATGTGCTATATATGTGTATAATATATATACAACAGAATACTACTCAGCATTGATAAAGAATGAAATCTTAAAAAAAAAAGAATGAAATCTTGCCATTTGCAACAATGTGGATGGAACAAGAAGGCATTATGCTAAGCGAAATAAATCAGTCAGAGAAAGATAAATATATGTTTTCACTCATTTGAAATTTAAGAAACACCACAGATGAATATAGAGTAAGGGAAGGAAACAGATTAAAACAGAGAGGGAGGCAAAACATAAGAGACTCTTAAATACAGAGAACAAACAGGCTTGCTCAAAGGAAGATGGGTAGGGGGATGGGTTAAATGAGTGATGGGCATGTGTTGGAATGAGCTCTGGGTGTTATATGTAAGAGATGAATCACTGGGTTCTAGTGTTGAAACTAAGACAACAATGTATGTTAACTAACTAGAATTAAAAAAAAACAACTAGCAATGTTTATAAAAGTACTTTGCTTTATCTTATGCTTGGCATGATTAAATGTTCTTTCAGTGAAAAAAAATATGTAAAGCCTATGCTGTTTTCTCTGCCTTGTGATGTCTTATCCAACTCTTAAGACCCAACTCAAATCCCATTTATTTGGAAAGCCTTGATATTGAAATTGAAGAAAAGAAAAAAACCTAATTTACTAATAAGGTTACCCAAACTATTTAAATGTTCTGATTTTATGTGATCGGACCAAATTCAGTACTATTTTTAAGGATTTAGGAGGAGGGGCCAACATGGCGGAGAAGCCGGGGGATCTGAAGTTCCCCCGTCTCTCAAACAAAGCAGTTTTGAAGCTAAATGAAGCTAAATCCTGAGAGTCTGGGAGACAAAGAGACAGCGGCTTCCAGGGACCCACCCAGACAACCTGATGGCCATATGTGCATGATAGCAAACCGGGAAAGATAAACAGAATGGAAGGGAGGGATCCCTTTCTGCGGAGAGACAAAGGGAAGGGAAAGAGAGTCTGGGGAAGCATAGGAATGTGTCTGGACAAGAGAAAAACCACGGACCAGGATGGAGAAAGATCCAACCTTTAACTGTGGGGCTTTTTCCGGACTGCGGCCTGCATCCTAGATCATGCACCTGGGGAAGAGGGGAGCCAGCCCTGGGCTCAGTGGCTAGGTCAGGGTCATAGTCCACAGTAGGAGAAAATGATCCCCTACCTGGAGTGCTGTGGGAAAGGGTAAAGCCTGCCTGCATCCCCTAGCCAGAGACCACATATCAGTCGGCCAGGAGCAGTGCTTCCCCAGTACCCTGGCGCATGGAGCAAGAGTTTGAATCCCAGCCAAGATCAAGGGCACCAGAGTCAGCAGAGTGAGACAAACTGCCCCGTTTGCACCCATGGCACAGTGAGGACAGCTCGACCAGAGTGGTTTGGGACACCTGTTCCATGGAGGAGAGACTGGGGTGTAGCCTTTGTCTCACAACCACCACCAAAGGTGGGGCCTCAGGGATTGGACAACAGGGCCCACAGTGGAGGCGGGACCCACCTACACCAAACCTCACCCCTCTGTGCCTGGTAACTGCGTATCTACTAGAGCAGGAATGATGCTGGCGAACCAAACAGCCCCTCCTCCACGCCACCGCTGTTTCATTGTCTGATTTAATTCTAGGAAAATTCTTATAAAGTATATATATTCTTCCTTACTTTTCACCTTCTAATACCTTCCTTCCTCTAGTCTGGTTATTCTGGTTGTTGATTTGGTTTAAGCTGACATATTTAATCCATTCTATTGATACATGTTCCACACCGCCTTCTTTATTCTCCTTTCTCTCTCTCTCTCTAGATTAAGCAGTGTAGTTTCTCTGTCTGGACAACTTTCTTTTCTTTCCTTTTTCCCCACCTCCTTCTTTATTTTCCTTTCTCTCTCTCTGGATTAAGTGGTATAGTTCTCTGTCTAATCAATTTGTATTTTTTCTTTTTCCCCACCCCTGTCACTTTTCTCTCTATATGGGATAAGGCTTCTTTTATCAGCACCACTTCCACCATGTTGTTTAGTTGTAGCTGGTGTTTCTGGTATTTTGTCTTTGGGGTTTTTGTTTGTTTGTTTGTGTGTGTGTTTGCGTGTTTTTGCTTTCTGTTTGTTTGTTTTCCTTTCCAGGGCTACTTCAACGAAAAAATCAAAGCACACCTGCTGGAGGGTCCAAAAAATCACTCCAAGTAGAAAGATAAAGTAACCAAAGTCACAACAGAGAACAAGTAACACTCTCCAAAAAACACCTCCTCAAGGGGAAACCTTGGACACTGTATGACCCCTCTTTAATAAAATAGTACTTGCAGGTGCATAACAAGCTTTTAAAACACATAAGGGACAGAAAAAATGCCAAAATGATGAAACAGAAGATTTCTCCTCAAAAGAAATTCCATGAAGAAATGACAGCTAAAGGAATGCTGAAAAAAGATATAAGCAATATAACTGAACAAGAATTTGGAATAATAGTCATAAGATTAATCGAGGGACTTGAATAAAGCATAGAAGAAAGCAGGGAATGTATTGCTTCAGAGATGAAGGAAATAAAAATTAGTCATGATGAATTAAAAATGCTGTAAATGAGGTTCAAAATAAACTAGAGGTGGTGACAGCAAGAATTGAAGAGGCAGAGGGGAGAATAGGTGCACGGTGGTCAGAGTGGCTAAAATGAACAACTCAAGAGACTATAGATGCTGGCGAGGATGTGGAGAAACGGGTACCCTCCTACACTGTTGGTGGGAATGTAAACTGGTACAGCCAC
>CM053579.1:61340590-61386024 GCA_028646485.1 Cryptoprocta ferox
TTGTGCCTCTGATTGTTTTATTTCCCTGGTCAGTTATATGGGACTCTCCACCATGTATAAGTTGGCTTGTTTTTTGAGGTATCCCTGAAAAGGAAGCTGACTAGCATATAGGGAACAAAAGCACGTAAATGCACAGACAAATGAAACAAACAAGGAAGCCAAAAGGGGAAAGAAGTAAAGAAAAGGAAAGGAAAGGAAATAAAAGAAAGAAGGGAAGAAAAGAGAGAAGAAATAGAAACAAAAACAAAAAGAAAGAAAAAAAAACAACAAGGTGGGGACAGAGACAGCAAAAGTCTGTGGGCAGTCTAAAAGCATATAACCAGCCAAGAGGAGAGATAAGAATATGCTACGGGATATATATCTGGATGGCAGCAGAAAAGAAGGAGAAGCAAAGAAAAAAGGAAAGAAAGAAAAAAAAAGAAAAAGAAAAAAAAAAGACAACTCTCCTGTGCGGATGGGCGTGGTCTTGTGTCAGGTCAGGTCTCGGGGGCTGTTCTCTCCGAGGCCCCGCCTTGGTGTTTGTTGGGAGAAGTATGGCGCCCCCTCAAAGCTTTGCAGGAACCAAGTGTTGCAACCGCCCTTCTGAGTCCGATCTCCCTGTGCCGCGGGCGAGCCAAACTGTATTCTCCAAGCTCCGCCTCACTTCCGAATCCCAGTCCGTGCAGTTCAACACCATCACCGGGAATGAGATGCGTTCCCGCTGGTGGCCGGCCTCCCGGCCCGGCTTGCGCCGCCCTTTTCGCGGAGCCCCCGCCGCCACCGCAGCTGCTGCTTTTCAAGGTGCCTTTTTTGTCACCACCGCCACCGCTCCTGGTGCGGCTTGGAGTGGATGCTGCTGGCCAAATGGGACGGATTTCTCTCCCGGTGCTCGGCAGATATATATGGGGAGACGGGCGAGTTTTTCCTCCTTTAGAGATGGTACTAAGTGCATTTTCCGTCTGTCTTTCTCTTCCCCTGGTCTCTCCGGGGCACAGCACGCTCTCCCTGTGTTGGGCTCGGGGGCTCCTTCCCCTGAACCACCGGGACCCGCCCGTCCCCTAATTTCCCAGATCACAGTCACTCACTCAGGCATCTTTGTGGTTGTCTTCCTTCTGGTGTCTGTTTCTTCTTTCCCCCACTTGCAAATCCAAGTTTTATCCCTTCAGTCCTTCTCAGTTCAATCCATACGGGCGTGCGTGGATTACAGAGCTCCCTGCTTCTCTGCCATCTTGCCTTTGTATCCTGATCTGAGCTTCTTCTAATGCTGGGTTTTAATTCATGAAGTAAAGACAGAAGAAAAACATTTTAAAACTGTTTCAATTGCAGTAAAAATATAAATATGCCATTTAACGATTGTTAAGCATACAATTCATAGGCATTAATAACTTTCACAATGCTGTCAACCATCACCACTATTTCCAAAGCTTTTTCATCACCCCAGACAGAAAGTGTGTATCCATTAAATAACAACTCCCCATTCTGTGCCCCCTCCTCCCAGGTCGTGGTAACTTCTCGTTCATTGTTTCTACAAATTTGCCTATTCTAGCTGTATTATATAAGTGAAATCATACAATATTTGTTGTTTTGTGTCTGGCTTATTTTAATTAGTATGTTTTCAAGGTTCATTCATATTGTAGCATGTATCACAATTTCAATTGTTAAGGTTGAATAATATACCAATGTATGGGTACACCACATTCTGTTTATTCATTCATCTGCTGATAGACACTTGGGTTGTTTCCATCCTTTTGCTATTGTGAGTAATACTGCAATGAACATTGGCATACAAGTATTTGTTTGAGTCCCTATCATGAATTCTTTGGGGTATATATGTCATATGAAAATTCTATATTCAACTTTTTGAAAAAGTACCAACATTTTTTCTACATAAACTACATTTTACTTTCCTACTAGCAATGAATAAGCGCTCCGATTTCTCCACAAATTTACCAACACTTGTTATTTTCTGTATTTCTTTTTATATTTTACCTTTATCAGACATATGATTTGCAAAACTTTCAACCATTGTATAGGTTGTTATTTCACTTTCTTGACCATTTCTTTGATGTACAAGTTTTAATTTTGATTAGTACCAATTTTTTTCATTTGTTGCTCATGATTTTTTATGATATCTAAGAATTCATTGCCAATTCCAAAGTTATGAAGATTTACATTTATGTTTTTTATGAGTTTTTACAATTTTAGCATTTACATTTACAAAAATGCTGAGCCATTTTTGAATTATTTTTGCACATAGTATGAGGAAGGGGTCTTGTTTTGTGGCCTATCATGTTGTCTATCCTAGATAATATGTCATGTGAACTTGAGAATAATGTGTATTCTGTGTATTCTATATGTATTTCTTAGTTCTAATTGGTTTATATTGTTATTAAAGCCCTCTACTTCCTTGTTTCTGTCTACTTCTCTTATGCATTACTGAAAGTGGTGTTTTCAAGTCTCCAACTATTATTGTAGAACAATTCATTTCTCCCTTCATCTCTGTCAGAGATTGTTTGCTTCATGTTTAGCAGCTCTGTTGTTTGATTTGTGTATGTTTATAATTTTAGTATCTTCTGGATGAATTGACACTTTTATATTATATACGGTCCTATTTTTTCTCTTGTAATCGTTTTTCTATAATAGTCCATTTTGTTTCATTAGTATAGCCACCCAGATCTTTTTTGTACAGCATTTGAATGGAATATCTTTTCCGTTCTTTCACTTTTAATATGTTTACATCTTTGGATCTAAAGGGACTTTCTTGAAGACAATATATAGTTTATCATGTTTTTATTTTTTTTAATTTTTTAAATGTTTATTGATTTTTGAGAGACAGAGAGAGCTAGAGCATGAATGAGGGAGAGGCAGAGAGAGAGGGAGACCCTGAATCCAAAGCAGGCTCTAGGCTCTGAGCTGTCGGCACAGAGCCTGATGTGGGTCTCAAACCCACAAACCACGAGATCATGACCTGAACTGACGTCAGACACTTAACTGACTGAGCCCCCCAGGCACCCCTATCATGTTTTTAATCCATCCTTGAATCTCTGCATTTTGATTGAAGGTTTAGCTCATTTATATTTTATGTGATTACTGATAACGATTCACTTCTATTTGTCTTTTAGCCCTCATTACATTGATTACTGCTTTCTTTTGTGGTTAATTTTTTGTGGTGCACTATTTTTACTACCTTCTCATTTCCTTTTGTGTATTTTTTCAGATTTTTTTGTTGTTGCTATGAGGATTACATTTATCACTTTATAATACTCTAGTTTGAATTGATACCAACATAATTTCAGTAGCATACAAAAACTACTTTTAGCGTCTCTGTCCTCACTTTAGATTGTCAAAAATTACATCTTTATATATTATGTTCTGAATAGTATAGATTTGTGATTCATTTCTATGCACTTTAAATTTTGTAGGAAATAAAAAATGGAGTCACAAACCAAAAATACAATAATACTGGCATTTAGATTTGCCCATATACTTACCTTAACCAAAGATCTTTATTTCTTCATATGGGGTTGAGCTACTGCCTCATGCCCTTTCATTTCAACCAGATGCATTTTAACCTGTTAGCATTTTTTTTAAAGATGAAAGCATATTTGCATTTATTGAATGACCCCTCCCCCCACACACATTGTCTTATTTTTTCAATCACTTGTTGAGAGCATTTTTACAATTCCCTATGAATAATGCTCTCATGAACATTGTGGTCTTGTCTCCTGATGCACCTGGAAGAATTTTTCTAGAATATAAAGTTGCAGTGGATTTGCTGAGTTGCACACATATTCCATTTACAAGATGACATCAAGTTGTTTTGCAAAGCTCATGTTCTGATTGTGTTTCCAGCAGTACTGTGTAAGAATGCCAACTGAAGTTCTAGGTTCCACCTTCAATGGGTCCATGCCCATATGCTATCTCAAGGAGCTAATCAAAAGTATTTCCTTGAACATCTTTTTGTTTATCTTTGTATCCATTTTCTGAAAGGCCGGTCCATGTGTTCTGTACATTTTTTTGAGCTTTTACTCTTTTATTTACTTATTGCCTTCCAGAGATTCTTTCTGGTTTCTGGATTTTCATTCTTTGTTTATTATGGGTTTCAAATGCCATTTCCCAGTTTGTAGTTTGTATTTTTACTTCATTTATGGGGCCTCTTGATAAGTAGAAGTTGTTAAATTTAATTTAGCTTAATTGTCAGTCTTTTCTTTGATGGTGAGCATTTTGTGCGTTTTGATTTATTTATTTATTTATTTATTTATTTATTTATTTATTTTTATAGTTTATTGTCAAGTTGGTTTCCATATAACACCCAGTGCTCTTCCCCACAAGTGCCCTCCTCCATGACCATCATCCCCCTTCCCCTTTCCCCCCCTTCAGCCCTCAGTTTGTTTTCAGTATTCAAGAGTCTCTCATGATTTGCCTCCCTCCCTCTCCATAACTCTTTTTCCCCTTTCCCCTCCCCATGGTCCTCTGTTAGGTTTCTCCTGTTAGACCTATGAGTGAAAACATATGGTGTCTGTCCTTCTATGTCTGACTTATATCGCTTAGCATGACACCCTCGAGGTCTATCCACGTTGCTACATTTCTTACAGGTTAGGTGTAATGGCAACAAACTCCTTCAACTTGTATTTCTGTATTCGTCTCAGAATCTCTCACATTCTTCAAGGACAATTTTTCTGAATATTGTATTATTGGTTGACAATTTTATTTCCTTTCAGCACTCTAAATATGTAACTCCACTGCCTTTTGGACTCTATAGTTTCTGGTAAGAATGAGTTGTCTTATTGAGGATCACTTGTAGGTGACAACTTGCTTCTCTCTTGATGCTTTCAAGTTTCTAGTTTTGTATTTTGACAATTTGATTATAATATGATTTACTGTGGATCACACTGAGTTTATCTCACTTGGGATTTATTAACTTTATATGACTTTCACCAAATTTGTGAAGTTTTCAGCCGTTATTTCATTAAATATATTTTTGCCCCTCCCTCTCTTTCTCTTAATCCCCATCTCCCTTTCTCTCTCCTGCTCTGTTTTTCTCTAATCTTCTTTTGGGACTCACATAACATGTCTGTTGCTTTGCTTGATGGTATACCATAGGTAACTTTTTCATTCTTTTTTCTTTTTCATGATTCTCTGACTGGTTGTTTCAATTATCATATACTCAAGTTCCTTTATTCTGTCTTATGCCTACACAAATTTGCTGTTGACCTCTGTAGTTCTCTTTTTAATTTCAATTATTATACTCCTTGGCTGAAAAATCTGTTTGATAACTTCTTTTAATGTACAGTGTTATATTAGTTGCAGGTGTTCAATATAGTAATTCCACAATTCTATACATCATCCAGTGCTCAACATGTCAAGTACAATCCTTAATACCCATCACCTATTTCACCCAACCCCCACACATCTCCCCTCTGCCATCACTTTGTTCCATATAGATAAAGGTCTATTTCTTGGTTTCTCTCTCCCTCTTTTATTTCCTTTTCTCAAGTGTTTTGTTTCTTAAATTCCACCTATGAGTGAAATCATGATATTTATCTTTCTTTGACTAATTTATTGGGCAGAATTATACTCTTTAGCTCCATCCACTTCTTTGCAAATGGCAAGATTTCAATCTTCTTATGGCTGAATAATATTCCATTGTATGTATTTAAATAGCTTTATCTATTCATATGTCCATGGAACATGGGCTGCTTCCATAATTTCACTATTGCATACAATTCTGCTATAAATATAGGAGTGCATGTGTCACTTTGAATTAGTGATTTGGAATAAATAGCCAAAAGTGCAATGACCAGACATAGGGCAGTTCTACTATTTTTTAATTATGCATGTATGCATTTGTTTATGTATTTATTTAGTTTCAAGTTTAAATTTTTTAATTTTTTAATGTTTATTTATTTTTGAGAAAGAGAGAGACAGAGCACGAGCAGGGAAGGGGCAGAGAAAGCCAGAGACACAGAATCTGAAGCAGACTCCCAGCTCTGAGCTGTCAGCACAGAGCCTGATGTGGGGCCGGAACCCACGAGCTGTGAGATCATGACCTGATGCCCAACCAACTTAGTTTCAAGTTTTTAAATTCCAGTTAGTTAAAATAGAGTGTAATATTACTTTCAGGAATAGAATTTAGTGATTCATTGCATATATATAACACCCAGTCCTCATCATAAGTGCACTCCTTAACACATCACCCATTTAGATCACTTCCCCACCCACTTCCCCTCCAGGAACCCTCACTTAGTTCTCTACATGTAAGAGTTTATTTTGTGGTTTGCTTCTTTCTTTCTCCCCCTCTGTTCATCTATATTGTATCTTAAATTCTACATAATGAGTGAAATCATACATTGTCTTTCTCAGACTGACTTATTGGCCTTAACATAATATACTCTAGCTCCATTCACACCTATGCAAATGAGAAGATTTCTTTTTTTATAGCTAAATAATTTTCCATTGTGTGTATGTATGCATATACATATATATGCATACACACACACACACACACCACTTCTTCTCTATCCATTCATCAGTTGATGGACATTTGGGCTCTTTCCATAATTTGACTATTGTTGATAAGGCTACTATGAACATTGGGGTGCATGTGCCCCTTCAAATCAGTATTTTTGTATCCTTGGGGTAAATACCTACTAGTACAATTGCTGGGTTGTAGGGTAGTCCTATTTTTAACTTTTGAAGAACCTCCATACTGTTTTCCAGAGTGGCTGTACCAGTTTGAATTTCCACCAACAGTGCAAGAAGGTTCCCCTTTCTCCGAATCTTCACCCACACCTGCTGTTTCTTGTGTTGTTAATTTTAGCCATTCTGATATGTGTGAGGTGGTGTCTCATCATGGTTTTGATTTGTATTTCCCTGATGATGAGTGATGTTGAGCATCTTTTCATGTGTCTGTTAGCCATCTGGATGTCTTCTTTGGAAAAGTGTCTATTCATGTCTTCTGCCCATTTCTTCACTGGTTTGTTTTGTGTGGGGGGGTGTGTTGAGTTTTATTTGTATTTTATAGATTTTGGATACTAACCCTTTATCAGATATATCATTTACAAATATCTTCTCCCATTCCATAAGCTGCCTTTTAGTTTTGTTGATTGTTTCATTCGCTGTGCAGAAGTTTTTTATCTTGGTAAAGTCACAATTGTCCATATTTACTTTCGTTTCCCTTGCCTTTGTCTACATGTCTAGTAAGAAGTTCCCATGAGGCCAAAGAGCTTGCTACCTGTGCTCTCGTCTAGGATTGTGATGGCTTCCTGTCTTACATTTAGGTCATGCATCCATTTTGAATTTATTTTTGTGTATGGTCTATGAAAGTGGTACAGTTTCATTTTTCTACATGTCATGGTCCCGTTTTCCCAATACCATTTCTTAAGAAGACAATCTTTCTTCCATTGGATATTCTATCTTGCTTTGTCAAAGATTAGTTGACCAGAGAGTGGTGGGTTCATTTATGGATTTTCTACTCTCCTCCATTGGTCTATGTGTCTGTTTTTGTGCCAGAACCATACATAGTCTTGATGACTACAGCTTTGGAATATAGCTGGAAGTCGAGAATTATGATGCCTCCAGCTTTTCTTTTCTTTCCTTTCTTACATTTATTTATTTAAATTCCAGTTAGTTAACACACAGTATAGTATTGGTTTGAATTATGATGCCTCCAGCTTTTCTTTTCTTTTCTTTCTTACATTTATTTATTTAAATTCAAGTTAGTTAACACACAGTATAGTATTGGATTCAGCAGTAGAACCCAGTGATTCATCACTTACATATAACACCCAGTGCTCTTCCCAAAAAGTACCCTCCTTAATGCCAGTCACTGATTTAGCACATCCCCCCACCCAAACCACTCCAGCAACTCACAAGTTGTTCTATTAATTAAGAGGCTCCTATGGTTTCTCTCTCTTTTTTATCTTATTTTTCCTTCACTTCCATTATGTTCATCTGTTTTGTTTCTTAAATTCCACATATGAATGAAATCAGATATTTGTCTTTCTCTGGCTGACGTATTTCATTTAGCATAAACACTCTAATTCCATCCAAGTTGTTGCAAATGGCAAGATTTTATTCTTTTTGATCAGTGGAGAATATGTAATTGTGTGTGTGTGTGTGTGTGTGTGTGTGTGCGTGTGATATAGAGAGATAGATGATAGATATATAGATAGATAGATAGATATCTCACATCTTCTTTATCCATTCATCAGTTGGTGGACATTTGGGCTCTTTCCCTAACTTGTCTATTGTTGATAGCACTGTTATAAAAATTGCCCCTTCAAGTTAACATTTTTGTATCCTTTGGATATATACCTAGTACTGCAATTTATGCGTTGTGGTAGTTCAATTATTAATTTTTTGAGGAATCTTCATACTGTATTCCAGAGTGGCTGCACCAATTTGCATTTGCACCAACACTGCAAAAGGGTTCCCCTTTCTCTGCATCCTCGTCAATATTCACTGTTTCCTGAGTTGTTTATTTCAGCCATTCTGACAGGTGTGAGGTGGTATCTTATTGTGGTTTTGATTTGCATTTCCCTGAGGACGAGTGATGTTGAGCACCTTTTCATGTGTCTGTTAGCCATCTGGATGTCTTCTTCAGAAAAGTGTCTATTCATATCTTCTGACCATTTCTTCAGTGGTTTGTTTTGTGTGTAGGGGGGGTGTTGAGTTTGATATGTATTTTATAGATTTTGGATACTAACCTTTTGCCTTTAAGTTTTGCTGATTGTTTCCTTCGCTGTGCAGAATCTTTTTATCTTGATGAAGTCCCAAGAGTTCATTATTACTTTTGTTTCCCTTGCCTCCAGAGACATGTCTAATAAGAAATTGCTGTGGCTGAGATCAAAGAGGTTGCTGCCGGTTGTCTCCTGTACAATTCTGATGGTTTCCTGTCTTATATTTAGGTCTTTCATCAATTTTGAATTTATTTTTGGGTATGGTGTAAAAAAGTGGTCGTTTTATTTTTTTCTGCATGTCGCTGTCCAGTTTTCCCAGAACCATTTACTGAAGAGACTGTCTTTTTTCCTTTGGATATTCTCTCCATCTTTGTTGAAGATTAGTTGACCAGAGAGTTTTGGGTTCATTTGGGGGTTTTCTATTCTATTCCATTGATTTATGTGTCTATTTTTGTGCCAGTTCCATACTGCCTTGATGATTACAACTTTGTAATACAGCTTGAAAATTGTAACTGCGATGCCTTCATCTTTTGTTTTCTTTTTCAATATTACTTTATTCTTGATCTTTTCTGGTTCCATAAAAATTTTATTATTGTTTGAATTACCTCAACAAAGAATGTTGCTTGTATTTTTATAGGGATTGCATTGAATAGGTACTTTGGGTACTATAGACATTTTAACAATATTTGTTCTTCCAATCCATGAGCATGGAATGTTTTTCCATTTCCTTGTGTGTTCTTCAATTTCATTCATAAGCTTTCTATAACTTTCAGCATAGAGGACTTTTATCACTTTGGTGATGTTTATTCCTAGGTTTCTCATGGTTTTTGGAGCAATTGTAAGTGGGATTGATTTCTTGATTTTTCTCTCATTATTCCTTCATTATTGGTGTATAGAAATGAAACTGATTTCTGTACATTGATTTTATATCCTGTGACTTGCTAAAATCATGTATCATTTCTAGCAGTTTTCTGGTGGTCTTTCAGGTTTTCCACATAGATATAGTATCATGAAAAGATACTAAAAAGTATACTTTAGTATACTAAAGAGTGAAAGCTTGACTACTTGATTGCCAATTTTGGATGTCTTTTATTTTTTTTTTTTTGTTGTCTAATTGCTGAGGCAGGGACTTACAGTACTATGTTGAACAACAGTGGTGAGAGTGGTCATCCCTGTTGTGTTCCTGACCTTTGGGGAAAAGTTCTCAGTTTTTCCTCATTGAGGATACTAGCTGTGGTTCTTTCATATATGGCTTTTATGATGTTGAGGTATGTTACTTCTACCTTACTGTCTTGAGGGTTTTTATCAAGATAGGATTGTGTATTTTGTCAAAAACTTTTCCTTTTTCTTGAGAGGATCATATGATTCTTTTCCTTTCTTTTATTAATATGGTGTATCATGTTGATTGATTCACAAATATTGAACCAGCCCGGCAGCCCAAAAATAAATCCCACTTGCTCATAGGGAACAATTATTTTAATGTACTGTTGATCGATTTCCTAGTTTCTTGAAAATTTTTGCATCCAAGTTCATCAGGGATATTGGCCTGTAATTCTCCTTTTTAGTGGGGTCTTTGTCCGGTTTTGGAATCAAGGTAATGTTGGCTACATAAAATGAGTTTGGAATATCATTCCATTTCAATTTTTTTGGTAACAATTTAAGTGTCTGGGAGAATTCACACAGGAAGCCATCTGGCCCAGGACTCTTGTTTGTTGGGATATTTTTCATTATTGATTCAATTTATTTGCTGGTTATAGTTCTGTTCAAATTTTCTATTTTTCTCCCATTTCAGTTTTGGTAGTTTGTGAATTTCTAGGAATTTTTCCATTTATTACAGATTTCTCATTTTGTTGAAATAAAATTTTTCATTGTATTATAATTGTTTGTATTTCTGTGATGTTTGTTGTGATCTCTCCTCTTTCGTTTATGATTTTATCTATTTGGGTCCTCTATCCTTTATTTTTGATAAGTCTGGCTAAGGGGTTATCAATTCTGTTAATTTTTTAAAGAAATCAGCTCTTGTTTCATTGATCTGTTCAACTGTGTTTTTTTTCTAAATAATTTTTTTCTGCTCTAATCTTTATTATTTCTCGTCTTCTTCTGGCTTTAGTTTTTATTTGATGTTCCTTTTCTGACTCCTTTAGGTGTAAGGATAGATTATGTATTTGGGACCTTCTTGCTTCTTCAGATAGGACTGATTTGCAATATACATTCCTCTTAGGACTGCCTTTGCTGCAACACAAGGATTTTGGACTGTTGTGTTTTCACTTTCATTGGCTTCCATGGTATTTTTTTTAAATTTTTTCTTTAATTTCCTGGTTAATCCATTTATTCTTTAGTAGGATGTTCTTTAACCTCCATATATTTGAGAACATTCCAATTTTTTTTTCTTGCGGTTGATTTCATGGTTCATAGCGTCATGATCTGAAAATATGCAATGTATCATCTCAATATGCTTGTCCCTGTCGAGGGCCGATTTGTGATCCAGTATGTGATCTATTCTGGAGAATATTCCATGTGCACTTGAGAAGAATGTGTATTATGCTGTTTTAGGATGAAATGTTTTGAATATATCTGTTAAGTTGATCCAGTCCAGGGAGTCATTCAAAGCCACTGTTTTCTTGTTGATTTCCTGCTTAGATGATCTGTCCATTGCTGTAGGTAGGGTATTAATGTCCCCTACTATTATGGTATTATTATCAATCAGTTTATGTTTGTGATTAATTGATTTATATGTTTGGAATGTTTCAGGTTGTGGGCATAAATACTTACAATTGTTAGGTCTTGATGGATAGACCCCTTAATTTTGATATAATGCCTTTCCTCATCTTTTATTATAGTCTTTTTTTAATCTAATTTTTCTGATATAAATATAGCTCCTTTGGATTTCTTTTGACATCTATTAGCATGATAGGTGGTTCTCCATCCCCTTATTTTCATTTTTCAGGTTTAGGACTAAAATGAGTCTCTTGTAGGCAACATATAGATGGATCTTGTTTTGTTTTTGTTTTTATCCACCCTTATACCCAATGTCTTTTGTGTGGAGCATTTAGTCCATACACCTTCAGAGTGAATATTGAAAGATATGAATTTAGTGTCATTGTGTTACATGTAGAGTTGTTTTTCTGGTGATGTTCTCTGGTCTTTTGTAGTCTGTTACTTTGGTCTTCTTTTATTTCTATACTCGAAGAGTCCCCCTTAAAATTTCTTGCAGGGATGGTTTAGTGGTCACAGACACCTTTAGTTTTTATTTAACTGGGATAGTCTTTATCTCTCCTTCTATTCTGAATCATAGCCTTGCTGGATAAAGAATTCTTGGCTGCATATTTTCCCATTCAGCACATTCAATATTTCCTGCCATTCCCCTCTGGCCTGTCAAGTTTCAGTGGACAGATCTGCTACTAAACCTATGTGCTACCCTTGTAGATTCAGGACCTTTTTTCCCCTAGTTGCTTTCAGAATTCTCTCTTTATCTTTGTATTTTGTAAGTTTCACTAGAATATTTCACGGGCTCCCCTGTTTTTGTTGATTTTGAGGGGAGTTCTCTGTGTCTCCCGGACTTGAATGCCTGTTTCCTGCTTTCTGCAGATTTGTTCAAAGCAGCTATAATTTTTTCGAATAAGCCTTCTGCTCCCTTTTCCTGCTCTTCTTCTTCCAGGTCTCCTATGATACAGATATTGTTACTTTTCATGGAATCACTTAGTTCTCTAATTCTACCCTTGTGATCTAATTGTTTCCTTTCCCTCTTTTTTTCAGCTTCATTATTTTCCATAATTTTATTTTCTATGTCACCTATTCTCTCCTTTGCCTTTTCAGTCCTCATTGTGACTGTATCCAGGTGGTTTTTCATCTCAGTTATAGCTTTTATTTATTTTAGACTGACTAGTTTTTAGGTCTTTGATCTCTGCAGCAAGGGTTTTTCTGGTAGTAGAGCTTCTCCTTTCTTTCAGTGGAGAGTGTTTGGAGCTTTAAGTAGGTGTGCTTTGATTTGTGTGTTAAAATAAGACTGGAAAAATGGGAAAAAAAACACTTATCCCCAAAACAGAGAAAAGAAAAGAGAATAACAATAAAAAGGACACAGAAAATCCAAAATATATAAGGCTGATTCCAAAGATAAAGAAAATAACAAATGAGGAAAAGAAAAATGAAGGCAAAAGAAAGAAATAAAGAAGCCTGATCCAAAGAAAAAGAGAAAAGGACATGAAAAAAAACCAAATGAACTATCAACCTGATTCCAAAAGGAAAAAAGAAAAAAAAAGGAAAAAAGTAAGTCTGGTCCTATTTACATGAGAACTGCAGTTGTTGTTTTGACAAATTTGATATTCAGTACACTTGGTGCATGGGTGGTGCTGGCTGTGCTGGTCTTCTGGAGGAGAGGCCTGCTGTGTTGGCTCAGAGTCGGTCTTGTCCCAGTAAATAGGAAGTTGCCAGGCACCTGGGGCAGGATTAGGTGTAAACTTGTCACACCTCCACCTGGGGCCTCTGTGCTGCTCTCTAAAGCTCTGAAGTCCCACCATATTGGTGTTGGGTGGAAAATGATGCCAAACCCAATCTCTCATCCCTGGACAGGGCATCTCACACCCCCTGTTTTACAGGTAGCCATTACAGAATAGCATAGGCAGTAAGCTCTCCCTGTATCATAACTCTCCTGCATTTTTTCATGGCGCATTTCCGAGATTCAAGACTGGAAGTCTTAAAGGACCCCAGGGACCCTCCCTAATCCTCAGGTGTAGAGACTATCCACGCTATGTCTGAAGTCCTTTGTCCCTGAAAAATAGTCACACACCTGTGCAGTGCACACAACCTATGCTGTTGCACATCTAAAAGCAGCAAAGATTATATTCTGTCTGGGTGTGTCTCTGTTCCCTGTTGATGAAAGGCCTTTTGCTGAAGACTGCAGGGTCTGTTGTTCTTAGGGAGGCAAAATACCCTCTTCCAAAAGTACTCCAGGAAGGGGAATGTTCTCTCCCAAAATCCCCCAGAGACCTCTACACCATGGTAAGCACTCCAGAGCCAGCTCCAACCTCCCCAGGAGTGGCAGCCACAGCTCCACTCTGGAAAAAGTCATGCACTTCTAAAATCTCAGAGTTTGACTTCCAAATGGTATTTACAAAACAAACAAACAAACAAACAAAAAATACTGCTACATTCAGTATTCCTCATTCCCCAGTGCTTGGTTCAGAGAAATTTTCGTCTTGGCAAACCCAATGTCACACTCTCTCAACCCCTCTCTTCCCTTTTTTTATCTCTCCAAATAAAGGGTTCCCTCCCCTCCATGGCACCGCCATTTTTCTCTCCATAATTCACTTTCATGCACCTCACACCTGCCATGCTGTCTCGCTCCACCCGTGGATATACTTCTGCCAGTCTGCAGATTGATTTTCTGGGTGTTCCAAGTGATTTGACCTCAATATAGCTGTGTTAGAGGGACTAGGAAAGCCCAGGGTCCTCCTACTTCTCCACCATCTTAGTGTTCTGCTTTTCTTTTTCAAGACACTTTGGCTATTTGGGGTCTTTTGTGATTCAATAGAAATTTTAGAATTGTTTTTTTCAAGCTTTGTGAAAAATGATGGTGGCATTTTGATAGAAATTGAATTAAAAGTGTAGATTGCTTTGGGTAGCATAGAATTTTAATAATATTCTTCCAATCCATGAGCATGGAATCTTTTTTCCATTTTTTTTTTGGTGTTCTATTCAATTTCTTTCATAAGTGTTCTATTGTTTTCAGAGTACACATCTTTTACCTCTTTTGGTTAGGTTTCTTCCTGGGTATATGGCTTTTGGTGCAATTGTAAATGGGATTGAGTCCTTGATTTCTCTTTCTGCTCCTTAATTATTGGTATATAGAAATGCGATAGATATCTATACATTGATTTTGCATCCTGCGACTTTCACGAATTCATGTATTCTAGCATTTTTTGGTGGAGTCTTTCAGGTTTTCTACACAGACTATCATGTCATATGAGAATAGTGGAAATTTGACTTTTTCCTTGTTGAATTGGCTCCATTTTATTTCATTTGTTGTCTGATTGCTGAGGCTAGTACTCCCAGTACTATATAAAATAACAATGTTGAGTGTGGACATCTCTGCCCTGTTCCTGACCAAAAAAGAAAATCACTGAGTTTTTCCCCACTGAAGATAATATTAGGTTTGGTATGTTGCCTTTTTCCACACTTTGTTGAGGGTTTTTATCCAGAATGGATTAGGTACTTTGTCAAATGCTTTTTCTGTATCTGTTGAGAGGATCATATTTTTTTTTCACCTTTCTTTTCTTAATTTATTTTATCACGTTGATTGATTTGCAAATATTGAACCATCCTTGCACCTGAAGCATAAATCCCACTTGATCATGGTGAATGATTTTGTGTTTTGTGTGTGAATTATTATTTTAATGTACTGTTGGATTGGATTTGTTAGTATCATGTTTAGAATTTTCTCCACTCGTGTTGATCAGGAATATGATATTGGTTATAATATTTTTTAATTTTGGGTTGAGTAGTTTTTATGTCTTTTATCTCTTTGGTAATCGATTCCCTGGTGTCTTCTATGCTTTTCTCAAGTCCAGCAAGTATGCTTATGACTGTTGGTTTAAATTATAGATTAGGCCTATTACTTATATCTGTTTCAATTAGATCCCTGGCGATGACCTTTTCTTGTTCTTTCTTTTGGAATAAATCCCTCCAATTTGGCATTTTCTTATGTGTTAGAGGAAACCCTGTTATGTTTCCTGGTCCTGAGAGTAATCCTTTATGAAGAAGGGTCATATATTGTCAAGGGGCCTGATGCTTCAGAAAGTGTTTCTGGTGTGTGCTGTGTGCATCTGCTCCTATGTTTTAGCTGCTATTTCCCTCAGGTCAGTCCTTTGCAGTTTCTCCTTGCCTGCAGTGAAGAATGTTTTGTCCTTGGCCAGAGTGTGGTGAGTTTTAACTAGGTATGATCTGGTTGATTGTTTCTTTGCTGTCCAGAAGCTTTTCATTAGTTTATTTTTGCTTTTGTTTCCCTTCCCTCAGGGGCATATCTAGAAAGAAGTTGTTATGGCTTATGTCAAAGAGGTTACTGCCTGTGTTCTCCTCTTAGAATTTCTTATGGTTTCAGGTGTCATATTAAGTCTTTAATCCATTTTGAATATTTCTTGGGTATAGTGTGAGAAAGTGATCGAATTTCTTTTGCATGTTGCTGTCTAGTTTTCCAAATAGCAATTGTTTAAGAGACTGCTTTGTCCCCCCATTGGATATTCTTTCCTGCATTTTGAAGATTAATTGACCAGATAGTTGTGGGATCATTTCTGGATTTTCTATTCTGTTCTGTTGATCTCTGTGTCTATTGTTGTGTCAGTACTAAACTGTTTTGATTACTACAGCTTTGTAATATAACTTAAGTCTGGAACATTGATGCTTCCAGCTTTGCTTTCCCTTTTCCAGGTTGCTTTTGCTAATTGGGATCTTCTACATTCCATACAAGTTTTAGGATTGTTTATTCTAGGTCTGTGGAAAATGCTGTTGTTATTTTGATAGAAATTGCATTAAATGTGTAGATTGCTTTGGGTAGTATAAACATTTTTACAATGTTTGTTCTTCCAATAAATGAGCATGGAATGTATTTCTATTTCTTTGTATCATCTTCAATTTCTTTTGTAAGTGTTTTATGGTTTTCAGAGTACAGGTCTTTAACCTCTTATTCTTAGGTATATTATGTTGTGTGTGTGTGTGTGTGTGCAATTGTAAATGGGTTTGATTTCTTGAATTCTCTTTCTGCTGCTTCATTATTGGTGTAGAGAAATGCAACAGATTTGTGTATATTGATATTTTATCCTGCGAGACTACTGAATTTGTGTATCACTTCTAGCAATCTTTTGGTGGAATCTTTCAGGTTTTCCATATATTGTACCATGTCATCTGCAAATAGTGAAAGTTCTACTTCTTCCTTGCTGATTTGGATGACCTTTATTTCTGATTGCTGTGGCTACTACATCGAGTACTATGTTAAATAAGTGGTGAATTTGGACATCCCTGTCTTGTTCCTGACCACAGAGGAAAAGCTCTCAGTTTTTCCACATTGAGGATGATATTAGCTCTTGGTTTTTAGTCAATAACCTTTATTATCTTGAGGTATGTTACCTCTAGTTCTACTTTGTTAAGAGTTTTTATCATGAATGGATATTCTACTTTGTCAAATACTTTTATTGCATCTATTGAGAGAATAATATGGTTCTTATCCTTTTTTATTTTTAATGTGGTGTATCACGTTGATTGATTTGCAAATATTGAATCACCCTTGCAGCCCAGGAATAAATACTACTAAATCATGGCAAATGATTCTTTTAATTTATCATTGGATTCAGTTTGCTATTATTTTATTGAGAATTTTTGCATCCATGACTATCAGTAATACTGGCTTTAGTTCTCTTTTTTAGTGGAGTCTTTATCTGATTTTGGTATCATGGTAATGCTGGCCTGATAGAATAAGTTTGGAAATTTTCCTTCCACTTCTATTTTTTTGGAATAGTTTTAGAAGTATAGGTATTAACTCTTCTTTAAGTGTTTGGTAGAAGTCACTTGTGAAGCCATCTGGCCCTGGACTTTTGTTTATTGGGAGTTCTTTGATTACTGATTCAATTTCTTCGCTGGTGATTGGTCCATTCAAGTTTTCTATTTCTCTCTGTTTCAGTTTTTGTAGTTTATATGTTTCTAGGAATTTATCTATTTCTTCCATGTTGTCCAATTTGTTGCCATAAAATTTTTCATAACATTCTCTTAAAAGTGTTTGTATAGCTGTGTTGTTGGTTGTTACTTCTCTTTCTCATTTGTGTCTTTAGTTATTTGGGTCCTTTCACTTGTCATTATGATAAGTCTGGCCAGGGGTTTATCAATTTTATTAATATTTTCAAGGAACCAGTGCCTGGTTTCACTGATCTGTTCTACTGATTTTTTCATTTCTATATCATTTATTTATTTTTAAACAATTTTTAATGTTCATTTATTTATTTTGAGAGGGAGAGGGGGAGAGAGAGAGAGACAGAGACAGAGACAGAGACAGAGAATGAGCGGGGAAGGGGCAGAGGGAGAGAGAACCCCAAGCAGGCTCTGTACTGTCAGCATGGAGCCTGACTCCAGGCTCAAACTCATGAACCACAAGATCATGACCTTAGCCAAAATCAAGAGTTGGACGTTTAACTGACTGAGACATCCAGGCATCCCTCTATATCATTTATTTCTATTCCAATATTTATTACTTCTTCCCTTCTGCTGACTTTAGGCTCTATTTGCTTTTCTTTTTCTATCTTAGTTTTTGTAAGTTGAGGGTGCTTATTTGAGATTTTTATTGCTTCTTGATGTATGCCTGTATTGGTCTATACTTCCCTCTTATGGCTACTTTTGCGGCATCCCAAAGATTTTGGACCACGGTGTTTTCTTTTTCATTTGTGTGTGTGTGTGTGTGTGTGTGTATAATTTCTTCTTTGATTTCTTGGTTGACCCATTCATTGTTTAATAACACGTCGTGTAACCTCCCTGTATTTGTGGGCTTTCCAAATTTTTCCTTGGGATTGATTTCTTGTTTCATAGCATTGTGGTCAGAAAAGGTGCATGATATGATTTTAATCTTTTTGTACTTGTTGAGGCCTGATTTGTGACCCAGTATGTGATCTATTCTGGAGAATTTCCCATGGGCACTTGAAAAAAAATGTGTATTCTACTGCTTTAGGATGAAATGTTCTGAATATATCTATTAAGTCCATCTGGTCCAGTGTGTCATTCAAACCTATTTCCTTGTTTTGTTTTTTCCTTTAGATGGTCTGTCCATTGATGTAAATAGGGTGTTAAAATCCCCTAGTATTACTGTATTATCAATAAATTCCTCCATGTTTGTTATTAATTGTTTTATATATTTGGGTTCTCCCATGTTGAGAGCATAAATATTTACAATTGTTTTATCTTCCTGTTGGATTGTCCCCTTTATTATGATATAGTGCTCTTCTTCATATCTTGTTACAGTCTTTGTTTTAATGCCTAGTTTGTCTGATATAATTATTGCTACTCTGGCTTTCTTTTGACATTCAATTGTGTGATAAATGTTTCTCAACCCCCCACTTAAAATCTGCAGGTATCTTTAGGTCTAAATTGAGTCTCTTGCAGGCACCATATAGAGGAGTCTTGAGTTTTTATCCATTCTGACACTCTTTATCTTTTGTTTGGAGTGTTTAGTCCATTTACATTCAAAGTAATTATTGATTGATATGTATTAAGTGCCATTTTATTACTTCTTTTGTCATTGTTTCCAGAGATTTTCTCTCATCCTTTCTTGTCTTTGTCACTTTTGGTCTCTTCTTTGCAGTCAAAGAGTCTCCCCTTAATATTTCTTGAAAGGCTAGTTTAGTGGTCATGAACTCATTTTTTGTTTGTTTTCTGGGAAATTCTTTATCTCTCCTTCTATTCAGAATGATAGCCTTGCTAGATAGGGTATTGTTTTTTTTTAAATTCTTTTTAATGTTTATTTTTTGAGAGAGAGAGAGAGAGAGAGAGAAAGAGAGAGAGAGAATACAGAATCCGAAACAGGTTCCAGGCTCCGAGCTGTCAGCACAGAGCCCAATGTGGGGCTCAAACCCACGGACCACGAGATCATGACCTGAGCCAAAGTCAGACACCCAACCCACTGAGCCACCCAGGTGCTCCTAGATAGGGTATTCTTGACTGCAGATTTTTTTCCCATTAAGCACGTTGAATATTTCCTGCCAGTTCCTTCTGCTTTACCAAGTTTCTGTTGAGAGCCCCCTAGCTAGTCTTATAAGTCTTCCCTTGTAAGTTAATTGCTTGTTCTGTCTTGCTGCTTTTAAGACTTTTTTATCACTGTATTTTGCAAATTTAATTACAATATGTCATAGCATTGGCCTGCTTTTGTTAAGTTTGATGGGAGTCCTCTGTGCCTCCTTGATGTTGATGTCTGTTGCCTTCCCCAGATTAGGGATGTTTTCAGCTATTATTTCTTCAAATAAATTTTCTGCCTTTTTTTTCTCTCTTCTTCGGTGACTCCTAATTCATTCCTCTGCTTTTTCCTGGCTGCTGTTCATTGCATTAATCGTATTTCCAATCTCGTTTATTGTATTCTTCATCTCTGATTCTTTTTTTAACTCTTATTTCTGTGGTAAGGTCCTCACTGATTTCTTCTATTCTTTATTCTAGCCCAGTGAGTATCCTTATGACTGTTGCTTTAAAGTCTACATCAGGCATGTTATATCTGTTTCACTTATATCTCTGCCTATAGACTTATCTTGCCCTTTTATTTTGGATAAATTCCTCCATCTTGGCACTTTGTCTCTGCTTTCTTGGGTTAGAAAAGCCAATTATGCTTCTGAAAATAATCCTTATGAAGAAGAGGTCATGTAGTTCCAAGGGCCTGGTGCTTCAGGGAGTGTCTCTGGTGTGTGCTATGTGCACTCTACTGTTGTGGTGTCGCTGCTCTATCCTTTCAGGCCAGTCATCTGCAGAGGTTCCCCTTGCCTTCTGTGTGCACTATTTGGTCCCTGGCCTGAATGTGGCAAGTTTTTACGAGGTGTGCTCTTGTCTGCTTGTGAAATGAGACCTGTCATCACTTCCAGCCAAACTGGGGCCTTACAGACATCTCTGGCTTTTTATAATTTCCATCTCTATATTCTCATATTATTCATATATTACATTCCTTCTCAATGCCCTTTAGTTCTTTATCCATTGTTATGTTGAGTTATTCTAGCATATATAAGGCAGTTGTTGTAATGTCTTTGTTTAGTTAGTTTGGTGTCTGGGCATGCTCTGAGATGGTTTCTGTGAATTTATTTTTTTATGGCAAGGCATTTCTTCATTTTTTTGCATGCATTATGATTGTTGTTGCAAACGACATTTGAATATTATAATGTGATAACTCTGGAAATATGATTATCATTCTTCCCCAGGTTTACTGTTGCATTTTTTTAAAGCTGTAATAGTCTAATGACTTTGCTTAACTTGCAGAAACTGTATTTCTTATTGTGTGTAGCTTTTGAAGTTTTTTTCTTAGCTGGTGTCCCTCTTGTGTGAACATATTTCTGTAAATGTCAGGACCTAAGGAAACAGAAAAAAGCCCACCTCTCCCTGTCTTTGCAGATTGGTTGTGTGATGGGCCTTTCTTTGACACTTAGCCTGCACCTGACCTTTAAGCATCAAGCTTAAGAATCAGCTCAAAATGAAAGCTTAAGGCCTTCACAGGCCTTTTGTGAGGATGCATCTTGCCCTGTGTACATACAAGGCTTTCTAAATTCCTTCATATACACAGGTACTTTTGAATGCCCTAATTTCCCAAGGAAACTTTCCTCCAGCTTTTTCTCCCAGGCCTCAGGAGGTCTACTGCATATGTAAACAGTAGTCTTTTGCCCCCGTAATGTGTGGTTTGTCTGCTTTGCCTTACAATGTTTTCAAGGAACACCCACCAGTTTACTGGCCTGGGTATACTCCAAGTTGGGCTAAACAGAAACGAATGCCTTGCATCAGTCCTTAAGTTATCTGACAGGTTAGAACAGACCTATGTAATAATCTGTAAATGAGGTCTATTGTGCTTCTTCTGGAAGCTGGTACTACAGTCTCACTCTACAAATACAAATGCCATCTTCAGGACCATCGTCAACCTGAGAAGAGGGTGGGACAATGACAAATAGAAACACCATAAACTTTTGTACAATAATTTTCCACAAGAATTTCTTGATTAAAATTGTCTTGATTGCTGTAAACCTTTGTTTTCCACAATTCTAACAAAGTTGGTTCTAACAATTTTTTTGCCCGTTTTTTCATTGTTTTGTTAATAGGAGGGGAGTGGAGCTGCCTGCTCCACCATTTTCCTGTTGTCACCTAGAACCTGTCTTTTAAAGAAAAGGGAATCCTGAGAAACTAATTTGCTTTTTTTCTCCAATGAATCCTTTGGAAAGCATGATTAGTTTTGTAATTTCATTCTGACCTTGGCTGCTAAGAAACTCAGAGATAGATTGTGGCTATCACTAGCAATTATGCAAGACTTTCCGTCTTGTCTTTACCTCTAGTTTTATCTTATTTTATGCATTTATTTCCCATTTGTTCCTGTTTCCTTTCTCACTATATTTTTCATAATGTGTGTATCTCTGTAAACTGCATGAAATTCTTTTGGTGGAAGGAGGTGAGATATAAGGAATGGACTATGATTAAATTCCAATATTTTCACTTACTACCTGGCCACCTTATAACTGGGAAAGAATTCATCGTAAGTATCTGTTGAAATCTTGCTGCTTTAACACTATAGAATTGATTCAGTGGGGGAAAAAAGCCAAGAAGATCACAAAAAGCATATCACAGCTAATCACTTATAATGGTGAAATGAGTTCCTGAACCTGCCTTTCAACTATGGAGTCTATAAACTGAAAAAGATGAAGGCTACTGCAATAACTCAGCAATACAAAAGAGTACAAAGTTTCTGGACATTGACTAATATAAAGAACAATTTGTTTTGGATCCCTAAGAACACCCTGATTTAATTAATGCAGACCTAATAAACCAAAACTTTCTTTGTCTTATTCATATAGAGTATTGCATGGTGAGTTCTTCAGCCAGTTTCCCTAGGTTTTATCCTAGGCATGTCACTTATAAACTTAGTGACCTTGGGGTAGTTATATTACCTCTCCCTGACTCTATTTCTGCAGCTTTAACATGAGAATAATAGTAATTCCTAATTCATAAAGTGCTTCTAAGAATAAATTAATGTATCCATGTAAAGGCTTAACATAGTACCTAAAATAAAGTACTCAATAAATGTTATTCAATGATGAATCATCATGCAAAAGTGAAGTTGTGTTTCTGTAACTGGCAAATAAAAACCTTGAGTTAATTTTAAAATGAAAGTAAAATTTTAAAAATTCTAATATAAACCCTTTTTAATGGGAAATAATTATCTTAGAACCATGAAAATAGATATAAGTAGGATCCTGGCTTTGCCATTTAATAAGTGGCTTTTTGTAAATTTATTTCACCTATTTGCAGCTGAGATTCCTCATCTATAAAATTGGTGTTGAAATAATAACTGCTTTGAGGATGAAATGAAAGTACCCAGTACAATGCTCAACACATAAGCAATCAAACAGCTCTTGTGATTATTCTGGAATAAGGAATGGGCATATTTAAAAAAGAGTTGAGGGGCGCCTGGGTGGCTCAGTCAGTTGACCGTCTGACTCTTGATTTTGTCTCAGGTCATGATCCCAGGGTCATGGGATTGAGCACTGCATCAGGCTCTGTGCTGATTCTATCTCTCTCGCACTCTGTCCCTCTCCCCTGCTCACACTCTCTCTAAAAAATAAAAATATAAATAAGAAAGAAAGAAAGAAAGAAAGAAAGAAAGAAAGAAAGAAAGAAGGAAGAGAGGAGGGTTTAGGAAAGTAGTGAAGAAAAGAACCCATAACAATAACCAGGGCTAAGATTAAGAACTAAGTAAATCAATCAGGCAGTATATGAAGGGATGGGGTGACTAAGCTGATGCCAACTCCCATGGTGACAGAATTGCCAAATAAAATGCAAGATGATCAGCTAAATTTGAATCTCAGATAAACCACAAACAATTAGTACGTCTGAGATATTGCATGAGACATACTAAAGAAGTATTGTTTATCTGAAATTTAAATCTGACTGGGTATTCTGTACTTTATTTGCTAAATCTAGTAATACTAACTGGGGGGGGGGGAATGCAATGGCCCCATTTGCAGAGGTTACCTAAGGATTGCACAGTTAAGTGGTCCAGAATCAAAGCCCAATTCCTGAAGTGGCAGCACTAAGTTAAGCCTTGTGGTGGGTGGATTAGGCAGCCATGTATCCAGACTCTTGCACAATACTCAGGAATCAGCAGGGAGATAAAACCTGGGGTTCTAGAACAGTATACTTCAGAACATAATCAGTGACTAGGAAGGGTGGGGGTAAGATCTGTCCCAAGTAAAGGTACTGGCAAGCAAGAAAAGCAAGGTAGAGAATGATAAGCCATGGTAATATTTTGTATCTGTAGGAAGAAAAGAGAGAGTGAAACTTGGCAGTATCAACCACAGTAACCATCAACACCAAAATGGGAAAGTAGCAGAAACCTAGCTCTGCAGGCTTGAACACAAGTGGGGCAGAGCAAGCAAGTTGGAGAATTAGGGAATGAGACCACTGACATGACCAAGTCTGGTCCCTGAGACCAATGAATCCTGGGTATGCCTGGGAGGAAGAAGGCTTGGGGAGTTCAGCTATTGTGAAGGGAAACCCAATCCCAAACTTGAGAATGCAAGTAAATTCTAAACCCCACAAAGCAGTGGGTAGTTATTATCTAACTTGCCAATGCTCAGACATGGGCAGATCTGAGCCTGGATAGTGGCATTAGTGGATTCAGCTACATTTTAAACACACATGTGGATGGTAATCACAGCCTATCAAAAGGGTGGGGTCAGGGAGGATGAGGGATGAGAAGACCCATTTGGCCTGAAAGTCACATTCATGTAACGTCTTAATTTGAGACCTTGGCATTATCTCCAGATGAGTTTAAATACTGTCACTGATACAAGACATTGTTTAACATTTTTTTCACTCCTTTTAAAATGTACAATTACTTTTTAAATGTACAATTCAGTGGCTTTTATTACATTCACAATGTTGTGGAAACCATTTCCACTGCCTAATTCTAGCACATTTTCATAACCACCAAAAGAAAATCAATACCTATTAGGAAGTCACTCTGTATAACTCAACCCCCGCCCCAGCCCCTGGCAACAACTAAGCTACTTTCTATGGATGTCCCTATTCTAAATATTACACATAAGTGGAATAATACAATATGTGGCCTTTCTATCTGGTCTCTTTCACTTAGCATAACATTTTCAAGGTTCATCCATGTTTTAGCAGGTGATCAGTATTTCACTCTTTTATGAATAAATAATATTTCATTGTAAGGAAAAATTATATTTGGGTTATCCATTTGTCATATGATGGACTTTGGGTGCTTATTTCTACTTTTTGGGGTTTTATGAATAATGCTGCTATGACTATTCATGTAAAAGTTTTTGTGTGGACATAGGTTTTTGTTTCTCTTGGGTATATACCCAGTTGTGGAATTAATGTGTCACATGGTAACTTACCTTATTGAGGAACTATTAACTTTTACTTTATAATATTCCCATGACCCTTCAAAAATGGAAATAATCTGAGACTTCTCAACCCTAAGAAATCCGATCCTTAACCAGTATTGACTACTGGGATGATCTTCAAGGTCCAATGAAAAGAACTATACCAATATAGTGCCACTTCCAAATGGGGCTTTATATAGTAACTATTACATGTCCCCTTCCCTTCTCCCCACACCTTCCTTCTTATTTCTATTCATTTTACGAAGATAGGGAGGTGTAAAATGGATCTTTATATGTCTTTCAGGTACACTATTTTCCAGGTTACAAAGCTTTTTTGACAGGAAATCACTACTATTCCCATTTGATACATTAGGAAACTGAGTCTCCAAGAGGTAAATTGACTTGTCAAATGTCCTGAAGTCAGTGAGTTGGTGATCTTGCATTAGGTGCTAAGGCTTTAGACACCTGGTCTAGGCTCCTTTTCACTGAAGTGTATGCCCTATAACACCCCTGGAAAAAGTGGAAGATCACTGATATGTTTGGGCTCATAAACTAAATCCAGATTGCCTCAACAATGTTGAAAGTTGATCTTTATGCCAAAAGGAAAAGAAATAAACATGGACAGAAATATACAAGGAATGCTTTTTTTCCCTGTGAGGATAGCATGATTGGGAATGACTTATCTCAAGGGAGCTATCCACTCCTCACCTGTAGAGTGTGAATCCACTGAGGGCCTGGTCTATGCTATGCCCTGAGATACAGAAGAGAAGGAGAAAGTCTGGCACTAAGGTGAAATGAGTGAGGTATTTGTCGGGAAGAATTTTAAGGGGATCCAAAAAAAAAAAAAAACCACATAGTAATCAAGATAAACAATATTTTTCTTGATTTTTGTTTTCAGAAAATTATAGATTCATATACAGTTGCAAAAATAATACAGCTAGGTCCTGTGTACGCTTTACTGTGTTTCCCCAATGGTAACTCTTGCAAAAATATAGTAAAATATCACAAAGAGGATATTGGCAATGATAGTCAAGATACAGAACATTTTCGCCACTGCAAGGATCCCTCACATTGCTCTTTTATAGCTACACCCACTTCCCTCTTACCACCATCCCCTTTCTAAACTCTGACAGCAATTAATTTGTTCTCTACCTCTATAATTTCAAGAATGTTACATAATCTTATAGTAACTTTTGGACATTGGCTTTCATTCAGCATAATTATGTTTTTATTGCTGAGTAATATTCCACGGTTGAACATACCACAGCTTGTTTAAACCTTCATGTGTTGAAAACATCTGGTTTATTTCCAGTTTTAGGCTATTAAAAATAAAATGGCTATAAATATATGGATTTGGTATAAACATAAGTTTTCTTTTTTTGTAAGATAAATGCCTAAGAGTGCATTTACTGGGTTGTATTATAGTTACATGTTCCCTTTTTAAAAAAGAAACTTCCAAACTGTTTTCCAGAATAGCCGTACCATTTTACTTGTTCACCAGCAATATATGAATGATCCAGTTTCTCTGAATCCTTGCCAACATTTGGTATTATCACCATTTTTTTAATCTTAGACTTTATGATCGGTATGTAGCAATATCTCATTGTGGTCTTAATTTATACTTCCCAAATGGCTAATGATATTGAATATCTTTTTGTGTACTTAATTGCATCTGTATATCCTCTTCTGTGACATGTTTCTTCATATCTTTTGCCCATTTTCTAATCAGATTAGGTGTTTTCTTCCTGTTAAAATTTGAGGGTTCCTTATATATCCTAGGTGCTAGTCCTTTGTTGAGTATGTGGCTTTCAAATATTTTCTTACAGTTTACAGCTTGTCTTTTCATCTTCTTTCAAGATAAAAAGAATAAATAAAGTCCAATTTATCAATTTCTCCTTTTATGGATTATGCTTTGGTGTAAATCTAAGAATTATTTGCCCAGCCCTAGATTCCAAGGATTTTCTCTTGTTTTTCTTTCCTAAAATTTTATAATTTTACATTTTACATTTAATTCACTCATCAATTTTGAGTTAATTTTTGCATAAGATGTGAGGTTTAGGTCAAGATTAATTTTTTTCCAACAGATATCCACTTAGTCCAGCATCATTTATTGAAAAGACCATCCTTCTTCCACTGAAATGCTTTTGTACCTTTGCCAAAAATAAGTTTTCATATATTTGTGTGGGTCTATTTCTAGGCTCTTATTCTATTCTATTGATTTCTGTGTTTATCCCTCTACCAATCAGTATTAATTACTATAGCTATATAATAAATATTGAAAGAGGTTAAAATGATTTGTTTCACTTTAGTCATTTCTTTCAAAATTGCTGTTAGCTATTCCTGTTACTTTGTTTTTCCTTATCAATTTTAGAATTATCTTGTCTCCAGCTACCTCAATTTTTTTTTCTGTATTTTGGTATCAACTGCATTAAACTTATAAGTCAATTTGGAAAGAATCAGCATTTTGACCCAGTGTTGATCATTAGGGTCTTGCCTTTTTCTTTATGCTTAATTTGCTGCCCAGGTCACTAATCCCTCTACCACAGAGACCAGCTTTTATCTCACAGAAAAGTGTATCTACCTTCTTCCATTGCTTCCATATCAGAGCTAACTGATGTCTGGTGGCTGGAGTCCTTGCTTCTATGGACACACTATCCTGGAGGCAGTTTCCTGCTGGGATCTTCCAAATATGTACTCCCTTGGGGCCTTCTTGCTCTGTATCTCCTGCCTGTTGGGATACTCCTGTTAATTCATGTCACACTCCAACAAACTCTCTGGTCTGTGGCTTGTCAGTTAATGTTACTAGTCCAGCTTTTTATGTAGGGCCTGAGTCTTCCCCAAACAGTCATCTAACACCAACATGAATATGTGGTAGCAGGGGAATGGGGAAAATTCTTGGTCCTGGATTCTGCAAGGATCCCTCACATTGCAGAATTCTGGCCCCCTTAATCCTTATCTGACCCTCCACTGCTAACAGGACCCTGCCTAGCAGGGCTTCTAGCTTGGGACTGGAAGATTTATAGTCTAAAAAGGCACTTTGGCAAAGCTGTTTTTGACAAGTAAAAGATAAGCATGTTTATCTTAGTAGCACTTGTTTTCTTGTTGCATTTCTTTGGTCTTCAGCCAGGTCCTGCTTACTCTGATCCTCAGTTTCCATATCTTTAAAATAAGGACAAATAGGACTAAATTACTAGTTTTCAAAATCCAGTATTTTTTTAAGCAACAGAGAATTATGTTGAAAAATCTCTTTCATGAAAACCCCAAAATTGAAAACAATACCAGCTAAGCTCTAGTTTAACCAGGAGTGCAGTGGCTCCCCTTTACTCTAAATTTTGGGGCTCTCTTAAACCCAATTTGAAAACCATTGATCTAGCTGATTTCTGAGAGGCCTTTGGAGAAATGCTATTCATTAGCCTTTGTGTGTTAAATAAACCAAATAAGTAACAGGATCAAGAGGGGGAGAAATGTTGAGTCATTCTTTATTCAAGATGTGTTGGTTTAGAGGGCCATGGGTTCTAGGAACATGCATGCCAGTTGCTTACCAGAGGGATATTGATTCAAGCTTTCGAATGGTGCCTGAAACAGATCCAACTCTCATAATATTTGTCTGGGAAAACTCTCCTGAATCTCCCATTTGGAGTTCCTTAGTCTTTCTATATGATCCCAGAGTATGCTATCAACTTCTTCCTTATAACACAAATCACAATGTATTGCTATTGTTTGTTTACCAGCCCATCTCAAATTAGGCTATGAACTTCCTGAAAGTAGGAACTGCCCTTATTTCTCTGGACCTCCAGCCCTTAGAATAACACCTAAAATGGAGAGCTTATTCAATAAACATTTGTTGAAGTGAAATGTTGGATCAAGAAAAAAAAATGTTTCTTGAATTCTTTTGTTCCATCCTTGAATACCTTCTTTCCCTCCAAGAAACCCAAATCATCCAAATCATTCTCCAGAAAGCTTATCTAAACTTAAAGAAAGCAAACTATATTAATTATTTAGTCTTCCATAGAGCCAGAATATTGATTTTTAATCTGATTTATGATAAAGTTGAGATGCATTTTTATGTGCCAATGTGCTATATATGTAGGGTTCACCTAACATTATTTGGTTAATACCAAATAATAGATCAATACCAAATAGATCATGTAATCAATGTGTATGGTACATTAATGGCCATTTTATAAGACCAGGAACATAATTTCCCTACTTTTTTAAAGTTTATTATTTATTTTTGAGAGAAAAAGAGAGGGGGAGACGGAGAGAGGGAGAGAGAGAATGGGGGGGCAGAAAGAGAGGGAGAGCAGGCTCTGTACTGTCAGCATGGAGCCCACTGCAGGGCTCAATTTCACAAATTGTGAGATCATGACCTGAGCCAAAATCAAAAGTTATTTAGATGGTTAACTGACTGAGCCACCCAGGTGCCCCCCTATAATATCCCTATTTTTAAATAATGTCAGAAATTTAAATATTTTGTATTTTCAATTTTATGACAGATTGGTGACCACATCATTAGTGTACTTATTTGGCATTTTCATTCCTAAGCAGATAGGCACAATCCTTCCTTTCAATCCTTAGTATTTAGAGGGTAATTGGAATCTGACTGGTGGGAGAGCTAGGTTGTCAATGGTGGTAAATAAAAGGGTGAAAAGTTTATTGAAAAATATTCATCTTAATATAATAGCAAATATTTCTATATTGCTTACTGGTTTCAAGCCAGTTCCAAATATTAACTCAAGTTAATTCTCATTGCAACTCTGAAAGGTAGTTATAATGACTATCATACTCATTTTCCAGATTAGAAGAACAAAATTCAGAGAAAATAAGTGATTTGTCCATAAGTCAAACAGCTAAACATACTGGAGCACAGACATGCAGCCTAACTGGAGAGTCTGGGTGTCTCACCAGTGTGCATACCACCACTGTGCTAAGAAAGGAAAGGATTTATGGGGCAGTCAAGCTGGGGCCTATGCAAGGGGATTTTGAAAATTCAGGGAAAAGATATTTGCCTTTTCACTTATCTCCCAATCTACTTACTTAAACATGCCTGATGTTTCATTTATTGAGATTCATTCCTTTCACTTAAGATTTGGTCTGCTGTTCATAATGCAACCAACCCATTGGTGAGGTAACACTAAGACTTAGGAGTTATTTTTATTTTCCTAGTCTGTTTTTAGTTTTATGAATATCACTTTGTATTGTATAGCTTCAATCTTTAAATAGTTAAATCTGTCCATATTTACCTTTGGGGTTGTTTCTCTGTCATGGTGGATTTACAAGTTATCATCCCTCTAAGCCTCTACTATAATTAAAGCCCTATATTAAGGGGAAGACAATGACTCCAACCTTCACATAATGTGCTCCCCTGTCCATTTTGAGGTCTCTAAACCTCTATCATTGTTTTCTTAAGAAAAACTATTTATCATTTTTTATGTTCTTCTCCTACTTCTGTTCACTAAATTGTCTCCAAATTTGGGGACACAAAGTGACTCTGAGAATTAGGAGAAGTGGAGAGGACAGTAAAAGGTATTAACAGTGAATGCCTACTGTATTTCAGCCATTGTGCAGGGTGCTTTTTCATACCTTATCTTTTTTTTTTCATTTAATCCTTAAACATCTGTATGAGGGGGAGGAGGAACCTATGGGTGCTTTCAAGATGCCCCAAACTGGAAAAAAATGTGATTCAGCCCTTCTAGAAGCCCAGCTACATACTTGGTCCTGGAGATACAAAGCAGGCACTTAGTAATAGGGCCTGAAGGTCATTTGAGCTAGACATAGGGTCTGGTCTTCCTCAAAGAGGTAAGAATTGAAGGAAGAAGGAGGGGTGTTGTCAGTTCTCTAAGGGAGAAAGCAGAAGAAAAAGAAGAAATTTGATGTCAATACCTTGGGAATAGCTTCTATTTTGAAGTAATGGGGAAGAAAAGAAGCAAAGGAGGAGAAATTCACTCAGAGAAAAAGGCAGTAAGAGCAGTGCTGTGGCTTGAAAGCCAAGGCAAGGAAGGCCATTTCTATATGATGTCACTCTGAGAACATGGCTCTGACCATCTCTCTGGGAAGCAACAACAGATAGAGCCTAGCAACAAGCCTGCTGTTCTGCTACCATAGAAGCTAAATGAGTACTGTGACAGGTTCCAGCAAAAATGAGACATAGATGAAAGCATTTAGTAGAACAGCAAACATATTAACACATAGGTGAACACACATCTTGGAAAGTCCTGACCATTACGAGCTTATGTGTTCATGGGGATATCTAAAAAGTCAGAAAAGTTACAAATATAATTATCTACTTCCTTTGTCTACCCATTAATTCTCAAGGATACTCATTTACAACATCGTGGAATCCCAGAGAGACTGACCTAGAATACCAGACCAACTAGTCTAACCCCTTTGTGTTAGAAATGTTGGAATGGAAGTACAGAGAAGGTAACAGACCTGCATAGGTCACACAGAGAGTCAATGGCAAAGCTGGGCATAGATGCCAGTTCTCTTGCCTCCTTCTCTCATTTGTGTGGTTCTGAGTAAATGAGAAACAGTGAGGAAAGGATTGTTGGCAAATATTCCCAGTAAGTTGATGAATTTTTAAAAGTATATGTGGTAGAAAATAGAATCTCGGAATGTCAGTACTAGAGCAGGCCCTGGAGTTCCTCATCTAGTGTGATAATATTTTACAAATGAGAAAACTGAGACCCAGAAAGGGCTCGGCTGCTTAGTGGTGCAGCCAGTCCCTCAACACAGCTCTCCTGCTTCCTTAGCCTGCCTCTTCATGGAAGCTGATCCATACAGATTTAGAAAACCTGCATACATTTAAGAAATAAATACAACAGGGGCGCCTGGGTGGCTCAGTTGGTTAAGCGTCTGACTTCGGCTCAGGTCATGATCTTGCAGTCAGTGAGTTCGAGCCCCACGTCAGGCTCTGTGCTGACAGCTCAGAGCCTGGAGCCTGCTTCAGATTCTGTGTCTCCCTCTCTCTCTGCCCTCCCCTGCTCATGCTCTCTCTCTCTCAAAAATAAATAAACATTAAAAAAATAAAAATAAATAAATACAACAAAAGCAATTGTTCACATGATTTTTCGCCTCTCCTGATCAGAATGCAAGTACTGTGGGAACAAGTACATAAGGAGAAAGTTCAAGGAAATGAGAGAATGACTGGATCCTTTAGAACAGGATAAACAGGAAAGAGCAAGGGCATATGGCTTAAATGACTCAAATCTACTGGCAGTTGGGGGGGGGTGGATGACACAGGGAAATAAACAAGAGAGGACCCTAGGTTCACATTTTGTTGGGCTTAGAAAATGGGGCTTTTAAGTATCAATCCTCTGTTAGATATTTTCTTTTAAGTTCCAGGGTATATTAGAGAGTGCCATCTTATCACTTTAGACTAAAACCTAGTAGGGGAAGGGACTTTGAATCCAAAGTCATAGACTCAGCAGTCAATCTTCTCTCTTGAGTTCTGGAGGAAGCTGATGAATGTTTACTAAGAAAATTTAGTAAGTGTACTCTAGGCTACTTTTATAATAGGGTTTTTCACAATATGGTTTACAGATTTGGAGTGGGCCTTCCCTACTCTGACAGCATTTTTTGTATACCCTGCACTTTCATTTGGGGGATTTAGGTCAGTGCCATTGGGTAGGCAAGAAAGGTTAGAGGAAGAAGATAGTTTAATGACACAAAGCCATCAATAGCAAGAATCAGGGTGCCTGAATGGCTCAGTCGGTTAAATATCCGACTTCAGCTCAGGTCATGATCTCATGGTTCGTGGGTTCAAGACCTGCATCTGGCTCTGTGCTGACAGCTCAGAGCTTTTCTGTGTCTCTCCCCTCTCTGCCCCTCTCCCATTCATGCTCTCTCTCTCTCTGTCTCTCTCTCAAAAATGAATAACTGTTTAAAAACTAAAAAAAAAAAAAAATAGCAAGAATCTCAGATGAGACATTGCCTGATAATACCTAGTATAATCCATGTAGGCAGATGCAAATTATATGCTAATTACCCACAGTTCCCATCTCCTAAGGGAATCTTAAGTAAGTCTTCAATTACTAACCCCCACACATTATAAGAATTATTAGGCCAGATTAAATGAAAAGATGGAGAATATAAAAATTTCTGGAAGACTGTGAAAATGGGACTGCTTATGTCTGCTCCCAAATTACTGGTTGACCACAGGCAGGTCAATTACCATTTCTGATCTTCAGATTGTCCATATGCCACATGTGGGAGCCCTTCTAACTAACACCCTATGGTTGTCTTCCATTCTTCCCTATCTCAATGAATGGCACTACCTTATTGTCCAGTCTAAAACTCCAGGAGTCATTTTAGATGCCCTGTCTTTCTCTCCATACTTATTCATCCAACCAGTGAGCAAACCATACCAGTTCTGGATCCAATAATATGTTTCCAGTCAGTCTGGTTTTCTTCACATTCACTGTTACTAACCCAGTGCAAGCCACCATCATCTATTTCCTGGATAACTGCAATAGCCCTTCACTAGTTTTCCTGCTTCTACTCTTGACCCAGTACAATCTGTTATTCTCATAGCAGTCAGAGTGATCTTTAAAATTAGATCATGGTGCCTGGATGGCTTGGTCACTTAAGTGTCGAGTGTCGGCTCAAGTCATGATCTCACAGTTCATGGGTTTGAGCCCTGTGTCAGGCTCTGTGCTGACAGCTCAGAACCTGGAACCTGCTTCAGATTATGTGTCTCTCTCTCTGTGTGTGCCCCTCCCCTGCTCACACTCTGTCTCTCTCTCTCTCAAAAATAAATAAACATTAACAAATTATTTAAAAAATACTAGATCATGTTACTCCATTACTTTAAACCCTCAATGGATGCCATTGTAATTAGAATAAAATCCAAATTTTCACTAGGGTTTATAAGATATTGTCTCTGCCCATCTCCTCAATCTACTACTGTTCCCCTCAATCAGCCAGAATCCTACCTACTTTCTTTCACTGCTCAAGCATGTTTCTGCCTCAGGACCATTACACTGGCTGTTCCCTCTGCCTGGAATACTCTTTCTCCAGATCATTGCATTACTGATTCCTTTTCAGGTCTCTACTCCAATGCAGAGACTTCCCTGGCGATCCTATCTAAAATATCCTCCCTTCTGCCAATACTATAATTCCATTATCCTATTTTAGTTTGTTTATTGGCTTTATCTTCACCTAAAATTATCATATTTATTTACTTTTTCTTTTCTGTGATTATCGTCTGGCTCCTCTCACTAGAACGCAAATTTCATGAGGCCAGGAATCTTAGGGAAGCAACAGAACATAGTGGTTAGGGGTATGGCTTCCAGAGATAGACTATCTAAATTCAGATCTCAGTTCTGCCACTTATTAGTTGAGTGACTCCGGTAAAGTTATCTATTCTCTATGCCTTATAGCTTCCTTTCTATATAATGGGTATAATAACAGAAATATTTCTTTGAGTCATTTCAAAAAATAATCTGAATTAATACATGCAAAACACTATATCCTCAGTACCTAGAAGAGTGTCTGGCATGTAGTAGGTGCCCAAGAAATATTTGCATGAACAAATCCTGCTCCTTCCCTCCTTTTCTGCTTAGTTTCCTTTGGGAAGCTTTTCTTTGACTATAACCTTGCCCTCTGCCCAGGACTAAGTTTATTCTCCTGTTATGTGTACTCATAGAACCCAGACTTCTTCCAATCCTTAATTTCTGGGTATAGCCATATATTTATGTATAATCTTTGTAATATAACTGGTCGCTCCAAATAAACTGCAAGCTTGCTGAGGGCAGAGCCTATGGACTGTTTTTTCTATGGGATCTCTGCTGCAGAGCATAGTGCCTGACATAATAGGTACACAATGAATAGTTTTTAGGCAAGTGACCCAAAAACTTTGGCTAATTTTTCTCTTAGAAATGATAATTAAGAAACATGGTTTGATAAATTTAATAAGTACTTTGCAGCACTTTTTGAAAGGCAATTGCATCTCTGCCTCCTCTCTTAGTTTTCAGTTCACTATTGAAGCACAGGAAAAGATATATGAATTCAAACATTTTGGCCTCTACTCCTTAAATCTTGATCTATTTCCTGAAAGTATCATGTCTATAAGCAACTGGCTGGCTTCTCCTTTACTAATTCCTTGCATTTTAATGGTATTCACCCCAACATTCCTTGCCCTCCTTACCTGTTTCTTAGCAATAAGGACAATGCTGGTCCTGATAGGATTAAGATTTTTTCCCACCACCTCAAAGCAATCAGTTTTTCTAGTAAAAAATGCATTAGAACTCACTGCTAGCACAGCTACTAAATATTCTCTCATCCATTACAAACTTCTAATCAATCGAGAGTTATTGAACACTTACTATAAGAATACTACCAGCTTGGCTTGAATATTGTTTGAAGTACTGCTTCAGGAAAAAGGGCAGAAGGCTATAATTTCTATTTCCCTTTCTTATATATAACATTTTCCTTCCTCTCCTAACTAGCCTGGTTTCTTATAACTCAGTAAAGAGTAGGTGAGACACCTGTTATGAAAGAGATCAAGAAGTCAAGATAAACTCATAGAAGCTAAAAGGCTTATGAACTGTTTCCTTAATTGGACACCTTGGTTGTTACAAATAGAACAAACCTTCCAAACTCTAGGTGCTCCCAAGATTCCTTCTCTTAAATTAATTGTCATCTTCTTTTAATGTCTATGGATTGGGATCATATGACACATTTGGCCCTATGTAGGTCCCCTGTATTGGAGTATACTATCTGGCTGAAGTAACAGAGACATTTGGATTCCATGGGAAACGCAGCAGCTTGATACTGGCAGTGTGGGGCTACAGGAAGAGCACAAGGCCCTGCGTTAAGAGTGCTGTTTCTTTGTCAGACGGAATGAGTGCCTTTGGAGAAGTCTTTTGTCTCTCTTGGCCTATTTCATCATCTGTGAAATAGGGTTTTGGTGAGGCTTTAAAGACAAGATACTTGCAAAATTACTTTCAAAATCAGACTGTAAAGCTACTAACATATTTAATTTAAACAGAGGCAAAGCTAGACCCTTACCAGATATGTGAACACAATGTGAGGTAAAGATTCTAAGAGTATATGGATAGTGGAAGAAGAAACATTAGTTTTAAAACCTCATAGGAAATTCCTAAATTGCTTCCCACACATCACCATACACACCCTCCATTTCTCCTCAAACCGGAGTTAACCCATAAAGCAATTTAAGTTTGACACAAATATATACATCTAAGACCCCATTTTACTTTTGATCTCCATATTTTTCCATACATATTCCCTTCCTTAATCTACAACTAACTTGGTTCAACCTGAGTCCAGGCTCTAGCTTTGTAATTTACTGTGTGGCCTTGGGCCAAGACACTTTCCCTATATGAGTCAGTTTTTTTCCTTGTGAAAGGAGATAAATCTACTTACCACCTTCATAGTGGTTGTGAGGATGAAATGAGGGACTGTACATGCAGCTCCCAGCACAGTAGCTGATACGTGTCAGACACTTACACAGACTTGTCCCTTTGCCCTCCTCTTCTAGGACATGGCTTGGCCCAATTCTTGCCTCAGGACTCTATGGTAGGGTAGCTCAGACCCACAGTCTTTGTGACCAATTAATTCAATGTCTTCAAATGCTTGCTAGTGGCATTATATGACGGGAATCTTCAAGGCCATCAAGAAAGAATTAGACTAGACACCATGGAGAATTTCCTGGTTGTGAAAGGTATTTCTGGGATCCAAAGAAGAGAAGGGCTTCAATTTTTTTCCCTATAGAATTTCTGAAAAAATCAATGTGGACGTTCAGAATGTCCTGAGATTATATTCCACTAACTTTTCTCTAGCGGCTAAAAATTACCAAGCCTTATGTTCAGTACTATTGGGATGATCTCATTGAGTACTCACAACAAGCCTTTGAAGTGGGGCTAAATAGGTTCATTTTTCAAATAAGAAAACTGAGGCTCAGAAAAAGAAAGGGCAAGCTCAATCAGAGAGAGCTCTGTTTCACCTTTAGTTGGGAGTGAGCCAAAGTCCTCTTTTTGTAAAGAGACTCTCTGGCCCAGTCTGTGCTCTGGAAGTAACTATTTCTTACAAGCTCTCATCTCCTCCAAATCATTTTCCACTTGGCTTCTAGAGTCACCTCCCTAAGACAGCCCTCCAATCTTATCACTCCCATGCTTTGAAACATAAAATAATTTGGCATTATTTGGCACACAGTAAGCACTTAATAAATGTATATTGAATAAATGTGTGCCTATATGATTAAGTCCAAACTCTTCAGTGTGACATTAAAGGTCTTTCATATTCTGGCTCCATGCCACCTTTTCTACATACTTTTCCCACACTTCTCTTTCCCTTGTCCACAGCCCATATATGAACATTATACTTCAGACACCGTGGTCCACTTGTCCTTTCCTTTATATATGTGTTGTGCCTTCTCCTGGAAAGTCTATCCTCCCCAGTGGTCTGGCAAATTCTCAGTCACCTTTGGAGACCTATTTACATCTTTTCCACTCAGGTTACACCTTATCCATTCCTGTATTATGATAGAACACGGCACTGTAATAAATGGGTCACCTTACAGTCTCTCCTGCTCCTCAAAGCCAAGGACTTATTTTTATTTATTTTTGCCTCACCCAGTAACTCCCCCAGTACTTCCTTCATTGACTGGCACAATCTGAGCTCGGTAACAGTTTGCAGGATGGATTGAAGGCTGGAAGGAACTAGTCACTCCCCCATTCCCCCAGATTTAGCAGCTACTCCCTCCACCCCAGCCTCTTCTCCAACCCCACCCTCCCGCATCTCCATCTGAATGCCAAAACCACTAATTCCCTAGCAGCCATTCGAACACTCAGCATCCCAAAAGAGAATTCTGCAGGGTTTCTCTGCAGCCCCAAAGCGTCCACTAATTAGCGACTCCTGGTTACCTTTGGGGGTGAGTTGGCGTAAGGGCCCCTGGAGGGGTGTGAGTGAGTACGTATTTTCTCTCTCCAGTTGCCTTCTGGGGTATTTGTTCCCCATGTTTTCCGCATGGGCCAGATGAACATCCCAGTTCGCTTGAATACCTCACAACCTTTGACATAATTATCTATGACAAATTGATTTAAAATGTGGCTGCAGGAAACGAAATAGGCATGTCTCGCTAGACCTTCTGGGAGTTGTAGTCTCGCTGGTCCTTGCGCTGCCTGGCTTCTTCTGGAGCTGAAGACTACAGCTCCCAGGCCTGCTCAGAATCCCTACCGCACAGGCTCAGAGCCCCAAGCCGGGAGGAGGTGGTTACGTTGTGTCTATTGTATCCCTGGGCTTGTGTGTTTGTACATTTCTCGGGACGTGAAACTGAGAGTGAAAAAAAAGCATGGCAGATGAACAAGAAATCATGTGCAAATTGGAAAGCATTAAAGAGATCAGGTAAGTGGAACATTGCAGCGCCCCTAAGATCCCCTGGAAGCCCCTAAATCCCCCGCTGCGGGAGGGAGCTGAGTTACCTACGGAAAGTATCTATTGTTAAGCTACTTGTGGAGAGGGGCGGGAAAGGAACCCATGCACGGAATTCAAGGATGGAAGGGAGGCTGGAAAGTGTCGGAACTGAGACTAGCAGAGACAGTGACCAGAGACGTGCCAGTGTCATAGAGAAAGCCAGATGGAGACACAAGGGAGTTGGGGGAGGGGGGGTGTTGGTTCCAAGACAGCTTTTTTCATCTTGGGATGGGAGTTGAGGGACAGCATACTTAAATCCATTATTTTTTTAGTGTTTGTTGGCTCCAGGGTGCATTTGGCTCCTTGCTCTTTCAGAGTCGAGAGGTTTGTGGGTTTTGTTTGTTTGTTTTTATTTCATTTTGTTTTGTTTTGTTTTCAGTCTCCTGATCAACTTCAGGACCTGGAGCTCAGGCTAGCCTTTTGAGAGCAAGGTCCAGCGCATTGGGGCTTGTGGTGGCTGCCAGGGACTGAGAGTTGGGGGTGCGGAGGTATCTGGCAGGCTGGGACTGGGAGGATGGCAAGCACTCAAGCACTGGCGAGTGTGTCTTTTTTGCACTCACAACACTCACCGCCTTCTTCCTCTCCTACCTGGTGCTCCATAAGGGGGATGGGAGCAATGGAGACTGGGCTAGTGGTGGGTATGCCAGAAGGTGGGAGCTCAACTGCAGTTCTAAGACTCCAGAGGTGTACGGTAGGCAAGCAAATTTGGAGTTGACTGTGTCCTGACCCCTTCCCTCCAGGAGCAGCAAGGCAATGATGTCCTTGCTCAGAACACAATATCACCTGGCAAGTGGAATCCTGGGCTTTCCTGCACCTATTATGCTTTGCCAGAATCACACCCCTTTGCCCACTCCAGCTTAGCCTGGGTTGGGCAGTCTCTCTTTAGTGTTTTCACAGAACCTGGAGAAAAGCGGGGCAGGGGTGGATATCAAGTATGTCTCTTTAAGAAATAAGACTTTGGACCAAAAGATTTAACCCTTGGATGAATGCTTTAGGGGAGACTCATGCATATAGGTGGTGTAGGGAAGCAAATGAGCTTTTTTGTCCTTTGGAGGGTTTGTATTTCTACTTCCACAGGGGTGTGAAGGGAAGGGAACTATTATTTATTGAGCACCTGGTGTGCCAAGTTACTGATCCACTATTGCTTATTTCAGCAAGAGTCCAGAGAGCTTCCTACATCTCTTTTACAACTGGGAAAATGGAAGCTCAGAACATTTAAGTAACTTTCCCAGAGCCAAACAGCTTGAAAATGCCAGATTTTGACAGGAACCCATTCCATTTGTGTGCAGAAGCTCTGGTTTTCCCACTCTATCCTATGGAGGGTCTAGGAAAGGCTTGAGAGGAGGGTTATGTTGCAGTTTTTTCTGCAAAATTATAAGAAGATAGGGAGTGAGATACTTTGGTGTGTCATAAGGCCAGCTATCTACAGCTAATAAGAATCTTAGGCCTGCAAGTGAAGGGCCTAGACTTTTACTCTTATTGGACTTTAAAGAAACTTCTTCCCATCCCCCAAATAAGAAATAATTGAAAACAAGGGAAGTAACTCCTCCCAGTGGAGAACACATGGGGAACCTCTACCCTTACCAGTATAAACCAGGCATCCCCAGCTGGGATGGGTATATCAGAGGCCTACAGAGAAGGCTGAAGTCCCACCAGCAACCAGCAGTAACAAGGAGACCCTTGCAAACCTGGCAGTCAACCAGGGACCCACTGGAGAACCTGGACTTATAATGATGACTTCCTGCAAAACAAAACAAAAACATGTCAGGTCTGCAAAATCAAAAGATTTAAAAGAGATCTAGTGTCCAAATTTAATTTTTAGAGAAATCACTTGCCATACCAAGATTATCAACTTAAATGACAAGAGAAAGTAAATGCATGCCAACATTGAGATGACACAGGTGTTAGAATTATCTTGCAAGGATTTTTTAAAAATATAATCTATTGTCAAATTGACTTCCATACAATACCCAGTGCTCATCTCAACAAGAATTTTAAAGTAGCTATCATAAAAATGATACACTAAGCGATTGCAACACAGTTAAATTTTGAAATTGAATATCTCAACATATAGATAGAAAGTCTCAGCAAGGATATATAATACATAAAGGAGAACCAAACAAATTTGTGAACTGAAAAATATTATATATATAATATTTATATATATAAATATTTTATATATATACACACATACATATTGGGGGCATACACATCTAGAATTGTTATATTTTCTTGGTGGCATGACCCTGTCATTATGTAATATCCTACTCTGTTCCTTTGTTCTGAAATCTGCTTTATCTGTTTTAACAGAGTCACTCCTGGATTCTTTTAATTCAAGTTTCCATGTTATCTTTTCCTCTCTTTTTACTCTCATGCTACCTATATCATTATATTTGAAGTGTATTTTTTAATAGACAGCATATGGTTTGATCATTTTTTAAAATCTACTTTAAATTGTATACGTATATACAAATACACACACATACACACACACACACACACACACACACACATTGAGTGGATGGGCTCCACAGAAAGATGGGGAAGACAGAGGAAAAAATCAGACAACTTACACATCAAACTATAGAAATCACAATCCAAACAAAGGAAAATCAGATTCCAAAAAATAAGAAAAAAGAAAGACTTAAGCACACCCTCCAGACCTGTGGGACTATAAAAAAAGATCTAACATCTATGTCAACAGAATCTCAGAAAGAGAGGAGAAAAAAGGACTATGAAAGTACTTGAAGAAATACTGGCTAAAACTTCCCAAATTGAGCAAAGGAGTTGAACCTCCAGATTCAACAAGCTAAGCAAACACTGTCAGGATAAATGTGAAGAAATTCACACCAAGATACATAATAATCAAACTTCTGAAAACAAAAGGCAAAGAAAAGATCTAGGAAGTAACCAAAAAGAAACAACACCTTACCTATACATTCAGGGGAAAAAAATTAGAAGACAATGGATTTCTCATCAGACACTGACCAGACCCTAGTGGGAACTGGCACAACATTTTCCAAGTGCTAAAGGAAGAGAATCATGAATCCTGAATGAAATCCCGAATGAAACCCAAAATCTTGTGTCCAGTTATAATAACCTACATAAATAAAAGGATTAATTAAGACATTCTAAATTGAAGCAGGGAGTTTATCAGTAGGAAGTCTACCTTATAAGAATGACTAATGACTAAAGTAGGTTCTTTGAATACAAAATAAACAATAAAAGGACTCTTGTAAGGAGGAACACAGCTAAAACATGGGTAAATACAAGAAAAGTTTTTTTCTCTTGAGTTGTCTGAATTATGTTTGATGATTGGATTGAAATTTATCTCCTTGTCTCATATAGTTCTCAGTGTACATAGAGGAAATGTTTAAGACATTCATGTCACAAATAGGGGAGTGTAAAGGGATGTAAAAGTGGGGTGAGGTTTGTATATTTCACTTGAGCTGATAACAATGATGGCATCAAATGACTGTGATAAATTATGTATACATAATGTAATAATGAAAGGAAACACTAAAAAAGCTATACAAAGAGATACACTCAAAAACATTATAGATAAATCAAAATGGAATTTAAAAAAATGTTCAAGGGGCGCCTGGGTAACTCCCAACTTCAGCTCAGGTAATGGTCTTGCAGTTCATGGGCTCAAGCCCCGTGTTCGGCTCTGTGCTGACAGCTCAAAACATGGTGTCTGCTCCAGATTTTGTATCCCCCTTTCTCTGCCCCTACCTTGCTCATACTCTGTCTCTCTCTCTCTCTCTCAAAAATAAATAAACATTTAAAAAAAATGTTCAAGTCACCCACAGGAAAGCAGGACAAAGAAGAAGAAAAAAAAAACTAAAACCAGAGAGAACAAACAGATAATACAAAATAAAATGGCAGGCTTAGACTTAACATAGCAATAATCATGTGCATATAAATAGTCTAAATACACCAATTAAAAACAGACTTAAAAAATGATACAACCACATGCTGTCTATAAAAAATGCAATTCAAATATAATGATATAGGTAAGCTGACAGTAAAAGGAGGGGAAAAGTTACCATGGAAACTTGAATTAAAAGAAACCAGGCATGGCTATGTTACTGTCAGATAAAGTAGATTACAGAGCAAAGAAATCCCAGGAACAGAATGGGATATTACATAGTGAGAAAGGTCAAGCCACCAAGAAGATATAATAATTCTAGGTGGGTCTGCCCCCCAAATCATTTAAATTAGTTTGCTTTTGACAATTTTACAGTAATCTACAAAGGTTACATCACTTGGTTTAAGAATTTAAAGTGGGGAAAGTACTAAAAATACATACTTGATGTTCACACATAGACAGGTAAACATATATGGGAGGTGGAGAGAAGAAGGGAACAAAAGAAGGGGTAGAAGGAACTGGAGAAAGGAACTAACATTTGTTGATCACCTAATTTCAAACTCTTGGCCCATTTAATATTCAATCTTCCTATTGGAAATCTGTGGTAGGAATTATTATCCCCATTTTACAGTAAGGATACTGAGGCTCAGAGAGGTTAGGTAACCTATCTATGTTCACACAACTAAGAAAGGGAAAGAATATATCCTATTCACATGGCATATGCATTTCAAAAAATGCTGATAATCTGATTAACCATTATCCAGGTCTTCAACTACTCTATTCTCAAATCCCTTGTACGTATGAGCAGAGCAGCCTATTTCTGTTAAAAACTAACAGTAGTGTTGCTTCTGAGCGAAGTAGCAGTGATGATGGCAAGCAACATCAATAAAAGACCTGATTAAGACAAACTGGAAGCTAGACAGACCCCCCCCCACCTCCAGGCCGAGGCCCATAAAGAAGCACATTCATACTCAGTGCTCATGACTACCAATGGCAGAATTTGAAATGGGAAATGTCTCAGGAATAGTTCTTCCACCACAGACCATTCCTCACTCCTGACTCTGACCATGTGCCCAGCCCTGTCTTTCCTCCCAATCCCAACCACACTGCAACACTGTGCTCCAGACCACAGGCCCCAAATCTTACATTGGTCTATTTTTCTCACCCATTCTTTAGGCTTTCAAGTGGACATGAAAAAGCATGCAGATATGTGGAAAGGGGAAGAGGGGAATAGAACAAAAGAAGGGAGATAGAAAAGGGAAGAAAAGAAATTATGAGGCAGAGAAAGTGAGTGCAATCACCACTAGATGAACCAGAGCGTACTAATACGTCTTTGACATGCCCATTCCATTCATGCACACACATTATACTCTCCCATGCACACATACCTATACACAATGAGCTTTCGCACTTAAAAAAAGGAAGAAAAAATTTGCAAGTATATACACATATACCTCATTTTATTGTGTTTTGCAGATAGTGCATTTTTTTTTTTTTTTTTACAAATTGAAGGTTTGTGTCAACGCTGCATCAAGCAAGATTTTGGGTGCCATTTTTCCTACATTTGCTCACTTCATGTCTCCATGTCACATTTTGGTAATTCTTGTAAAATTTCAAAATTTTCACTATTATTATACTTCTTGTGGTGATCTGTGGTCAGAGATCTTTGATGTATTATTGTAATTGTTTCAGGGTGCCATGAACTGCACCCATATAAAATGGTGGACTTAATGAGTAAATGATGTCTATTCTGACTGCTCCACCAACCAGCTGTTTTTCCATCTCTCCCCATCTCTTTGAGCCTCCCTATACAATGAGATACATCAATATTGAAATTAGACCAATTAATAAACCTACAACAATCTCTAAGTGTTCAAGTGAAAGAAACACATCTCTCACTTTAATCAACTCTCACTTTAAATCAAAAGCTAGAGGGGTGCCTGGGTGGCTCAGTCAGTTAAGCATCCGACTTCAGTTCAGGTCATGACCTCACGGTTTGTGAGTTTGAGCCCCATGTCAGGCTCTGTACTGACAGCCTGGAGCCTGCTTCAGATTCTCTTTCTCTCTCTCTCTCTCTCTCTCTCTCTCTCTCTGTGCCCATCCCCCACTTCCACTCTGTCTCTCTATCAAAAATAAACATTAAAAAAATCAAAAGCTAGAAATGATTAAGCTTACTGAGGAAGGCAAGTCAAAAGAAGAGATAGGCCAAAAGCTAGGCCTCTTGTACCAGTTAGCTAAGTTGTGAATGCAAAGGAAAAGTTCCTGAAGGAAGTTGAAAGTGCTGCTCCAATGAACACATGAACAATAAGAAAGCAAAACAGCCTTGTTGCTGATATGGGGAAAGTTTTAGTGGTCTGGATAGGAGATAAAACAAGCCACAACATTCCCTTAAGCCAAAGCCTAATCCAGAGCAAGACCCTAACACTTTTCAATTATTTGAAAGCTGAGAGAGGTGAGGAAGCTGCAGAAGAAAAGTTTGAAACTAGCAGTGGTTGGTTCATGAGGTTTAAGGAAAGAAGCATTCTCCATAACACAGAAGTACAAGGTGAAGCAGTAAGTGCTGATGTAAAAGCTGCACCAAGTTATCCAGACATGTAGCTAAGATAATTAATGAAAGTGGCTACACTAAACAGATTTTCAATGTTGATGTAACAGCCTTATATTGGAAGTAGATGCCATCTAGCACTTTCATAGCTAGAGAGGAAAAGTCAATACCTAGTTTCAAAGCTTCAAAGGACAGGCTGACTCCCTTGTTAGGGGCTAATGCAGCCAGTGACTGGAAGTTGAAGCCAAGGCTTATTTACCATTCTGAAAATCCTAATGCCCTTAAGAATTATCCTAAAGCTACTCTGCCTATGCTCTATATACATAACAACAAAGCCTGGATGAAAGCATATCTGTTTACAATATGGTTTACTGAATATTTTAAGCCTACCATTGAGACCTACTGTTGAGAAAAAAAAACTCTTTTCAAAATATTACTGCTCACTGACAATGCACCTGGTCACCCAAGAGTTCTGATAGAAATGAACAACGAGATTAATGTTGTTTCTGTACCTGCCAACACCACATCCATTCTGTAGCTCATGGATCAAGGAGAAATTTCACCCTTACGAAATACATTTTGTGGGGTGCCTGGCTGGCTCAGATGGTTAAGCATCCGATTTCAGCTCAGGTCATGATCTCACAGTTTGTGAGTTCAAGCCCTGCATTGGGTTCTACACTGATAGCTCAGAGACTGGAGCCTGCTTCAGATTCTGTGTATCCTCCTCTCTCTCTGCCCCTCCCCTGCTTGTGCTCTGTCTCTGTCTCTCAAAAATAATAAATAAACATTAAAATTTTTTTAAAAAGAAATAC
>CM053579.1:61386124-61396522 GCA_028646485.1 Cryptoprocta ferox
CCTTGTGAAGGAAATTATAAGAATTTCTTCTTTTGTGTTTATGGGAGCGAATATTACATTTCCTGAGAAACCTGTTTTTCTTCCCCTCAAGAAAACAGGCTATTGACCCCTGCTCACAAAAGAACTAACTCTTGCCTTTGCTATGCTAAAAACATTGCCTTGTATTTGAATGCTAAAGATACCTTCCTTCCCCATGTGATAAGAATCTGGTCACCTACTTCAATCACTATTGATAAAGATTATGCATGAGTCTTCTACCAATCTATGTTCTGGGAAATTTTTACATACCAATGAATTTGTCATCAGGAATCATTGTCTAAGGCAATTGCCACTCCTGTTTTGTACCCCATACATTTTTTCAATAAAAAAGGCTGACTCTCCCTGTCAGAGCAGAGATGCCTGCTTGCAGTGCAGAGATGCCTGACTGGAGAGCAGAGATGCCTGCCTGCTGATCAGAAGGAAACTCGTGGCTCTCTCATTCCCTTCCCCTTTTGCCGATTCTCATCTCTTTCATGCCAACACCGTCCATCCTTCAGGGGAACCCTGGACTTGCTGGAGCTGGACTCCGGCAGGGTAAAATCAATTGAAAAACTTCTGGAAAACGTTCACCACTCTAGATGTCATTAAGAATACTCATGGTTCATGGGAAGTGATCAAAATATCAAAAGTGACAGTGGTTTAGAAGAAATAATTGCACACTTATGGATGACTTTAAAGGATTCAAGACTTCATTGGAGGAACTAACTGTAGATGTGGTGCAAATAGCAAGAAAACTGGAATTAGAAGTAGAACCTGAAAATGTGACTGGATTGCTGTAATCTCATGATAAAATTTTAACAGATGAGGAGTTGCTTCCTACGGATGAGCAAAGAAAGTGGTTTCTTGGGATGGAATATACTCCTAGTGAAGATGCCACGAAGATTTTCAAAATGACAACAAAAGATTTAGGATATTACGTAAATATTGATAAAGAAGCAGCATTTGAGAGGATTGACTTCAATTTTGAAAGAACTTCTGTAGGTAAAATGGCACCAAACAGCATCACATGCTACAGAGACATTCATGGGATGAAGAGTCAATTTATATGGCAAACTTCATTGTCTTATTTTAAGAAATTGCCATAGCCATCCCCCTCTTCACCAGCCATCACCCTGATTAGTCAGCAGACATCAACATCAAGGCAAGACCCTCCACTAGCGAAAAGATTATCATTCATTGAAACATCACATGATGTTTAGTGGTTTTTAGCAGTAAAATATTTTTAACGTATGTACATCTTTTTTAGACGTAATGTTATTACACACTTAATAGACTACAGTACAGTGTAAACATAGATTTTTATGTACAAGGAAACATAAAATATTTGGCTCTCATTATTGCGATATTCACTGTATTGCAGTAGTCTGAAACAGAACCCAGAATATCTCAGAATCATGCTTGTTTTGTGCTGTGACGGAGATTCTCTTAAGTTTCTGCTCTGGGTCCTCTCTTTTTCTGTCTTTACACATTCTCCTGGATGACCAGCTATACTCCCATGGCTTCAAATATTACTTTCCAATCCCCAATGTCTACCCCCTAGCTTCCTTCCAAGCTTCAGCCCAATATATCCCACGGCCTCCTGGGCTCATCTATCTGGTTGTTCCACAGATGACGCTTACATTGGCCAACTCTTATGACTTTGTTTCCCCCTATCCAGTCCAGGTTCTGCCCCTAAACTTCTGGTTTAATGCCATTATTCTCTGAATAATTTAAACCCAAATGTCAATGTTGCTTACCACCCCCCCGTTTTTTGTTTTTGTTTTTTTTTTTTTTACAACTCATCTCTGATGTCTTAGCAAGTCCTACTGTTTCTACATTTGCCATATGGCTCAAATTCCTGCCCCACTCCATTTCCACACTTACTGCCCCATTATGCCTTCATCATGACTGGCCTGCATATTTGTAATGTTTTATCCATTTATGTCTATAGAATTACTTTCCTGTCTTCATTATCCCTCCCTGTCTTCAATGCCATCCACATTGCTATAAGAACTGCCTTCCTAAAACGCTGGTGTTACTATGTTATCCTTCAAACACATTTAACTGACTTCCCATTGCCTATAGCATTTTTTTCCCAAAACACAGGTAATGAACCATGTGTTCATTAAATAAGTAATGAACCATGTGTTTCATGAAATAAGTTAGTCAGTTGCCAGTAACATTTGTAAAAGATTTGTAAAACCTTTTTTAAAAATAACAAAATAAGGGGCGCCTGAGTGGCTCAGTCAGTTGGGCACCAACTTAAGCTCAGGTCATGATCTTGCAGTCTGTGAGTTCAAGCCTGCATCAGGCTCTGTGCTTGACAGCTCAGAGCCTGGAGCCTGCTTCGGATTCTGTCTTTCTCTCTCTCTCTCTCTCTCTCTCTCGCCTCCCCCGCTCGCACTCTGTCTCTCTCTCTGGAAAATAAAATAAAAACATAAAAAAATTAAAAAATAAAAATAACAAAATAAGATAGAAAATATAAGCATACATTGCATAAGAAATGACAGGTATTCTTTTCAGAAACTTTTGTTTTCAAGTTTTTATGTGTGTATTGGGTCACAATATGAAAATCATTTGTTGCTGTAGGTCATTTCTTACTGTATGTCTACTGGACAGATATTTGCCTACAATTGCTATATTGACGTCCCCCCACTGCAAGTCTGGCCCAGGCCCCCCCTTTCCAATCTTATTTGCTACTATTCCTTTTCACTCAACCTATCCTTTTCTACATGAAAGTTCCTTGCTCTCTCACAAACTTCCATTTCTCTAGGCCAGTGTCAATCCCTTATACTTAAATACCCTTCCCTCATTCTAAGCCTGTATGTCCTACTTATTTTTCAAGGAAGACCCAGAACAAATCCCACCTTTTGTTTGAAACCTCCCAAATTCCCCAGGCCAAATGGATCACTACCTTTTTGGGCTCCCACAAGGAAACTTATAGAGATTTATTATTCCACTCAAGTTATTCTGCCTTTTGATAAAGTTTTGAATTGACATATATCTCCTTTCCTTACTTTATTCAGTCATTGGTGTGGCAGCTTCAGCAAGCTCCTCTGTCACCTGGCTTGAGAACTGATACATCCCCAGTGCTCACTCAGCAGCTCATCACAGGAGATCTGGTACCTCTGTGATTTAGGAATGGGCAAGTCAAGCCAAACAATGCTGATCACAGGAGAGAGAATGGAAAGGAGTTGACATTTGATAGTGAGCTGTAAGAAAGTCTTCAAACTGAACTGTTCTAAGATACCTGCTTTTCTGACAGTAGCTGTTTCCTCAGATGAGCAAATAAATATAAAATGGAAAAACACTCAATATTTATGGAGTGTTCTAGCTAGACTAGAGTAAGCAAGAAAAGCTGGCTCACTTTTCTTCATTCAGTGACATTTACCAACCACCTGATCTGTGCTATACACCAGACTGGATATTCTGTGAAAACCATTAAGATAAATTAGACCTGCTCTCAAGGATCTTAGAATCAAGATAAATCACTCATATCTCTCTCCTGAGTTCCAGACTCACATATCCAACTTCCCACTTAACCGACCCCACTGGATGTGTCACTGGCATCTCAAACAGGCCCCAAGAGAACTTTCAATTCCTCCCCATCCCTAATATTCCCCTTTCCTAGTCTGCCCCATCAATAAATGTCACCCCAACCCAAAATCTGGAATCATTCTTCATTCCTCTCTCTCTCTGACTCCCTACCTCTGAAACATTAGCACAGTGATTATTAAAAATTAGCATACTGGTTATGCATCAGGCTCCACCTGCTGGACCATTGAAACAGATTGCGGGTCCTATCTCCGCAGAGTCTCTGATTCAGTAGATCTGGGGTGGGGCCTAAGCATTTGCATTTCTAACAAGTTCCCAGGCAATATTGTTACTGCTGATCCGGGGATCATACTTTAAAAATCACTGCATTAGTAAGACCTGGTGGGTTATACGTATATAATATATTCTGGATCTGTCCATTTTGCACCATTTCCTTACCTCATCAACAAATCTGTGTAGTTTTCTTAATCCATCTTCACTAGGCAATGTCTTCATTTGATCTGCCCATCCTCAAGTCCTACAGGTCCCAGATGTCCTACCCTGCTTGCGTGAGTGTTGAGGCTAAGTCACCTCCGAAGCTGGATGACAGATGAGCCTGTCACTTTTAGCCCAAGAATGGATGTTCCATTGTCTTAGACTTCTCCTCCTCTCTACCTTCTTCTTCCACATTAGCCAGCAAAAATCCATTGGAAAGAAGTCATCCAGCTGAATGTTTTTATTCTGACTCAGGATTCTGTCTGGATAGGCTGTGGCTTAGGGAGGTCACATATCCTTGTTCAACAGTTAAGTAAGACTGTGGCCCCAGTGACTGTGGAAAACCCTAAGGAAGTATCCTGTGGTTTTTCTGCAATTCTGTGGCCATACAAGCTGCACTTTAGCCTCTTGGGAGGATTTCATTATGAATTTTTCCACATAAAATCACATCTTTAATGACTTGAATACTTTCCTCACTTATAGAGCCAAACATGTCACAGATTCTACTTCATGGATTCATCCAAGACCTCTGTGCAAGGCTACACTGAGTTCTACTCCTCAGGTAGAAATTTCATGGTTCTAGGAGGTTCCATGATATGCCCTATTTCACCCTGAAAATTGGTGACTACACTAGGACAAGAATTCACCCCCATTGGCTTGTTTTCCATCACTTGAAATCTATCATATGAGGAAAGTTCCTTGGTATGGTGGAAAGGTTGATTAGGCTCAGCACAATGGATTGTTTGTGAGCTTTGACAAGCCACTTTACATCTCTCAACCTCAGATTTTTCATCTGTAAAAATGAAGCTAAACACACCTATCCATATGCTCATGATGATGATTAAATTTGATGGCATATAAGACCTAACACAATTGCAGGGACATACTAGACACACACACACACACACACACACACACTCAACTATTATTAAACAGAACCTTCCCCCACTCTCGTGCACATGCACTTTCTCTCAAAAATTAATTAAAAAAATAAACATAAATAGAACCTTTGTGAATACCCAATTCTTTCCCAGTTCTTGGCACTTATGAATTCTTAATAAGTGTTGACTGAATGAATCAAATCCTCCCCACCCATGGTAATGTTTTTCTTTCTCTGAGGCTACTGAAATTACATTCAATACCCTAAACTTACTAAGTATTTGCATTCATTTTGTCACTCCAATGTAATTTCTGGGCACTGCTAATGGTGAAAGTAGTGTGATAGATGATGTGGAGTTTACAGAGAGAAGTATGGAATTGTGCCAGTTCTCTAGAAGGCTCTTGTATGTATAATTATCTGGATTTTAAATTGCTTCATGTGTAAGTCTGTACATTTAGAGGACCCAGAGGACCATAGCTGTGTGCTCTTGGGCTAGTTCTGTTCCCAGTCTGGACTTTTGCTTCTTCATCTCTGAAATGAAGAGGATGGATTTGATCGGTAGCTTTGAAACAATGTTCTGAAGAGCCCTGGGAGTTCCAGAGAGGTATATCAAGGACCACTCTAATAAAGTTAGGCAGAGTTGGATTTGAAGAGAGAATAAGGATTCTGGGGTTCCCACTTCCACTTCAGTCATAACAGTTACAATTTGTTCTATTTTTTGTATTGGAACATAATTATTTTATTTGAAGGAAGGGATCTTGTCATCAGTCACCCACGGGATGCAGCACACTGTTGGAGTAAATGGTACTTGTTTAACTAACTTTCTTTGTCCACTTGATTGATGGAAAATTTAAAGAAAAGGAAGCTAGCATGATGCTCACTCTAGATTTGAGAAAGGGAGAATATTTTACTTAAATTTTATCTTAAGCCCAAACTACCCATTTACTAGACAGAGCATGGAAGGTTGGGCACTAGATATTAATCCTGAAGAGCATAGAAAGGGCAATCAACCAAAAGGGTAATGTCTCCATTTTGGTTTTCATCATTAACCCCCTCCCTAGTCCTCCTGGGTACCTCAGTTGACCAACTTCATTAAAAATCTATTTTCCTATACACAGGTCTTCTGAAAAGTCATTTATTTTCCAAGAGAAACAGGGGGAGAGGAATAGAAAGACCTTAGAATTTGAGTTCTGACAGTGTTGTGAGTTTAGATTTAATTCTGGGTGTGGTAAGAAGCCATGGGAGGATATATGTTTAACAGCTCTATTGAGTTGTAATTTATATACTGTAGAAAACATCCATTATAAGTGAATGATTCAGTGGCTTTTAGTAAATTTTCAGTTTTACAACTATCACCACAAAACAATTTTAGAACATTTCCATCATGCAGTAAAGAACCTTATGGCCAGTTTCAGTTGATCTCCATTCCTACTCACAGCCCCAGGCAACCAAGAATGTACTTTCTGTCTTTATAGATTTGCATTTTCAGGACATTGCATATATCTTAGCATATTGTTTCTGAGGTTCATACGCATTGTAGTATATGCTACTGTTTCTTTCCTTTTTATTGACAAATGGTTTTTCATTGTATGGATATACCACATTTTGTTTATTCACTGACATATTAATAAACATCTGGGTTGTGTCCACCTTTCAGCTTCTAGGAATAATGTTTTCTGAACAGAGGTGTATAAGTCTTTACATGGAAATACACTTTGTTTTTAAGTTTTTATTCAAATCCAGTTAGTTAACATAAAGTATATAATATTAGTTTTAGGTGTACAATACAGTGTATGTGTATGTATGTGTATATATGTATATATATATGGTATATGGAAATATATATATATACACATATATATATGTATATATATATCTCCCATTCTTTTTTATCCATTCATTAGTCTGTGGACATTTGGACTCTTTGTGGGGCATCTGGGTGGCTCAGTCGGTTGAGTGTCCGACTTCGGCTCAGGTCACGATCTTGCGATTCATGAGTTCAAATCCCGCATCAGGCTCTGTGCTGACAGCTCAGAGACTAGGAGCTGCTTCAGATTCTGTATCTCCCTCTCTCTCTGTCCCTCCCCCACTCATGCTTTGCCTCTCTCTCTCAAAAATAAATAATAAACATTAAAATTTTTTTAAATCAGTATTTTTGTATCCTTTAGTTAAATACATATTAGGGTAATTGCTGAGGCATAAGGTAGTTCTATTTTTAACTTTTTGAGGAACCTCCATACTGTTTTCCAGAGTTGTTACACCAGTTTGCATTCCTACCAATAGTGTAAGAATGTTCCCCTTTCTCCTTATCCTCACCAACATCTCTTGTTGACTATGTTGTTAGTTTTAGCCATTCTGACAAGTGTGAGATGATATCTTATTGTAGTTTTGTTATGTGTTTCCTTGATGATGAGTGATGTTCAGCATCTTTTCATTTCTCTATTGGCCATCTGAATATCTTCTTGGGAAAAATGTCTATTCATGTCTTCTGCCCATTTGTTAACTGGGTTATTTGTTTTGTGTGTTTAGTTTGATAAGTTTGTTATGGATTTTGGATAGTAACCCTTTATCAGATATGCCATTTCAAAAGATATTTTCTCATTCAGAAGGTTGCCTTTTAGTTGATTGTTTCCTTCACTGTGCAAATTTTTATATGTTTTATTATTTTTATTTCAATTTCTTAAAAATCCTAGTTAGTTAACATATATGGTAAATTTGGTTTCAGGTGTAGAATTTAGTGGTTCACAACTAACAAATCAGCCAGTGTTCATCACAATTAAGTGCCTTCCTTAATGCCCATCACCCACTTAGCCAATCTGCCACCACTTCCCTCCATAAACCCTCAGTTTGTTCTCTATATTTAAAAGTCTTTTATAATTTCCTTCCCTTTCTTTTTTCCCCTTCCCCTATATATAATTGTTTTGTTTCTTAAAATCCACACGTGAGTGAAATAATATGGTGTTTGTTTTTCTCTGGCTGGCTTATTTTGCCTAGCATGATACACTAATTATTACATAATTACATATATACATAATTAGAATAAGGAAGCTAGAGATTCATCCATGTCCTTGCAAATGGCAAAATTTCATTCCTTTTTATAGCTGAGTAATATTTGTGTGTGTGTGTGTGTGTGTGTGTATACATACACATCACTCTTCTTTATTCATTCATCAGCCAATGGACATTTGGGCCCTTTCCATAGATTCACTATTGTTGATAATGCTGCTATAAACATTGGGTTTGCATGTGTCCCTTAAAATCTGTATTTTTGTATCCTTTAGGTCAATACAATAATTTCTGGGTCATAGGATACTTCTATTTTTAACATTTTTAATTATTTTTTTTGTTTTTTTAAATTATTTTTTATTTTTTATTTTTATTTAACTTTATAGTTTATTGTCAGGTTGTTTTCCATATAACACCCAGTGCCCTTCCCCACAAGTATCCTCCACAATGACCATCACCCACTTCCCCTTTCCCCCTCCCCCTTCTGCCCTCAGTTTGTTTTCAATATTCAAGAGTCTCTCATGCTTTGTCTCCCTCCCACTCCCTAACTCTTTTTCCTCCTTCCCCTCCCCATGGTCCTCTGTTAGGTTTCTCCTGATAGACATACGAGTGAAAACATATGGTATCTGTCCTTCCCCGCATGACTTGTTTCGCTTAGCATGACACCCTCGAGGTCTATCCACTTTGCTACAAATGGCCAGATTTCATTCTTTCTCATTGCCAAGTAGTATTCCATTGTATAGATAAACCACATATTCCTAATCCATTCATCAGTCGATGGACATTTAGGCTCTTTCCATGATTTGGCTATTGTTGAAAGTGCCCCTATGAACATTGGAGTACATGTGCCCCTATGCATCAGCATTTCTGTATCCCTTGGGTAAATCCCCAGCAGTGTTATTGCTGGGTCATAGGGGAGTTTTATTGATAGTTTTTTTAGGAAACTCCACACTGTTTTCCAGAGTGGATGTACCAGTTTATATTCCTACCAACAGTGTAGGGGGAGTGCCCGTTTCTCCACATCCTCACCATCATCTATAGTCTCTTGAGTTGTTCATTTTAGCCACTCAGACTGGCGTGAGGTGGTATCTCAGTGTGGTTTTGATTTGTATTTCCCTGATGATGAGTGATGCTGAGCATCGTTTCATGTGTTTGTTGGCCATCTTGATGTCCTCTTTGGAGAAGTGTCTATTCATGTCTTCTGCCCATTTCGTCCCTGGATTGTTTGCTTTTTGGGTGTGGAGTTTGGTGAGTACTTTGTAGATTTTGGATACTAGCCCTTTATCCGATATGTCATTTGCAACTATCTTTTCCCATTCTGTCGGTTGCCTATTAGTTTTTTTGACTGTTTCCTTTGAAGTGCAGAAGCTTTTTATCTTGATGAGGTCCCTCCCAATAGTTCATTTTGGTTCTTGAATCCCTTGCCTTTGGGGATGTGTCGCATAGGAAATTGCTGTGGTTGAGGTCAAAGAGGTTGTTTCCTGCTTTCTCCTCTAGGGTTTTGATGGTTTCCTGTCTCACGTCCAGGTCCTTCATCCATTTTGAGTTTATTTTTGTGTATGGTGTAAGAGAGTGGTCTAGTTTCATTCTTCTGCATGTTGCTGTCCAGTTCTCCCAGCACCACCTATTAAAGAGGCTATCTTTTTGCCATTGGATACTCTTTCCTCCTTTGTCAAACAATAATTGGCCATACATTTGTGGGTCCAGTTCTGGGCTCGCTAATTTATTCCATTGGTCTATGTGTCTGTTTTTGTGCCAGTACCATACTGTCTTGGTGATGACAGCTTTGTAGTAGAGTCTAAAGTCTGGGAATGTGATGCCTCCCGTTTTGGTTTTCTTCTTCAGTATTACTTTGGCTATACAGGGTCTTTTGTGGTTCCATATGAATTTGAGGATAGTTTGTTCTAGCTTTGAGAAGAATGCTGATGCAATTTTAATTAGTATTGCACTGAATGTGTAGATTGCTTTGGGTAATAATGACATTTTAACAATGTTTATTCTTCTGATCCATGAGCATGGAATGCTTTTCTATTTCCTTGTGTCTTCCTCAATTTCTTTCCTAAGCTTTCTATAGTTTTCATCGTACAGGTCTTTTACGTCTTTGGATAGGTTTATTCCAAGGTATTTTATGGTTTCTCGTGCAATTGTGAATGGGATCAGTTACCTCATTTCTCTTTCTGTTGCTTCACTATTGGTGTATAAAAATGCAACCGATTTTTGTACATTGATTTTGTACCCTACGACTTTGCTGAATTCATGGATCAGGTCTAGTAGGCTTCTGGTGGAGTCGGTCGGGTTTTCCAAGTACAGTATTATGTCATCTGGGAAAAGTGAAAGTTTGACTTCATCTTTGTCGATTCTGATGTCTTTTATTTCCTTTTGTTGTCTGATTGCTGATGCTAGGACCTCTAGCACTATGTGAAACAACAGTGGTGAGAGTGAACATCCCTGTCGTGTTCCTGATC
>CM053579.1:61396622-61409106 GCA_028646485.1 Cryptoprocta ferox
GGATTTGCGAATATTGAACTAGCCCTGTAACCTAGGAATGAATCCCACTTGATCATGGTGGATAATTCTTTTTATATGCTGTTGAATTCGATTTGCTACTATCTCCTTGAGGATTTTTGCATCTGTATTCATTAAGGATATTGGCCTGTATTTCTCTTTTTTTGTTGGGTCTCTGTCTGGTTTGGGAATCAAAGTGATGCTGGCTTCGTAGAATGAGTTTGGAAGTTTTCCTTCTATTTTTTGGAATAGCTTGAGAAGAATGGGTATTAACTCTGCTTTAAATGTCTGGTAAACTTCCCCTCGGAAGCCATCTGGCCCTGGGCTCTTATTCATTGGGAGATTTTAGATCAGTGATTCGATTTCTTTACTGGTTATAAGTCTGTTCATATTTTCTCTCTCTTCCCATTTGAAATTTGGTATTGCATGTGTGTTTACGAATTTGTCCATTTCTTCTAGATTGTCCGGTTTGTTGGCATATAATTTTTCATAGTAATCTCTGATGATTGCTTGTAATTCTGAGGGGTTGGTTATAATAGAACCATTTTCATTCATGATTTTGTCTATTTGGGTGTTCTCTCTTTTTTTCTGAGGAGTCTGGCTAGAGGTTTATCAGTTTTGTTTATTTTTTTCAGAAAAACAACTCTTGGTTTCGTTGATCTGCTCAACTGTTTTTTCGATTCTATATTATTTACTTCTGCCCTGATCTTTATTATTTCTCTTCTTCTGCTGGGTTTGGGGTTCTCTTGCTGTTCACCTTCCAGTTCCTTTAAGTGCTCTGTTAAATTTTGAATTTGCACTTTTTCTACTTTCTTGAAATAGGCCTGGATTGCAATATACTTTCCTCTTAGAACTGCATTTGCTGCATCCCAGAGAGTTTGGATTGTTGTATTTTCGTTTTCATTTGTTTCCGTATATTTTTAAATTTCTTCTCTGATTGCCTGATTGGCCCAATCTTTCTTCACTAGGGTGGTTTTTATCCTCCATATTTTTGGAAGTTTTCCATAATTTTTCCTGTGATTGATTTCAAGTTTTATAGCATTGTGATCCGAAAGTGTGCATGGTATAATCTCAATTTGTTTATATTTATGGAGGGCTTCTTTATGCCCCAGTATGTGATCTATCTTGGAGAAGGTGCCATACGCACTCGAGAAGAAGGTGAATTTCCTAGTTTCAGAATGCAGAGTTCTAAATATATCAATTCTATCTGTTCCAATGTGTCCTTCAGATCCATTGTTTCTTTAGTGATTTTCTGTGTGGTTGATCTATCCATTGCTGTAAGTGGAGTGTTAAAGTCCCCTGCAATTAGCACATTCTTATCAATAAGATTGGTTCTGTTTGTGATTAATTGTTTCATGTATTTGGGTGCTCCCAAATTCAGTGCATAGATGTTTACAATTGTTAGCTCTTCCTGATGGAAAGACCCTGTAATTATTATATAATGTCCTTCTTCATCTTTTGTTACTGCCTTTACTTTAAAGTCCAGTTTGTCTGATATAAGTATGGCTACTCCCGCTTTCTTTTGATTACCAGTCGCATGATAGATATTTCTCCATCCCCTTACTTTCAATCTGAAGGTGTCTTCAGGTCTCAAACGAGTCACCTGTAGACAGCAAATAGATGGATTTAGTTTTTTATCCATTCTGCTTCCGTGTGTCATTTGACTGGAGCATTCAGTCCATTTATGTTCAGTGTTAGTATTGAAAAATGTAGGTTTGGGGGCGCCTGGGTGGCTCAGTCGGTTGAGCGTCCGGCTTCGGCTCAGGTCATGATCTCGCGGTTCGTGGGTTCAAGCCCCGCATCGGGCTCTGTGCTGACAGCTAGCTCAGAGCCTGGAGCCTGCTTCAGATTCTGTATCTCCCTCTCTCTCTGACCCTCCCCTGCTCATGCTGTCTCTCTCTGTCTCTCAAAAAAATAAATAAAAAAAAAGAAAAATGTAGGTTTAGGTTCATTGTGTTTTCTGTGGAGTTCATGTTTATAGTGGTGTCTCTGGTACCTTGTATTCCTTGCCACATTTTCCTCATAGTGTCCCTCTTAGGATTTCTTGTAGGCCTGGTTTAGTGGTGATGAATTCTCTCAATTTTTGTTTATGTGGGTACACCTGTATCTCTCCTTCTGTTTTGAATGACAGGCTCGCTGTATAATGGATTCTTGGCTGCATATTTCTCCTGTTCATCACATTGAAGATTTCCTGCCATTCCTTTCTGGCCTGCCAAGTTTCGGTAGATAGGTCTCTAACCACCCTGATAGGTTTCCCTTTGTATGTTAGGGCCCTTTTTTTCCCTAGCTGTTTTCAGAATTCTCTCTTTGTCTTTATATTTTGCCAGTTTCACTATGATATGTCGTGTCGAAGGTTGATTCAAGTTACGTCTTAAGGGGGTTCTTTGCCCCTCTTGGATTTCTATGTCCATTTCTTTCCCCATATTTGGAAAGTTTTCAGCTATAATTTGATCCAGTACCCCTTTAGTACGTTTTACTCTTTCCTCATCTTCAGGAATTTCTATGATACGGATATTGTTCTGTTTGATTGTATCACTCAGGTTTCGAATTCTCTTTGCGTGCTCCTGTATCGATTTCTCTCTCTTTTTCTTGGCTTCCTCTTTTTCTATAACTTTATCTTCTAATTCACTTATTTTCCTCTCTGCCTCTTCAATCTGTGCAGTGGCCGCCTCCATTTTATTATGCACCTCATTTGTAGCCTTTTTAACACATCACAGCTATTTTGAAGGTCCCTAGTCTGTGTATCAATAGATCCTTTGATGTTTTTTTCATGTCCAGCAATTAATTTTATGACAATTGTTCTAAATTTTTGTTCAGTTATATTTCTTAAATCTGTTTTGAACAGTTCTGTGGCTGTGACTTCTTCCTGGAGTTGCTTTGGGGGACAGTTCTTTCGCTTCGTCATTTTGGCTAGCTTTCTGTCTCTTGTCAGTTTGAAAAGCTCATTATGCACTGTGCACCTGTTTGTATTGCTCTATTAAAGGAGGCTCATTGACTGTCCAGGCCCTGTCATTTCATGATGTGTTCTTGTAGTGGTGTCTCTCGGTTTCTCTTGTTGTGCCTTTGATTATTTTACTTCCCTGGTCAGTGATATTTGGGACTCTCTACCATGTGTACTTTGGTTTGTTTCTTGAGGTAGCCCTGAAAAGGAAAACAGACTAACATACAGGGATCAAAAGCATGCAAATGCACAGACAAATCAAACAAACAAGCAAAACTAAAGGGGACAGGAAGTAAAGAAAAGGAAAGGAAAGGAAAGAAAACAAAGAAGAGATGAATAAAAAGAAGAAAAATATCAAAAAGAAAAACAAGGGGGTGACAGAGACAGCACAAGACTATGGACAGTCTAAAAGCCTATAACCAGCGAAGAGAAGAGATAAGAATCAGATAAGGGAAATATATCTGGATGGCATGAGAAAAGAAGGAGAAGAAAAGAAAAAAGGAAAAAAAACGGCAGCTCACCTGTGCAGATGGACATGGTTTGGTGTAGGTAGGTCAGGTCTCTGGGGCTGCTCTCAGAGGCCTCGCCTTGGTGGTTGCGGGGAGAAGAATGGCGGCGCTTCAAGCTATGCTCGAACCAAGCATTGCAAGCCGTTCTTCTGAGTCCGATCTCCCTGTGCTCCAGGCGAGCCAAACTGTATTTTCCAAGTATTGCCTCACTTCCAAATCCTAGTCCATGCAGTTCAACACTGCCATAGGAGATGCGATGCACTCCCGCTGTCCGGCAGCCTCCCAGCCCGGGTTGCGCAGGAGGCGGGGCCGCCTTTCCCGGTACTGCCTAGAATGGGCGCAGCTGCCGGTGCACCCAAGGAAGAATTCCCCAGCCAGATGGGACGGGTTTCTCTCCACGCACCCAGCGGTTATATATGGGGATACAATGTCTCTCTCCATCCCGGGGCGAGTTTTTTCTCTGTTTTAGAGATGGTTCTATGAGCATTTTCAGTCTCTCTTTCTCTTCCCCTTGTCTCTCTGGAGCACAGCGCACTCTCCCTGTGTTGGGTTGGGGCTCCCACCCCCTGCACCTCTGGGGCCTGGCCCGTCCTCCAATTTCCCAGTTCACAATCACTCACTCAGGCATCTTTGAGGTTGTCTTCTTTCTGGGGTCTGTTTCTTCTTTTCCCCCAATTGCAAATCAGAGTATTATCCCTTCAGTTCTTCTCAGTTCAATTGATGTGGGCGAGCGAAGATCACAGAGCTCCCTACTTCTCCACCATCTTGCCTCCCCTCTGTTTTTAACTTTTTCAGAACCTTCATATTTTTTTCCAGAGTGGCTTCACCACTTTGCATTCAGACCAAGAGTGTAAGTGTGTTCCCCTTTCTCCTTATCCTCACCAATATCTGTTGTTTCTTGTGTTGTTAATCTTACCATTCTGAAAGGTGTGAGGTGGTATCTCATTGTGGTTTTGATTTTTATTTCCCTGATGATGAGTGTTGTTGAGCATCTTTTCATTTGTCTGTTAGCTGTCTGTATGTCTTCTTGGGAAAAATGTCTATTTATGTCTTCTGCCCATTTCTTTTTAAAAAAATGTTTGTTTGTTTACTTATTTTGAAGAGGGAGGGGCAGAGAGAGAAGGAGAGAGAGAGTATCCCAAGCAGGCTCTGTACTGACTGCACAGATCCTGGCACGAGGCTCAATCCCATGAACCTTGAGATTATAACCTCAGCCGAAATCAAAAGTCACATGCTTAACCAACTAACCCTCCCAGACACCCTGTATTCTGCCCATTTCTTAACTGGATTACTTGGTTTTTGGGTGTTGACTTTAATAAGTTTTTTTTATAGATTTTGGATACTAACTCTTTATCAGACATGTCATTTGCACATATCTTCTCCCATTCCATAAGTCATCCTTTAGTTTCATTGATGGTTTCCTTCCCTGGGGATATGCTTTTTATCTTGACAAAGTCTCAATAGTACATTTTTGCTTTTGTTCTCCTTGCCTTAGGAGATGTGTCTAGTAAGAATTTGCTGCAGCCCAAATCACATACAGACAGGGGTTGCTGTCTGTTTTCCTCTAGGATTTTGATTGTTTCCTGTCTCACATTTAGGTCTTTCATCCATTTTGAATTTCTTTTTGTGTTTGATGTAAGAAAGTGGTCCAGTTTCATTCTTCTGCATGTTGCTGTCCAGTTTTCCCAACATTTATTGAAGAGACTGCCACCTCCCATTGGATGTTCTTTCCTGCTTTGTCAAACATTAGTTGACCATTTAGTTGTGGGTCCATTTCTGGGTTTTTTATTCTGTTCATTGATCTATGTGTCTTTTTTGTTCCAGTACCATACTTTCTTGATGACTACAGCTTTGTAATATAGCTTGAGGTCCTTAATCATGATATCTGCAGCTTTGTTTTCCTTCCTTTTCAGGATCACTTTTGCTTTTTGAGGTCTTTTGTGGTTCCATACAAATTTAGTGTTGTTTGTTCTAGCTCTGTGAAAAATGCTGGTGGTATTTTGGTAGGGATTGCATTAAATGTGTAGATTGCTTTGGGTAGTATAGCCGTTTTAATAATATTTGTTTTTCCAGTACATGAACATGAATATTTTCCCAAAATTTGTGTCCCTTTCAATTTCTTTCATAAGTATTCTAAAGTATTCAGAGTAGAGACCTTTTACCTCTTTGGTTATGTTTACTTCTAGGTATTTTATGGGTTTTGGTGCAATTGTGAATGGAATCAATTCCTTGATTTCTCTTTCTACTGTTTTATTATTTATGTATAGAAATACAACAGATTTTTGTATGTGTATTTTGCATCCTGCAACTTTATTGAATTAGTGTATCAGTTCTAGCACTTTTCTGGTGGAGTCTTTCAGCTTGTCTACCTAGAGTATCATGTCACCTGCAAATATTGAAAGTTTGACTCCTTCCTTGCCAGTATGGATGCCTTTCATTTCTGTTGTGTGATGCTGAGGCTAGGACTTCCAGTACTGTGTTAAATAACAATGGTGAGAATGGACATCCCTGTCTTGTTCCTGACTGTAGAGGAGAAGCTCTCAGTTTTTACACATTGAGGATGATATTAGCTGTGGATCTTTCATATATGGCCTTTATGATATTGAGTCATGTTCTCTCTATCCTAACTTTGTTGAGGTTTTTTTTTTTTTTATCAAAAATGGACACTATACTTTGTCAAATGCATTTTGTACATCTACCGAGAAAATCGTATGGTTCTTTAACTTTAAGTTTTCTTTTATTTTAGATAGAAAGGGAGAAGAAAGAGCATACAAGCAGGGGAGAGGGGCAGGGGGGAAGAGAGAGAGAGAGTGAGAGAATCCCAAGAAGGCTCCATGCTTAGTGTGGAACCCAACACGGTTCTTGATCCCATGACCCTGAGATCATGATCTGAGCTGAGTCAGAGGCTCAGTGGACTAAGCCACCCAGGTTTCCCAAGGATCATATGGTTCTTATCCTTTATTTTATTAATGTGGTGTGTCACATTCATTGATTTGCAAATATTGAACCACCATTCCAGCCCAGGAATAAATCCTACTTGATTTTGGTGAATAATTCTTTTAATATAGTATTGTGTTCGATTTGCTATTATCTTGTTGGGAATTTTTACATACAACTTCATCAAGGATATGGGCATGTAATTCTCCTTTTTAGTGGAGTCTTTGTTTTTGTAGTCATGGTAATGCTGCCTTCATACAATAGGTTTGGAAGTTTTCATTCCATTTCTATTTTTTGGAACAGTTTGAGAAGAATAGATATTAACTCTTCTTCAAATGTGTTGGAGAATTCCCCTGTGACAACTTCTGGCCCTGGAATTTTGTTTTTTTAGGAGTTTTTGATTACTCATTCTATTTCCTTGCTGGTTATAGGTCTATATATATCTATATATAGGTTATGTATAGATATAAGTTTTATATCTATTCCTGTTTCAGTGTTGGTACTTTATACGTTTCAAATATTTTATCCATTTTCTCCAGATTGCCCAATTTGTAGGCACACAATCTTTCATAGTATTCTTTTATAATTGTTTGTATTTTTGTGGTGTTGTCAACTCTCCTGTCTCATTCGTGATTTTATTTTTTTGGGTCTTTTCTCTTTTCTTTTTGATAGGTCTGACTAAGGACTTATCAATTTTATTAATTTTTTAAAAGAACCAGCTCCTGGTTTTACTGATTTGTTCTACTGTTTTTTCTTTTTTCTATATTATTTATTTCTCTCTAATCTTTATTCCCCTTCTACTGGCTTCAGGTTTCATTTGTTGTTCTTCTTCTAGCTCCTTTTGGTGTACGTTTAGGTTGTGTAATTGAGATTTTTTATTTATTTATTGAGGTAGACCTGTATTGCTATATACTTTCCTCTTATGATCACTTTTGCTGCATCCCAAAGATTTGTACTGTCGTGTTTTCATCATCATTTGTTTCCATATATTTTTTAAATTTCTTCTTTAATTTTCTGGTTGACCCATTCGTTCTTTAGTAGCATGTTCTTTAACTTACATTTATTTGTGGTCTTTCCACATTTGTGTGTGTGTGTGTGTGTGTGTGTGTGTGTGTGTGCATGCGCACTTAAGTTTCATAGTGTTGTGTTCTGAAAATATGCAATGGTATGATCTCGATTTTTTGTACTTGTTGAAGTCTGATTTGTGATCTAGTATGTGATCTATACTGGATAATAGATCATGTGCACTTCACAAGAAAATGTATTCTGCTGCTTTAGGAGGAAAAGTTCTGAATATATCTGTTAAGTCCATCTGGTCCAGTGTGTCATTCAAAGCCATTGTTTCCTTGTTGATTTTCTGTTTATATGATGTATCCATTGATGTAAGTGGGGTGTCAAAATCCCCTACTACAATTGTATTATTATCAATGGGTTCCATTATGTTTGTTATTAATTATTTAACATATTTTGGTGCCATCAAGTTGGGGGCATTTCTGTTTTCAATTCTTAGATCTTCTTGTTAGATAGACCCCTTCATTATGATATAGTACCCTTCTTCATCTCTTACAGTCTTTGGTTTAAAAGGTAGTTTGTCTGACATAAGTATGGGTACGTAGCTTTCTTTTGATGTCCATTAGCATGATACATATTTCTCCATCCCCTCACTTTAAGTCTGTAGACATTTTTAGGTCTTTAGACCTAAATGAATCTCCTGTAGGCAGCACGTAGATAGCTGTTATTTTTTTAATCCATTTTTAAATCCATTCTGACACCCATTCATATATATAATTTATTGTCAAGTTAGCTAACATACAGTGTATACAGTGTGCTCTTGGTTTTGGGGGGTAGATTCCTGTGAACCATCACTTACCTACAACATCCAGTGCTCATCCCAACACGTGTCCTCCTCAATGCCCATCACCCATTCTTGTATTTTAATGTTTATTTTTGAGAGAGAGTGAGTGAGCGAGTGAGTGAGCAGGGGAGGGGCAGAGAGAGATGAGGACAGAGGATCCAAAGCAGGCTCTGAGCTGACAGCAGTAAGCCCAACGTGGGGCTCGAACTTATGAACCATGAGATCATGTCCTGAGCCAAAGTTGGACACTCAATGAACTGAGCCACCTAGGCACTCCTGACACCCATTCTTTTTAATGGACTGTTTAGTACCTTTATATTCTCAGTAATGTTGATAGATATGAATTTAGTGCCATCTTATTGCTTGTTTTGTCTTTATTTCCAAATATTTTTTCATTTCCTTTCTAGTCTTTTTCCCACTCAAAGAGTCCCCTTTAATATTCCTTGCAGGGTTGTTTTAATGGTCACAAAGTCCTTTAGTTTTTGTTTGTCTGGGAAACTCTTTATCTCTCCTTCTATTCTGAATGACAGGCTTGCTACATAGAGTATTCTTGGCTGTAAGTTTTTTTCTACTCAACACACGGAGTATATCATTCCACTTCATTCTGCCCTGCCGTTTCTGTGGAGAGATCTGATGCTAACTTATTTGTCTTCCTTGTAAGTTAGGGATTTCTTTTCTCTTTATACTCTTAGGGTTTTTTTATTTAACACATATTTGGCAAATTTAAGTACAATACGCCTGGTGTTGCCCTGCTTTTCTTATTTTGGTGGGAGTGCTGTGTGTTTCCTGGTTTTGGTAGTCTGTTTCCTTCCCCAGATTAGAAAAATTTTCAGCTATAATTTCCTCAAATAAACTGTCTGCTCTTTTTTCTCTCTCTTCTTCTCCTGGGCCTCCTGTGACACAAATGCTATTATATTTCATGGAGTCACTGACTTCCCAAGTATACTTTCATGATCCAAGAGTTTTCTTTCCCTCTTTTGATCAGCTTCATTATTTTCCATTATTTATCTTCTCTATCACTTATTTGTTCCTCTACTTCCATCCTTGTGTTCCTTGCATCAGTCCATTTTTCATCTCAGTTATTGTATTTTTCACTTTGGCCTGATTGTTTTTAAGCTCTTTTATCTCTGAGATAAGGGACTCCCTGGTGTTTTCTGTGCTTTTCTCAAGCCCACCTTGAGAAATGGTCCTTATGATTGTTACTTCAAATTCTGGATCAGACATGTTACTTATATCTGCCTTGATTAGATCCCTGACCATGACCTTCTCTAGTTCCTACTTTTGAGATAAATTCTTCTGTCTTGGCGTTTTGTCTAGGTCCATGTATTCTTCTCTGTATTAGAAATGCCTGTTATGTTTCCTGTTCCTGAGAGTAATGGCTTTATGAAGAAAAGGTCATATAATATCCAGAACTTGGCATTTTAGGAATTATCTTTTGTGTATGCTGTTTGTACTCTGCTACTGTGTTATGGCTGCTCTATCTCTCAAATCAGTCCTCTGCATAGTTTCTCTTTGCCTGCAAAGTTGGGAGTGTTTGGATCTCGGTGTGGTGAATTTTAACTACGTGTGCTTTGATCCGCTTGCTAAAAGAGACCTGATGCTGTTTCCACTAGAGCTGAAGCTTTGCAGAACTTTATGGTCAGTAGACATGGTGCGTCCAGGGATTTGTGCTGGTCTTCTGAGGGAGGGGCCCACTACACTGGTTCTCAGGCACACTTGCCCACGAAAAACATTACTGGCAGACTGCAGGTGGGGAAGGCTTGGTATAAGCAATTTAGGCCACCAATATTGGTGCTGTGCTGTTTATTGGAGTTAGATTATGCCAAGGGGTAGGGGCGGGAAATGGCACAGCTAGCAACTTTGTCCCCAGAAAGGGGAGTTTGTTTTCATTGTTGTCAGGGGAGCCCTCCCAGAAGAATTAATAAGTTTGCCTCGTGTGTCCTAAGTGTTTTTCATATCACTGCTTACACACTGTCTGTATCTGAGTTGCTTGTCTGCCAGGAGAAGCACAGTGTACTTTCAGCTTTATACCAGGCAGGCCAGATGAGTTTTAAAACTTCAAACATTAGGGACCTGGTGTGGTAGGGGCCTGCATTGGCCTTCTGAGGGAGTGTCTCGCTGTGCTGGGATTGATGCAGATTTGCCCCAGAAGAGCAGTTACATCAGAGTTCAGGACCATGAAATTTAGAAAAAGCACACAAGCGCCTAGTGTCTGGCTAGCCACCCACAGCAAGTGTCTATGCTTATGCTGAGGGATGGGGAAGGGTAATGTCCCCCACCAGCTCCTCTGTGCCTGGACAGGTAATGCCATCTCTCTCAGTTGTGCTCCAGGAAAGGAGAACTGTCTCTTCCAGTGTATCTCAGGATTTCTTCAGATCATGCCATCTGTCCCCGAGATTACAACTTTCCTGCCTTTTCTGCAGGAGCACTGCAGTGTCCTCAGTTCTGTATACTAGCCATGTCACGGACCTCCAAAACTCTAATCTTTGAGCTCTGATGGTTGAAAAAACTCAAAATAAACAGCCCTTCTCATTTTCCGGGTCGATAACTTTGGGGAAGTGTTTTCCTTGTGTGATTCTATCTTTCTTTCTCTATCTCTCTCTCCTCTCTCCATGAAGAGTCTGTTTCTTGATTTGCCTCTCTCTCCTTTTTTCCTTCTTTGCTCATTTGTTTGTTTCTTAAATTCCACATATGACTAAAATCATATGGTATTTGTCTTTCTCTGACTTATTTCGTTTAGCATAATGCACTCTAACGCCATCCATGTCCTTGTTTTTTAATTTTTTTATATTTATTTATTTTTTGAGAGACAGAGAGAGAAAGAGCACAAGTGGGGGAAGGGCAGAGAGAGAATGAGACACAGAATCCGAAGCAGGCTCTAGGCTCTAGGCTGTCAGCACAGAGCCCGATGCAGGTCTCGAACTCACAAACCCTGAGATCATGACCTGAGCTGAAGTTGGGCGCCTAACCGACTGAGTCACCCAGGCGCCACCATCCATGTCCTTTAAAATGGCAAGATTTCATTCTTTTTAAGCATGACAATATTATATATGTAATATATTAACTATATATAAAAATATATAATATATATATAAACACACCATAACTTCTTTATCCATTCACCAGTTGATGTACACTTGGGATGTTTCAATAATGTGGGTACTGTATATCACTGCTGTAGACAATGTGGTGCATGTATACCTTTGAATTAGTATTTTTTTATTCTTTGGGTAAATACCTAGTACTAGGGTAGTTCTTTTTTAACTTTTTTTAGAAACTTCCATACTGTTTTCCAGAGTGGCTGCACCAGTTTGCATTCCCATGAACAGTGCAAGAGCGTTGTCATTTCTCACAAACCCCCCAACACCTGTTGTTTCTTGTGTTGTTAATTTTAGCCATTCTGGTAAGTGTGAGGTGGTATTTCATCATTTTTTTATAGATTATTGTCAAGTTGGTATCCATATAACACCCAGTGCTCATCCCCACAAGTGTCCTCCTCCATGGCCATAATCCTCCTTTCACTTTCCCCCTCCCACTTCAGCCCTCACTTTGTTTGCAGTATTCAGGAGTCTCTCATGATTTACCTCCAACCCTCTCCCTAACTCTTTGCCCCCCTTCCCCTTCCCATGGTCCTCCATTAATTTCTCCTGTTAGACCAATGAGTGAAAACATAGGGTATCTGTCCTTCTCTGCTTGACTTATTTCGCTTAGCATGAAACCCTCAAGGTCCATCCACTTTGCTATGAATGGCCAGGTTTCATTCGTTGTCATTGCATGTAGTATTCCATTGTATAGATAAACCACATCTTTTTGATCCATTCATCAGTTGATGGACATTTAGGCTCTATCCATGATTTGGCGATTCTTGAAAGTGCCACTATGAACATTGGGATACATGTGCCCCTATGGATCAGCACTTCTGTATCCCTTGGGTAAATCCCCAGCAGTGCTATTGCTGGGTCATAGGGGAGTTCTATTGATAGTTTTTTGAGGAACCTCCACACTGTTTTCCAGAGCGGCTGCACCAGTTTACATTCCCACCAACATTGTAGGAGGGTGCCCGTTTCTTCACATCCATGCCAGCATCTATAGTCTCTTGAGGTGTTCATTTTAGCCACTCTGACTGGCGTGAGGTGGTATCTCAGTGTGGTTTTGATTTGTATTTCCCTGATGATGAGTGACGCTGAGCATCATTTCATATGTCTGTTGGCCATCTGGATGTCCTCTTTGGAGAAGTGTCTATTC
>CM053579.1:61409606-61429187 GCA_028646485.1 Cryptoprocta ferox
ACAATTGTAAATATTTATGCCCCCAACTTGAAACACCCAAATATATAAATCAATTAATAACAAACATAAAGAACCTCATGGATAATAATACAATAATAGTAGAGGATGTTAAAACCCCACTTACATTAATGGACAGATCATCTAAGCAGAAAATGATCACAATGAAACAATGAAACTATGAAATGAACAATGAAACAATGGCTTTGAATGACACACTAGACTGGATAGACTTAATAGATATATTCAGAGAGAGGATGTTAAAACCCCACTTACATTAATGGACAGATCATCTAAGCAGAAAATGATCACAATGAAACAATGAAACTATGAAATGAACAATGAAACAATGGCTTTGAATGACACACTAGACTGGATAGACTTAATAGATATATTCAGAGCATTTCACCTTAAAGCAGAATACACATTCTTCTCAAGTGCACATGGAACATTCTCCAGAATAGATCACATTGGGTCACAAATCAGCCTTTAAGAAGTACAAAAAATCAAGATCATTCCATGCCTCTTTTCAGATAACAATGCTACGAAACTTACATTCAGTCACAAGAAAAAATTTGGAAAGCCCTCAAATACATGGAGGTTAGAGAACATCATATTAAAGAATGAATGGATTAATCGACAAATTAAGGAAGAAATTTAAAAAAAAATACATGGAAGCAGGGATACCTTGGTGGCTCAGTTGGTTAAGTGTCCAACTTCGGTCAGGTCATGATCTCAAGCTTCATGAGTTCGAGCCCTATGTCGGGCTCTGTGCTGACAGTTCAGAGCCTGGAGCTTGCTTTAGATTCTGTGTCTCTTTCTCTTTCTCTCTGCCCCTCCCCCACTTGCACTCTGTCTCTGTCTCTCAAAAATGAATAAATGTTAAAAAATATTAAAAATACATGGAAGCAAATGAAAATGAAAACATGAAAGTATTTTGGGATGCAGCAAAGACAGTCCTATGAGAGAAGTATATTGCAATTCAGATCTATCTCAAGAAGCAAGAAAGTTACCAAATACACAACCTAACCTTACACCAAATGGGTCTAAAAAAGAAATGGCAAATAAAACCTACAGCCAGCAGAAGGGAAATAATAAAAATCAGAACAGAAATAAATGATGTGAAACAACAACAAAACAATACAAGAGATCAGCGAAATGAAGAGCTTTGAAAGCATTACCAAAATTGATAAAAACCCTATGCAGATTTGTCAAAAAGAAAAAAGCATTGACCCAAATAGGTAAAATCATGAATGAAACAAAAGATATCACAACCAACACCAAAGAAATACAATTATAAGAGAATACTATGGAAAATTATATTCCAATAGAGAGGGGAATCTGAAAGAAATGGAAAAATTCCTAGAAACTCACATACTACCAAAACTGAAATAGAAGAAATAGAAAATTTGGACAGACTCATAACAATAAAAAAATTGAATCAGTCATCAAAAATCTCCCAACAAACAAGAGTCCTGGGCCAGATGGCTTACCAGGGGAATTCTAGCAGACATTTAATGAAAAGTTAATACCTATTCTTTTCAAACTGTTCCAAAAAATACAAATGGAAGGAAAGCCTCCGAATTTATTCTATATAATCTACATCATCTTGATCCAAAACCAAAGATCACACTAAAAAGGAGAATTACAGGACAACATCCCTGATGAACCTGGATGCAAAAATTCTCAGCAAGATACTAGTAAATAAAATTCCAGAGTATACTAAAAGAATTATTCACCATGATAAAGTTGGATTCATTCATAGGCCTTAAGGCTGGTTCAGTAATTGCAAATGTGATACAACACATTAATTTAAAAAAAAAGGATAAGAATCATGTGATCCTGTCTATAGATGCAGAAAAAGCATTTCACAAAATAGAGAATCCATTCTGATAAAAATCGTCAAGAATGTAGGGATAGACAGGACATACCTAAAAATCACAAAGGCCAAATATGAAAGACCCACTGCTAATATCATCCTCAATGGAGAAAAACTGAGAACATTTCCCCTGAGATCAGGAACCAGATAGGTATGTCCACTCTCACCAATATTGTTTAAGATAATACTATAAGTCTTACCCTCAGCAATGAGACAACAACAACAACGACAAAACAACAACAACAACAACAACAAAGACATCCAAAATCAGGGGCACCTGGGTGGCTCAGTTGGTTGAACGTCCACCTTCAGCTCAGGTCATCATCTCACAGCTCATGAGTTCAAGCTCCTCATTGGGCTCTGTGCTGACAGTTCAGAGCCTGGAGGCCACTTAAGATTCTTTGCCTCACTCTCTCTGCTCCTCCCCGTCTCATTCTCGTTCTCTCTCTCTCTCTCTCTCCCCCCTCTCTCTGTCTCTCAAAAATAAACATACATTAAAAAAAGACATCCAAATCAGCAAAGAAGTCAAACTTTCACTATCTGCAGAGGACATGATACTGTATATAGAAAACCCAAAAGACTCCACCAAAAAATTGCTAAAACCAATACATGAATTCATCAAAGTTGCAGAATATAGAATCAATGTATAGAAATTTTCGCATTGCTATAGACCAATAATGAAGCAACAGAAAATGAAATCAAGGAATCGATCCCATTTGCAATTATACCTAAAATAATAAGATACCTAGGATTGAACCTAAATAAAGAGGTAAAAGATCTTTACTCTGAAAACTAGAGAATAGTTATGAAAGAAATTGAAGAATACACAAAGAAATGGAAAATCATTCCATGCTCATGGACTGGAAGAACAAACATTGTTAAAATGACTATATTACCCAAAGCAATCTACACATTTACTGCAATCCCTCTCAAAATACTGTATTAGTTACAGCATTAAAACAAACAATCCTAAAATTTGTATGGAGCCACAAAAGACCCCGAAGAGCCAAAGCAATCCTGAAGAAGAAAAACAAAACTGGAGGCATCATGATTCAGGATTTTAAGCTATATTACAAAGATGTAGTCGCTAAGACAGTATGTTTCTGGCACCAAAACAGACACATAGAAAACCCAGAAGCGGACCCACAACTATGGTCAACTAATCTTTGACAAGGCAGAAAAGAATACCCAATGGAAAAAAGACAGTCTCTTCAGTTAATGGTGTTGGGAAAACAACGGCTACATGCAGAAAAATAAAACTGGACCACTTTCTTACACCATGCACAAACATAAATTCAAAAATGGATGAAAGACCTAAATGAGAGACAGAAAAAAATCAAAACCCTAGAGGAGAAAACAGGCAGCAAACTCTTTGACTTTGGCCAGAGCAACTTATTACTATAAATGTCACCATAGGCAAGGGAAACAAAAGCAAATATAAACTATTGGAATTTCATCAAGATAAAAAGCTTCTTGACAGCAAGGGAAACAATCAACAAAACTAAAAGACAGCCTACAGAATGGGAGAAGATATTTGCAAATGGAATATCTGATAAAGGGTTAGTATCCAAATTCTGTAAAGAATATATCAAACTCAACACCCAAAATACAAATAACCCAGTTAAGAAATGGGCAGAAGACACAAATAGACACTCTTCCAAAGAAGACATCCAGATGTCTCACAGACATATGGAAAAATGCTCAACGTCATTCATCATCAGGGAAATAGAAATAAAAACCATGATGAGTTACCACCTCACACCTATTGGAATGGCTAAAATTAACAATATATGAAACCACAGGTGTTGACAAGGATGAACAGAAAGGGGAACAATTTTGCACTGTTGGTAGGATTACAAACGGGTGCAGCTACTCTAAAGAACATTATGGAGTTTCCTCAAAAAAGTAAAAATAGGGGCGGCTGGGTGGCTCATTTGGTTAAGCATCCGACTTCGGCTCAGGTCATGATTTCATGGTTCATGAGTTTGAGCCCTGCGTCGGGCTCTGTGCTGTCAGCTCAGAGCCTGGACCTTGTTCAGATTCTGTGTCTCCCTCTCTGTCTGCCCCTCCCCCACTTGCGCTCTGTCTCTCTCTGTCTCTCAAAAATGAATAAACATTAAAAAAAATTAAAAAAATTAAAAATAAAAAAACTAAAATTAGAACTGCCATATGATCCAGCAATTGCACTATTAGGTATTTACCCAAAGGATACAAAAACAAAAATTTGAAGGGCTACATGCACCTCAATGTTTATAGCAGAATTATCTACCATAGTTATACTATGCAGAGAGCACAAATATCCATCAACTGATGAATGGATAAAGAAGATGTTGTATACATGTACAATGGAATATTACTCAGCCATTGAAAAGAATGAAATCTTCCATTTGCAATGATGTAGATGGAGGTGGAATGTATTATACTAACCAAAATAAGCCAGTCAGAGAAATATAAATACCATATGGTTTCACTCATATGTGGGATTTAAGAAACAAAACATATGAACAGATTAGAAGAGAGTAAGAGAGAGGGAAACAAACCACAAGAGACTCTTTATGATAGAAAAAAACTGAGGCTTGATGGAGGGAGGTGGGTGGGAGATGGGCTAGAAGGGTGATGGGTATTAAGGAGGGAACTTCTGATGAGCACTGGGTGCTGTATGTAAGTGATAATCACCGAATTCTACTCTTGAAACCAATATTGAACTGTAGGTTTGTTAACTAAAATTTAAATTAAAAAAAATAAGGAAATTGAGGTTCAGGGTAGTAACTTGCCCAAGACCACAGAACTAATAAATAGGATGTTGAGATTTGAATGCAGAGCTCTCTACCACCACCCACTACTGCGCACTTCCTGAATGGGGTTGTGAAGACTAAATAGCATAAACATATCAAGGATTCTTAGTATACCTGTTCAACTGTCTTGCAGAGGATTAAATTGACTTGTATTAGTCGATTTATTATTTAGAGCCCCTCCCATCTAGACTTCAATTTCCTCCTCTGGATTACAAGAAGAGCAATCTGAACTTCACCTATCCCCACCCAAATTTACAGATGAGAACACTGAGTGATATAGTATATCTTCCTAAGTCATACAGCCAGTTTGTGGCAGTGCTCAACCTACAACACATTTCTGCAAGCAGACCATATTATGAAAGGAACACGAGCTTTAGATTCAGACCTGGGTATAAATCCAGATCCTGCCCTTGATTATCTTTTTTTTTTGGACAATAATAATAACAGCTATATTTATATATTTATTGAGCACCGCTTATGTACCAATTATAGAGAATTTAAATATAAACTCCATTTATTAAACAAATATTTATGGGACATTTAGTTGCTAGTGACAGAGCAAAGACCAGTATCACCTGTGGACAGGAAGCTTAATCTAATGACTAAAAACGACCCTGAACACACTGTTATATGAAAAATTATGTGATGAGTACTAGGGATGAGATGCAGAATGCAATAGAAGGATGCAACAAAGGGATCTAATAGAGTCTAAGGAACATTGTAGAGTCAAGGGGCGGGGAGTCAGGGAAAGCTTCTCTGAGAACCTGTGGATTTGACATCTAAGCTAAGACCTGGAGAGTGCGTAGGAGATAGCTGGTAAGTGCAGGTAGACACAGAGGAAAGCAATTCAGGCAGATAGAATAGTATTAGCAATGGCCTTGGAGCAGAAAATAATATGGCACAATTGAGGAATTAAAACAAAGGTCAGTGTAGGTGGAGCACTTACTGCAAGAGGGAGGAGGCCTGAAATGAAACTAGGGAGGTTGCCAGAACACAGCCTGGAGATTAAGATGAGGAGTTAGGACTTTTATCCTTAGGAAGGGGGCGAATCATTGTAGTGGTATTTCAAGCAGGAGAAGAGTGATATAATCTGATGATCTCACTTTACTTCTCTCAGTCTTGGCCTCCTCATTAGTAACACTAGTAACATAGCTCCTACTTAACTGGTTATGTGGTAAGGGTCAAATGAGCTAAAACATGCAAAGTAGCTAAGCAGTATATGTGGCACATGGTGAACAGTCAACAAATTATAGTACCCTTCCCTCCCCACTCTGCCCAACTCTTCTGCTATGGTGGTCTCCTTTAGCATAGTGGTTTTAACTTTGTTATAAAAAGCCTACAGTGAGTATGGTGTGTGTGTTTGTGTGCACATGCATGTGTGCATTTGTGTGCATGTGCATGTGTGTACATACACTAGCATGAGCAGCAATATATATTACCTAATCATCAGCATAAGCCACCTCATAATTTCAATATAAATAATTTTATAGAACAGGACCAAGCCTTCCTAATTTGTAACCAATTCAATTAAGATGTTAACAACTACTACTAAATGAAATCATAGTAAGAAGTATCTCCCATTGATACTTCATAGAAACCAGCAGCTTACATCTTTCCCTGTTTGGATGAATGTCTTTTACCTTATCCTCCCTTTTTTCTCCATGCCTAATTCTGCTTACAGAACCTCATGTTTAAGGCAGGAGGCACTGTGGTCCCAGATTAAATAAAAATAAACCAAATACTTTTCACCTGGTGGGGTCACAGTCAAGTGCTGACTGGAATTGGAAAATCAAAGTTCCAAAGCCTTCCTTAAAGTATCAGTGTTATTCCTCTCTATGAGAAGGAGGGATGTCACCAACAAAATGGCAGCTTCATCCTTTGGGTATGAGGCCCAGGGTAGCCACAATGTCTGCCTGTATCCATGGGGTTTTAGAGCCTTTTTCAATTGTCCACTGTGGCATGGACCTTGAGTAAGGGGCAGAAGGGCCAAGACTCCTGGTTAGAGGGAAACAGTTATGAAAATGGGTTTCAGGAACAGTCTCTCTTTGCTGCTATTTCTTTTTATTTTTTTAAATTTTATTTATTTATTTTGAGAGAGAGAGAGACAGCATGAGTTGGCGGGGAACAGAGAGAGAGGGAGACAGGAAATCCCAAGCAGGCTCTGCACCATCAGCATGGAGCCTGATCCAGGGCTTGAACCAACAAAACTGGGAGATCATGACCTGAGCAGAAATGAAGAATTGGACACTAAACCAACTGAGCCACCCAGATGCCCCTTTTTGCTGCTATTTCTAAAGTCATTTTCTGTGGGGGGAATCTGGCCTATGCCTTAGTGGAAGGGTAGAGTGTCACTGAAGGCTTTGATGGTACTACTGTTACCTCTCAACAATGGTATATGAAGGGCAAGGAAGTGGGAGCAGTCTACCCTGGGTGAAGACAATAAAAGGTACATTGTGTGTAGAGGATTAAAAAATAATCATAGAGGGGAACCTGGGTGGCTTAATCGGTTGAGCGTCCAACTTCAGCTTAGGTCATGATCTCATGGTCTGTAAGTCTGAGCCCTGCATTGGGCTCTGTGCTGACAGCTCAGAGCCTGGAGCCTGCTTTGGATTCTGTGTCTCCCTCTCTCTCTCTCCCGCTCTCCTACTCACTGTCTCTGACTCTCAAAAATAAATAAACATTAATTTTTTTAATAATAATAGAACCAACTAAAATTGGTTTGCTCTTTATTATCACAATGCACTGACAATTCTAAACAATGCCCACTGAAGGACATCTGTGCTGATTCTGGTTATTGGCAATTATGAATAAAGCTGCTATGAATACAAATTTTAGTGTGACCACATGTTTTCATTTCTCTAGAATAAATGACCAAGGGGCACCTGGGTGGCTCAATCAGTTAAGCCTCTGACTTTGGTTCAGGTCATGATCTCACAGTTCGTGAGTTCAAGCCCCACATCGGGTTCTGTGACAGCTCAGAGCCTGAAGCCTGCTTCAGAGTCTATGTTTCCCTCTCTCTCTCTGCCTCTCCCCAACTCATGATGTCTCTCAAAAATAAATAAACGTTTAAAAAAATAGAGTAAATGACCAAGACTGAAATTCCTGGGTTATATGGTAATTTCATGTTTACTTTTTCCAGAAACTGTCAAACTGTTTTCCAGAGTGTCCATACCATTTCACATGCCCAGAAAAAATGCATGAGTGATCCATTCCTCCACTTAATCATTTTACTTGAACTGTTAGAGTAGGCATGTGATGACACCTCAAAGTGATCTAAATTTGCAGTGCCCTAATAGATAGTGAGGTTGAACATCTTTTCATATGCTTATTTGTCAACTGTGTGTGTGTGTGTATAATGGCTGTGCATGTATTTTGCCCATTTTCTAATTAGATTATTTGTTTTCTAACAGTTGAGTTTTGAGTCTTTATATATCCTAGATATGAGTCCTTTGTCAGGTATGTGGTCTGCATATATGTTCTCCCAGTTAGTAGATTGTCCTTTATCATCTTGATCAGATTTTCCCTTATATTATCTTTTAAAAGTTTTATAATTATGGGGAGTCTGGGTGGCTCAGTTGGTTAAGTGCCCAACTTTGGCTCATATCATTATCTCGTGGTTCATGGGTTTGAGCCCCACGTGAGGTTCTATGCTGACAACTCAGAGTCTGGAACCTGCTTCCAATTCTGTGTCTCCCTCTCTCTCTGCCCCTCCCTTGCTTATACTCTGTCTCTCTGTCTTTCAAAAATTAAATAAATATTTAAAAAAGTTTTATAGTTACATTTATATCTATAATCCATTCTGAGTTAATTTTTGTATAAAGTGTAAGGTTTAGGCTGTGATTCCTTTTTTTTTCCTTTTGGCTCCCTCATGGATATCCAATTGCTTGAGCACCATTTGTTGTAAGACTGTACTTCCTATGTTGAATTACTTTTGCAACTCTGTCAAAAATCACTTGGTCAGGGAGAAGTTAAGATGGTAGAGAAGTAGGTGGACCCTGGATGCTCCTCATCCCTCAGACACAGGTGTATTGAGGTCAGCTTACTTGGAATCCCCAGGAAATTGATCTGTGGAGCAGCAGAAGTATCTCCATAGTTGGAGAGAGACAGCTTGGCAGGTGTGAGGTGCATGGATGTCAATTGGGGGAGATAAAACAGCATAGCCACAGTGGGGAGGGAACCCTTTCCGTGGAGAGACAAAAGGCAGAGAAAGAGAAAGGGGTTGTGAAAGTGCAGCATTGAGTGAGCACAAAAACTTCTCTGGACCACACACTGGGGAATGAGAAGTATGATGTGTGCTGGTTCTGCTTTGCAAACAGCCTTTGGAGCTGAAACTCTGAGGTTTTGGAAGTACACGACTTTCTCTGAAGTGGTGTAAGCTCCTGGGGAGGAGGGAGCAGGCCCCAGAGTGCAGAGTGGTGTAGTGATCTCTGGGGCACACTGGGTAGAACAGTCCCCTTCCTAGAGTAATTTGGGAAGAGAGTTTATTGTCTTCCCAAGGACAAAAGTCCCTGTAGGTACCAGTGAAAGGCCTTTAATCAGCAATGTGGAAAGGCTCTGTTATAGAGGAGAGGAGCGGTTCCATGCTGTGCCAGGTCTTTTAAGACTTTGGACTTCGAATTTCAGCCACGCATCAAGGAGAAGGTTCAGGAAAGTGTTAGAGCAGGGTAAGCTGACTGCCCTCGCTATTCTGTAAGGGCTGCCTGAACAGTGTGGGTAGAGATCCTTGGTCTGGGAAGGAAAGGTTGGGGTGGGGCCATTGTTCCAACCAACACCAACACAGTGGGACTTCAGAGAGCAGCACAGTGGCCCAGTGGACGTGGGACCTGCTTATACCAAACCCTGCCCCTCCATGCCTGGAAACTGCTTATTTACTGGGCAAGACAGAATCTGACCCAACATAGTTGGCTTCTCCTCCAGACCACCACAACCACTATTCCCAGGCACCAATGGACAACTCACACTCTTTATTTCCTCCCTCTTCCTTTTTTCTTTTGGAAAGAGGCTCATAGTTTCTGATTTTTTTCCTATTACTTTACATATTTTTATCATTTTTTTATTCTTTTCTTTTTCCTTTGTTTCTCTTTTCATATACTTTTTTTTCCTTATTTTCTTTCCTTTCTCTCTCCTAAGAATCAGCCTTATAAATTTTTTTTGATTCTCTATTGGGTTTCCTTTTATCTCCTTCCCTTTTTCTCTCTTTTCTGGGGGGATCATACTTCCCCTTCCCCCTTTTTTTCCAGTGTAAATTCAACAAACAAAGCACACCTAGTTAAAGGTCCAAACACTCCACCACAGCAAGCAAGGAGGAGCTCTGCAGAGGACTGACCAATGGGAAAGAGAAACCAAAACACAAAGCAGAGTGCATGCAACATACACCAGAAACACTTCCTGGAGTGCCAGTCCCTGGAAAGTGTATGATCCCTTTGTAATACAGCAGTATTCTCAAGTGCAGGACACATAAGATGCTTTTACAATATACAAAAGACAGAAACTTAGGCTATGACAAGATGGAGGAATTCTCCCCAAAGGAAAGATTAAGAAGAAATCACAGCCATAGACTTGCTGAAAACAGATATAAACAATGTATCTGAACAAGAATTTAGAATAATAGTCATACTAGTCATACTAGCTCAACTTGAAAAGTATAGAAGACATGAGAACATCCCTAATCTGGGGAAGTAAACAGGCATCCAAGTCCAAAAGGAAAACAACTCCCTTCAAAATCAACAAAAAAGAAGTCAACACAACAACATATCATAGTGAAACTTGAAAAAGACAAAGACAAAGAGAGAATTCTGAAAGCAGCTATGGATAAAAGGTCCTGAACCTACAAGGGTAGACACATAAGGTTAGCAGCAGACCTGTCCACCGAAATGTGGCAGGCCATAAGGGAGTGTCAGGAAATATTTAATGTGGTTAATAGGAAAAATATGCGGCCAAGAATTATTTATCCAACAAGGCTGTCATTCAGAATATAAGGAGAAATAAAGACTTTCTGAAACAAACAAAAACAAAATGAGTTCGTGACCACTAAATGAGCCCTGCAAGAAATTCTAAGGGGGACTTTCTGAGTGGAGAAAAAAAAAAAGACCAAAGCATCAAAGACTGCAAAAGACCAAAGAACATAACTAGAAACACGAAATCTATAGAAAACACAATGGCACTAAATTCATATCTTTCAATAATCACTCTGAATGTAAATTAACTAAATGATCCAATCAAGAGACATAGGGTAACAGAACGGAAATAAAACAAAATCCATCTATATGCTGCCTACAAGAGACTCATTTTAGACCATGGGGCACCTGCAGATTGAAAGTGAGGGGATAGAGAACCATCTATCATGCTAATGGACATCAAAAAAAGGTGGAATAGCCATACTTATATCAAACAAACTAGATTTTAAAATACAGACTAAAAAGATATGATAATTAAGGGGTCTATCCATTAATAAGCACTAACAATTGTAAATATTTATGTCCCCAAATATATAAATCAATTAATCACAAGCATAAACGAACTCTGATAATAATATCAATACAGTAGTAGGCATTAATACTTCACTTACAGCAATGAACAGATCATCTAAGCAGAAAATCAACAAGGAAACAACAGCTCTGAAAGACATATTGGAGCAAATACCTTGAACAGATATATTGAGAACTTTTCATCCTAAAGCAGCAGAATACACATTGAGTGCATATGGAACATTCTCCAAAACAGATCACATATTGGGGCACAAATCAGCCTTCAACAGGTACAAAAAGACTGAGATCATACCATGCATATCAGATCACAATGCTATGAAACTTGAAATCAACCACAACAAAAAATTTGGAAAGCCCTCAAATACATTGAGGTTAAAGAATATCCTACTAAAGAATGAATGGGTTAACCATGAAGTTAAAGAAGAATATTTTTAAAAATATATGGAAGCCAATGAAAATGAAAATACAACCAAAAAAACCCCTTTGGGATGCAGCTGCAGTTCAATGAAACTAAGCTGGGTTTTTGAAAGAACAAACAAAATAGATAAACCCCTAGCCAGACTTCTCAAAAAGTAAGGAGAGATGGCCCAAATAGATAAAATCATGAATGAAATAGGAGACATCACAACCAACACCACAGAAATACAGGCAATTATAACAGAATACTGTGAAAAATTACATGCCTACAAACTGGATAAAATTGAAGAAATGGACAAATTCCTAGACACTTATACACTACCAAAATGCAAGCAGCAAGAAATAGAAAATTTAAACAGGCCCATAAAAAGTAAAGAAAATGAATCGGTTTTTTAAAATATCCCAACAAATAAGACTATTGGTCCAGATGGCATCCCAGGGGAATTCTACCAGACATTTAAATAAGAGTTAATACCTACTCTCCTCAAACTATTCGAAAAATATCGAAATGTAAGGAAAGCTTCCGAACTCATTCTATGAAGCCAGCATTACCTTATTTCCAAAACCAGACAAAGACCCCAGTAAAAGGGAGAATTACAGGTCAATATCTCTGATGAACATGAATGCAAAAATTCTCATCAAGATACTAGAAAATCAAATTCAAGCATACATCAAAAGAATTTTTCTCGATGATCAAGTGGGATTTATTCCTGGGCTACAGGAGGTGGTTCAATATTCACAAATCAATCAACGTGATGCATCTTGTTAATAATAGATTAGAATCATATGATCCTTTCAATAGAGGTAGAGAAAACATTTGACAAAATGTATCTCCATTTATTGAGAAAAATCCTCAAGAAAGTAGGGATAGAACGAACATACCTCAACATCATAAAAGCCATGTATGAAAGGCCAACAGCTAATACCATCCTCAGTGGGGAAAAACTGAGCTTTGCCCCTAAGATCAGGAGCACAACATGGATGTCCACCCTCACCACTGTTGTTCAACATAGTACTGTTAAGTCCTAGCCTCAGAAATCAGACAACAAAAGGAAATAAAAGGCAGGCAAATCTGCAAGGAAATAGTCAAACTTTCTTCGCAGATGACATGATATTCTACATGGAAAACCCGAAAGACTTCACCAAAAAACTGCTAGTGCTGATACAGAATTCAGCAACGTTGGAGGATATAAAATCAATGTATAGCAATCTGTGGCATTTCTATACATCAATAATGAAGCAGCAGAAAGAGATATCAAGGAATAGATCACATTTACAATTGCACCAAAACACATAAGATACCTAGGAATACACTTAACCAAAGAAGTAAAAGATCTATATGCTGATAACTATATAAAGTTATGAAAGAAATTTAGGTCTTCCATCCATTTTGAGTTTATTTTTTTGTATAGTGTAAGAAAGTGGTCCAGGTTCATTATTCTGCACATCACTGTACGGTTTTCTGAACTCCATTTGCTGAAGAGACCATCTTCTTTCCATTGGATAGTCTTTCCTGGTTTGTCAAAGATTAGTTGGCCATATATTTGTGCATCCATTATAGGTTTTATGTTCTGTCCCATTGATCTATGTGGCTGTTTTTATGTCAGTACCAATATAGCTTTGTAATATAGCTTGAAATCCAGAATTATGATGCCTCCATTTTTGTTTTCTTTCTTTCTTTAACATTACTTTACGATTTGGGTTTTTTTTCTGTTTCCATACACATTTTATAATTGTTTGTTCTAGCTCAGTGAAGAATGCTGGTGTTATTTGGATAGGGATTACACTGAATATATAGATATCTTTGTGTAGTATTAACATTTTAACAATATTTGTTCTTTCAGTCCATGAGCATGGAATGTTTTTCCTTGTGTCTTTTTTTAATTTCCTTCATAAGCTTTCTATAATTTTCAGCATAGAGATCTTTTATCTCTTTGGTTAAATTTATTTTATGGTTTTGGTGCCATTACAAATGGCATTATTGGTGTATAGAAATGCCACAAGGGAGTCTCAGTGGCTAAGTTGGTTAAGCATCCGACTTCAGCTCAGGTCATGATCTCACAGTTCAGGTCTTGAGTTCGAACCCCACGTTGGGCTCTGTGCTGACAACTCTCAGAGCTCAGAGCCTGAAGCTTGCTTCAGATTCTGTGTCTCACTCTTTCTTTGCCCTTCCCCCATTCACACTCTTTCTCTCTAAAAAAAGCATTTAAAAATTTTTTTAAAAAATCACAGATTTCTGTACATTGATTTTATATCCTGCAACTTTGCTCATCTGTACATTGATTTTATATCCTGTGACATTGCTCAAGTTCTGTACCAGTCCTAGCAGTTTTTTTAGTGGAGTCTTTCAGGTTTTTCACATAGAGTATCATGTCATCTCTGAAGAGTGAAAAGGTTTTTTAAAATTTTTTAAATGTTTATTTTTGAGACAGAGAGACAGAGACAGAGTGCAAGTAGGGGAGGGGCAGAGGGAGACGGAGACACAGAATCTGAAGCAGCCTCAAGGCTCCAAGCTGTCAGCAAAGAGCCTAACGCGGGGCATGAACTCACAAACTGCAAGATCATGACCTGAGCCCAAGTCAAATGCTTAACTGACTGAGCCACCCAGGCACCCCTGAAAAGTGAAACTTTGACTTCTTCCTTGTGGAATTGAACGCCTTTTATTTCTTTTTGTTGTATGATTGCTGAAGCTAGAACTTCCAACAATATGTTGAACAACAGTGGTGAGAGTGGACATCCCTCTCATGTTCCTGACCTTAGGGGGAAAGCTCTCAGTTTTTACCCATTGAGGATATTAGCTGTGGGTCTTTCATATATGGCTTTTGTGATATTAAATTATGTTCCCTGTATCCCTACTTTCTTGAGGATTTTTATCAAGAAAGGAAGTTGAAGAAGACAGAAATAGAAAAACATTTCATGCTCATGGATTGGAAGAACAAATATTGTTAAAATGTCAATACTATACAAAGAAATCCACACATTCAATACAATTCCTATCCAAATAACACCAGCATTCTTCATAAAGCTAGAACAAACAATTCTAAAGTTCGTACGGAAACAGAAAAGACCCCAAATAGCCAAAGTAATGTTGAAATTAAAACACACACACACACACCACCACCACCACCAACAACAACAAAGGGGAGGCATCACAATTCCAGACTTCAAGCTGTATTACAAAGCTATAATCATCAAGACAAAAGCAGACACATAGATCAATGGAACAGAATAGAGAACTCAGAAATTGACCCACAAATATATGGCCAACTAATCTTCGACAAAGCAAGAATGAGTATCTAATGGAAAGAAGACAGTCTCTTTAGCAAATGGTGCTGGGAAGACTGGACAGCAACATGAACCTGGACCCCTTTCTTATACCATACAGAAAAATGAATTCAAAATGGATGAGAAACCTAAATGTGAGCCAGGAAACCATCAAAACGCTACAGGAGAAAACAGGCAGTTTTTTATGGAAAACACTAAAGGTGAGACCTGGCTTGTTTGTGCTGCTTACAGTAAAATACAGGAGAAGAGAGAGAAATGGAAAGAATCATTAAGCAAAAAGGAACTGGAACTTGAAGATTTAGAAAATTCTAATTTTATCTATATTGCAAAATATGATAAAACATGTTATGGAAAGAACACTAAGGATGTGGCTGGAAATCACTCCATGAGGATATTACGTACGAGTTTAATCATGTATTTCAGCAGACATCAGGAATAGAAAGATTATTATATAGGGGCATCTGGGTGGCTCAGTCCGTTAAGCATCCGACTCTTGGTTTTGGCTCACATCATGATCTCATGGTTTGTGAGTTCAAGCCCCACATCAGGCTCTGTGCTAGCAGCGTGGAGCACCCTTAAGATTCTCTCTCTCCTTCTCTCTCTGCACTTCCCTTGCTCTCTCTCTCTCTCAAAATAAATAAATAAACTTTAAAAAATGTGAATTAGGGCCACTTGGGTGGCTCAGTCAGTGGAGCGTCCGACTTCAGCTCAGGTCATGATCTCTCAGTTCACAACTTTGAGCACTGTGTCAGGCTCTATGCTGACAGCTCAGAGCCTGGAGACTGCTTCGGATTCTGTGTCTCCCTATCTTTCTTCCCCTGCCCTGTTCATGCTCTGTCTCTGTCTCTCAAAAATAAATAAAACATTAATAAAAAATTTTAAATGTGAATTTAAAAAAAGAGAAATGCTATTATATAAGCACAGCCACTGTCAACATGGACTAAGGAAAGCAGAAATATGAGATAGAGAAAAGTTTTTGAAATTATTGGATTCTAGAGGAAAGGACAATCTAGGGGTATTTGGGTCAAACTTGCTTTATCCTTCAAGTAATGTAATGTAAAAAATGCTGCTGAACATGATTCAGAGATCATCAGGGCTGCCACTCCCTCTGGAGGCCCAGACCTAACAGGCCCAGGGGGCAAGGCTGTTTTCTCCTCAGTTTCAAAGGGTGGGTTCCCTTCCTCAGTTTCAATGGGCCAGGATAGCTCTGACTAGTACGTCAGGAGAAAAGTGACTGCAAAGGGCTGCAAGGATGTGGCTGCCACAAGGAGTTGTATGGGTGATGCTGATCAAATTATCCAGACAAAGAAGTTGATTCTTGACCCTTAAAAATGTAATAGAATTTACCATGATAGGTTTTGTACTTCATCGGGACATATCAGCCTGATTTTTCTGATTTCTCCTTTCAAAAAAGGAATGCCTATCTGATACTTGTCCTACCATTACACTTGGGAAACAGATCATTTGTCTGCTTTTAGGGCTGGAGAAGAATTTTGACTCCAGATGATTCATATACCACAAACTTCACCTAACCTAATTTAGATGATATTTAGGTGACACTATGGGCTGGCAATTGATGCTGTAAGCAATGGGTTAGACATTTGGGGTTGTAGGAAGGAATGAAGGACTTTTGCATGTGAGAAAGATATACATAGAGGGGTGCATAGAGTGGAAAGTATAGAATGCATTGTGTCCTTCTAAAATACATACATTCAAGCCCAAACCCCCAAAGTGACAATATTTGGAGAAAAGACATTTAGGGAGGTATAAGTTTAAATAAGGTCATCACAGTGGGGTTCTAATGCAATAGTATTGGTGGACTTATACATAGAGATAAGGATATGTGAGCTCTTTCTAATCCCATTCAAGTACAGAGGATAAACTCAATATGGATAAAAGACCTAAATGCAAGACCTGAAACTATAACTCCTAAAAGAAAAATTACACAATACTTAACTTGGACATCAGCCTTTGCAACATATTTATGGATATGTCTCCTCAGGAAAGGAAAAGCAAAAATAATATATTGAGACAGTGCCAAAATAAAAGGCGATTACACAGCAAAGGAAACCATCAGCAAAATAAAAATGCAAACCACTAAATGAAAAAAGATATTTGAAAATGATATATTTGATAAGAGGTTAATATCTAAAGTATATAAAGAACTTATACAACTCAAGACACACAGAAAAAAATCTGATTAAAAATGGGCAGAAAATCTGAATAGACATATCTACAAAGACCTACAAATGTAAAACAGACACAAGATAAGAAGCTCAATAACACTAATCATCAGGAAAATGCAAATCAAAAGCACAATGAGATATCACCTCACATCTGTGAGAATGGCTAAAATCAACAACACATGAAACAATAGCTAATGGTGAGGATGTGGAGAAAAAGGAACCCTCATGCACTGTTGTTGGTAATGTAAATTGGCACACCCACTGTGAAAAACAGTTTGTAGTTTCCTACAAAAAATTAAAAATAGAAATACTATATGATCCAGTAATGTCCACTACAAAGAACAAAATCACTAATTCAAAAATTATATGCACCCCTCTATTTATTGAGTTTTATTTACAACAGCAAGAAATGGGAACAATCAAGTGTCTCCCAAGAGATGAATGCATAAAGAAGATGTGTTATATAAATATATACTGGAATATTGCTCAGTCATAAAAATGAAATTTTTTTATTTGTGACAACATGGATGGATCTAGATGACATTCACCAAATGGAATAACTCACTCAGACAAAGACAAATACCATATGATTCCTCTCATATGTGAGATCAAAAAAATAAAACAAATAAACAAAAAACCAGAGAGACTATTAAATATGGAGAAAAACTTGGAGGGTGCCAGTAAAATGTGGAGGGAGGGTGTGTGTGTGTGTGAAATAGATAATGGGTATTAAAACGTACAAAGTTAAACAAAAAAAAAATAAAATAAAATAAAACGTACAAAGTCTAGTTATAAAATAAACAAGTTATGGATATGAAGAAGAGAGCACGCAAATATAGTCAATAATATTGTAATAACGTATGGTGGCACATGATGACAACACTTATAGTGGTGAACGATGAGCAATGTACAAAATGTTTGAATTACTATATTATATACCCAAAGCTAACATTATATGCTCATTATACTTCAATAATAAATTTAAAAAGCAACACTGACACATTGCCATAAAGATATACAAACGGAACTATCAAACAAACAAAAGAGGCCAGGTTAAACCCACTAATATATAGACAACTGATATTTGACAAAGGTGTAAAAACAATACCATGGAGAAAGGATGTCCTTTTCAACAACTGGTCCTGATACAACTGTATATTCAAATGCAAAATATAAATAAAGAAATAATTTTGACCCATACTTTGCATCATGTACAACAATTAAGTGAAAATGGATCATAGGCCTATGTGTAAAACCTAAAAAATAAAGTTTCTGGAAGAAAATTCAGGAGAAAATATTTGTGACATAAACATAGGAAAAAATATTTGTGAAATTTTCTTAGGCAAAAATTTCTTTTACAGAAATGCAATCTATTAAAGAAAATACTAATGATTTAGACTTCTTTATCACTATTAAGAGGTTCTGTATTCAAAAGGCAGTTAGTAGAATGAAAAGAGAAGTCACAGACTGAGAGATCATCTTTGCAATGAATATATATGAAGAAGGACTGGTATCTTGAATATATAAAAACACTCAATATTCACAGTAAGTAAACAACTCAATTGAAAAATGGGCCAAAGATTTGAATAGGCATTTCACCAAAGATGACATATAGGTTGCAAGTAATCCCATGTAGGAGAAGATCAACAGAATTAGTCATTAGGGAAATCCAAGTTAACTACAGCAAACTACAAAGAACTACTACTTCATACCACAAGGATGGCTATAATGTAGGGATGGAGAGCAAATGCAATCTTCATACACTGCTTCTGGTGATGGAAATTGCAAAAATACTTTAGAAAACAGTTTTTCAGTACCTTAAAAAGTTATATGTATGCTTATCATATGACTCAGAAATTCCACTCTTAGGCGTCTAACCAGGAGAAATTAAAATGAATTTCTAATCAAAAAATCAACAACTAAATGACAACCTATGGAATGGGAGAAGATATTTGCAAATGATATATCTGATAAAGGGTTAGTATCCAAAGTCTATAAAGAACCTATCAAACTCAACACTCACAAAAACAAAAACAAAAACAGGTGGATGACATGAAGAGACATTTTTCCAAAAAAGATATTCAGATGGCCAACAGACACATGAAAAAATGCTCAACATCACTTATCAGAGAAACACAAATCAAAACCATGATGAAGGGCTGGCCAGCAAGATGGCAGAGAAGTAGGGAGCTCTATAATCTCCACCCACCCGCAACTATCAAACTGAGAAGGACTGAAGTCACAAAACTCTGATCTGCTAGAGTGGGAAGAAAACACACAGAATCCATACAGATGACAGCCTCATAGGGGCCGGGTGAGTGTGAATTGGGAAAACAAACAAACAAACAAAAGGGCCAGGGCTGGAGGCTCTGGGGGGAGGGAGAACCAGACCAACTCATAGCAGAGCCTGAAGAGCACCCATAGCAGTGGCACAGGGCCTTGGAGGGCCGTGCATGGAGCAGCAGTGCAGAGCTGCAGAAAGCCTAGGGGAAAAGAAAGAGAGACTGAAAACTCTCATAGAGTGGTATCTGGAG
>CM053579.1:61429687-61439867 GCA_028646485.1 Cryptoprocta ferox
TGGGGGTTGATGGTCTTGGTGGAGGTCACTTGTGGGGAAGAGCACTGGGTGTTATATGGAAACCAACCTGACAATAAACTATAAAGTTTAACATAAAAATAAAAAGAAAAAAAAAAGAAAAAAATAAGAAAAAAAATTATGCTTTAGGAGAGCCTGTCAATCTCCCTGCATTGTAGCCCCCTCTGGGAATGTGAGGCAATAAAACCAGCAGGTGTGCCACATGAGCACATGCGCAACATCACTCATCATCAAGGAAATACACATCAAAACCAAAATAAGATATTGCCTCACACCTGTCAGAATGTCTAAAATTAACAACTCAGGAAACAACAGATGTTGACAAGGATGCAGAAAAAGGGGAACCATTTTTGCACTGTTGGTGTGAATGGAAACTGGTGCAGCCACTCTGGAAAACAGTATGAATCTTCCTCAAAAAAATTAAAAATAGAACTACCTTACTACCCAGCAATTGCACTACTAGGAATTTATCCAAAGGATACAAAGATGCAGATTAGAAGGGGCACATGCACTCCAATTTTTATAGCAGCACTATCAACAATAGCCAAATTATGGAAAGAGCCCAAATGCCCATAGACTGACGAATGGATAAAGATGTGTGTGTGTGTGTGTGTGTATGTGTGTGTGTGTATTCCATTATATGGAATACTACTCAGAGATGAAAAAGAATGAAATCTTGTCATTTGCAATAATGTGGATTGAAGTAAAGGGTAGTATGCTAAGTGAAATAAGTCAGTCAGAGAAAGACAAATATATGATTTAACTCATAGGTGGTATCTGAGAAACTCAACAGAGATGAAGATATGGGAAAGGAAGGAAAAATAAGATAGAAACAGAGGGAGGCAAACCATAAAAGATTCTTAAATACAGAGAACAAACTGAGGGTTGCTGGAGGGGAGGAAAGTAGTAGGATGGGTTAAATGAATGATGGGCATTAAGGAGGTCACTTTTTGGCATGAGCACGGGGTGTCATATGTAAGAGATGAATCACTGGGTTCTACTCCTAAAGCCAAGACTACACTGTATATTAACTAACTTGAATTTTTAAAAAAAAGTTAAAAATAGAACTACCTTATTATGATCCAGCAATTGCACAATTGCACTACTAGGTATTTACCCTAAGGATACAAAAATATTGATTGGAAGGGGCACATGCACCACAATGCTTATAGCAGGACTATCAACAATAGGTAAATTATGGAAAGAGCCCAAATGTCGATTGACTGATGAATGGATAAAGAAGATATGGTATGTATATATGATGGAATACTACTCGGTGATGAAAAAGATACGGTATATATATATATATATATATATATATATATATATATATATATATATATGAATATTACTCAGCCATCACAAAGATTGAAATCTTGCCATTTGCAACAACATGGATGGGGGGAGTGTATTATGCTAAGTGAAACAAGTCAGCCAGAGAAAGACAAATACCATATGATTTCACTCATATGTGGAATTTAAGAAACAAAATAGATGAACATAGGGAAAAGGAAGGAAATAAAATAAGATAAAAATAGAGAGGGAGGGAGACAAACCATAAGAAACTCTTAAATACAGAGAACAAACTAAGGGTTGCTGGAAGGGAGGTGGGTGGGGGATGGGAGGTGGATGGGGGATGGGAGGTGGATGGGGGATGGTGGATGGGTGATGGGCATTAATGAGGGCTCTTGTTATGATGAAGACTGGGAGTTATATGTAAGTGATGAATCACTAAATTCTACTCCTGAAACCAATACTACACTATATGTTAAATAACTTGTATTTAAATAAAATCTTGGAAGAAAAAAAACCCAGCTGGTCTGCTACAGTATATGTACAACACCCCTTCTTCTGTGTCCTAAGCAAAGGCTGTTTTATAAAGGCACCAAATAGGTAAATCCAAAGCCGCAGTCCCAGCCTTCTATGAAGATACTTGAAGATGCCTTTCCTCCTCCACAACCCCTACCCAGCTCACTTACTTTCATAGGTGGGGGCTGTTGCCTGAAGGTGGCTGTCTGACGAGTGTCTTGCTTTCTAGCCACTTGAAGTTGCTGGGCAGCAGCGGCTGCAGCGGCCAGGGACTCAGGGATGGGGGGCTCCTGAGGCTCCGTCTGCCATTCTGCTTTCTGCTTCTCAAAGTAACTTTGGAGATGAAAGACATTAGCTGGATCATTCTAAAAGCATGGAGAATCTTGCCCCTCCTAAAGGCTCCATGCCACAGAAACAAGGGGGTTTGGCTGTGGCTCTGTATAGAAAGTTCCTGCACCTTCCCCAGCACAAGGTTCCCCTTGGGTACCTGGCCCATTGTCTGCTGGGAGGGGTTATACTTCTGCTCTCTGGCTCTGACAAACCCAGAAAATCAAGAATCCCAGGGCTAGCAAAGTCCTTACAGGGAATTTCCTATTGTTTATCCCATGTACCTTTGCAATATTCCCATTAAGTATCCTCAGGCCTATGCTGACAATGCTTCTCAGAATAAGAAGCTCACAACACCCATAGGGAGCCTGCTCTACTTTAAGGAAGTCTGCTTCCTTCTACTGAACTGAACTGTCTCTGTAAGGTGAATGTAGTTCTTAATTCTGGGTCTTAAGATGAAGTTCCAGGCTAGCCCCTGGAGACCATAAAAGCCCAGCTTTCTATGTTTTCAAAGGTTTCCAGACCTTCTAGATTTTGCCTTGGGCAGTGACCTTGTAAGAGTCACACACACACACACACACACACAGAGTCACAGACACAGTCTTGTGTTACCAAAATTGCACAGATAATTTTAAAAGCCACCTAGAAATATTTATCTAATCGTCCTTATTTTGGTGCACAGAGACTTGCCCAAGGTCATAGAATGAGTCAACCATTGACAGTCCTGGGGCTAGGACTGGGTACCATGACTTAAACCAGATTTTATGTGTGTATATGTGCTGCTACATGTGTGTGTAAGTGTGTGTGTTGTGTGTGTATGTGGCAGGTACAGGGAGCAAGCAGCTTACTCCAAGGATAGCTTCTCTTCCTCTTCACATAGGTCAGGGAGCCTCTGCAGGCCTAGAGTCATGCGCAGGGCATCCACATGTTCCTTCAATGGCTTATACTCATCATGTAGCCGCCGCGTAGACTCTAGCAGCTTGTTTAGGTCATTCTCAGACTGTTTGATGGTGTTTTCCATCTGAAACATAGAGTGAAGTAGGTACCAAGAAAAGACACCAACATTCTCTGCAAAGCTCTACAGCTGAGTGGATAAAATAGCATAGACTCCAGAGCCAGGCCAATCTATGGTCACGTCCTTAATTCACCATGTAGTCTACGTGACTCTCTTCAAGCCTCAGTTTTTTCATCTGTATAATAGTGATAATAATATTTCCCACCTCATATAATCTTAGGAAAACTCAGTGATTGAATGCATATAAAGCTCTCAGTACAGAGACTACCACAGAGTAAAGGCTCAATAAATGGTAGTTATTATTCAAATATAGCACCTTAAAGCTAGAATGGACCTTAGAGCTCATTTAGTCCACCCCACCAACATTTTACAGATCAGATAATTGAGACTCAGAAAGAAGAAGAAACTTCCTTGGAGAAATACTTATTAGGGTCAAAACCTAGACAAAAACCCAGGACTTCTGCTTCCCAGGCCAGTGGCTTTTCTCTTAGATCAGTGGTTTTCAAAATGTGGTCACTAGATCGCAGCATTAGCATCACCTGGAAACTCATTAGTAATGCAAATTCTCAGACACCACCCCAGACATATAAAATCAGAAATTCTGGGGTGGAGTCCAATAATCTGTGTTTTAAGCCTCTTCCAGGTGACTTTGATGTATGTTTAAGTTTGAGATCCCACTGGCTTAGATTCTCAGCCCCAGCTAATATTTTGTTAACCGCATTGGCTTTGTATCCTTGGTTAGCTGGCAGCAGAAATGCCAACTCCTCATGAGACCCTGGAACCGTGTGATCTTGTGACACAGAAAATACCAAGTTACTACTGTCTAAACCACATCTATATTTCCTTTAAGGTCCTAGGCTTGGCAATATCAGGAAATAAGTATTGTCGTAAAAATGAGTTTCCCAAGAATAGAAATGTAACTCCTTCAAATATATATATATATTTTAAATACTTTCCATTGTCATAGGCTCTAAGAATTGGAAAGGACAGTATAAGTCAGTACCTCCAATTTCCCTCCTGGTGTAGGAATCATTAATACTGCAGCTCAAACAGGTGATCATTCAGACTATACTTGAATAACTCCGAAAAGTGGGGAACTTATCACCTTAGCAGACAGTTTGTTCCCCATGTTCCAATTATCTCCAAAAGAGAGACTCCACTGAGGGCGCCTCACTTTAGTAGACTGGCAGAGATTATTTGTTTAGCCTACTTGGAAGCTTTGGAGACCTTTGAGCTAGACTCCAGAGAAAGCTGTCTGCTCTGCTCTATCCCAAGGCTAACTCTACTCCCAGAATGAGAGCACATCAGTGCTGAAAGAGACCTTAGAGGTGACTGAATCCTTGTCATAGTAAAAAGAAGTAAAATAAGGCCTAGGAGAAAAAGGGACTTGTCTCGTGATATACAGTCAATCAGTGACAGAGCCAAGACTAGATTTCAGAACTCCTGGATTCTTCCACTCCACTACAGCCTGATGCCTACTCCCCCAGGTTGGTTGGCCACAGCCACATCACAAGGAGAGGCCACCTTACTCACTACTGTCTATTTCTCAGAGGGCCCAGAAGTAGTCTTCTGGCAGTCAGCTACATACCACATTGATATCAGCATGGATCAGTCGGAGTTCCTCCACATGGGCCATCTTCTCCTGTAGCAACAAGTCCATCTCCTGCTTGTATTCCTTCAGGTGCCTCTCCTCTGATTCAAGGGCCTCAAACTCAGCCTTCAAACGTGCCTTAATCTTCTCCATCTGAAGAGTCTTGTTCCTGCATTACCAAAAAGCAAGAAACAGACCAGTAGGAGAAGGGAGGAAAATGGGAACGGAATGCAGTTAGGTCCTGAGCCAGGGCTATTTTTCTAAGCCACCTTTCTAAGCTTTTCTTTCTCCAGGCAGAGCCAACCTGAAGCCATCCCCCAAAAGTTAGGAGATTCTTTATTCTAAGATAGAATCTCAGTGGGTCTAAAAAGGGGATAATTTCATTCTCTTGTGGCACATTTGCAAATGTGGAAGATTTTTTTTGCTATTAGACTTATTCAAGAGAGAACACTACTGGCATGTAGCAAACATGGGACAGAGATGCTAAACAGCCTCTCAATGCACAGGAAAGTCCCACACCACAAATAACTCCCATTCGAATGCTAACCATGACCTTTTGAGAAAGTCTTGAAGAAGCACTGTCCACTAAAAATTTTGTAAAATGATGGAAATGTTCTGTCTCTATGCTTTCCACTAGGCATGTGTAGCTTCTGGGCACTCGAAATGTTGTTAGTGCAACTGAGGAAATGAATTTTGAATTTTATTTAATTTTAATTAATTTAACTTAAACCACACATGTGGCTAATTGGACAGCACAGCTGTACAGGGTCCACTACTCAGTTCTAGAAGAGGAAGGGGACTAGAAGAACTATAGCTCATTTATTTTCCTAAAAAAATAAAACATGTCTCTGGTTGTTAAATCCCAATTGTATACTCTCTGGTTCAGTAATCCCACACCTGTGAACTTATTCTAAGGAAATAATTAAAGAAAACAAAAAATACACAGGAATGTTCATTATGGAATATGGACAAAATCGCAATATTTAGAAGCCATTAAAAGGAATCATTATGAAGACTTGTGACATGGAAAGTATTGAAAATGTGATGCTTAATAAAATGTATATACATTCAGATTGCATTTTTCAAAATATACATGCACAAAATGTATTGGCATGATTTCCTTATTTTTTATTTTTTATTTTTTTGTATTGGCATGATTTCAAAGGCATTTAAGACAACTTGGAGCCTGCCTACATGAAAGGGCCACAAAACTTTGGAAGAAGGCCCCTCTGCAGCACACTGTTGTCCTCCCACTGGCTCTCTACTCTGGTTCTGAGGTACTTCCTAGCTGCTATCCATCACTCAAATTTGGCATCTCCTTTTTGTGGGTAATAAGCTTAGGAATTCCTCGGGCTTACACCAATGGTTTAACAAGGCATAAAGAATTACAAAGCCATAAGATGCTCTCACCCAAGCTTGGGTAAACAAGATTAGGACCCCAGGATATAGCAGGGAGGGGCGGGATAGAGTAGGAGGGGTAAGGCCCCCAGAATAGAGAGGGGGGCAAAGGCCCCAATACATAGGTATATGATATAAACAAGATTAGGCATTCAGGACAAAAGTGCTTCCCAATTTAGTACTATAACGGAAAGCTATATAGCTTTCACAGGAAGGAAGGACCAAATTAAGTAAACAGGTAAATAGGGCTATAGACCGCTACACTGTGCTGCAGGTGAAGCTGCCCAGAGCAGAGATGATTACCAAAAGAAAAAGTGCCTTGTTAACCCTGAGGTCACGTATCCTATCTGTCTCATCCCCTTGGCTAGCTAAGATAAACAGAGGTGGTGCCTCATGTCCGCTATAAACAACCTTTCAGTGGACAGTCAGGTGCCAGGATTTTGTCTTGTATTAATACAAACCCCTAACCCTGAATATCTTCAAGACCCCCTTTTCCTCACATCCATGAGTTAATGTTCACAGATTTATTGTCTCTTTGTGCATGTCCATCACCATGTTTGTAAGCCTTCTGATCCCAATAAAAATGGTGTAAGGACCCTTATTCGGGGCTCTTATCTTTTCCTGGACATTAGCCATCTCTTGCTTTTAATCCTGTGTCTGCTCTCTTGCTGGCCAAGAGAGAACTTTAGACATAGAGCCTATGACACTTTCTTCTGCCTCAGTAGCTGGTTTTTTCCTCTGCTCCAGCCCATCCCATGGGTGCTCTTGCTCTACACCCTAGACTATGGCCTCTGGTTTTAGTCTGCTTCTGTCTTTAGTCTCTTTGTCCTGTGACTCCTGCCTTAAGAGGTGATCCTCAATGGCACAGAACCACAAAAAGAATTGTGTTAGGTAGGCAGGATAATGGGAGAAATTTTTCTTTCTTTATTCAAAATTTCTTTCCATGTTATATTGTTTTGCCTTATAAAAGGGTAAAAAATGGGTGTTATTATCCCATTTGTAATAAAGGAAATTGAGGGGGTGGAGGTAAGATGGTGGAAGAATAGGGTGACTTTAACCTTGCCTCCTCCACTGAACACAGCAAAATATCAAATCATTCAAAACACCCAATAAATTGGTCAGAAGTCTTAGAGAACAAAGCTACACATCTACAAATTAGAAAAACGACCTGTGGAAGATAGGAATGACATGAAAAAGTTTGTGGGAGAAAAGAGCTGTGGGCATTCCCCAGGGGGAGAGGGTACTGACAGCGGTGGGAGTAGCCAGAGAAAAGAAGGAGAGAGAGAGAAGCATGGGGAAAAAAAGAGTGAAAACATGTACAGGGGACTGCACAAGAAAACTCCCCAAAACCTTTGATGGGGAAAAAAGAGAGGGCTACAATACCACCAGTTTTCTATAAAGAACAGAGTACAGATTCTGAAGTTTCAGAGGTCTGCAACATTGTCAGGTTTGTGCCTGGGACTGAGCAGTGCTCTGGTGGGAGAGCAGAGCTGATCCCCAGTAGTGGGCAGCCTAAGAGTCCCCAGGGTCACATGTAGAGAAGTGGTTCACCTGCTTGGAGTGCATTTGGTAGAGGTGATACAGCCTCTCCACAGACAAAGGACCCTGCAGTTACCATCAAGCTGTCCTGCTCACCAGCATAGGAACACCAGCTGGTGCAGGTCTGTAAACCCTGGTGCCATTGTGTGTTGTGATTCAACATAAACTCCCAACTGCTGTGAAGATGCATGGCTGTCTTCTGAGACTCCAGCCCCAGCTTGGAGTGCATTTGGGAGGGGTGAAACAGCCTCTCCATGGACAAAGGATCCCATGGGCACCATTGAGCTGTCCCATTCACCAGTATAGGAGCAGAGAGCCTGCTGAAAGCAGCCATCCCTGGTGCTGGCTGTGTGTTGTAATTTACCATAAACTCTGATCCACCATGTGGTCTCCCAGCTATCTTCTGTGACAAGTTGGCACTGGCCAAAATGCAGGGAGACCCTCCCCCAAAGGATCACTGCAGGTACGTGCTGCAAGAGTCTCTGAAATATGGGGTTTTGAAACACAGCTGTGCCTGAGATAAAATACAGGAGTGCTGTGACATTTGGAAGATGTACAGCTCAGAACCAGAAAGGGTGAAGGTAGGTATCTGATGGAAATGAGTGACACAGACAGAGTCACTGTCAATGTCGCTCTGAGGGCTTACTGAAGAGGGGTGGTATACTCCCGAGGCGAGAGAACAGGAGAAGCCATTTTCTCCCTGCACTCAGCAGCTTGATCCACCTCACTAAGCAAAACTGCCACCAAGTGGAGAACAGAGCTGCTGCACCAAGCAAACTTCCCCTGCACCCCACAGGCACATCTCCACTACAGCAATTACAGCTGAGGATCAGAGCAACAGGCCCCTAACCCAGAAGACCTGCACAAACCCCTTACCTCCACAAAGTATACTGATCATAGAGTGCTGCAGAGCTTCAGCTTTAGGGGGAAGGAAATAGCATTGTCCAGGGATTTTTCTGATTGTTTGTGTTTCTTGTTGTTTTTGCCTTTGTTTTTGTTTGTTTTGTTTTCTTCCTTTTTATTGATACACAAGAAACAATTTTAAAATTTTATTTATTAAATTAATTACTTTAGTATATATATTTATTCTTAATTCTTAATTTTTTTCTTTTTTCTATTTCTTTTCTTTCTTTCTACCTTTTTGCTATCATGCTTCTTGTAAGAATCAGACCAAAACAAACCTAGCATCTAGCTTCCGTTATGCACTTTATTAAAATTTTTTTGGTTTCTTCCATTTAAAAATTTTTTATTTTATTTTGCTTTTAGTCTCTTTATAACCAAAAAAAAAGTTGTAGGAATTCACCCCAAAGAAAGAATGGACACAGATTTACTCAAAGGAGATATAAGAAAGATGCCTGAACTAGACTTAAAACAATTATAAAGATAACAGCAGGGCTTGAAAAAAGTAATAGAAGACACTAGAGAATCTCTTACTACAGAGATAAAAGAACTAAAATATAGTCAGGTCAAAATTAAAAATGCTATAACTGAGATACAATCCCAAATTGGGGCCATATAAATGAGGACGGATGCAGTAGAGGAGCGAATTTGTGATATAGAAGACAAAATGGAAAGTAATGAAGCTGAAAAGAAGAGGGAAAGAAAGGTCATGGAACAGGAAGGCAGACTTGGGGGACTCAATGGCTTATTAAAATGTAACAACATTCATATTATAGGAGTCCCAGAAAATGAAGAGAGAAAAAGAAGGCAGAAGGTTTATTTGAACAAATTAGCTGAAAAATTCCCTAGTCTGGAGAAGGACAGAGGCATTAAAATCCAAGAAACACAGGGAGCTCCCATTAAACAAAAGTTGATCATCGCCAAGGCATATCATAGTCAAATTCACAAAATAAACATACAAAGAAAGAATCCTGAAAGCAGCAAGGGGGGAAAAAAGTCCTTAATCTACAAGGGAAGAGAGATCAGGTTTGCAGCAGATCTGTCCACAGAAACATGGCAGGCCAGAAAAGAGTGGCAGGAAATATTCAACGTGCTGAATGGGAAAAATGTGCATCCAAGAAGTCTTTATCCAGCAAGACTGTCATTCAGAATAGAAGGAGAGATAAAGACTTCCCCAGACAAACAGAAACTAAAGGGGTTCGTGATCACTAATGCGGCCCTGCAAGAAACTTTAAGGGGGACTCTTTGAGTGGAGAAAAAACAAACAAATAAACAAACAAGCTAGAAAACAAGAGACCAAATGCAACAAAGACCAGAAAGGACCAGAGAACATCACCGGAAACACCAACACTACAGGCAACACAATGGCACTAAATCAATATCTTTCAATACTCACTCCGAATGTAAATGGACTAAATGCTCCAATCAAAAGACATAGGGTAACAGAATGGAGAAAAAAAAAGAAAACAAAATCCATCTATATGCTGCCTACAAGACACTCATTTTAGACTGAGGACACCTGCAGGTTGAAAGTGAGGGGATGGGGAACCATCTGTCATGCTAATGGAGATCAAAAGAAAGCT
>CM053579.1:61448315-61467119 GCA_028646485.1 Cryptoprocta ferox
ATGTCTGTTGGCAATCTGGATGTCCTCTTTGGAGAAGTGTCTATTCATGTCTTCTTCCCATTTCTTCACTGGATTATTCGTTTTTCGGGTGTGGAGTTCGGTGAGTTCCTTGTCGATTTTGGATACTAATCCTTTATCCGATATGTCATTTGCAACTATCTTTTCCCATTCCGTCGGTTGTCTATTAGTTTTTTTTTATTGTTTCCTTTGCAGTGAAGAAGCTTTTTATATTGGTGAGGTCCCAATAGTTCATTTTTGCTCTTGATTCCCTTGCCTTTGGGGATGTGTTGAGTAGGAAATTGCTGCAGTTGAGATCATAGAGGTTGTTTCCTGCTTTGTCCTCTAGGGTTTTGATGGTTTCCTGTCTCACATTCAGGTCCTTCATCCATTTTAAGTTTATTTTTGTGTATGGTGTAAGGGAGTGGTCTAGTTTCATTCTTCTGCATGTTGCTGTCCAGTTCTCCCAGCACCACCTACTAAAGAGGCTACCTTTTATCTATTGGATACTCTTTCCTGCTTTGTCAAAGATTAATTGGCCGTACATTTGTGGGTCCAGTTCCAGGCTCTCTAATCTATTCCATTGGTCTATGTGTCTGTTTTTGTGCCAGTACCATACTGTCTTGGTGATGACAGCTTTGTAGTAGAGTCTAAAGTCGGATTGTGATGCCTCCCTTTTTGGTTTTCTTCTTCAATATTACTTTAGCTAATCTGGGTTTTTTATGGTTCCATGCGAATTTTAGGATAGTTTGTTCGAGCTTTGCGAAGAATGCTGGTGCAATTTTGATTGGGATTGCATTGAATGTGTAGATTGCTTTGGGTAATAATGATATTTTAACAATATTTATTCTTCCGATCCATGAGTATGGAATGTTTTTCCATTTCGTTGTGTCTTCTTGAATTTCTTTCATAAGTTTTCTATAGTTTTCTTCGTACAGGTCTTTTACATTTTTGGTTAGGTTTATTCCTAGGTATTTTATGGTTTTTCGTGGAATTGTGAATGGGATCAGTTTCTTGATTTCTCTTTCTCTTCATTATTGGTGTATAAAAATGCAACTGATTTCTGTACGTTGATTTTGTGCCCTGCGACTTTGCTGAATTCCTGGATCAGTTCTAGAAGGCTTCTGGTGGAGTCGGTCGGGTTTTCCATGTAGAATATCATGTCATCTGGGAAAAGTGAAAGTTTGACTTCTTCTTTGCCAATTATGATGCCTTTTATTTCCTTTTGTTGTCTGATTGCTGATGCTGGGACTTCCAGCACTATGTTAAACAACAGTGGTGAGAGTGGACATCCCTGTCGTGTTCCTGATCTCAGGGGGAAAGCTCTCAGTTTTTCCCCATTGAGGATGATATTAGCTGTGGGCTTTTCATAGATGGCTTTTATAATGTTTCAGTAAGTTCCTTCTATCCCGGCTTTCTTGAGGGTTTTTATTAAGAAACGATGGTGTATTGGTCAAATGGTTTTTCTGCATCTATTGACAGGATGATATGATTTTTATCTTCTCTTTTGTTAACATAGTGTATCAAATTGATGGATTTGCGAATATTGAACCAGCCCTGTAACCCAGGAATGAATCCCACTTGATCTTGGTGGATAATTCTTTTTATATGCTGTTGAATTCGATTTGCTGGTATCTTGTTGAGGATTTTTGCATCTGTATTCATTAAGGATATTGGCCTCTAGTTCGCTTTTTCTGTTGGGTCTCTGTCTGGCTTGAGAATCAAAGTGATGCTGGCTTCGTAGAATGAGTTTGGAAGTTTTCCTTCTATTTCTATTTTTTGGAATAGTTTGAGAAGGATGGGTGTTAACTCTGCTTTAAATGTCTGGTAGAATTCCCCTGGATAGCCATCTGGCCCTGGGCTCTTATTCATTGGAAGATTTTTGATCACTGATTCGATTTCTTCACTGGTTATGGGTCTGTTCAGATTTTCTATCTCTTCCCGTTTGAATTTTGATAGTGCATGTGTGTTTAGGAATTTGTCCTTTTCTTCTAGATTGTCCAGTTTGTTGGCATATAATTTTTCAGAGCAATCTCTGAAGATTGCTTGTATTTCTCAGGCATTGGTTATAATAGAACCATTTTCATTCATGATTTTGTCTATTTGGGTGTTCTCTCTTTTTTTCTGAGGAGGCTGGCTAGAGGTTTATCAATTTTATTTTTTCAAAAAACCAGCTCTTCGTTTCATTGATCTGCTCAACTGTTTTTTTCGATTCTGTATTATTTATTTCTGCCCTGATCTTTATTATTTCTCTTCGTTTGCTCGGTTTGGGGTTCTCTTGCTGCTCCCCTTCTAGTTCCTTTAGGTACTCTGTTAGATTTTGAATTTGCGCTTTTTCTAGTTTGTGGAAATAGGCCTAGATTGCAATATACTTTCCTCTTAGGAATGCCTTTGCTGCATCCCAGAGATTTTGGATTGTTGTATTTTCATTTTCATTAGTTTCCATATATTTTTTAATTTCTTCTCTAATTGCCTGATTGGCCCAATCATTCTTTAGTAGGGTGGTTTTTAACCTCCACATTTTTGGAGGTTTTCCAGACTTTTTCCTGGGATTGATTTGAACTTTTTTAGCATTGTGATCCGAAAGTGTGCATGGTATAACCTCAATTCGTTTATATTTATGGAGGGCTGCTTCATGCCCAAGTATGTGATCTATCTTGGAGAATGTACCGTGCGCACTTGAGAAGAAGATGAACTTCCTGGCTTCAGGATGCAGAGTTCTAAATATATCTATCAATTCCATCTGTTCCAATGTGTTGTTCTGGTCCATTGTTTCTTTAGTGATTTTCTGTCTGGTTGATATATCCCTTGCTGTAAGGGGAGTGGTTTTTTTTAATGTTTTATTTATTTTCGAGAGACAGCATGAACAGGGGAGGATCAGAGAGAGAGGGAGACACAGAATCCGAAGACAGGCTCCAGGCTCTGAACTGTCAGCAGAGAGCCTGATGCGGGGCTCGAACCCACAAACCGTGAGATCTGACCTGAGCCAAAGTCGGACGCTTAATGGACTGAGCCACCCAGGTGCCCCTGTAAGGGGAGTGTTAAAGTCCCCTGCAATTAACACATTCTTATCCATAAGATTGTTTCTGTTTGTGATTGTTTCATGTATTTGGGTGCTCCCGAATTCGGTGCATAGATGTTTATAATTGTTAGCTTTTCCCGATGGAGAGATCTTGTAATAGTATATAATGTCCTTCTTCATCTTTTGTTACTGATGTTAAAGTCCAGTTTGTCTAAGTATGTCTACTCCAGTTTTCTCTTGACTACCGGTCACATGATAGATATTTTTCCATCCCCTTACATTCAATCTGAAGATTTCTTCGGGTCTAAAATGAGTCTCTTGTAGACAGTAAATAGATGGATTTTGCTTTTTTATCCATTCTGCTACCCTGTTTCATTTGATTGGAGCATTCAGTACATTTACATTCAGTTTTATTATTGAAAAATATGGTTTGAGGGGAAGGGGGAAAAGTAAAGGGGGGTGATGGTCATGGTGGAGGTCACTTGTGGGGAAGAGCACTGGGTGTTATATGGAAACCAACCTGACAATAAACTATAAAGTTAAAAATAAAAGAAAGAAAAGAAAAATATGGTTTGGATTAATTGTGTTCTCTGTAGAGTTCATGTTTATAGTGGTGTCTCTGGTACCTTGTATTCCTTGCAACATTTTCCTCATAGAGTCCCTCTTAGGATTTCTTGTAGGTCTGGTTTGGTGATGATGAATTCTCTCAATTTTTGTTTATTTGGGAAACCCTTTATCTCTCCTTCTATTTTGAATGACAGGCTCGCTGGATAAAGGATTCTTGGCTGCATATTTTTCCTGTTCATCACTTTCAGATTTCCTCCCATTCTTTTGTTGCCTGCCAAGTTTCAGCAGATAGGTCTGTAACCACTCTGATAGGTTTCCCTTTTATCCCTAGCTGCTTTCAGAATTCTCTCTTTGTCTTTATATTTTGCCAGTTTCACTCTGATATGTCGTGCCGAAGGTCAATTCAAGTTATGTCTTAAGGGGGTTCTTTGCGCCTCTTGGATTTCAATGTATATTTCTTTCCCCATATTTGGGAAGTTCTCAGCTATAATTTCATCAAGCCCCCTTTCAGGACCTTTTTCTCTTTCTTCATCTTCAGGAATTCTTATAATATGGATATTATTCCGTTTGATTGTATCACTCAGGTCTCGTATTCTCTTTTCGTGCTCCTGTATCAATTTCTCTTTCTTTTTCTCAGCTTCCTCTTTTGCTATAACTGTGTCTTCTAATTCACTTATTCTCCTCTCTGCCTCTTCAATCCGTGCAGTGGCCGCCTCCATTTTATTATGCCCCTCATTTATAGCCTTTTTTTAAAGTCGTCACAGCTATTTTGAAGGTCCCTAGTCTTTGTATCAATAGCTCTCTGATGCTTTTTTCAAGTCCAGCGATTAATTTTATGACAATTGTTCTATATTCTTGTTCTTTTCGGTTGCTTAAATCTGTTTTGAGCAGTTCTGTGAATGTGACTTCTCCCTGGAGTTTCTTTAGAGGAGAGTTCTTTCGTTTTGTCATTTTGGTTAGCTTTCTGTCTCTTGTCAATATTAATAACTTGTTATGCACTGTGCACCTGTTAGTATTGCTCTATTAAAGGAGGCTCATTGACTGTTCAGGGCCTGTCGTTTCAGGAAGTGTTCTTTTAATGGTGTCTCTCAGTTACTCTTGTTGTGCCTTTGATTATTTTACTTCCCTAGTCAGTGATATTTGGGACTCTCCACCCTGTGTATTTTGGCTTGTTTCTTCAGGTAGCCCTGAAAAGGAAAATCAGGCATCTTTGAGGTTGTCTTCTTTCTGGAGTCTGTATGTTCTCTTCCCCCTCTTGCAGATCAGAGTATTATCTCCTCAGTCCTTCACAGTTTAATAGATGTGGGTGGGCGAAGATTACAGAGCTCCTTCCTTCTCCGCCATCTTGCCCTTCCTCTGAATGTTGTTAGATTTTAATAAGCCTCTGAGTCCCCCATGTCTGCCTTCCTGTTCCATGACCTTTCTTTCCCTCTTCTTTTCAGCTTCATTACTTTCCATTTTGTCTTCTATGTCACAAATTCCCTCCTCTACTGCATCCATCCTCATTTATATGGCCTCAATTTGGGATTGTATTTCAGTTATAGCATTAAATTTTTTAATGTTTATTTATTATTGAGACAGAGAGAAACGGAACGTGAGTGGAAGAGGGGCACAGAGAGGGAGACATAGAATCTGAAGCTGGCTCCAGGCTCTGAGCTGTCTGCACAGAGTCCGATGTGGGTCTCATACCCACAAACCATGAAATCATGACCTGAGCCGAAGTCGGATGCTTAACTGACTGAGACACCCAAGCGCCCCATTTATAGCATTTTTAGTTTTGACTTACTATATTTTAGTTCTTTTATCTCTTGTAGTAAGAGATTCTCTAGTGTCTTCTATTACTTTTTTCAAGCCCCACTGATATCTTTTATAATTGTTGTTGTAAGTCTAGTTCAGACTTCTTACTTATATCTCCCTTGAGTAAATCATTTCTTCCTGTTCTTTCTTTTGAGGTGAAACCTCCATCTTTTCCTTTTGGAGAGAAAAAAAAACAAAATGATAATTAAAAAATTGATGAATAAAAGAAAAAGTAAATGAAAGTAAAATCACAAAAGAAGCTAGATCTTAAGTGTGTTTTGGTCTGCTTGTCAAAAGAAGGTAGCTAGAAAAAAAGATTAAAAATACAGCAAAGAAGAAACAAATTAAAAGTTTAGAAAGTTAAAATATTTAAATAATTTTTAAAATTTAAAATAAAGAAACTAATTAATTAATTGCTTTTTCTGTATCTAAAAGACAAATCAAATATACAAAAACAAAAACAGAAAGATACAAAGAAACAAAAACCGAAAAGACACTAGATCTTTCTTTCCCTAGGGCCAAAGCTTTGCGGTAGCACTCTATGATCAATAGAGTTGGTGTGGGAGAGGAGTTTGTGCTGGTCTTTGGAAATGGGGCCTGCTGTTCTGATTCTCAGGTGCATTTGTCCTAGTGGAGATGTGCCTACAGGACCTAGGTGGGGAGGCCTTGGTGAAGCAGGTCCATTCTTCATCTGGCGGTGCTGTTTAGCTCACTGAGGTTGATCAAGCTGCTGGGTACAGGGGAAAAATGGCTTCACCCATTCATTCATTTCAGGAGCAGGGAATGTACACCACCCCTCTTCCGTAAGCTCTCACATATGCACAAACATTGACCTCACCTGTGCCCCTGGTTTCCATCCTGACTTCACCTTGTCTGTGTCCAAACTGTCTGCCTGCCAAACAGTGTAGCCCTCCTGTGTTTTATCTCAGGCTGTGTTTCAAAACCCCACATTTCAGAGACCCCACTGACCAGGACCTGCACTGGTCTTCTGGGAGAGTGTTTCCCTGCATTTTGGACTTTGCATGCTGGTTACAGAAGACAGCCATGTGACGGTGTCCATGCTCAGAGCCCATGGTAAATTGCAACGCACAACCAGTGCCAGGGATTGCTAACCTCAGCTGGTGTCTTCATTCCTATACTGGTGAACTGGACAGCTTGATGGTATCTGCAGAATCCTTTGCCTACAGAGTGGCTGTATCACCTCTACCAAATGCACTCAAAGCAGGGGAACCATTTCTCCCCATATGACCCTGGGGATCCTCAGGCTACCCCCTGTTGGCACTCAGCTCTGCTTTCCCACCAGAGCACTGGTAAGTGCCCCAGGCACGAACCTGGCAATGTTGCAGATCTCTGAAACTTCGGAATCTGAGTTCCATTCTTTATAGAAAACTGGTGGTATTGTAACCCTCTTCTTTTTCCCCATCAAAGGTTTTGGGGAGTAGTTTTCTTGTGCAATTACCTGCATGTTTTTTCGCTCTTTTTTTTCCCCCCTGAGGTTTTTCTCTCTTTTCTTTCTCTCTTTCTACTCCCACCAGGGTTAGCGTTTCCTCTCCTGAGGAGCACCCATGACTCTTTTCTTCCACAAACTGTCAAACACAGTTTCTACCTTCCACGGGTCGTTTTTCTGGTTTATAAACATGCAGCTTGGTTCTCTAAGACTACCAATCAATCTCTTGGTGTTCAGAATGATTTGATATTTATCTAGCTGTGCTTGAGGGAAGAGGCACCCTGCTTAGGGTCACAGTACCCCTCCGCCAACTTACCTTCAACCCCCCATCTTCCAATTTTAACATGGCCACTTTGTAGCCCCCTTCACTCTCTCAACTTTTCACTGGGTTATTTTAAAACAAATCCCAAACATCATCTTATTTCATGCTAAAATACTTCAGTATGTATATTTAAAAGATAAGAATTCTGTTTTCCAACATTACAACAGTGTAATTATCACAAATTGAGAAGTTAACAGTTCTTGGAATGCCTGGGTGACTCAGTCGGTTGAGTGTCCAACTTCAGCTCAGGTCATGATCTCACGGTTTGTGGGTTTGAGCCCCGTGTCGGGCTCTGTGCTGACAGCTCAGAGCCTGGAGCCTGTTTCAGATTCTGTCTCTCTCTCTCTCTCTCTCTCTCTGCACCTACCTTGCTCGCTCTCTGTCTCTCGAAAATAAATAAAAAAGTTACAAAAAAATAAAATAAAAAACAGCTCTTGGGGCACCTGGGTGGCTCAGTCGATTGGGCATCCAACTTCGGCTCAGGTCATGATCTCACGGTTTGTGAGTTCGAGACCAGTGTCGGGCTCTGTGCTGACATCTCGGAGCCTGGAGCCTGCTTTGGATTCTGTGTCTCATTCTCTCTCTGCCCCTCCCCCACTTGTGCCTGCTCACTCCCTCTCTCTCTCTCTCAAAAATAAATAAATGTAAAAAATTTTTAAAAAGAAGTTAACAGTTCTTTAATGTCATTAAACACTCAATTAGTGCTCAAATCTCCCCTATTTTTCTTATATTTTACAGTTAGTTTCTGAATTGGAATCCAATCCAAGATACAGAGATTGCATTTCCTTGATTTATATCTTAATTCTCTTTTAACATTTTGGGGAAGATCAAGTGGCACAATGGATGGTAAAGTGCTTTTGTAAAGTTTCCACACCTTATAGAAGAAGAAAATAAGGCTTAAGAGAGATTACAGACCTGCCCAAGGTCACAAAACCAATAACTTGAGGACACAAGGTAAACTCAGACGACCCTAACTGTAGACTGCCCTTCTCCTCTACCTATGCTTACTTAACATATGCAATTTTGAGCACCCATATGACCTCTAGGTGGCAGCACTCACTCTTCTTCAGTGAGGGAATAGGAAAGGAAGGTGACCAGGGACGGAGTGTATGGTCATCAGGAACTAACTGCACAGTGCTAAAGGTCCAGATAAAGTTAGGGACTATGAATGCTAAGCAGGTCCAGACCACACAATGTTAGAGGGTGTTCGCTGCAATACTTGGCTGCTCAGAACAATAGCAGCAACTATCCTTGATTTGAATTCTCCAAGTAGCATCTAGAAAAGATGGGAATGAAGAGAGCCTGAAGGCATTGGCAAGCAAAATATTAAAACAATGGACCAGAAGGGCCAGGCTGGAGTAGGAAAGGAAGGATGGAGTTGGTGGACCGGGAAAGTGCCCCAGTACTGAAGCCTCCGAGGCCCAGGAGTATGTGGGCAAGAGTAACTTAGGGAAAGAGGAAGTAGACTAGGAAATATGAGAGGGGGCTGAGGGGCAGAAAGGGAATCTGAAACCATAAGTATTAAGAGGCTGAGCCCTTTTGGATGTGGAAAAATCTGGGAATCAGGAGTTGAGATGGAGCATACATGAAGGCCCAACAGGCTTTGATCTAGAACTGGAAGGAATTAATGTCTTCTCTTAAGAAATGAGCTTTAAGCAGTAAAGACCATCTTGTCCGTGGAAGGAGTTCAGCCTCAGTCTTTCTAGATGTCATACAGGACTGGATTTTCCCCCAAAACATTGTTTGTTTGTTTCATGCGACTGAGCTCTTTTATATCAAATTCCCCATCACAGTTCACTGGCTACTACAGCAATGGCCAGAGACTTCCTTTGGTCATGTTAGGGACAAGGCCATTTAGAGATGCCCTAGAAAAGAAGAGATCCAGTGTAAAGACATCTAGATGTTTAGATGAATTAGGAAAAAAGTTGGCATCAGGAACCTGGAATAGGTTGGGATTCAGAAGACATTGGTCCTAGCTCTGCCTTTGTAATAGACTGATTTGTGACCTGTGCCAGTCCCTTCCCTTCTCTGGGTTTAATTTTCCCATTAGTATAAGGATGAGTTAGACTAAATGACTCTATGCACGTTTCCAGCTTTAAATTACTAGGCTCAAATCTAACAAGGGATCAGCTATGCAAGGAGTGGGATCTAATGTCTGAGAAGTTATTAAAAGAATTTGAATGGGATCACACAGGGAACATATGGGAAGGGGGAGGGAAGAGAGAGGGAAACAAACCATAAGAGACTTAATGATGGAGTACAAACTGAGGGTTGATGGAGGGAGGTGAGTGGGGGTGGGTGGGATAACTGGGTGATGAGTATTCAGGAGGGCACTTATTATGATGAGGACTGGGTGTTATATGTAAGTGATGAATCACCACATTCTACTCCTGAATATATTACCCTATATGTTAACTAACTAGAATTTAAATAATTCTAGTTCGAAACATAAAAAAAATTGAAAAAGAAAAATAAACCATATTAAATGCTTACTCAGTAAAGAGAAACTATTATATTTTGGCTCTTTCAGGTCTGTCTTCACCCCAATGCATGTGTCACAGAGTGATATATATTAGAAGGCATCAAGCAAGCCACCCAATGTCTTGGCAAGCCATTTTTTTAAGGGATGTGGTGCCTTGCCAGAGTAGTATTAGACAGAAGAAGTGTACTTACCTGTAGGCTTTTTTCTTGGGAACACATAAAAACAGACATTATATCTTTGGGGATTGCTAAACTGGTTCTTCACTTTTCCCAGGTGTTGCCATATATAAGCATCTGTTCCTTACTCATTTTGGATAAATACAGGCACCTGCTTGCTGTGGAGTCATCCCTTCTGCTTTCTGGATGAAACCCAGACACCTCCCGGTGGGCAGTGTGGTTACTTGGTCAGAATGTGGAAGAATGTCTGGATTCAGGGTTGGTAGTAGGACCCAAAGATGTGCCCTTGGAGATGTCAGGGTTATGGGATTTCAAACTTGTATGGCTAGGACTGTGATAATGTATAAAGGAGAAAGGAGTAGGCATAACTTCTTCTTCACTGGGTGTGCACAACAATGTGGGGGAGGTCCTGTAATATGTGCACCCCGTCACCAGCAGGGTGCAGCATCTGCCCAGTTGGCATAGTGAATGGGTCAAGACCAGATCTCAAACTATCTCCAGAGCCCCTAAACATCCTATGACATAAATTAAAAACAAGTAAATGACAGCTGCTCTTAGAACCACCAGAGAAAAAGAAAGCTCACAACACAGCTGGGCCCAAAGGTGCAGTAAAGTGACCAACCATTCCAGTTTGCCTAGGGCTGAGGGATTTCCCAACATATAGGACTTTCCATTTTAAAACCAGAACAGTCCTGAGATGACTGGGACAAGAATGTCATACTAAGTGAGAACACAAAGCTGTCACCTTCTCTCCATTGTCATCTGTTCTCCCTGGTGCTCTGCCAACTCTACTAGACTCAATAAAAACTATGCTGATCATACAAGAGGTTAAATTATAAAGTGGTAATACTAGATAACAAACTGAGGCTTTTAGGCAATGGAGTAATAATAGCAGATAGATGTTTTACCTCAATATTTTATTATGAAAAATTTATACATACAGCAAATTTTATAAGTAACACCCACGTGCCCTCACCTAGATTCTACAATTAGCATTTTATTGAACTCATTTGATTACCTATCTATCCTTCTATCCATCCATCAATCCACCTATGTGTTGATGTATTTTATAATAAATTGCAGGCATTAGTACACTCTTCTAAGCATTTTTGTGGTTTAGTGAAGTTAGACCCAAATTTAAAGACACTTGCCTTCTACCAGCCTCAGTTTTCTCATCTCTAAGTTGGTGACACCAAGTGTTGCTAGGAAGATTTGATTTACTTGCTTTATCACTCAAAAATGCTTTCTTTGTGCACGTTATAAGTGTTAGTTCATTTTATTCTCATAACAATTCAATCAGGTAAATTCTATTATTACCCCCATTGTAAAGATAAGCTTTCAAGAAGTTAACGAGCTTACTGAAGGTCACACAGCAAATGGCATTGCTGAGAGTTGAATCCAGAATCTCTAACCTTACTAATTGATGCTCTTAGCCGCTACACTATGCTCCCTCCTGTATGTGATAAAGTATATGAAAAAACTTAACAGAGCCAAATAAATTATGGGCATCCAGTAAAGTTATTAAGAGAGGACTACCACTGCTCCTGCCCCGCATTTGAGAAAATGGAGGCCAAGAGAGGGTTAGTAACTTCCCTTCTTCATTTTGAAAGTTTTCACTGCAACTCCACACAGCAGGTATTATTTCCAGTGTACAGATGAGGAAACTGGAGGTCAGAAAAGTTTGGTGACTTCTCAAAAATGCACTGCTAATAAATAAAAAACAATGGATTTGAAACCAGAAACAACTGGTTCCTGAGTCAGTGTCATTTCCGTATGTTGTACAGTTCAAAACACACTGAAGGGGCGCCTGGGTGGCTCAGTCGGTTAAGCGTCCGGCTTTGGCTCAGGTCATGATCTCACGGTTCGTGGGTTCGAGCCCCACTTCAGGCGCTGTGCTGACAGCTCAGAGCCTGGAGCCTGTCTTCAGATTCTGTGTCTCCCTCTCTTTCTGACCCTCCCCTGCTCGCGCTGTCTCTCTCTGTCTCTCAAAAAAAAAAAAAAAAAAAAAACCACACTGAAGTGCACATGAACCTATACCACATATGAGGGATTCTTGTTTAGGGATACTCTTCCCTCCTTAGCCACAAACAGAAAATGTGGTAGAAAGAGGGGCTTCTGCTTACTTCCCAAGAGGGTTCTGTGTCTTTTACAACTGTTAAGCAGACTCAGTGGCAGGTTGCAGCAGAGCGTGAGTCTCATCAAGTTTCAGGAAAGGAACCATGGTTTTCAGCTATCAGCTTTCACTACTTGGGATGCCCTACATGATGTAATCTCTTCCCTATTGTACCCTTCCCCTTCCCCATCCTCTCCCACTTCTTTCCTAACCCTTTTGTCTCCCTTCTCCTGCTCTTCTTCCTCATTATCTTTCTCCTTCCTCTTCCTCCTTCTCATCTTTGTCCTCTCAGGGAATAACTTATAATCATTATTTTCTTCCTCATAGCTACCATTTACTGAATGCTTCTCAGGTGCTATTCTAGGCACTTTACATGTATTAGCACATTTAATCTTAACAATGTTATGAAGAAAGGACTGCCCTGCTCCTGCCCCATATTTGAGAAAACGGAGGCCAAGAGAGGGTTAGTAACTAAGCTAGGGGCACCTGGTCCTGAAATAACAGCCTTCCCAGAATTTATCTTGGGACATGTTGATCATTCCAAATATACTGATAGCTGAGGGCACAGTAGTAACAGGGACTTTGAGAGCAGATTTGCTAAAATTCCCTGGCTTTCTCCTGTAGAGTGAGCGCCTATTCTCACAAAGCACGAGAGACTCTTGAATACTGAAAACAAACTGAGGGTGGAAGGGGGAGGGGGAAAGGGGAAGGGGGTGATGGTCATGGTGGAGGACACTTGTGGGGAAGAGCACTGGGTGTTATGTGGAAACCAACTTGACAATAAACTATAAAGTTAAAAAAAATAAAAGCAACCTCTGGCACAAAGAATGGATAAAATTCATTCCCACTGTGTCAAACATAAAGAGTTCCCCAGACTGGGTTATTCCAAGATTGGAAGGCCTGAGTTCTAATTGTGGCTTTAGTTGCTCTTAACTTTCTATATGTCTTTGTGTAAGCTAGTTTCCCTCTCTGGTCTCATTTATAAAATGTGGATAATAGTACATGCTCTACTAACAGTACAGGATTATTAACATTAGCATCAGATGAGAATGTTGAAACAGGTGCTTCAAGTGTAAAAGATTTTGCCAATATAAAAAGTCCTCCTCCACATTTTCTCTCTCTTCCATCTCCATTATCTTCTTCTTTCACTGTAGTTTTATTCCTTCTCTTCCCATCTTCATTCTCCTTTAAGCAGGTCTCAGACTTACTTGCAGCACTGCACTTAGGCAAAAGGAACACAGGCTTCAGAGGCAGATATACCTAGGTCTGACCTCTGGCTCTGCCTTTTTCTTAGTTGTTGGGCAATTATTTTACCATTTTGAACCACAGTTTTATCATCTATAAAATGAACACACATCACACCTTCCTTCCAAGGTTGTTGTTGTTGGAAGATGTGGTAGATGGTCTGTAAATATGGCCAACAATTCCTCTTATCTCTGACATGCATGCAGACCCTCCCATTAGGATATGGAGTCCCTTTTCCTCACTCTTTAAATCTGGGCTTGCTTAGACCAGTAGAATACAGCAGCAGTGTTGCTGTATCATTTCTGGTCTTATGCCACAAAAGGCCTTAAAACTGGTTTTTCTTTTTGGAAGCTGCTGCCAGGTTAAAAATGTCTGACTACTCAACTTGGAAGAGAGGCCATAGAGGATAAAATACTAACAAAGGAGTTGGAAAGCCCAGGCAGCCCATAGCTCTTCCAGCCACCCCAGCTGAGGTGCCAGATAAACTAAGTGCCAACATCTTGGATCCTCCAGTCCTAGCCAAGCTGTTCGAGGCAACACCACTTGGAATAGAAATAAGCTATTCCCTGAAAGTCTTGTAAAATTGCAGCTCATGAGCAATGGTTGTTTTAAGCCACTAAGTTTTGAGGCAGTTTGTTTCACAATAGATAAATAAACCAGAAAAACTAATGAGGTAGTAGCACCCCAACCAGCAGCTAGCAGGTGTAGGTGTTCAACACATGATTGTTCCCTTCTCATTCAGACGTGTCCCTGGGAAATGACTGACCTAGCTAGTGGTGCTACAATTAACTTTTATAATTGACAAATCTGAACTCCAGTGTGTCAAGGATGCAGAGCAATAACCATTCCTTATATACTTCCAGGGACCTACTGAGGCCTATACAGATTAAGGTATACTCAAAGTCACATAGCTGAGTGTCCTCTTTTTGCCCACAGTGAGACGAGGCCACCTCAAAAGCAGGCCTATAGATGAACAAAATCTTGGGTAAGGAAGTAATATTAGGTAAGACAAATAGTATTTCTTTTGACTAGTCATTTAATCTACCTGAAGGAAAGTAAAATGTATTGAGTGCTTACTATATACCTAGCATTTCTTACAATAGTCCTGGAAGTGGGTACTATTATTTTCCCCATTTTCCAGATAAGTTCACTGAAGCACAGAGAAATTTTCATCAGCTATTGGGTTATTGGGAAGCACTAGGACAGTTTAATGTACAGATGTTAATTAGGGAGCCCATGGGATCAACACTTGTAGAAGAGAAGCATTAGAGGAGGCAGGGTTGAACAGAGGGAGCTGTTGAGCTGAAACAGTCTTTTTTTTAAAATTATTTTTAAGTTTATTTATTTATTTTGAGACAGAAAGCACAACAGGGGAGGGTCAGAGAGAAAGAGAGACATAATCCCAAGCAGGCTCTGCACCATCAGCACAGAGCCTGATATGGGGTTTGAACTCACAAACAGTGAGATTGTGACCTGAGCCAAGATCAAGAGTTAGACCCTTAACTGACTGAGCCACTCAGGCACCCCTAACTGTAACACAGTGTTAATGAAACCTTAGTCCACCCTATGGGGAGCTCTGAAACTAGATGGTCTTTCAGTGTTGTTCCCTATGGTATCCCTGTAGGGAATGAGGCCTTTGCATTCCTGGATCAGTCACTGGATTCCTAGTTTCTAATTTCTAGTTTAGAGTTATTTCAACTACTTCTATCATCAAACCATCCCCAAAATGAGAAAGGCTAAAAGAAAAAATTGATTATAGAGAAAAAGTAGAAAAAAAATGGGCTCTAAAACCAAATCTGGGTTCACATCTTAAAATTTCTCTTCCCAGCTATTTAACTTGGGACAAGTTATTTAACTTCCCTGAACTTGGGTTTATTTTTTGGAAAATGGTAATAAAAATACTTAGTGTAAAATATTTTGGGGCATCTGGTTGGCTCAGTCTGTTAAGCATCTGACTCTTGATTTCAGCTCAGGTCATTATCTCAGGGTTGTGAGATAGAGCACTGCATCATTTTCTGTGTACTGGGTGTGGAGCCTTCTTGAGATTCTTTCTCTCCCTCTCCTTCTACCCCTCCCCCACTTCTTCCCCCCCTCTCAAAAATAAAAAAATTAAAATTAAAAAGATTGTTTTGAAAATCAAATATAATCATGTACATAAAGAATCCTGCATAGGGACCTGGCACAGAGTGGGTACTGAATAAATAGAAATTATAATAATAGGGTAAATTATTGTGCAGTGGTTTGTTTGGTTTCCTCATTTATAGGGTAGAGGGAATAAAAGTGAAGAAGAGCTACCCAGAAGGGGAAAAGACAATATATCTTTTATATTACTTGATACTTATAGGCATTCAGTCAGCATTCACTTCAATGAACAAATGTTTATTTAAAAGAATTTGTACAGACATAACACTCTTACTTTCAAAGATCAGAGGAACTTTTTATATTATGAACACACTAACACCAGCAACTTAAAACTACAGTTAAGGAAGGAAAGGAAAATATCCCCCTTTCCCCAGCCAGGGACTGAGACTTGGAGTTAAAACTTTTTCACTCAGCCAACTCCCATCTCTGTCCTTTAAGTATAAGAGTAACTTGACTAGACATCTGATTTTGGTAGAGAAGAGAGCTACAGGGCCTGGGGAGCCTAGTGCCTTTTCTTTTGTAAGGGAAGGTCATCTGGAGAATCTATAGGAAAGGGGGTGGCCAGCAGCTGACCTGAGCTGAGGCTTCCTTACAGAAGAGGGCAGACCTAAGAGAGGGAAGGACGAATGGAAGGGAAGTCCCACCCTCCTATCTGTGTAAAACGGTTAGCACTCATTTGATTCTCAGATATATCAGTATGTAAGTATCAGAATAATGGTGTTTAACAAAAATGGTTTTGTTCAAAATGGTTTTGAACATTTGGCAACACAGATGTCAGCATGGGGTCCCTCTCAACCTAAGGCAGCTCCTACATTAGAGCTCAAATGATTTATTTAGGCAGCGGGTTATAAAGGACTTGTGGAGTGAGTGTGGCTCCCTAGTTTAACAGTGGGGAACTTCTGCCACTGATTTGAAAAGCTAGGGTTATGGGAGAAAGACCCATGAGTCTCAGGATCTCTAGACACACAGCCTGGTATCTGAGACCTTTAGTATATCTAGGAGACTAGGGTGGGATTGAACTCCATAATAACAGCCAGACCTCCCAAATAAATATGAAAAGGAGGCCTTGTCCAAGTTACTTCTGGACCTTGATTAGATGAGATGAGATGAGGGTGGCAGTGGGGGAGAAATATACACCAAGACTATTGGAAAGTCCTGCAAGAAGACTGTTGTCCCTTCAGAGCCTAAGGCAAAGTATAAGGAGGGGGCACATTGGAGCCTTTATCTGAAGCAAGGGCCTCTTCCAACCCTTAGCCCTTAGGCCTCAGGCCTCAGACACAAGTGGCAGAGAATCACATCTGGGCCTTTTGCCCTTCCTTCAACTTCAAAAAAGGGCAGGGTTGAAATGTGGGTGGGAAAGAAGGTATCATCAGACACACTGTCTTAGCACCTGAACCATATCTCTTCTTAAATCAGAAACTCCAAGAGAAGAAAGAAATAAGAGCAAAGTGAGAGAGGTTGTGCTTCCATCACATTAAATAGGAAACTTGGTAGAGGTAGGGCAGAGTGGTTTCAAATCAGGACATTAATCATTCTGGCCAAGGGTTATGAGCAGCAGAGCTCTATGTGTTCTCCATCTCTTCATTCATCCTGCTTCCGTTTTGGCTTTTTGGGGTTCCGGGACCGACTCTTGGCTTTGCATAGAGGACAGATAGGAGCATTCCGATGAATTTGCTGATGACATGACAAGCAGGCCTGGTGAAAGGACACAGGACAAAGAAAGTTAGTGATCAGGTTCTTCTAGCCTATGGTTCAGCCTTCTGATCCCCAGGAAGCAATTGTAATTTCCCAACAGAAAGAAGTAGTAATCAATGACTGAGACTCAAGGAGAGAGATCAGTGACAGATATAACAGATGTAAGGGCTATAAAGGAATGAGGGTCAAAGAGGGGTACTGAGGAAAAATATCCAAAACTGGGAAATAAGGCAAAATGAGAATTATATATCCATTTAATATTATATTAAAACATGGTCCAGCAAGCCCTATCAAGGACTATTGAGTTCTCTAAGACAGATATCAGTAAGCTTTCTCTACAAATGCCAAGAGAATAATTTTATTTTATTTTTTTAGAATAAATATTGTAGAGTTTTTAGGTCACATGGTCTTAGTTACAACTACTCAACTGTAACTATTATACATGAAAGAAGCTACAGACAATACATAAAAAACAAGCATACATGTGTGCCTATAAAACTTTATTTACAAAAACTGGGACCAAATCAGACTTGGCCTGTGGGTTCTAGTTTCCCGACCCCCACTCTAGGAGAATGTTCCTTTATGTGACTATTTACTATTGATCAGGGCCCAAATTCTGTGATTTATGCTAATAAGCAACAAATGGGTTTTGCCCAGTAGATATACAGATTATTTCTTTTCCAAAGGAAAGATAATTACAAAGGTTACAGTTTATTGCCCTGTAGGACATCAACCAGTTCTGTATTTAATTTTCTAAACTTATTTCAGGTTTCCTTTCCTTCCCTTACTATATATATGTGGGTGTTTCTTAAATGCTTTCCAAACCAGCTTTCTAATACTGCTGACTTCCTCATTAACAACACATGCTCAATATATATTTGCACAAGTCTCATTTCTAACTTTTTAAAAATTATGCTTTAGAAGAAATAATAGAGGGAAAGAGGACAAGATGGCGGAAGAGCAGGGAGCTCTGTAATCCGCGCACGCCCGTATGGATTGAACTGAGAAGGACCGAAGGGATAAAACTTGGATTTGCAAGTGGGGGAAAGAAGAAACAGACGCCAGAAAGAAGACAACCTCAAAGATGCCTGAGTGAGTGACTGTGATCTGGGAAATTAGGGGACGGGTGGGTCCCGGTGGTAAAGGGGAAAGGAGCTCCTGAGCCCAACACAGGGAGAGCGCGCTGTGCCCCGGAGAGACCAGGGGAAGAGAAAGAGAGAGACGGAAAACGCACCTAGAACCATCTCTAAGGGAGGAAAAACTCGCCCGTCTCCCCATATATATCTGCCAAGCGCCGGAAGAGAAATCCGTCCCATCTGGCCGGCGAGTTCTGCCTTGGGTGGAGCCGCACCGGGAGCCTTGAAAAGCGGCAGTGGCGGCGGCGGCAGCAGTGGCTCCGCGAAAAGGGTGGCGCAAGCCGACCGGGAGGCCAGCCACCAGCGGGAACGCATCTCATCCCCGTCCGTCTCCCCATATATAACTGCCGAGCGCCGGGAGAGAAATCTGTCCCATCTGGCCGGCGAGTTCTTCCTTGGGCGCAGCCGCACCGGGAGCCTTGAAAAGCGGCAGCGGCGGCGGAGGCAGCAGCAGCTCCGCGAAAAGGGTGGCGCAAGCCGTCTGGGAGGCCAGCCACCAGCAGGAACGCATCTCATCCCCGGTGACGGTGTTGAACTGCACGGACTGAGATTTGGAAGTGAGGCAGAGCTTGGAGAATACAGTTTGGCTCGCCCTCGGCACAGGGAGATCGGACTCAGAAGGGCGGTTGCAACGCTTGGTTCCGGCAAAACTTTGAGGCAGCG
>CM053579.1:61467619-61504224 GCA_028646485.1 Cryptoprocta ferox
TTATTAAGAAAGGATGCTGTATTTTGTCAAATGCTTTTTCTGCATCTAGGGACAGGATCTTATTTTTTTATCTTTTCTTTTGTTAATGTGATGTATCACATTGATGGATTTGCGAATATTGAACCAGCCCTGTAACCCAGGAATGAATCCCACCTGATCATGGTGGATAATTCTTTTGATATGTTGTTGAATTCGATTTGCCAGTATCTTGTTGAAGATTTTTGCATGTGTATTCATCAAGAATATTGGCCTGCAGTTCTCTTTCTTTGCTGGGTCTCTGTCTGGTTTGGGAATCAAAGTTATGCTGGCTTCATAGAATGAGTCCGGAAGTTTTCCTTCCATTTTTGTTTTTTGGAATAGCTTGAGAAGAATGGGTATTAACTCTGCTTTAAATGTGTGGGAGAATTTCCTAGGGAAGCCATCTGTCCCCGGGCTCTTATTCATTGGAAGATTTTTGATAACTGATTAAATTTCTTCACTAGTTGTGTGTCTGTTCGGATTTTCTATCTCTTCCCATTTGAAATTTGGTAGTGCGTGTGTGTTTAGGGATTTGTCAATTTCTTCTAGGTTGTCCAGTTTGTTGCATATAATTTTTCATATTATTTCCTGATCATTGCTTTTATTTCTGAGGGATTGGTTGTAATAAATCCATTTTGATGCATGATTTTTTCTATTTGGATTCTCTGTCTTTTCTCTTTGAGAAGGCTGTCTAGAGTTTATCAATTTTATTTTTTCAAAAAACCAGCTCTTGGTTTCATTAATTTGTTCAACTGTTTTTTTTGGATTCTATATTGTTTATTTCTGCCCTGATCTTTATTATTTCTCTTCTTCTGCTTGATTTGGGGTGGTCTTGCTGCTCTGCTTCTAGTTCATTTAGGTGGTCTGTTAGATTTTGAATTTGCACTTTTTCTAGTTTCTTGAAATAGACCTGGGGTGCAATGTACTTTCTTCTTAGGACTGCCTTTGCTGCATCCCAAAGAGTTTGGATCGTTGTATTTTCATTTTAATTTGTTTCCATATATTTTTAAATTTCTTCTCTAATTGCCTGATTGGCTCAATCATTTTTTAGTAGGGTTTTCTTTAACTTCCATGTTTTTGGAGGTTTTCCACACAGTTTTTCCTGTGGTTGATTTCAAGTTTCATAGCATTGTGATCTGAAAGTCTGCATGGTAAGATCTCAATTCTTTTATATTTATTGAGCACTGGTTTGTGTCCCAGTATGTGATCTATCTTGGAGAACGTCCAATGTGCACTCGAGAAGAAGGTGAGTTCCATAGCCTAAGGATGTAGAGTTCTAAATATATCTGTCAAAACCATCTGCTCCAATGTGTGTTTCAGGTCCATTGTTTCTTTAGTGATTTTCTGTCTGGTTGATCTATCCATTGCTGTATGTGGAGTATTAAAATCCCCTGCTATTAGCACATTCTTATCAATAAGATAGTTTCTGTTTGTGATTAACTGTTTTATATATTTGGGTGCTCCCAAATTCGGTGTGTAGACATTTATAATTGTTAGCTCTTCTTGATGGAGAGACGCTGTATTTATTATATAATGCCCTTCTTCATTTCTTGTTACTGCCTTTACTTTAAAGTCCATTGTGTCTGATATAAGTATGACTACTCCAGCTTTCTTTTGAATTCCAGTAGCATGATAGATATTTCTCCATCCCCTTACTTTCAATATGAAGGTGTCCTCAGGTCTAAAATGGGTCACTTGTAGACAGCAAATAGACAGTTTTTTTTTATCCACTCTGCTTCCCTATGTCTTTTGATTGGAGCATTTAGTTCATTTACATTCAGTGTTATTATTGAAAAATATGGGTTTAGATTCATTGTGTTCTCTGTAGTTGCTTGTGGTTTCTCTGGTACTTTGTGTTCCTTGCAACATTTCCCTCATAGAGTCACTTTTAGGATTTCTTGTAGGGCTGGTTTAGTGGTGATGAATTCTTTCAATATTTGTTTGTTTGGGAAAACCTTTATCTCTTCTTCTATTCTAAATGACAGGCTTGCTGGATTAAGGATTCTTGGCTGCATATTTTTTCTGTTTATCACATTGAAGATTTCCTGCCATTCCTTTCTGGCCTGCCAAGTTTCAGTAGCTAGGTCTGCAACCATCCTGATATGTCTCCCTTTGTATGTTAGGGCCCTTTTATCCCCAATGCTTTCAGAATTCTCTCTTAATCCTTTTATTTTGCCAGTTTCACTGTGATATATCGTGCAGAAGATTGATTCAAGTTACGTCTGAGTGGAGTTCTCTGCGCATCTTGGATTTCAATGTGTATTTCCTTCCCCAGGTTGGGGAAGTTGTCGGCTATAATTTGTTCAAGTACCCCTTCAGCCCCTTTCTCTCTCTCTTTTTCTTCTTCTGGAATTCCCATTATACCGATATTGTTCCATTTGATTGCATCACTCAGTTCTCGAATTCTCCTTTCATGCTCCTGGATCAATTTGTCTCTTTTTCTTGGCTTCTTCTTTTTCTATAATTGTGTCTTCTAAATCACCTATTCTCCTCTCTGCCTCTTCAATACGTGCAGTGGCCTCCTCCATTTCATTATGTGCTTCATTTATAGCATTTTTAAATTCGTTACAACTATTTTTAAGGTCCAAAATCTTTGTAGTAATAGCCTCTCTGGTGTCTTTTATGCCTTTTTCAAGTCCAGAGATTAATTTCATGACTATTTTTCTAAATTCTTATTCTGTTATGTTGCTTATATCTGCTTTGGCCAATTCTTTAGCTGTCACTTCTTCCTGAAGTTTCTTTAAAGGAGAGTTCTTCCATTTCATCATTTTGGCTAGCTTTCTGTCTTTGTAAGTTTTAAAAGCTTGTTATGTGCTCTTCACCTGCGAGTTCTGCTATATTTAAGGAGGCTCATTGACTGCCCATGGCCTGTCCATTCTGGAAGTGTTCTTTTAATGGTGTCCCTTGGTCTCGAAAAAAGACAGACAAACAAACAAGGAACAAAAGGACACAAAGGCACAGACAAATCAAACAAACATCCAAACCAAAAGGAAAACAAAAGCAACAAAAGACAAAGGGCATTCGAAAAGCATAAAACCAGAAATCCTAGTTACAAATAAATAGCAGGGTGGAGGCAGTGCTGATGGAAGAGCATATACAAAGAGAGAAATCACAGCGGTGGGGAGAAAGAGAAACTGAACATTGACCAGGCAGAGAGACTAAAAGGCTTAATTCAGAGAGAGAAAAAGGAGAATATGGTAGGAGGCAAGGAGGAAAAAATGAAGATAATGTTATTCAGAGAAACTATATAGTCTGATTATTCCAGAGAGACAGAGAAAGGAAGGTAATGACCAAGGTGTAGAATATGCATCAAAAGAATGGATTAAATGTGACTGTTTAACGAAACCAAAAGCCAGAGTGCCCATTCCAGAGGAGGGGAGAGATAAGAATGACATAAGGGAAAATATATCTTAATAGCAAGAATTGATCTAGAGTTAATCATGGCAATGCATCAATGCTGGTCTTGCCCCAGGTCAGGTAAAAAAAAAAACAAAAAAACAAAAACAACAACAACAAAAAAAAAAAACAGCGCTCCAGAGCAGGTGGACGTGGTTTGGTGTAGGCAGGTCTTGTCTCTACTGTGGGTCCCACAGAACCCTCCCTGAGGCCCCACCTTGGTGGTTGTGGGGAGAAAAATGGAGGACCCCAGTCCCTTCTCAAACCAAGCATTGCAAATCATTCTTTTGGGTCCGATCTACCTGTGCCAATGTCTTGCCAAGGTGGGCCATCTTCTATGTCCCGCACCCTGCCTCATTTCCTGATCTTAGTCTGCACGCTTTACTGATACTGCCCAAAATGTACTCTCACAGGCCAGGGCACTTCCTAGCCGGGGATTGAGTAGGGGGAGTAAGGGAGCAGTTCCTCCTCATGCTGACTGGGACTGGGGCTCCTAGCCGAAAGAAAGTTCTGCAGTTAGAGATAGGATCTCTCTCCAAACACCCTGCAGTTATAGATGGGATTATAGGATCTTTCTCCCTCCCATACCAAGGTTTTTCCTTTCTCCAGGGACTGTTCTATGAGCAGTTTCAGACACTTTCTCTTCCCCTTGTCTCTCTGCAGAAGGGGACCCCTGCCCTCTGAGCCTTCATGTTCTGGCCTGTTTTTATTTTCCTCAGTTCGCAATCATGTACCTATGAGGCTGTCTTGTTAGCAGACCCTGTCTCTTCCTCCCAGACTCTTGAGGTTCATTGTCCTTTGGCTTCAGCCCTCCTTTGTTTGAGACATGCAGGCGGGAGGTAGAGAACTTCCTATTTTTCTGCCATCCTGCCTCCTCTCTTATGTTTATTTATTTTTGAGAGAGAGAGAGAGAGAGAGAGAGAGAGAGAAGTTAAGTGTGAACAGGGGAGGGAAAAAGAGAGAGGGAGACACAGAATCTGAAGCAAGCTCCAAGCTGTCAGCACAGAGCCCAACAAGGGCCTCAAATTCACAAACTGTGAGATCATGACATGAGCTGAAGTTTGACGCTTAACTGACTGAGCCACCAAGGCGCCCCATAAGCAACTTTTAAATGTAGTGAGTATCAACACATGTATCTCGAATGAGTAAGTTAATTACTTAAATCATTTTATCAGCATGAAGGAAGGTAATCCTATAGTTCATTTAGAGCTTTATCTAAATAATTATATTCTGGAAAGAAGAACAAGGCATGGTGGGATAGTGATGCCTTAATAAAAAGATTTTCATACTAAGAAGTATAATGCAATATTTAAAAGAAGAAGCTAGGACTATAAATAAGCGTACAGAGCTTCAAGTCATTGTTGCATGAAAAAAAGATGAAGGATGATACACAAATTATATATAGGATACCACTTATTTATTAACATATCCAAAATAACATTATATATACATGCACACATGTGTTAAAAACTAAGATAGAAGTAGAGAAAAATAGTTGAGAAGGGAAAAGACCAGAGGTATTTATCAAAGAGGACTTAAACATTATTGGTAATATTTTACCTTTTTAAATGAAAATGTATTATTGTGTTAGTTGAGTAATTAAAGTATAATAACTCAAAGACTATAGCAGAAGCACTGGCTGTTAGCATTAGCATGTATGTCTTCATACCAGATTCTAGTAATGGTATTAAGATACAGGTTCTGAAGGAGTATTAATAATTTGGCAACACTATATAACCAAATATTAAGCAGATGATCCCCAAGGAGATCTTTCTACCACTTATTTTTCAGTAAGGTAAAGACAAATGAATCATAATGCAAAATTGTGCTTAAAAGCACTTACTACTCATGCTAAATAGCAAATTGAGAGACCTGTAGCATAAAAATGAATTATCCAAGTATTTATTAATAAGAATATTTATTATTATATATTTAGAAGTCCAGTCTAGGGGCACCTGGGTGGTTTAGTCAGCTGAGTATCTGACTCTTGATTTCAGCTTAGGTTATTAGATCAAGGTATTTGTAAGGTATTTGTAGAGTAACAGAAAAACTGCCATAGGCTTGACTCAACTGGAGAGAAATTTAAATTTAAAAAGATTATTAGAAAATTATCTTCTCAAGAGCCCCATTTATTTTTAAATTTTTTATGTATATTTCCTTATTTTGAGAGAGAGAGAAAGAGGGAGAGAGAGAACAGGAGAGGGGTAGAGAGAGTGGGAGAGAGAGAACCCCATGCAGGTTCCACACTGTCAGAATAGAGCCCAATGTGGGGCTTGAACTCATGAACTCTGAGATCATGACCTGAACCAAAACCAACAGTCGGACACTTAACTGCTGACTCACTCAGGCACCTCGCGCCCCAATTTTTAAAAATTAAACAACTGGGACGCCTGGGAGACTCTGTTGAGCACCTGGCTTCAGCTCAGATCATGATCTCACGGTTTCTGGTTCAAGCCCCGCATCAGGCTCTGTGCTGACAGCTCAGAGCCTGAAGACTGCTTCTGATTCTGTGACTCCCTCTCTCTGTCTGCCCATCCCCCACCCATGCTCTGTCTCTCTGCCTCTTAAGAATGAATAAACGATAAAAAAAAATAAAGATAAAAAACACTTTTTGGCCCAGTCAACATGGTGGACAAATAAGGGGACCCAAATTTCCCCCGTTCCTCAAACACAGCACTGTTAAGGCCAGAGGACTTGGAATTCAAAGACTCTGGGCTGCAGAGTGACAGAGATATCTCCAGGGGCGCATGGGGACAAACTGGCATGCCATAGGTGTATGACTGCAAACTGGGAGAGATAGAATGGGCATTGTAGGCATGGAGGGGAGGGATCCCCTTTTGCAGAGAGACAAAAGGAAGAGAAAGAGAAGCTGTGGGAGTTTAGGATTGTATTTAGAAGAGAAAAACCACAGAACAGGGATCAGAAAAAAATGGAGAAAGGTAAATTTCTAACTGGAGGGTTTTCTCCAGACTGGGGGCGGTTGCCCTGTTCACATGCCTGGGGAGGAGGGGAGCCAGCTCCAGGCTCAGTAACTAGATCGGAGGTGCAGTCTGCAGTCAAAGAAAGCAATGTCCTTCTTTGAGTGTTGTGGGAAGAAGGCAAAGAGCCATTCCAAGGACAAAAGATCCTACTTGTGCCTGCCAACCAGAGACCCCATGTCGCCCCAGACTTAGGTCACATGGAGTGGGATCCTCTAGACATCAGGGTATGAATCACAGCCAAGTGCCTAGAGGAACAGGAGACTGTGGAGTGGAAAACACTGGCCCACTCGAGCCCACACAGCACTGTGAACACGGCCTGAACAGAGTGGTTTGTGACACCCAGTTAGGGGAGGAGAGACTGGGATGTTGCCATTTTTCTCCCCATCACCAACAAGGTGGAGCTTCAGGGAATGGACAAGGGGCCCAGAGTGAAAGTAGGACCTGGCTACAACAAACTACACCCCTCTGCACCTGGTAACTCTGTATCTACCAGAGCAAGATAGACACTGACCAACCTTTGCTCTAGATCAGCATAGCCACCAGTTCCAAGGAACCCAGTGGTTTTGCATTTTGTGATTTAATTCTTGGTCAATTCTTATATATATATATATATATATATATATATATATACACATATATACACATATATATGTATATGTATATATGTATACACATATATATGTATATGTATATATGTATGTATGTATATGTATATATATGTATATGTATATATATTTTTTCTTCCATTTCTTCCTTTTATTACTTCCTTTCTCTAATCTTATTTTTCTGGTTGTTGATTTGTTTAATTCTACATATTTAATCTATTCTTTTTACACAACTGCTGTATCTCCTTCTTTACTCTCCTCTCTATGTATTAAGCTATATAGTTTCTCTGCCTCGTCAATTTTATTTTATTTTATTTTTCCCTGGCCCTGTCATTTCTCACTTTTTATGGTATAAGGCTTCTTCCACTGCCAACATCCCCTTAAAAACTTTTTTCCAGGGTTACTTCAACAAACAAATCAAAGCACACATGGTGGAAGGTCCAAACCACAACTATGAGTAGAGAGATAAACCAACCAGAATAACAACAAGAGAGAGCACATTACACACTCCAAAAACACCACCTAAAAGACCAGGACCTGGACAGCTTATGACCCCTTTTTAATATAATAGTGCTCACAGGCGCAGGACAAATAACAAGCAGTTAAAACACATAAAGTACAGGAAACTAGCCAAAATGATGAAACGGAAGAATTCTCAAAAGAAATTCTAGGAAGAAATGAAATCTAAAGAATAGCTCAAAAAAGATATAAACAATATATCTGATCAACAATTTAGAGTAATAGTCATAAGATTAATCGCTGGACTTGAAAAAAGCATAGAAGACAGCAGAGAATCTATGCTGCAGAAATCAAGGAACTAAAAAAATAGTCATGACAAATTAAGAAATGCCATAAATGAGGTGAAAAATATACTAGATTCAGTGACAGCAAATATGGAAGAGGCAGAGAGGAGAATAAGTGAAATAGAAGATAAAATTATGGAAAATGATGAAGCTGAGAAAAACAGAGATGAAAAACATACTAAACCACAAGGGAAGAATTAGAGAACTAAGTGATTCAATGAAACGTAATAATATCTGTATAATAGGAGTTCCAAAAGAAGAAGAGAGAGAGAAAGGTGCAGAAGGTGTACTTGGATAAATTATAGCTGAGAACTTCCCTAATCTGGGTAAGGAAGCATACATCTAAATCCAGGAGGCACAGATAACTCCTTTCAGATGTAACAGGAATAGGTCTTCTCCATGGCATATAATAGTGAACCTCGCAAAATATAAAGATAAAGACAGAATTCTGAAAGTAGCTAGGGACAAATGTGCCTTAACCTACAAGGGTAGACACATAAAGATAGTAGCAGTATTGTCCACTGAAACTTGGAAAGCCAGAAGGGAGTGGCAGGAAATATTCAATGTGCTGAATAGGAAAAATATGCAGCCAAGAATCCTTTATCCAGCAAGGCTGTCATTCAGAATAAAAGGAGAGATAAAGGCTTTCCCAGAGAAACAAAAACTGAAGGGGTTCATGACCACTAAATCAGCCCTGCAAGAGATCCTAAGGAGCACTCTGTGAGTGGAATGCTACAAAGACAAAAAGAAACAGAGACATCACCACAAGCATGAAACTTACAGATAACACAATGACACTAAACCCATGTCGTTCAATAATAACACTGAATGTAAATGGACTAAATGCTTCAATCAAAAGACACAAGGTATCAGAATGGATACTAATAAAAAAAGATCTGTCTATATGCTGTCTACAAGAGACCATTTTAGACCTGAGGACACCTTCAGATTGAAAATAAGTGGATGGAGAATCATCTATCATGTTACTGGAAGTCAAAAGAAAGCTGGAGTAGCCATACTTCTATCAGAAAAACTAGATTTTAAACTAAATTCTATAACAAGAGATGAAGAAGGGCATTATGTCATAATTAAAGGGTCTATCCATCTAGAAGAGTTAACAATTATAAATGTTTATGCCCCAAATATGGAGACCCCCAGGTATATAAATCAATTAATCACAAACATAAGCAATCTAATTGATAAGAATACGGTAATTGCAAGTGACATTAACACTCCAATTACAACAATGGACAGATCCTCTAGGCAGAAAATCAATAAGAAACAATGGCACTGAATGATACACTGGACCAGATGAACCTGACAGATATATTCAGAACGTTTCATCCAAAAGCAGCAGAAAACACATTTTTCTGGAGGATACATAGAGCATTCTCCAAGATAGATCACATAATGGGTCACAAAACATCCCTCAATAAATATAAAATGATTCCATGCACATTTTCAGATCACAATGCTATGAAACTTGATATCAACCACAAGAAAAAGTTTGAAAACCCTCCAAATACACGGAGATTAAAGAACATCCTACTAAAGAATGAAAGAGTCAACCAGACAATTAAAGATGAAATTAAAAAATAGATGGAAGCAAATGAAAATGAAAACACGACAGTACAAACGCTTTGAGATGCAACAAAGGCAGTCCTAAGAGAAATATACATTGCAATCCAGGCCTAACTGAAGAAACAAGAAAAATCCCCAATACAAAATCTAACAGCACACCTAAAAGAACTAGAAGCAGAAGAGGAATGAAACCCCAAGGTCAGCAGAAGAAGAGAAATAATAAACGTTAGAGCAGAAATAAACAATATGGAATAAAAAAAAAGCACACAGTAGAATGGATCAATGAATTTAAGACCTGTTTTTTGAAAAAAAAATTGATAAACCCCTAGCCAGACTTCTCAAAATGAAAATAGAGAGGACCAAAATAGATAAAAACATGAATGAAAAAAGACATATCGCAACCAACACAACATAAATACAAACAATTATTAGAGAATACTATGAAAAATTACATGCCAACAAACTGGACGACCTGTAAGAAATGGACAAATTTCTAGACACCCACCCACTATCAAAACTCAAATGGGAAGAAATAGAAAATTTGACCAGACCCATAACCAGCGAAGAAATTGAATCAGTTATCAAAAATCTCCCAATAAATAAGAGTCGTGGGCCAGATGGCTTCCCTGGGGAATTCTACCAGACATTTAAAGCAGAGTTAATACCAATCCTTCTCAGCTGTTCCAAAAAAATAGAAACGAAAGGAAAACTTCCAGACTCATTCTTTTAAGCCAGCATTACCTTGATTCACAAACAAGACAGAGACCCCACAAAAAGGAGAATTATATGCCAATATCCCCAATGAACATGGATGCAAAAATTCTCAACAAGATACTAGCAAATCGAATTCAACAGCATATTAAAAAAATATTCACTGTGATCAAGTATGATTCATTCCTGGTCTGCAGAGCTAGTACAATGTTTGAAAAACAATGTGAAAAATCACATTAATAAAAGAAAGGATAAGAACCATATGACTCTGTGAATAGATGCAGAGAAAGCATTTGAAAACATACAGCATCCTTTCTTAATAAAAACCCTCAAGAAAGTTGGGATAGAAGCAATATACCTTAACATCATAAAAGCCATATATGAAAAACCCACAGCTAATATCATCGTCAATGGGGAAAAATGAGAGCTTCCCCCCTGAGATCAAGAAGACAACAGAGAAATCCACTCTCACCACTGTTGTTTAACATAGGGTTGGAACTCCTAGCATCAGCAATCAGACAACAAAATGAAATAAAAGTCCTCAAAATTGTCAAAGAAGAAGGCAAACTTTCAGTTTTCACAGATGATATAATAGTCTACATGAAAAACAGGAAAGACTACACCAAAAGTACTGCTAGAACTGATAAATGAATTCAGCACAGTCGCAGGAAACAAAATCAATGTAGAGAAATCTGTTGCATTTCTATACACCAATAATGAAGCAACTGAGAGAGAAATCAAGAAATTTATCCATTCACTATTGCACCAAGAAACATAAAATATCTAGGAATAAACCTAACCAAGGATGTAGAAGATCTGTATGCTGAAATCTATAGAAAACGTATGAAAGAAATTGAAGAATACACAAATAAATAGAAGCACATTCTGTGCTCGTGGGTTGTAAGAACAAATATTGTTAAAATGTCCATACTACCCAAAGCAATATACACATGCAGTTCAATCCCAATCAAAATTATACCAGCATTCTTCTCAAAGCTATAACAAACAATCCTAAACTTTGTATGGAACCACAAAAGACCCAGAATGGCCAAAGCAATGTTGGAAAAGAAAACCAAAGTCTGAGGCATCACTATCCTGGAATTTAGCCTCTACTACAAATCTTTAATCATCAAGACAGTATGGTATTGGCACAAAAGTAGACACATTGACCAATAGAATAGAATTAGAGAACCCATAATTGAACACAGAAGTGTATGGCTGACTAATCTTTGACAAAGTAGGAAAGAGTATCCAATAGAAAGAAAAAACAGTCTCTTTAGCAAATGGTGCCTGGTGAACTGGACAGCAACATGTAGAATGAAACTAGACCACTTTCTTACACCATGAACAAAAAAAAAACTCAAGAGGGATGAAAGACCTTAATGTGATACAGGAAACCATCCAAACCCTAGATGAGAAAAAAGGCAACAATCTCTTTGACATCAGCTGCAGCAATTTTTTACTCAAAACATCTCCAAATGCAAGAGAAATAAAATAAAAAACGAACCACTGGGACCTTATCAAGATAAAAACTTCTGCACTGCAAAGGAAACAACCAAAAAAGAAAAAAAACTAAAAGGCAACCGACAGAATGGGATAAGATATTTGCAAATGACATATCGGATAAAACATCCAAAATTTATAAAGAACTTACCCAACTCAACACCTGAAAAACAAATAATCCAGTAATGAAATAAGAAGACATGAATAGACACTTTTCCAAAGAATACTCCAGATGGCCAAGAGACACATGAAAAGATGCTCAACGTTACTCATCACAAGGGAAATACAAATCAATACCACACTGAGATAGCATCTCTCCCTGGTCAGAATGGCTAAAATGAACAACTCAGGAAACAGCAGATACTGGCGGGGATGTGGAGAAATGGGAACCCTCTCACCCTGCTGATGGGAATGCAAACTGGTGCAGCTGCTCTGGAAAACAGTGTGTAAGTTCCTCAAAAAATTAAAAATAGGGCTACCTTACAACCCTGCAGTAGCACTACTAGGAATTTATCCATAGATTCATAGGGGCATATTTACCCCAATATTTATAACAGTGCTTTCAACAATAGTAGCTAAATTGTGGAAAGAACCCAAATGTCCATCAACTGATGAATGGATAAAGAAGATGTGTTTTTATATACAATGGAATACTACTTTCCAATGAGAAAGAATGAAATCCTGCCATTTACGACAACGTGGATGGAACTGGAGGGTATTATGCTAAGAGCAACAAGCCAGTCACACAAAGGCAGATATCATTTGTTTTGACTCATATGTGGAACTTGAGAAACTTAACAGAAGACCATGGGTGAAGGGAAGAGAAAAAATAGTTTCAAACAGAGTGAGAGACAAACCATAAGTGACTCCTAAATACAGAGAACAAACTGAGGGTTGATTAGGGGCAGGGAGAGTGGAAAATGGATGACAGATATTGAGGAGGGCACTTGTTGGGATGAGCACTGGGTGTTGTATGTAAGTGATAAATGACAGGAATCTACCCTCCAAACCAAAGAGCACACTGTATACACTGTATGTTAGCCAACTTGACAATAAATTGTATTAAACAACACTTTTTATAGTTTATTGTCAAGTTGGTTTCCATATAACAACCAGTGCTCTTGCCCACAAGTGTCCTACACCAGACCATCACCCCCCTTCCCTTTTCCCCCTCTCCCTTCAGCCCTCAGTTTGTTTTCAGTATTCGAGAGTCTCTCATGATTTGCCTGCCTCCCTCTCCCTAACTCTTTTTCCCCCCTTCCCCTCCCCATGTTCCTCTGTTAGGTTTCTCCTATTAGACCTATGAGTGAAAACATATGGTATCTGTCCTTCTCTGCCTGACTTATTTTGCTTAGCATGACATCATCAGGTCCAACCACTTTGCTATGAATAACCAGATTTAATTCTTTCTCATTGCCATGTAGTATTCCATTGTATATATAAACCACATCTTCTTGATCCATTCATCAGTTGATGGACATTTAGGCTTTTTCCATGATTTGGCTATCTTTGAAAGTGCTGCTATGAACATTGCGGTACATGTGCCCGTATGCATCAGCACTCCTGTGTCCCTTGGGTAAACCCCTACCAGTGCTATTGCTGGGTCATAGGGAGTTCTATCGACAGTTTTCGGAGAAACCTCCACACTGTTTTCCAGAGCGGCTGTGCCAGTTTACATTCCTGCCAACAGTGTAGGAGGGTGCCCTTTTCTCCACATCCTAGCCAGCATCTATAGTATCTTCATTTGTTCATTGTAGCCACTCTGACTGGCGTGAGGTGGTATCTCAGTGTGGTTTTGATTTGTATTTCCCTGATGATGAGTGACGCTGAGCATCATTTCATGCGTCTGTTGACCATCTGGATGTCCTCTTTGGAGAAGTATCTATTCATGTCTTCTACCCATTTTTTCACTGGATTATTCGTTTTTTGGGTGTGGAGTATGGTGAGTTCCTTGTAGATTTTGAATACTAGCCCTTTATCCGGTATGTCATTTGCAACTATCTTTTCCCATTCTGTCGGTTGCCTATTAGTTTTTTTTTATTGTTTCCTTTGCTGTGCAGAAGCTTTTTATCTTGATGAGGTCCCAATAGTTCATTTTTCCTCTTGATTCCCTTGCCTTTGGGGATGTGTCGAATAGGAAATTGCAGCAGTTGAGGTCAAGGAGGCTGTTTCCTGCTTTCTCCTCTAGGGTTCTGATGTTTTCCTGACTCACATTCAGGTCCTTCATCCATTTTGAGTTTATTTTTGTGTATGGTGTAAGGGAGTGGTCTAGTTTCATTCTTCTGCATGTTGCTGTCCAGTTCTCCCAGCACCACCTGTTATCAACAAATGATATCTGCCATTGTGTGACTGTTAAAGAGGCTGTCTTTTTTCTATTGGATACTCTTTCCAGCTTTGTCAAAGATTAGTTGGCCATACATTTTTGGGTCTAGTTCTGGGTTTTCTATTCTATTCCATTGTTCTATGTGTCTGTTTTTGTGCCAATACCATACTGTCTTGGTGATGACAGCTTTGTAGGAGAAGCTAAAGACTGGGATTGTGATGCCTCCCTTTTTGGTTTTCTTCTTCAATATTACTTTGGCTATTCGGGGTCTTTTGTGGTTCCGTAAGAATTTTAGGATAGTTTGTTCCAGCTTTGAGAAGAATACTGGTGCAATTTTGATTGGGATTGTATTGAATGTGTAGATTGTTTTGGGTAATAATGACATTTTAATGATGTTTATTCTTCTGATCCATGAGCATGGAATGCTTTTCCATTTCTTTGTGTCTTCTTCAATTTCTTTCATAAGTTTTCTAAAGTTTTCATTGTACCCGTCTTTTACGTCTTTGGATAGGTTTATTCCTAGGTATTTTATGGTTTTTCGTGCAATTGTGAATGGGATAGTTTCGTGATTTCTCTTTCTGTTCTTTGTTATTGGAGTATAAAAATGCAACCGATTTCTCTATGTTGAATTTATACCCAGCGACTTTACTGAATTCATGGATCAGTTCTAGTAGGCTTCTTGTGCAGTCTGTTGGGTTTTCCATGTAGAGTATCATGTCATCAGCAGAAAGTGAATGTCTGACTTCTTCTTTGCCAATTCTGATGCCTTTTATTTCCTTTTGTTGTCTGATTGCTGATGCTAGGACCTCTAGCACTATGTTCAACAACAGTGGGGAGAGTGGACATCCCTGTCGTGTTCCTGATCTCAGGGGGAAAGCTCTCAGTATTTTCCCATAGAAGATGATATTAACTGTGGGCTTTTCATAAATTGCTTTTATAACATTTAAGTAAGTTCCTTCTATCCCGACATTCTCGAGGGTTTTTATTAAGAAAGGATGCTGTATTTTGTCAAATGCTTTTTCTGCATCTAGAGACAGGATCTTATGGTTTTTATCTTTTCTTTTGTTAACCTGATGTATCACATTGATGGATTTGTAAATGTTGAACCAGGCCTGGAACCCAGGATGAACCCCACTTGATCATGGTAGTTAATTCTTTTTATATTTTGTTGAATTCTATTTGATAGTATCTTGTTGAGTATTTTTGCATCTGTATTCAATAAGGATATTGGCCTCTAGTTCTCTTTTTTTGTTTTTTTGTTTCTGTCTGGTTTGGGAATCAAAGTGATGCAGGCTTCGTAGAATGAATCTGAAGGTTTCCTCCTATTTCCATTTTTTGGAATAGCTTGAGAAGAATGGGTATTAACTCTGCTTTAAATGTCTGGTAGAATTCCCCTTGGAAGCCATCTGGACTCCGGCTCTTATTCGTTGGGAAATCTTTGATAACTGATTAGATTTCTTCACTGGTTATGGGTCTGTTCAGATTTTCCATATTTTTCAGTTTCAATTTTGGCAGTGCATGTGTGTTTAGGAATTTGTCCATTTCTTCTGGGTTGTACAGATTGTTGGCATATAATTTTTCATAATATTCCCTGATGATTGCTTGTATTTCTGAGGGATTGGTTGTAATAGATCCATTTTCCTTCATGATTTTGTCTATTTGGGTGTTCTCCCTTTTCTTTTTGAGAAGCCTGGATAGAGGTTTATGAATTTTGTTTATTTTTTTAAAAAACCTACTCTTGGTTTCATTGATCTGTTCAACTGTTTTTTTTTGGATTCTATATTGTTTATTTCTGCCCTGATTTTATTATTTCTCTTCTTCTACTGTGTTTGGAGTGTTCTTGCTGCTCCCCTTCTAGTTCCTTTAGGTTCTCTGTTAGATTTTCAAATTGTCCTTTTTCTGATTTCTTGAAACAGGCCTGGATTTCAATATACTTTCCTCTTCGGACTGCCTTTGCTGCCTCCCAGAGATTTTGGATTGTTGTATTTTCGTTTTCATTTGTTTCCATATATTTTAAAATTTCTTCTCTAATTGCCTGATTGGCCCAATCATTCTTTAGTAGGGTGGTTTTTAACCACCATGTTTTTGGAGGTTTTCCAGACTTCTTCCTGTGATTGATTTCAAGTTTCATAGCATTGTGATCTGAAAGTGTGCATGGTATGATCTCAATTCATTTATATTTATGTAGGGCTCTTTTGTGACCCAGTATGTGATCTTTTTTGTAGAATGTGCCATGCTCATTCGAGAAGAAAATGAATTCCCTAGCCTCAGTATGTAGAGTTCTAGATATATCTGTCAGTTCCATCTGTTCCAATGTATCACTCAGCTCCATTGTTTCTTTAGTAATTTTCTGTCTGATTAATCTATCCATTGCTGTATGTGGAGTATTCAAATACTCTTCAATTAGCACATTCTTATCAATAAGATTGTTTCTGTGTGATTAATTATTTTATGTATTTGAGTGCTCCTGTATTTGGCGCATAGATGTTTATAATTGTTAGCTCTTCCTGATGGAGAGACCCTGTAATTATTATATAATGCCCTTCTTCATCACTTGATACTGCCTTTACTTTAACATCCAGTTTGTCCGATATAAGTATGGCTACTCTGGCTTTCTTTTGACTTCCAGTCGCATAATAGATATCTCCATCCCCTTTCATTCAATCTGAAGGTGTCTTCAGGTCTAAAATGAGTCTCTTGTAGACAGTATATAGATGGATTTTGTTTTTTTTAATCCATTCTGCTACCCTATGTCGTTTGAATGGAGCATTTCGTCCATTTACATTCAGTGTTATTGTGAAAAATATAGGTTTAGATTCATTGTGTTCTCTCTAGGGTTCATGGTTGTTATGGTGTCTCTGGTACCTTGTATTCCTTGCAAGATTTCCCTCATGGAGTCACTCTTAGGATTTCTTGTAGGGCAGGTTTGGTGGTGATGAATTCTCTCAATTTTTGTTTGTTTGGGAAATCCTTTATCTCTCCTTCTATTTTGAATGACAGGCTTGCTGGATGTAGGATTCTTGGCTGCATATTTTTTCTGTTCATCACATTGAAGATTTCCTGCCATTCCTTTCTGGCCTGCCAAGTTTCAGTAGATAGGTCTGTAACCACTCTGATAGGTTTCCCTTTGTAAGTTAAGGCCCTTTTATACCTAGCTGCTTTCAGAATTCTCTCTTTTTCCTTATATTTTGCCAGTTTCACTATGATATATTGTGCCTAAGGTCGATTCATGTTATGTCTGAGGGGAGTTCTCAGTGCCTCTTGTATCTCAATGTCTATTTCCTTCCCCTGTTGGGGAAGTTCTCAGCTATAATTTGATCCAGTACCGCTTCAGGACCTTTTTTTCCTTCTTCTTCTTCAGGAATTCCTATGATATAGATATTGTTCCATTTGACTGTATCACTCAGGACTTGACTTCTCTTTTGTGCTCCTGGATCAATTTCTCTTTCTTTTTCTCGACTTTTTGTTTTGCTATAACTGTATCTTCAAATTTGTCTATTCTTCTCTCTGCCTCTTTAATCCATGCAGTGGCCAACTCCGTTTTATTATGCACCTCATTTATAGCATTTTTTAACTCATCACAGCTATTGTGAAGGTCCCTAGTCTTTGTATCAATAGTTTCTCTGATGACTTCTCTGCTTTTTTCAACCCCAGTGATTAACTTTATGACAATTGTTCTAAATACTTGCTCAGTTATGTTCCTTTTATCTGTTTTGAGCAGTTCTGTGTCTGTGACTTCTTCCTGGAATTTCTTTAGAAGAGAGTTCTTCTGTTTTGTCATTGTCAATTTTAAAAGCTCATTACGCACTCTGCACCTGTGAGTATTGTTATATTAAAGGAGGCTCATTGACTGTCCAGGGACTTTCTGTTCAGGAAGTGTTCTTTTAGTGGTGTCTCTTGGTTTCTCTTGTTGTGCCTTTGGTTATTTTATATCTCTACTCAGTGATATTTGGGACTCTCCACCATGTGTACTTTGGCTTGTTTCTTGAGGTAGCCCTGAAAAGGAAAGCAGACAGACAAACACACAGGGAATAAAAGCATGCAAAAGCACAGACAAATCAAACAAACAAGCAAACCAAAAGAGGAAAGAAAAAAAGAAAAGAAAAGAAAAGAAAGGGGGATGACTAAAACAACAAAAGACAAAGGACAGTCTAAAAGCATAAAAGCAGTGGTGGGGAGAGATAAGAATGAGATAAGGGAAAATATGTCTGAATGGCGAGAATTGATCTAATCATGGCAATGCATCAATGTTTGTCTTTCCCAGGCTCCAGGGGAGAAATGGAGAAAAAGAAAAAGGCAGCTCTCCACTGTGGATGGGCATGGTTTGGTGTAATTATGTTTTGGGGGCTGCTCTCCAAGGCCCTGCCTTGGTGGTTGTGGGGAGAAGAATGGCAACACCCCAATCCCTTCTCGAAACAAGCATTGCCAGCCACTCTTTTGGGTCTAATCTCCCTGTGCCGCAGGCGGTCCATGTTTTTACTAAGCCCCACCTCATTACCAAATCCTAGTCCATGCACTTCAATGCTACTGCCCGAGATTAGATGTACTCCTGCAGGCGGGCAGCCTCCTAGCTGGGATTGAGTAGGGTGAGATGGGCAACAAGTTTTTTTTCCTGGCCCCACTGGGAATCGGTGTGCTTAGCCCAAGGAAAATGTGCCAGCTAAAGAGGAAGGATTTCTTTCCCCATGCCCATGGGTTATAGATGGGATGATAGTATCCCTCTCCATCCCGGGCTGAGGTTTTTCTCTTCTCTAGAGACAGCTCTATGAGATTTTTCAGCCTCTCTTTCTCTTCCCCTCGTCTCTCTATGGCTCTGTGTGCTCTCCCCAGCTCTGCACAGTCTCCGCGGCTCTGAGCCCTCTCCATAACTTTGAGCCGGGGAAGGGACTCCCTCCCCTCCAAGCCTCTGGGCCCCGGCCTGTTTTTATTTCCCCACTTTGCACTCACTCAGACACCTATGACGCTGTCTTCTTTGTTGACTCTGTGTTTTCTTCCCACTCTTGCAGATCAGAGTATTGTGGCTTCAGTCCTTCTCAGTTTGGTAGATGTGGGCGGGTAAAAATTACAGAGCTCCCTAGTTCACCATCTTGCCCCTCCGGCCAGCATTTTTACTCACTTCATCCTCATCATAGGTTATTCCTATTGAAATAGGCTCTCAGTGCAAGCTAAATTCAGATATTTCTCGTGTGAGTTAGTTTGGGAGGAAAGTATCACCGTGTTGAGTCTCCCTTGAGACCAAAGCCTTGGCTTCATAGAGACTTTGAGGCACGGTCAAGCGGTTATGCTGTGCCTGGATTCCTCTCTCATAAAAACTGTGAGATATTAATCATTAGTAGTTTTAAGCTCCAAAGTATCTGGATAATGCTGTCAGAGAGGAATGGAAAACTATCAGTTTACCAGGTTCCAGGATCTAGTCTATGCTCTTCCTCCTCCTTGCCTCTTGCCTCCCAGGATCCCAAAGCCACATTTTCGACCTTATAATATTTCTGGACAAACTCAATTCTGTCTCCCATTTTCTGAACCAACAATATCTTCTCCCTGACACACTGCAGACATGTGCAGGGTGGTTCCCTCTTGTCACTCTCGCCCCAGAAAATGTCACCTCAGTGAGGGCTCTCATATACTCCAGTGACTCCCTAGCCTGTACCTCACAGCACACTTGTTCTTTTCACTATTACAGTTCTTGTCCCCCCATTTTATTTTCACATATCTTGTCTTTCATGCTTTTGTTCATCTCCCCACCAGACTGGGAAGACCTGGCAAGCAGGGACTACATTGTCATTCTAAGCCTTTCACTTTGGCCCACCAGATCCCCTAGCACAAGGTGAGTGCTTGGAACACTTACTGAATGAAGAAAAGGAAGGACCGTCGAGCCCTCCATCTAGATTTCGATCAGCTTACTCTGTGGACGTAATTGCGAGTAATGGGAGATTTCCTGTTGAATCTGAGGCAGGGGAAATCCAGAATGACCTCTGCATGACCTTTCCCTTGTGGCATTCATCCAGCAAATCTCAGTGCGCACCACTGACACAGGAGGCTGCCTGTTCCCTGGTTTCCAGAGCTATCACTAGAGCCACAAGCATGAAGACCCTCAAACAAAATCAGTGCCATTATGTGGCTGACATGTACGCAGTAGCCCTTTAAGGTCCCTGGGTAAAGCTCAGGACCTACAGGCTCTAGGGTTGTGAAAGTGTTTTCAGGCTTCTGCCATTCCCTTTTCTTGGTCCATGCCCAGTGTATACTCTTGAATCGAGAGGTTATTTGAAAGAAGGTTTCACTATCCTTTTATCTCAGAGTGTTGAGCCTAGGATATCTTCTGCAGAAGCCCCGCAGGGTCTGAACTTTTAACACTTCTTTCAGTGAGTGAAACCAGGTATTACTTGATACAAGGTTCACCAAACTGTTGTTCAAAATGGTGGCGTGCATGACAATTTCGTTGTACGTGGGTCACGGCTTTTCAAACACTGCTAACTAAGTGAAACCCGATGTTAGTTGAAAGATGGTTTCCTCACAGTGTTGTTTCCTAGAGTTCAGGCAATGACACTTTCCCTGTATGACCCGGATAGGAACTCAAACTGTACTAACTTTGTGAATCGAGAGGTAAATTGAAAGATTGTTTCACTATTCATTTATCTCAGAGTGGTGAGCATATGGTACTTTCTGCAGACTCCCTGCAGGGTCTCAACTATTAACACTTCTTTCAGCTAGTGGAACCAGGTACTACTTGATACAAGGATCGACCACACTGTTTTTGAAATGGTGGAATACATGAACTGACCAGCACACCAAATGTATGTGTGCTTTTGAATCTTTCCTGCACCAGGCCTTGTTCCCACCACTTGATCTTTCCATGGAAGCACATTCTTCATATCTCAGGATGACGAGGGCACCTGTGTTCTGCTATGATGGGTAGAAGCACACAAAAAGCCACCATTTCCCTCTACTTCTTAAGGGAGAGTGTGGATCTCTTGCTCACACGGCTCCAAGTGGCTCCCTTTGGACAACTCCTGTAGCCATATCCCACAAAAGGTCTTCTGATTTCTGAGCAAGCCAGCTTCCTCATATATTGTGCTAGTCGGTTTATTCTAAACATTATCCAATTCCCATCCTTAAGGAAGAACTCTTGCCCTAGGCTTATCGAGTCTCATGACATTGCTTTTTATCCATCAAGGTTTGTCTTGGGGTCCATACAAATTCAATCTTGCACAGTCATAGATCCACCTTGCAAATATCCAATGTGGACCACCCTTGTGACTGTGGGACAGGTTGAGGTAAAGGGGCTGGCATATTAGTTTCAAGACTACATTGACATTCAGATACTTAGGGCATGGAAAGGGGTCTAGCCGAGATCTGTTTGTGGAGAGAATGGGCCAGAGGCATTAACATGAGCCAGCCTTGATGCTGGGCCTAGGGGAAAAGAAGTTTAATGTAGCCCATCCACACTGATCACATTCCCACTGGATGGAAACACTGCACATTTAGGTCTTGGCTGCAGCCATTCACATTCCCTTAATGTCTTTCTGACTCAGTCTTTGTTCACCCTTACAAAGTATGGAGCTGGCACTCACTAAGAAGGCACCAAGGCATGGGCATTGGCCACGCACTCGGTACTGTGCTCAGTGACAGCCCTGAGCATCGGCTACCCAAAGGAGAAAAGACGCTGTATCTCTGAGCTTGGTGCTTGACTGTTTGTAGCAAGGGGTGGGGGGAGGGGATCCAGCTTGCCTCATTGCTCTGCCTGATGGAGGGGCCTTCCTTCTGAAAAGCAGACAATTCACACAGGAGCAGGAGGCCCCAGAAGCTGGTCAGCACAGAAAGAGCCCTTTACAGGAAGAGGGCCCCAAGCTCCCTTTTCACACTTTTTTTTTAACTTTATAGTTTATTGTCATCCTTTTCACACTTTTGAGGAAGACCTGGGGGCACCTGAAGGCTACCACACTGTCACTGCTCACTCCATTCAATGATGGGAAGAGCAAGAAAAGCAGACAAAGTCCAGGGCTCTCTAGGACCTTGTGAAGGAAGGAGACAAGCTTGCTGCTTTCAGGACTCCCAGATGCTGATGCTAAAGGGCACTTTTCCCTAAGCGTTTGGGCTTTTCTTCTTCCCATAGCCAGGTTGCCGGGAGCTGGTGCTGGGCCCTTCCTTCTTCACAGAATTCCCCTTCCAATCTCTGAAGAGCACTGGCTTTCCTTATCCACCTTACACATCTTTGTGCTCTTGTAGACACAAGGTTCTTCCCACAATCTGTTCAGAATCAGTGTCTCATTGTCATATCCTCTGCCTTCTCCCTTAGAGACCCTTCCAGTCCCTTTGACTGGGTGAGAGAATCTAGCCACAGGGCTCTTTCTTCATTAAATCACTGGGTTTCAGAAGTATGTGGTCATTCAGAGGCCCAGGGAATTTGAAGGCACCCAGCAGCGGATGGATGTTTGTGTGTAGTCCAGGACAGACATTTGGGCAGAGACCTGGACTCCTTGTGGGCCAAGGGCAAATGAAGGAAGAACACCTTCTTTCCATGTAGGTCCCAATGCCTGCTGGAAAATATCAAACTTTGGCCCTCCTCGAGCCCATTTCCTTCACCTTGCTGCATTTCTGACAATGGTTTTTTCTCCCTTGGGAGCCATGGGTCCATCGCTTATTCAGCTAGCACCCCATGGTAAGCTGCAAACTCGTGCTCTGCTTCTGTGCTCATCGAGAGCTCTCAGGCTCTGATTTAACAAAGGAAAGAAGGCCTTTAGTCCCGAGTGCGTGGCGATTGGCCTTCTGGTGTCTCGAAGGGGATGGCTAGATAGCCTACCTCACTGACCTGGATGATGGAGTTGCCTTCATTCTGAGAAGCAGCCAGTTTGCACATGGGTGGTATGGGTCAGTATGGCATCAGCACAGGGAAAGCTATTTTGAGGAACAGGGGAAAACAGTCCTTGTCCAAGACTCCTCAGCAACAGCCAGGAGGACCCAGCTACCACTCAACACTGATAGCTCCATCAACTCTGAGTAAAAGTGGGAGGGAGAGACATAGTCAGAAATCACTGGCTCCAGAGGAAAGAATGCAGACCTCTTGCTGACAGGGATCCTGGTGTAGTGGTTCACAGGGTTCCCTCTGCCTAACCCTATATGCATTTCTTATTCCAGATACACCAGTTGATAGGAGTTCATGCTGCGTACTTCCATCTCAACATTTCCCACATCTCATGTGTGATGAAGAACTCTGGCCATCTGTGCCACCCACTACCCTGTTTTTGAATAAGGTTCTGAATGGAATGTATTCAGAGCCACTGTCTTAGAGGAATATTCTCTTCTTTCGCTTGTGAGCCTGGTGGCGCCCCTATGATGGTGAGACAGGTATTGCAATGGGCCACTCTCAAATGGGTTTCAGAATGATGTGACCATCGCCAAACCTACAGTGTGTGAAGGCGCCGAGGCAGAATACTTGTGGGTAGTCTCAGGCAGAAGTTAGGCTCACAATTTCCTCACATGTGGGAAGATGGTAGGGAAGATAGATATCTCCTTCCTCGATTTGAAGGCAGAAATTTGACTGGCCTGGGAGTCCTTACTAATCCTTTGCTGCTTTTCTAACGGGGTTTCAGTTCCCACAGCAAGGCCATGGGGCTGTCCCATACACAACCAGTGTCCATGGATTGGAGATGAGTTGGCAGGCAGTTCCTGAGCCAATGCAGGGCTCTAAGATCCTGATATTTGAGAGGACAGCTAGCACTCTTGTCTCTGAGCCCTCGGTGCTTAGCAGGCTAGAGTAACCAGGGAATGGCTAGCCACCTTGACTCCCACCCCCAACTGACAGGGATACCCTCATTCAGAACAGTGGTCAGTCTGTGCACGTGCAGTTTGCTGCGTGACCTGATCAGCACACAAAACACCATTGGAAAAAATAGTGCACTAAGGCCTCGTTCCCACCTCTAGATCAGACCTCAGAGTCACTGCTGCCCCTATCTAGTGATACGATTGGCAGAAACACACCAAAAGTCAGTTTCCCTCTGTTGGTTAAGGGAGAATGAGGCTCTCTTGCTCACAGGGCTCCAAGGGGTATCCTTTGGAGTGGTCCTGTAGCCGAAGCCCACAAAAGATTATTCTGACTTCTGGCCAAGCCTGCTTGTTCCTCTTTTGTGCTGGTCAGTGTTTTCTAAACATCATGCAATTCTCGTCCCAAATGAAGATCTCTGATCCTAAGAGTATTAGGTTTCATGAGAGTGCTTTATTATCCATCAAGGTTCGCTTCGGGGTCCATACAATTCTGTCTTTCAGAAGAATAGCTCTGGCTTGCAAATGTCCAATGTGGACCAACCCTTGTGTCTGTGGGACAGGTTGAGCCAGAGGGACCGTGCCATTTTAGTTTCAGGACTCCATGGACATGCAGAGCCCTAGGCCACTTGAATGGGTCCGGCTGAGAACTGTTTGGATGGAGGCTGGATCAGCCGCATTAGCAGGGAGTTGGCCTCCTTGCTGGGCCCAGGAGAAATGAAGTTTAACATGTCCTTTTCACATTGATCACATTCCCATTGGATGGACATATCGAGCTCCCTTTGGTCCTGGTGTCAACCAGTCCCATTCGCTTACTGTCTTTCTGATTCAGTCTTTATTCACCCTTATGAGCCATGGCGTGGACACTCGCGCAAAGGGCACCAAGGGGTGGGCTTTGGGTGCCCACTCAGCCCCTCGCTCGGTGACAGCCGTGAGCATGAGATTTCCGAAAGGAGAAGAGCCCTCAAATCCCTGAGCTTGGTGCTTGGCTCTTTGTAGCAAGGGGTGGGGGGAGGGGAGCCAGCTTGCCTCATTGCTTTGCCTGATGGAGGGGCCTTCCTTCTGAAAAGCACACTGTCCACAACTGCAGGAGGCTTCTGAAGCTGTTAGGCCCAGAAAGAGCCCTTTAGAGGGAAATGGCCCCAATGCCCCTTTCCATACTTTGGAACAATAGCTGGGGGCACCTCATGGCTACAGCACGGTCACTGCTCCCTCCATTAAGTGCTGGGAAAACAAAAAAAGAAGACAAAGTCCCAGGGCTCTGTAGGTCCTTCTGAAGGAAGAAGGCAGGCCTGTTGCTCACAGGGCTTCCAGATGCAGACTCTAGAGGCCTCTTTTGCATAAGTCCTCAGGTGTTTCTTTTTTTCCAGAGCCAGGTTGCCAGGAGCAGGTGCTGGGCACTTCTTTCTCCATATAAATCACCTTCCTATCTCTGAAGAGCCCTGGCCCTCCTGATCACCATCACACATCTTTGCTCATTCGAAGAAACAGGGTTCTTCCCACACTCAGTGCAGAGTAGGTGTCTCACAATCATATCCTCTGCCTTCCATCCGGGTGTCTGACCCAGTCCTTGTGACTGTGGGAGAGATTTTCCCACAAGGCTTCTTCTTCATTAATTCATTGAGTTTCAGAAGTATGTGGCTCTTGATAGGCCCAGGGATTTGTAGATGCCCCTAAATGAATGTTTGTGTGAGGGCTGGGCCAGAGATTTGGGCAGGAAGCTGGCCTCCTTTCAGCCAAGGGGCACTGAAGGAAGACATCTTCTTTCCATGTGGGTCCCAATTCCCACTGGAAATGTCAAACTTTGCCCCCTCCCCTCCCTTGGGTCCATTTCCTTCCTTTTGCTTAATTTCTGGCTCCCATCCCTCCATTAGGAGCCACAGAGCCATCACTCACTCAACTGGCACCCCTGGGTAGGCATCATACTCCCCCCTCTGCTCCTGTACTCAGGGAGAGCTCTCAGGCTCTGATCTAACAAAGGAAAGATGGCCTTTAGTCCCTGAGTACTTGTTGCTTGGCTTACTGTGGTATGGGAGGTAAAGGGGAGCCATCTTTCCTCGCTTAGCTGGAAGATTGAGTTGCCTTCATTCCGGGAAGCACACAGTTTGTACAAGGGAGGTACAGGCCAGGCTGTGGTCAGTACAGGAAGAGCCTTTTCCAGGAATAGGGAGCGAATTCCTTGTTCCAGAACCCTGAGCAAGAGCCAGCAGAACCCAATAGCAACTGGCACCTCAAATAATGCTGCCTCCATCAACTGCTACAGAAAGTTGAAAGTTGAAGGGACAGATATAGTCAGAAACCTCTGGCTCTGAAAGAATGAATGGAGGTTTCTTGCTGACAGGGCTTTCAGGTGTGCCCTTTCAGAGGGTTCCCTTTGCCTAAGCCCATGGGCATTTCTATTTCCAGATACAAGCAGCTTGATAGGAGACTGTACTGGGTATGTCATTCTCAACATTTTCCAAATCCCAGGTGTGATGAAGAACTCTGAGCGTCTGTGTCTCCATTTCCACCACTTAGCTTTTTTTTGTCCAAAGAGTTTCTGCATGGAGTTTATCCAGAGCTAGCGTCTTAGAGTAATATCCTCATTTTTCAGCTTGGGGGTTTGGCGGTGTCCTTTGGATGGTGATACAGGTTTTACTTTGGGTCCTCCTCAAGATTATTTGAGAATATGTGGCCAGCCCCACACCTAGGGTGTGTAAAGATACCCAGGGAGACTGCTTGAGGGTAGTTGAAGCCAGTGGTTAGGGTAGGATCCTGCCTCCTGTGTGGGAGAAGATGAAGGGATGATAGAGATATCGCCTTCTTGGATTTGACCCATGCCCATTGGAATGCAGAACTTGGACTCAACTTCCTATCCCGTTGCTGCTTTTCTCACTTGGTCACAGTCATCCACCAAGACCATGGGGCTGCCCTGCCCACAATCAAATTCCAAGGATTGAAGGCGAGTTTCCAGTCATTTCCTGAGTCAATAGAGGACTGTCAGAGTGTGATGCCCCAGAGGTCAGCTGACCTCTGTCCCGTAGCTCTTGTTGCTTAGCAGGGTATGATAGCAATGGTAAATAATTGCTCTTCTTTGGCAACAAGGTTCTCCCCGGAATCTTGTCAGAGTCAGTGCCTCAGAGTCCTATCTTTTTCTGATTAAGTGAGGGGTCAGGTACAATCCTGGTGAGTGTGCAGAGGTTTGGTCACAGAGGCCGTGAGAATTGGGTTTCCGAATCTGTGGACATCACCAGGTCTAGGGTATCTGAACGTGCCCAGTGGAGAATGCTTGTGTGCAGGCAAGCTGAGGTTTGAGGAAGGGAGCCGGCTTCCTGTCTGGATCGAGATTTAATTGAGAAAGATATCTCTTTCCTAGATAGGTGCCATTCCCTTTGGAGATGCAGAACTTTGGCACTGCTGGTACTCATCTCCATGCCATTGCTGCTTTTCTACCTAGGTCTCCGTTCGCATTCCAGGGGCATGGGACTGTCACTTACACAGCCATGGCTGTATGAATGGTGCCAGTGTCCCAGTCTGTTCCTGAGGAAATTGAAGGCTCTCTGGGTCTAATATCCCAGAGGAAACCTGGCCCTTCCATCCCGGGGCTCATGCTGTTGCTTAGCTGGCTGGGGTATGCACCAGCATGGGTAGCCAGTTGGCCTCCCTCCCCTCACTAATGGAGACCCCTTCATTTGGAAGAACAGTAGGTTTTCATGTGGGCAGGATGCTCCAGAATCTGGTCAGCACAGAAAGTACCTTTGGATAGAAAACTGCACCATGTACCACTTCCAAATCCTTGCCCATCAGCCAGGAGCACATTCCTGCTACAGCTGTATCACTGCTGCCCCTCTGGACTGATGGCAAGGACAGGACACACACCCAGAGCCAGGTCTTCCCCTCTGATGCTGAAGGAAGAATCTGAGCAGGCTTCTGGAGGACAGGGCTTTCAGGTGGAACTGACCAATGGCACCTATTTCCACGGACTACAGGTTGTTCTCATTCCTGAGTCATCAGTCAGCAAGCTGGGGAAGACGGAACTAGTCACCTCACTCTCCACATGATCTCATTCTCATCCCGGATGCAGAACTCTAGCCCTCCCTCTATCCATTGTCACCCCTTTGCTCTATTTTCACTCAGAGCCCTCCATGGGCTCCATTCTAGGTCAGTGTCTTAGAGTCATACCCTGGGCCCTCCACTGGGGATTCTGGCCCATTCTCTGTGACTGTGGCATATGTTTGGCCAAAGGGCCCCTGGCTGTTCAGCAGGAACATCTTCCCTGTATGATGGTTCATCTCTGCGTGAGTCTCTCAGAACTCGCATTTCTGGCCAAGGAGGCCTGCAGTTTTGTGTTTGTTTTTGTTTTGCCACAGGTACAGGCCCTCAGATCCTCTCAGGCTTTCATGTATCTTGAAAATACATGAATAACTATAAAATGGGAAGCGGTTACTATATGTGAATGATGCTCAAGGCAAGATCTATTTATTTTAAACCAGTGCAACCTGAATTATCTGTGAACAGGCAAGGCAACCCTGCTCTAGTACCTCCGTCTTCATTTCTTCCAGGCATATTGCACACTGGCCAGCATGTTGACTCAGTTCATCCTCATTGTAGATTATTCCTGGCTTTGTTCAACACACCACATCATGCATATCCCTTTCATATGAGGGTACTCGTGTGAGAGCCCATTAATCCTCCAAACGTGGGCTGGGAGAAGTGACCTGGCAAGGAGGCAAAGACAAGGTGCTGCCCTCCTGAATTCCACCCTCTCTGCCAGTCACTGACTTCTGCCACTTTCCTTGCAGCACTTGTAAACTTTGTCCTGACAGCCAGAACTGTCACCATTGCTACTGGTGAGTGGAGGACAGTGCTGCACAGGCCAATGCCATGGTTGCCACACCAAGACCACAGGGTGGCATTGCTGGGCCGCTGAGGCAGCTATGCCACTGCCTAATGCACAGGGCTGTTCGTGCCTTGCACCTGACCCAGAAACCTCCTTGTGGCCGTGCCCTGCACCCAGCACTGATGCCTGTGATCCCGATGGCCGCTCTGCCACAGCTGGAAGGTAAACCCAAGTCCGAGGAATTGCAAGTGATACCATTAGCAGTGGCTGGGCTGCCTTGCTTGCTGCCCACCTGCCATATGCACAGGCTTCTGTGAAAATGTATCCCTGGGCACCGGCTGAGTGAGTGGCAGCTCCATGGTTCCTTGGTCTAAACAAGGACATAGTTAGACCTAGAGCCAAGGAAAGGGAATGGCCCTAAGGAGGGCCAAAGTTCAATATCTCCAATGGTAATGGGGTCGATCTGGAAAGGGGTTATGCAACTTCATGTCCCTAAAAAAGCTAAGAAAGGAGGCCAGCTCCCTTCCCAGTCCTCTGGCCCAGTTGAAGTGTATACATTCTCTTCTGGGCCCTTTGAGCGCCCTAGGCCTCTGAGTGCCTTCATAGTATTGGCACCAACCTGCCAGGGACCCTGTGGCCAAACCTATTGCGCAGTCACAAGAACTGGACTAGGATCCCCAGCAAAATGCCAAGGATATTCCACTGAGAGACTGCATGCAAAGGACCCCAGAGAGGACCTAGTTTGGAAAGAGAGCAAAAGGGTGAAAATGGATCCATGGAGGCCCAGAGTTCTTCATTAGGGATGAGAATGAGATTATGTGGAGAATGAAGTGACTAGGGCCACCTCCTAGCAAGCTGGCTGTCTCAGGAAGAAGCAAGACCTGTGGGCTTTGGTGAAGGGAGCCTGCTACAGGCTACACCTGGGAGCCCTGTCAGCAAAAGGCCTGCATTCTTCCTTCAGAAAGAGAGGGACAGCCATGCCTGTGGGGGTGTTTCTTGCTCTTACCCACTGCAGGGATTCAGCTGTGGCTGATGGCCAAGTGGTTACAGGCCGGCTGGGTGCTGTATTCCTTTCAAAGTCCCTTTGTGCCCTGATAAGGACCTGGAGCATTGTGCACATGCATGAACCATCTGCTCTGCAGGATGATGGCACCTCCTTCAGCCGGGGGAGAGAAGCAAGCTGGCTACCCATCCCTGCAATTACTCAAGTGGACCAAGCACCAAGCCCCCAGTGACAGAAGGGCCTGCTTTTCTCTGGGATACCTAACACCCAGAGCTGTCCATTGCCTCAGGAACTGACTGGGAACTCCACAGCAATGTTTGCAGCCAGGCTGCATACCTGACACGGCCCCATGTATTTTGGAATCTTCTAGTTTAAACAGAGGGCATTCTTCTAAGGCTCTTGCTCTGCATGGCTCCCAGATAGCACTTAGTTAGAAAAAAGAACAATAAAAAGCAAATATGTACCCGGAGGACCTGTTCTTCATTACAGGAGAGAATGGGCTAAAGTAAGAATTAAGTGACTAATCCTATCTCCTGGCAGACTAGCTGTCTGGGGAGTAAGAAACACCTGAGGGCTGGTGTATAAGGAAATCTCCACTGCCTACACCTGAGAGTGAAATTCTGCAGGCGGTCTGTGTCCTTCCTTCAGAAAGAGAGGGAAAAGAGGATTTTGTGATGTTTCCTGTCCTTCCTATCAGGAAAAGGATGCAGCATCTGCCTCAGAGGCAAGGGGTTTTTCCTCCCAGCTGGTGATCAAGTGTGTGGAACCTGGAGCTGATGGAGTAGTTCTTGAAAGAGCCCTTTCTGTGCTGACCAGGTCCTGAAGCATAGTATGCCAATGGGAATCATGTCTGACACAGAATGAAGGCATGTCTACCCTTCACTGCACTTACCAGAGCTGGCTTAGCACCAAGCACTCAGGGACAACAAGGCCCTCTTTTCTTTGAATAAAGTTACTGTTTACTCTCACATAGCACAGGACCAGAGTGGGAGTTTAGCCCCAATCTTCAGGCTCTGCTTGTGTGAAGTGAGGGAAAGCCTAATCTTCCTTAAATATGACCCAAGACGCAGAAAATACAAGTTGGTGGGAATGGCTACCAGGAGGACCAAGGCTCTACATTACAGAAGGGAATGGGATAATACTGGGCACACATATCGACCTCATTTCTCCTTGCTGCATGTGTAAGGCCAGTCCCTCCCCAACCCTCTGGGACTGCCTGTACCTATCCATACATAAGATGCTTAGGCAACTTCATATGCCCTAGGCCTCTCATCATGAACAGAGTTCTAATGGGAAGTTACAAGGGGTCCTGTTGCCAATCTATGACAGAGTCCCAAGGACTCAGCCAGAGCCCACAGTTTAAAGTGGAGGATATTGCTCTGAAACACTGACTCTGAATGGACTCCACAGAGATCCTCCTCTGAAAAAAAATAGAGGGGTGGGGAAAAGGATGGAAATTGATAGAGGGCCAAAGTGCTTTGTTACACAGAAAAGCAGGATGAAGCTGAGAAGGACGTGCTTAGCACAATCTCCTGAGAAGCTAACGGTTGTCTCTAATAAGAAACACCTGTGCACAGGGACAAAGGGACGCTTCCATTGCCTACACCTAGGTGCTCAGGTAGCGTGAGGCCTGCACTTTTCTTTCAGAAACAGAAGGGAGGCTCCTGACCTTGGCTCCTTTGTATGCCCTACCCCTCAGGGCAGAGAAAGTGCAGTGATTCAGTGGTAGCAGGTTAGTGGTCCCATTGGTGCTTTAGATATTATAACCAAGTCATGGTGCAGTATTCCTTGTAAGGGCTCTTTTGGGCCGAAATTGTCTTGCAGAATACTGTGCATGTCTGATGCATCTGCCTTAGAAGGGGAAGACATTTCATTCATCCAAGGGAGCGAGGCAAGCTGGCTACCCATCACAGAGATTGCCAGGGCCAGTCAAGCAACAGGCGCTCCTGGACAGGAGGGTCACTTTTCTCTGGGATAAAGTAACTGATTCCTCTCACATAGCACAGGACCAGAGTGGCTGTGTGGCTGACTGACCAGTGCTTCCTGGTTGTGACCCATGACCTAGTTATGAAAACAGAAAATGATTGGCAGGGGCTAGAAGTAAGGTGAAGGTTCTACATCACAGAGGATATTGGGATAAAGCTGTGAATCAAATGTCTAACCTAGATTCCCCTTCCACCAGGAGTGAGGCCAGCTCCCTCCCAAACCCTGATGGGCACTTTCAAGGGCCCTGTGCCTCCCATTGTCAACATAGTTCTGAAAGACAAATAACGAGGAGTCCCTTGTCGTAAACTATGCCAGAGACATAAGAACTTGACTAGATTTTCCAACTTAAAGGAAAGACTATTTCTCAGAGACACTGGCTCTGAATGGCACCCAGGGAGAAATGACCTTGAAAAAGAAAGCACTGAACTGGAAATGGGGAAGGCAAAATGCTTCATTATAGATGACAATGGCCAAAGATTAGAATGAAGTGTCTAGAATGACAATTTCCTGGCAAGGTCCTGTCTAAGGAGAAAGAAACATGTGTGGCCAGAGCAAACGACACCTCTAAAGGGAAACCTCCTGAAAGCCCAGTCTGCAGAGATATGCATATTTACTTCTGACAGAGAGGGAAAACTTCTGACCTTGGCTCTTTTTCCTGTCCTTCCCATCAGGGGATAGAGGCAGGAGGGATTCAGAGGTAGTGGGTCCACGCTTCAGACTGTTGCTCAAGCATTTGAAACCACTGCTATGGTGCAATAGGTTTTAAATGGTCACTTCCTGCACTGCCTAGGTCCTGGAACATACATAATATGTGTGGATTATGTGCTCCTCAGACTCTTAGGCCAAGCACTAAGTGCTCTCTGACAGCAGGGCAATCTTTCCTGTGGGTTGTCAGAAACTAATTACTCTTGGTTAGCACAGAAGCAGAGTGAGAAATCACCGCCAATCCCTGGGAGCTCTCTGTGTGGTTGACAGCCTCACTGTCCCTGTTCCCCAGCCTGCAAACCAAGTCCAAGTTAGCAAATGACAATGGGATGGGAATGGCTCTATGGACAGCCGATATTTCAATTTAGATGAGAATGGAAGAAAGCTGAGAGTGAAATATTTTGCTCCATTTTCCCTTGCCCATAAGTGATGCCAGTGGCCTCCCAACACCCTTGGCCCTAGCAACACACATACATTCTGTGCTGAGTACTTTGCACTGACTGACCTACATCGAATGTTGTCAGTATAGCTCTAGAAGGCAAGTTACAGGGCTCCTATGGCCCAACCCATTCTGTTGTCATGAGAACTCATCTAGAATCTTCAGTGAAAATCAGAGGGAATTGCTCTGAACCATGGGCCCTGACATAGGCATATTCTAGAAACATGGCAGATTCTAGTTTTTAAAGAGTAAAAGGGGTCTCCCGAGTGGCTCAGTCAGTTAAGTGGCTGACTCTTGGTTTTGGCTCAGGTCATGATCTCGCAGTTCATGAGTTCGAGTCCCATGTCTGAATTTGTGCTGACAGCTCAGAGATTGGAGCCTGCTTCAGATTCTGTGTTTCCCTCTCTCTCACCCCTTCCCTCACTTGCACTCGGTCTCTCTTTCTCTCTCAAAATTAAATAAATATTTTAAGAATTAAAATATTAAAGAAAATAAAAAGAGAAAAAGGATGGGGCTCTAGGGTGTCTAGGTTGGTTACACATCTGATAATAGCTGAGGTCATGAACCTGTGGTTTGCAAGCTGGAGCTCCACATCACGTTCTCTGCTGTCAGCACAGAGCCTGCTTTGGATCTTGTATCCGTCTCTCTCTGCCCCTCCACTGCCTGTGCTGGCTCTCTCTCTCTCTCTCTCTCTCTCTCTCTCTCTCTCTCTGCATTTCTCTACCTCAAATATAAAAATAAACATTAAAAAGAGTAAAAGGATGGAGATGGATACACTGAGGGATGGTGTTCCTATGAGAGATGAGAATGGGATAAGTCTGAGGATGAAATGACTATTACAATCTCCTGGCAAGCTGACTGTCTCAGGAATAAGAAACACATATGGGACAGGGCAAAGGGAAAACTTTATCTTTTACAGTGGGAACCCTCATGGCAAGATGCCTGTATTCTTACTTGAGAAAGAGAGGGAAAGCTTCTGGAGTTCACCCTATTCTCTTCCCATCTTATCAGTGGATAGAGGCAGCAGTGATTCAAGGGGAGTGGGTTTCTGCTCAAGTGTTTAGAACTGGGATGTGGTGCAGTAGTTCTTGCATGGTCACTTTCTGTGCTAAGCAGATCCTAGAGAATATGGCACATGCATGAACCAACTGCGCTTCAGGGTGAGAGCATCTTTAATGGCCAGGGAGGGAGACAAGTTGGCGAACCATCATTTCTTTTATCTGCCAGCCAAACACCAAGCACTCCCAGGAAGGCAATTTGTCTTTTGGGATATCAGAAACTGATTGCTCTTTCTTAGCACAGACCAGAATCAGAGCTCATTAGTAATGTCTGGGCATTCACTATGTGGGGCACAGCCTCCTTAGCCTTGCCTGGGACCCAAGGCATACTTCTCATACAGCCATGGAATTGGAATGGCTACACACAGGGCCAAACGTTTTCATTTCAGTGGAGAATGGGATCAAGCTGAGAAGGAAATGTCTAGCTCGATGTCCCTCTTGTCCCAGAAGTGAGGATAGCTCCCTCCTGATACCTCTGCCCCTGACTACACACGAGCATTCTTGCTGGGCACCTTGAAATGCCCTGGACTTATCTTTGTCAACATAGGACTGAAAGGCAATATTTGAGGGACCTTGTGGCCCAGTGTACCCTAGAGTGACAAGAACATGGCCAGACTCCCTAGTTACAAGTTGAGAAATTGGCTCCGAGCCACTGTGCCTGAATGGACAACAGGGAGAACTTAGCTTGAAAAAGAGCAGCAGCATGGAGGAGAATACACAGAAGGCCGATGATTTTTATTAACAGAAGAGAAGGGGATATAGCAAAACATGAAGGGACTAGCACAATCTCCTGGAAAGATGCTTGTCTCAGGACAAGAACAATGTGTGGGCTAGGACAATGGGAAGGCTCCTGCATTGTTCCTTCAGGAGGAGAGGGAACATTTCTCCCATTGGATTCTTTTTGCCCTGTCCTTGAGGCAGTCACGATGCATAGTTAGCAGGTTCTGGCTTGTGGCTGGCTTCAGGTGCACTGGTCCTTGAATGAGCTGTTTCTGCACATTCTGCAGGTCATGAAGAAAACTGCAAATGAGTGAACTGTCTGCTTTTCAGAATGAAGCCATCTGTAGCACCTGGTGGTTGGAGTTCTGCTGTCTATTACCATGTCAACTCCAGGCTTTCAAGCACCAAGTCGTCAGTGACAGGAGGTCAATGGATCCTTTTGTGTATCAGAAACTGAATCCTTTCAGTTAGCATGGGAGCAGAGTGGGAGCTTTACACCAATCTCTGGGTTTTCACTGAGTTATTGACAGGCCCCCTGTGCCTAGTGGGAGCCGTGATTATAATTACACAAATGGCATGGGAAGGAGTGCCTGGGGGGTTCAGTCGGTTAAGCAGCCCACCGTTGATTTCGGCTCAGGTCATTATCTCAGTGTCATGAGGTCAAGCCCCACATTGGATTTTGTGCTTACAGTTTAGAGCCTGCTTTGGACCCTCTGTCTCCCTCTTTCTGCCCCATCCCACTCAAGCTCTTTTGCTCTCTCTTGTTCTCTCTCTCTTTCTCTCTCTCTCTCTCTCTCTCTCTCTCTCACCTAAAAACAAAGAAATGTTTAATGAAGGGAAACCAGCAAATGAATGGGAATGGACACATGGAAGGCCAAAATTCTTCCTTTCCTATGAGAGTGGGATCAAGGTGAAAATCAAGTGACTAGCACAAACTCTTTGAAGCTGCTTCAGATTAAGAAGTGCCAGTGCACTGGGGAAAGGGAAACACACCACTGGTTTTACCTGGAAGCCCATTCCAGAGGAAACCTTCAACTGAAATTCAAATGAGAATGGGATACAACTGAAAATGTACTGTATAGCTCTGTGTTTTCTTGTTCCAGAAGCAGGCCTGGTATTCTCCCAACTCCTCTGTGCCTGCCTACACGCAAACATTCCATGCTGGGCACCTTCAAATGCCCTAGGTTTCCTCATGAATGCATAGTTCTCAAACACAGTGGTAAGAAGCCCCGTAGCCCAATGTATTCTGGAGTCCAGATAACTTGACCCAAGTCCTCAGTTAAAATGAGAGTGAATTGGCCTTAAAAATGGTCCCAATGCCTACCAGAGGAAACCTGGTTTGAGAACAGGACCAAAAACAGGCATGGATCCACAGTGGCCCAAAGTTCTTTCTTGCAGAGGAGACTAGGAGAAAACAAAGGAAAATGTGACCAGCATAACCTGAAGAGTAAGAAACACCGATGGTGTGGGCCTCGGAAAACGTTCATTGACTGCACCTGATACCCCTCCTACATGAAATGTTCATCCGGAACTTTGTGATCCAGGAATTCTCCTGGCCATTGCCTTTTCTCCTGCCCTTTCCATCAATTATAGATGCAACCTTCATTCAGTGAGTCACGGTCAGTCTTCCTGGTGACCTTCAAGTGTTTGGAACCGGGCTCTGGTGCAGGAGTCCTTGACTGGGCTCTTTCTGCACCCACCCATGTCTGGGAGCAATCTGCCCATCTGAAAGCCTTCTACTTTTCAGAAGGAAGGCAGCTCAATGAGCCTGGAGAGGGACGCAATCAGGGTAAACATCATCATGCCACTTGCCACCTGTCAAGCACCACATTTTCAGTAAAAAGAGAGCAATGGTCCCTTTAGGATATTAGAAACTGATAGGTCTTGGCTAGCACAGGCAGTGAGGGGGAGCACTCCATTAATGCCTGAGTGCTTTTTATATGAGTGACAACCCCATTTCTCCTGAGTGTGACCCAAGACCTCGTTAGAAATTCTGCCAGGAGGGGCGCCTGGGTGGCTCAGTCGGTTAAGCGTCCGGCTTCGGCTCAGGTCATGATCTCACGGTTCGTGGGTTCGAGCCCCGCGTCGGGCTCTGTGCTGACAGCTCAGAGCCTGGAGCCTGTCTTCAGATTCTGTGTCTCCCTCTCTCTCTGACCCTCCCCTGCTCGCGCTGTCTCTCTCTGTCTCTCAAAAATAAA
>CM053579.1:61504324-61516478 GCA_028646485.1 Cryptoprocta ferox
AAAAAAAAAGAAATTCTTCCAGGGGATGGGAACATATGGAGGGCCAGAGTTCTTTATTATAAGAGAGATATGGGATATATCTTGGAATGTGGTGTCTCGCTTCATTCCCACTTGCTGCGGGATTGAGGCTGGCTCCATCGCACTCCTCTGTTCCTGCCTACTGCAGATACTCTGTGCTGGGCTCCTTCAAATGCCCTATGTCTTTTGTGGTCAATGCAAGGCTGAAAGGCAAGCCCTGTGGGTGGGCCCATGTTGCCCAACTTTTGTCTCAGTTGAGAGAATGGTACCCGACTCCCCCCCTGACATGAGAGGACGTTGCTCTGACATTCTGGCCCTGAATCCCCACAGTGAATGCCTAAGTAGAAAAAGTGCAAGGAGATGGGAATGGAGACATCAGTGGCCCGAGTTCTTCACTGCAGACGACAGCATAAAGCTGAGAATGAAATGAGTAGCTAAGGTTCTTCTGGCCTCCTGAGAGAGGTCAGCTGTCTCCCAGCTCCTCTGGACTTGACTTATGGGCAGAAATTCCAAAGCCCTAGGCCTCCCATTGTCAACATAGTTAGGAAAGGCAAGTCTCAAGGGGCCCTGTCGCTCAACCTTTACTTGAGAAACCTGAGCTCAACAAGACTGTCCAGTTAAAAGCTGAGGAGATCTCTCTTGGACGATGGCCGGTGATGTTTCACAGTGAAGACCTGGTTTGAAAAAGGGCAAAATGATGGAATTGGATACAACGAGTGCCAAAGTTCTCCTTATGAGAGGAGAATGGGATAAACCTGAGAATGAAGTGACCAGCACACTCTTTGGGCAAGCTGGTGGTCTTGGGTATCAGAAGCACATCTTGGCTGGAGCAAAGGAGACCTCCAATGGCTACGCTGGCAACCAATTTTGCAGGAATTCTTCATTTGAGACTTCAGAAAGGGAGGGGAAGCTTCTGGCACTGAGTGGATTTCTTACCCTGACCGACAGTGGATACAGGCACCAGTGGTTTTGGTGTAATCGGGTTTGACACTTATGTGTTTGGAATCAGGGTCTGTGGAAGTAGTCCTTGAATAGGCAATACACTGGCCAGCTCTGGGAGCTAAATGCCCATCTAGGAACCATTTGCTTTTCCATATGAAGTCATCTCGAGCAGCCAGGGGAGGGAGGCAAACTGGGTAACCATCGCTGTGCCTACTCCCATCACTGCCAAGCCCCACCATCTCAGTAACAGGTAGTTAATCTCTCTTTGGGGGATATCAGAAACTGACTACTCTAGGCTAGCATAGGAATGGCATGGGAGCTGGCCACCAATCGTGGGCATTCTCTGTGTGAGTGAAAGCCCTATCACATCTCACTGTGACACAAGACTTCCTTAGAAAAACAGGCAGGGGATCAGAATGGACACATGATGGGTCAAACGTCTTCATTTCAGCAGAGAATGGGATAAAACTGAGAAGAAAGTGACTAGCTCTGTTGCTCTTCTCCCCACAAGTGAGGATGCTTCCTCCCAATTCTCTGACTTTGCCTATACACCAACATTTTAGCTGGCAACCTTCAAGTGCCCTAGGTCTCTTCATTGTCAAAATAGTTCTAAAAGGCAAGCCCCAAGGGGCTTTTTGCCTAACCTCTGCCAGAGTCAGGATACCTTGGCCAGGCTCCCCAATTAAAATGAGGGGGCATTGCTCTTCGGTCTGGCCTTGCATTCCCCACAGTGGGAACTTATTTACAAAAAGAGCAAGGGGATGGGAATGGATACATAGAAAGCCAAAGATCTTCATCCGATGAGAATGGGATAATTCTGGGGATAAAGAGGACAGCACAATCTCCTGGCAAGCTCACTGTTTTCTGAAGGAACAAACACACATGGGCTGGGTAAATGGGAAGCATCCATCTGCTTGATGAGGGATCAGAAGGCAAGCTGAGGGCCAAACACAAGCTAGCATTCCCTGCCCCTACACCCAGGACGGATATGTGTGACATTTCTCGGGCACCCCCTGGCTGCCCAAGGACAAAGGACAGGACAGAAAACAAATGGTTAAACTGATAGAGCCTCCATCAATTTACCAATATCTTAGTAAATTACAAGAAAAAGGCAGGGACTTTATCTCCAGAAACCTATGGACTCCCTTTCTGGGAGCCCCAACATCACCCTGCCCTCCATAGTGATGTGAGGAACAAAGGCAAGCAGGAAATGGCAGATAAAACTGAATTTCCTGGGGACCCTGGGTGGCTGAGTCCCTTAAGCCTACAACTTTGGCTCAGGTCATGATCTCACAGTTCTTGAGTTTTGTCCCCAAGTGGGGCTCTGTGCTGACAGCTCATAGTCTAGAATCTGCTTCAGATTCTGTGTCTCCCTCCCTCTCTCTCCCTTTCTCTCTCTCTCTCTCTCTGCCCCTCTCTCAGTGCATATTTTCTCTCTCTGTCTCTCTATGTGTCTCTTTCTCCCTCCCCTCTCCCCCCCACCTCCCTCTCAAAAAGGTAAACATTAAAAAAATAAAAATGTAATTTCCTAGTCCCCTGCAGCCCATTGACAAATACTTGAAGCTGGCAGAGTAAAATGCTTCTCCAGGAACTCCCTATTGTCTTAATGTTAATGTATTGCTGGAGTTAAAAACAAATTACCTTGACAATATCTAGGCCTCCAGAAATCTTTGAGTCTTTAGCCTATGCAAGTGCTTGCCATTTGACTTTACCTTCCCCAAGCCCATATTTTATGACCCGTCATTCTTCACATTAATAATAATAATAATAATAATAATAATAAATCCAAAGAAACACACTGAGGACCAAAGTTGTTCACCTCAGGTAAAAATGGAATGAAGCTGGAACCTTTGACAGGAGCACCATTTCCTAGACAACTTGGTGTCCTGAGAGTAAGATGGAAACACCTGTGGGGTTGGGATGAAAGGAAGCACCACTCACAAGAAGAGTGCATCCTGAGCTTGATAGGGCAGAAAGACTTCTGACTCTTGATACTCTTCTATTCAGTGGGTAGAGGAACTTGTGATCTATCTGAATGTTGGCTTCTCTGTGCTGGCTGGCAGCCATGTCTGTGGAATTGGGTTCTGGTCCCAGAGTCATTGTCTTGAATGGACTCTTTGCCCTGACCATCTGGGGTGGGGAAGAAAAAGGCTCATGCACGAACTTTGATCTTCTCAGGATGCAGGAACCTCACAGGGGCCAGTGGGATCAGGGTAACCAACCCCGCTCAGGTCAACAGAACTCTGCCAAGCGCACAGGTCTCCGTAAAGGAGGGCAATATGTCCTTAGGAATCACCATGTGTTAGCTGGTTGTGAATGCTGGGCACTGTCTGAGTAACAGCCACATGGTTCCTGACTCAGACCTCTGATCTCCATCTCCCCTTGCTCAAAAGTGAGGATGGCTCCCCCCCAATAACACTGGCCCCTTTCCAAGGCTTTTTTCCTTCTGTTGCCAAAGTAAGTCTCACAGGTGAGCCCATAGAGAACTCATCGTCCACATTCTCCTGGACTTAGGGGAACTTGGCGGGACTCCACAATTAAAATGAGAGAAATACTTCCAGGCTTGGACTTTCAACACTTGACAGGAAAACCTGTTTAGAAAAAGGCCAAGGGAATTGGAAGGTATGCACTTTGGTCCACATTCTTTGTCTCAGATGATAATGGAATAAAGCTGTGAATGAAGTGACTGGCACAAATCCCCAGGGAAACTTGGTGTCCTAGGACTTTGGATATCCTGTGGGCTATAGAGAAATGGAACATATTTTAGCTACAGGTGGGAAATCCTAAATTAGCATGAAAAATGCTATGATTGAGCTCAAACAGTGTAGGAGGGATTGGGGTACTTGCCAGCTTTGCAGCTTTTCCTACCAAGGGAAAAAGCAGTGTGATTTGAAGGGCAGAGTCTTCATATGGACTGGTGCCCAAGTCTGTGGGAATGGGTTATGATTTTTTAGATTTTGGGTAGTCTCTTTCACATTCACCTGCTGTGGAAATGGACGGGGCATATGGCAACCCTTAGAGGCTCAGAAAGCAGAATGTGCAGGCAGTCAATGGCAGGGGCACAGAGCACAGGAATAGTCAGTGCACAAACAGAAAGTTTCAATGCACCAAGTTTTAGAAGGGCAACATTGTTCCCTGGATATCAGAAATTAGTTGTTAAGGGGGTAGAAAACAACCTTCATGTATGCTCACTCAGAGTTAATCAGCCCTATCAGTGGGGCTTTTTTTTTACTTCTTACTGTGGCCCTGAAGGCCACATCTCCATCGGCATTTGCCACAGAAGTGAGGCCAACTGTCTCTGAATATCATCTGCTCCTACCCACACGCAATCCTCATGTGCTTAACACATTCAAGTCTCCAATACCTCCAGTTCCCAAGGTAGATGTGGCAGACACCCCAGGGGCACCTGTTCCTCAAGCAGTTCCAAACATATGGGAACGTGGCATGATCCACAATTAAAATTGGAGAGGCTGCCAGACTCTGGCCCTGAATGTCTCACAGTGAACACACTGTTAGGATAAGTGTAAGGGAATTGAAAAGGATACATTGAGGGCTAAGGTTTTTCATTTCAGATGAGACCAGATGGAAGCTGTAGACAATATTCCTAATATATGTCCCCGGGCAACATTGGTGTCCAAGGAGTAAGAAAGACCTGTGGCCTGAAGAGAAGTGGAATATCCACTAGCTAGACCAGGGAGTTCTGTCGGCCAAAGTCATGCACCCCAACTTCAATAAGGTCAGGAATGTGTCACACTGTCACCGGCTCTCAAGCCCTTCCTACCTGTGGACAGACATAGTTGTGACTCACAAGGTAGTATCTTGTTCCTGACAAGTCTGCAGATTCGGCTCTGATATTTTCATCTTTGTGTAATTTTGTGCCCTAACCAATCAGTGACTGGTTCGTCTTTGGGTAATTTTGTGCCTTTCCAGTCAGTGACTGGACTTTACGTGCATGGATCCTCAGTGTCTCAGGAGGTAGGGAGCTCAGGCTACCCTGAAAGGGGTTGACAGAGAGCAGGGCAATGGTCCCATGACAACAGAATCCTGCCAAACACAGAGTTCTTACTGGCAGGAGGTCAATCTTTCCTTTCCTACATCAGAAGTTAATTGTTAGATGATGACACATGGTGTGAGAGCAGGCTCCCCAGGAAGGACTGGGCACTGTCTGAGTGACAGCCCTGTAGCTCCTGAATTGTACCCTAGACCCTTGCTTCAGAAAGGAGATCGGATCCCTCCCAACATCATCTGCCTCTGTGCACAGGCAACCCCTCTTCTGCTGAACAGTTTCAAGAGCCCTGTGCCTCTGTTTCCCAAGGTAGAGCTTTCAGAAGAGGCCAATGGACTCTTGTTGCCCAGGCTATCCCACATTACTGAGAAGTAGTCCCAACTCCATGTTTAGAATCAGAAAATATTTCCAGATGATGTCTGCGAATGTCCCCTAATGAAATCCTCATTTAATGAAAGGGCAAGGGAATCTGAAGGGAGGCCCCGAGGGCCAAATGTCTTCATCTCACATGAAAATGGGATAAGGTTTCACATGAAGTCACTAGCACTTGTCCCTGGACAAGGTTGGTGTCATCATCATCATGAATGGGCCAGATCTAAGGGGAACTTCCTTTAGCTACACTTAGGAGCCCTGTGGGCAAAAGGGCTGTCACTATTTGCCATTCCTTTCCTTCAGTGATAGAACAATGGTGATTTGGGGGCTCTTGTCTGGATCCTGGATCACACCCAAGTCTGTGGAAGTGGGCTGTGATCTTTTAGTTTTCGAGTTTCTTTTTTCTATCCTTACGTCTTCAAGGTATGGGCATTGCATGGACAAACCATTAGTATATCAGAATGAAGGAAGTTCAGGCATTCCAGGAGGTTGGTAGCGAGCAGGAAGCTACCATATGGGCCAACACAATCCTACCCAGGACTGAGTTCTCGGAAACAGAAGAGGAACCTTTCTTCTCCAACATCAAAAACTAATTGCTGTGTGGCAGCACACCACCAGCACACTAGGGAGCTTGCCTAGCATTTTCTTGTCACTGTCTGAGGACACACCAGTCACTCCCATCTCTGACCCCTGATCTCAGTCTCTTCTTGCCAATGAGGTGAGGTGGGCTCCTTCCAGCACCACCTGCATTGGTGTGCATTTGGGTTTTATATACTCTTCTCCATTTAACACCTAACCTGATTGTTTGGCAGCATGGTATCTGTCTTGGGACTGCATTAAACACACAGGAACACATCACTCTATTTTTTATGTCTTTGGCTACATAGTCATTAAAATAACATATTTGACTAAAGCGGAATTGAGCTGTGAGTAATTCTGTGTGATCTCCAAACAGGAAACTGATACCTGACACAAATATAGAAATGCCTAAATCCACTTGAAAGGCTGTGTGTCATCTGTGGCTTCCGAACTTTGTCAATTTCTACTGTCACCTAGAAATGAGGAGTTTGAATAATTTGAAACACTTCTGATTAGGGAATGTCATAAAGAAACATTGAAACTTCATGATTAACACTTTCTGCTCTCATTTTTTTCTTCATTTATTGTAAATATGTGTGTCAAACATTTGATTTTATGATATTCCTGCTGAACTATAAGAATAAAGATAAAATAAATACAAGCTTTCTTGGAATAAGTGAGTCAGCTACAATAAATCATTAGAATTTTTTTTCTCTATTTTTAAGTGCTCTTTGGGATATGTTCAACAATGTTGCCTCCAGCTTTCCTTTTCTTTTTCAGGATTACTTTGGCACTTGGGGGTTTTTTGTGAGTCCATACAGATTTTAGGATTGTTTGTTCTACCTGTGTGAAAGACGCTGGTGGTATTTTGATAGGAATTGCCTTAGATGTGTAGGTTGCTTTGGGTCGTATAGACATTTTAACCATGTTTGTACTTCCAAAGCGTAAGCGTGGGATGTTTTCCCATTTCTGTATGTTCTCTTCCATTTCCTTCATAAGTTTTGAGAATACAGCTCTAATCACTCTTTGGTTGGGATGATTTCTAAGTATCTTACAAAGTATCTTTGGTGCAATTGTCAATGGGATAAATTCATTGATTTCATTTTCAAGGGTGGCTGAGGGATGGGCTAGATGGGTTGAGGGGGGGTAGGCTTAGGAATCCCCAGGCTTATAACAATGGGTTCACAAAGCATAAAGAAATAAAAAGCCATAGAATGCTCACACCTGAGTTTGGGTAAACAAGATAGGCACCCCAAGAATAGGGGGGTGCAGAACCCAAAACAGAGAGGGGTGGGCGAAGGCCCAAAAATAGGAACGGGCACATAGGGTCCCAATATAAAGGTATATGAAGTAAGGAAGATTACACGTGCAGGGTAAAAGTGCCCCCACCCCATTTAATATTATAGCAGGAAGCGGCTTTCACAGGAAGGAAGGATCAAATTAGATAAGAGGGATTGAGGGCTAGAGACCTCTATCTGCACTCTGCTGCTGTGCAAGTGCAGGGGAAGCAGCCCAGAGGGGAGCTGGTTAAAAAAAGAAAGAAAGAAAAGGTGCCTTGTTAACCTTGAAGTGTTTTCCCCTATCTGTCTTATCCCCTAGGCTAGTTAAGAGAAACAGACAAGGCGCCTCCTCTCTGCCATTAACAACCACCTACCCATCTGCCCGGTGCCAGGATTTTGTTTTCTACTGACCCAAACCCCAAACACTGTATATCTTCAAAAACCCCCTTTCCCTCATACCCTGAGTTGATGTTCACAGCTTCTTGGTCTCTGTGCACACCCATCACATTTGTAAGCCTTCTGATCTTAATAAATAATAGGCAAGGACCCTTATTCGGGGATCTTGTCTTTTCCGGGACATTAGTCATCTCTCTGTCTTATTTTTTTAATCCTCTGTCCTGCTTTTTTGCTAGGACAAGAGAGAATTTAGACCCAGAGTCTATGACAAATGGTGATCCTGAAGTGAAAGAAAGGGGGACTATGGGCCTATGTGGGCAGGGAGTCGACATGGCCAAGAGCAATGATATGAGGACTGCAGGACCCCTGGGAATGTTAAGGAGCTCCAAGAAAAATAAGCACCTGTACAGTCTCAGCCTGAGGAAGTAAGGGTTAAAAGGAAACCATATCAGGACTCCCTGCCAGGGAACTTTGTGAGAGATCTTCCATGGGAAACTCCCTAGCTTCCTCCCCAGCCTCTGACTCCCTACAAAAGATCTATATTAGAATTCTTCAGTCACTAGGAAAGACAGCAGGGATGACTCTAAACTATAAGGCTCTCCTTCAATTATTGCTAACTATCCAACAAAATTGCCTTTGGTTCCCAGAACAAGGAACTTATGATCTTAAAGTGTGGGAAAGAGTAGAAAAAAACATTAAAGGCCAGGCATTCTAAAGGGGCTAGTGTTCCCCCCTAAAGGAATTCTCTCCTGGCCCATCCTCAGCACTGCCCTTTCCCCCTTGAGCTTGGAAGATGTATGTTAGGACATAGAGTTATCTAAAAAAGGGAAAAAAACCTAGCTCCCCCTAAATCAGGCTGTGCCTCTGGTGCCTTTGCAGCCAAAAGATACTCACCCCCCCAAAAGGCCGAGATTATATCAAGCCTCAAAACACCTCATCAACAGGCTCTGATCAGGTCCTTACTTCAATGGGAAAGTCCCTTAGAGAAGCCCATAAAGCCAGTAAATTCCAGCTGTGTCCCATTGTCAGGCAAAATGGGCAATGGGGCCATGAAGGCTTGCTCATTCCGATAGTAAAAGAATTGCAAACATCTGTTCAGCTGTATGTCCATCACAGCCTTACTTACTATCAGTATTTGAGAAAATATTTGTGGCACTTATTCCATGTGTGCCTGCGATTGGGGCTCTCTCATGAAAATCATTCTGTAGGAGGGAGGGCAAGATGGCGGAGAAGTAGGGAGCTCTGTAATCTTTGTCCACCCGCATCTATTGAACTGAGAAGGACTGCAGGGACAATACTCTAATTTGCAAGTGCAGGAAGAGAAGAAACAGACTCCAGAAAGAAGACAACCTCAAAGATGCCTGGGTGAGTGATTGTGAACTGGGAAACTGGAGGACGGGCTGGGCCCTAGAGGTACAGGGAGCTCCAACCCAACACAGGGAGAGAGTGCTGTGCCCCAGAGAGACAAGGGGAAGGGAAAGAGAGATTGAAGACGCTTATAGAACCATCTCTAAAGAAGAGAAAAAACTCACCCTGGGATGGAGAGAGACATTGTCTCCCCATATATAACCGCTGGGTGCGCGGAGAGAAATCCGTCCCTTCTGGCTGGCAAATATTTCCTTAGGCATGGGGGCAGCGGCGCCCATTCCAGGCGGCACCAGGAAAGACGGCCCCCGCCACCTGCGCCATCCGGGCTGGGAGGCTGGCCGCCAGCGGGAGCGCTTCTCATCTCCGGTGGCAGTGTTGAACTCCATGGACTAGGATTTGGAAGTGGGGTGGAGCTTGGAAAATACAGTTTGGCTCCCCTGGGACACAGGGAGATCTGACTCAGAAGAACGGCTTGCAACGCTTGGTTCAAGCAGAGCCTGAAGCGCCGCCATTCTTCTCCCCACAGCCACCAAGGCGAGGCCTCTGAGAGCCGAGACCTGACCTACCTACACCAATCCACGCCCATCCACACAGGAGAGCGACCTTTTTTTCCCCTTTTTTCTTTTCTTCTCCTTTTTTTCTCCTGCCATCCAGATACATTTCCCTTATCTCATTCTTCTCTCTCCTTTTGGCTGCTTATACGCTTTTAGACTATCCATAGTCTTTTGATGTCTCTGTCCCCCTCCTTGTTTTTGTTTTTGTTTTCTTTTTCTTCTTTCTTTTCTTCTCTTCTTTCTTTTCATTCCTTTCCTTTCCTTTCCTTTCCATTCCTTTCCTTTCCTTTCTTTCCTTTTCTTTCCTTCATTCCACTTTTGGTTTGCTTATTTGTTTGATATCTCTGTGCGTTTGCATGCTTTTGTTCCCTGTATGTTAGTCTGTTTTCCTCTTCAGGGCTATGTCAAGAAACAAGCCAAAATACACATGGTGGAAACTCCCAAATATCACTGACCAGGGAAGTAAAATAATCAAAGGCACAAAAAGAGAAACTGAGAGACACCATAAAAAGAACACTTTCTGAAACGACAGGACCAGTACAGTCAATGAGCAATACGAACAGGTGCACAGTACATAACAAGCTTTTCAAACTGACAAGTGACATAAAGCCAGCCAAAATGGCAAAACGGAAGAACTCTCCTCTAAAGAAACTCCAGGAAGAAGTCACAGCCACAGAACTGCTCAAAACAGATTTAAGCAACATAACTGAAGAAGAATTTAGAATATTTGTCATAAAATTAATCGCTGGACATGAAAAAAAACATCAAAGAACCTATTGATACACAGACTAGGGACCCTCAAAATAGCTGTGACAAGTTAAAAAAGTCTATAAATAAGGTACATAATGAAATGGAGGCGGACACTGCACGGATTGAAGAGCCAGACAGGAGAATAACTGAATAAGAAGACACAGTTATAGCAAAAGAGGAAGCCGAGAAAAAGGAAGAGAAATTGATACAGGAGCACGAAAAGAGAATAAGAGACCTGAGGGATACAATCAAATGGAACAATATCCGTATCATAGGAATTCCTGAAGATGAAGAAAGAGTAAAAGGTCCTGAAGGGGTGCTGGATCAAATTATAGCTGAAAACTTCCCAAACATGGGGAAAGAACTGGACATTGAAATCCAAGAGGTGCAAAGAACCCCCTTAAGAAGAAAATTGAATTGACCTTCAGCACGACATATCATAGTGAAGCTGGCAAAATATAAAGACAAAGAGAGAATTCTGAAAGCAGCTAGGGATAAAAGGGCCCTAACATACAAAGGGAAACCCATCAGTGTGGTTACAGGCCTATCTAATGAAACTTGGCAGGCCAGAAAGGAATGGCAGGAAATCTTCAATATGATGAACAGGAAAAATATACAGCCAAGAGTCCTTTATCCAGCAAGCCTGTCATTCAAAACAGAAGGAGAGACAAAGGTGTTCCCAAATAAACAAAAATAAAGAGAATTTGTCACCACCAAACCAGCCCTACAAGAAATCCTAAGAGGGACTATATGAGGAAAATGTTCAAGGAATACAAGGTACCAGAGACACCACTATAAACATGAACTCTAAAGGGAACACAATGAACCCAAACCTATATTTTTCAATAATAACACTGAATGTAAATGGACTGAATGCTCCAATCAAACAACGAAGGGTAGCTGAATGGATAGAAAAACAAAATCCATCTATTTGCTGTCTACAAGAGACTGATTTGAGACCGGAAAACACCTTCAGATTGAAAGTAAGGGGATGGAGAAATATCTATCATGTGACCAGTAATCAAAAGAAAGCGGGAGTAACCATACTTATATCAGACAAACTGGACTTTAAAGTAAAGGCATTAACAAAAGATGAAAAAGGACATTATATAATAATTACAGGGTCTCTCCATCAGGAAGAGCTAACAATTGTAAACATCTATGTGCTGAATTTGGGAGCACCCAAGTACATGAAACAATTAATCACAAACAGAAACAATCTTATTAATAAGAATGTGTTAATTGCAGGGGAATTTAACATTCCACTTACAGCAATGGATAGATCAACCAAATAGAAAAACACTGAAGAAACAATGGATCTGAATGACACATTGGAACAGATGGAATTGATAGATATATTTAGAACTCTGCCTCCTAAAGCTAGGAAATTTACCTTCTTCTTGAGTGTGCATGGCATATTCGCCAAGGCAGATCACATCCTGGGGCACAAAACAACCCTCCATAAATATAAACGAATTGAGATTATACCATGCACACTTTCGAACCACAATGCTATAAAACTTGAAATCAATCCCAGGAAAATGTCTGGAAAACCTCCAAAAATGTGGAGCTTAAAAACCACCCTACTAAAGAATGATTGGGCCAATCAGGCAATTAGAGAAGAAATTAAAAAAAAATATGTAAACAAATGAAAACGAAAATACAACAATCCAAACTCTCTGGGATGCAGCAAAGGCAGTCCTAAGAAGAAAGTACATTGCAATCCAGGCCTTTTCAACAAACTAGAAAAAGCGCAAATTCAAAATCTAACAGAGCACCTAAAGGAACTAGAAGGGGAGCAGCAAGAGAATCCCAAACCCAGCAGAAGAAGAGAAATAATAAAGATCAGGGCAGAAATAAATAATATCGAATCCAAAAAAACAGTTGAG
>CM053579.1:61516978-61547433 GCA_028646485.1 Cryptoprocta ferox
GTGCTTCAAGTAGCATCCCGCTCCTCCTCCCCACACTGTCAAAAGGCAAAAACAAAAACAAAAACAAAAAAAAAAACACGCCTCCTTTAACTTTAAATTTCCTCAACGGTTCCACGGGAAAATATTAACCATGGTAAACTTTTAAGGGGACACAGATAAAATATTATTAAGATAGACATGGCTTTGAAATCATAAAACTTTATTCCACTAAGGTTGAGAGGAATGGAATTTTAAAAGTGCACTGGTATAAGGTTGAAATTCTGCTTTTATATCTGTTCAAAAAACAAAGATTTCTGGGATGGTTTTGCTCTTAATAAGACAATGGAAACAAAGGGGTGTGGTTTTTTCTCTCTCTTTCTCTTTCTCTTTTGTGTACCAGGAAAAACAAAGCTTTGGGTTTCATCTTTATCATGTCTTTAATTGCTGAGTTAAAACATCTCAATGTTAAAAGAGCGAGGTTTTGTTAACAACTATATAATGCTGTACCTTCACCTTTAGAATCTTTTAGTGCCACGTTGGTTAAGTAAATAAAGTTTTAATAGTTGCAATGATTTATAATCCTATTTCCAATGTGCTTTATAATAACTTCATAAGGTTTTAACAAACTTCCCAGGATTTCAATAGTAAATGAAACATGTTTGGTGTGCAAACTAATTTGTTTGTTGGATCTGTCTTTAAAGTTGTCAGTATTACATATAAAACTTTATTCTACTAAGGGTTCCTAGAGATCAAACAAGCTCATGTTATCTCTATTCCAATTAGTTAGCAAAAGAAATGACTTAAAGTAGTGGTTCACTTTGTTTGCCTTATAGTTTTCATGGGTAATTCTTAAGATACATTTCATGGTCTTTGACAACCTAAAACTTTAATGTTTTGCTTAAGTGATAAATTAACTTATTCAGACATTCAGGCATCTTCTCAATCAAATAGAATGCTGAAGCATTGCTTACTAGACAGAGGCTTATGCTTCTGGCTTCTCTTTAAATACACATACATACATACATACATACAACTAAAAATATTTAAATCTATGCTTTATGCTTAATGGATTCATAAGCCAACCATTGAAAAAATTTACTGATGTAACAGATAATTCACAATTGGTTTCCCTGGAGACTACGGTTTCTAAGAGTTAAAATAATGCTATATGTAGTTAAAACTAATAAAAATAAAAATAAGAAAATAAGAAAAGCAACTTTGTATGTAGAAAAATAAGAGATATAAAAAATAAATATAAGATATGGAGATATATTTTTGCTGAAGGTAAAAGAAAGTAATTTTGTCCTAAATGAGACTGGTTATTTAGAGAAAATGGCTTGGGACAAAATCTAATCCAAAAAAAAAAAAAGTTGTAAAAGATTCATGAAAGAAAATCTTTAGAAAGAAATTTTATGTGTGGTCAGGAAGGACTAAGGCTAAAATAAATAAATTTTAAATGTACACAGGGTTAAGATCAAGATTCTTCTTCCTTTGATCCATAGGCTGAAAAATTATGGCAATACTCTTGGTGCCAGCCTCCAAAATCCTCCACATTTGTGTCGTTCCTGTTTAGCAGAGAAACGGATGCCTATGCCATATAAAGGATGGAGAATATATAAAGAAAGGGCTTTTACTAAGGTACATGAAAGCCATTTTACTAAACTTAGCCCATTGTATGCCACAAATAGATAGCCACATGGCTGAAACATATTCATGTGGGAATTGCTGAAAAAGGCAGGGGAATAAAACTTAATTTTGGCCCTTTAGCTCCCTGCCTCAACGGCCAACGATCAATATGTAAGTTACTGCCGAGCCAAAATAAAATGAGTGCATCCTTTGACAACGACAGAAAAAATACATTTTTGTTAATGGTAATAAATAGGTAAGTGAGCAAGTAAATAAATAAATATAATTTTAACTAAAAGGGTAAAACAACAGGACAACACGCCCCTTCTAAGTTGTTTTACTTAAGCCTTGGTTGAAATTACCCATTCCTTATAGTCCACTAGGCCAAATCATTGTGAAGTAAACATATATTATGCTCAAAACACATGTTAAGAAACAAAAAGGGGGCATTACCTCTGGCTGTCTGCATTACAACCTCAGTTCTTCTTGATCGTGCTATGAATATTCTTAACTTTTTAAATCTTAATCCTTAAGGCTAATTGCAGCTGAGTGACATTCTTCAAAACAAGATAAACCCTCTCACCTTATGGTACTAGGCAAAACCCCTAAACGGGGGTCCACATGGAATGGGCCCACTAAACTTCTCACCTGGGCTCGAGGATATGCTTGTGTTCTTTCAGATTCTGGACTTCTGTGGATTCCCTCTCATTTGGTAAAGCCTTATCATAGCATCATGGAGACCCCCAGGATATCTTCCAGTGAACCAGGACATCCAGAGAATGACTCTGAGTGAGTGGCCACCGGCCCCCTTCTTCAAGATGGAAGAAGCCTCTTCATGAACTCCTCATCTTGAAGCCACTCCATAAATGCAAGACCTTGCCCCTGGTATGACATGGGGAAGCTTTAAATGCTTGTCTGACCAGGCCAGCATCCTCTTACAACACAATGATATCACATACACCCCTAATTCACATCTGATGGCCATGATTTCTGTCATTAACAAAAACTCTGATATGTGGAACCCTAATTATATTCCCTGCTTTCATTTGTCCAGGCCAAGTTCAATATTCATATTGCACTCATTTCGTTAAGCTACCTATATCTGATAGCTTAACACTCCTAGCCTGGGATATTCCTATTAGCAATTAGGACAGAGTTCATTGAAGGAACCAATCTTAACCTGCCCTTCCAAACTGAACAAGAACATTGGCTTTACCTCGATGGTGGCTTACCTCCTATGTGTGTTACTAAACTCAGCAACTTATCTACTTGCCTTAAACTAAAAATCAACTGGCTTTTACATGTACAGCCAAAAACGTCTACAAGGCCAGACAATCTTACCTTTTTCTCAGCCACAAGCTTCGACATACCTGAAAAAGCAAGCATATCTCATACTCCCAATGTTATAGCTTGCTCTAGTCTCAAATATTCAGATCACCTCTGGAGCATTATTCCCTGGACAACCTGTTATGGAGAAACTGAGCATAATCTTCACTGGTGAAATTGGACTATTACTGACAAGGGTCCTAGAGGACATCTTAAAACAAAATAGTCTAATAAGACCATATCCTTTGACCAGTCTAGTAGGGATAATAGTTCCTGGAAAGATGGAGGCTTGTCTGGCCCTCTAATTTCTGCACATAAAGGGAAATTAAAAGGACCTTGTCTTGTTTATCTTTGGAAGCTAAGCCTTCCCTTCTTCACGCTTACTATTAGCCACAATGAAATTTATGTAAAACGACATATTAACCTAACTTGGGTCTCCCTGTACAATACCCAATTTGTATGGACCACTATTTGTGTGCTTTCTCCCTACGTTCTCTTTGCTACCTCCACTTTACAGATAAAACAACTAGAAAATAATTATGAAATCTATACCTCCCTGGGCTGGTTTATGTCCTGTGAAAATAATGATAACATCACCCAATTAAATATCTCCTCCTTATTAGTACTTAGACTTCGCATTTCAGCCTGGGTTCCTGTTAATCGCTCTAAGCCCTATATGCATCCATTGGGACTAGGCGTGCTTTCCAAGCTTATTCGACACTGGTACTCTACTACGAGGCCAGAAAGATTTTTGTTGGCCTGTTAATCATGGGCATCCTAGCAGCAGTAGGTGTTATCGCCTCTGCCACTGTAGCTGGAGTTAGCCTGCATCATACTATTGTTATGCCGTGAGACACAGAGACCAACTGAGACCACTGAAGCCGAATTAAGGGAATCTTTATTACCGGCTGGGACTGCACAGAGTTAGCCCAGAACTCTATAAATGTGCAGCCCCGAGCCCCAGGACTCAGAGCTTTTTATAATCAGCAAGCAGGCAAGCAGGCAGGACAGAGGCAGAATTGAGCAGTTATTGTAAAAAAAAAAAAAGGCTACAAGTGATAAAGAGAGCACCCATTTTCCTGGTATGTAGGATGACATTTGTTATTTTGAAGGCACAGTTTAAGGTTGTAGGGGAGTTTCAAGGGAATAGCCATTATCTCAAGGACAAAGTATGCAAACTGTGTCATAAACATTCAGTAGCATGGGACATTAACCCTTGACCTCTTGTTTTTTTTTTTCCTTGCACATGAGGATAGTTATGTAGCCTTCCAAGTGTAGACCCAGAAGGTCAACTCTGGGTCAAGATGGAAGGACTGAGGCTAACCTCATGTATAACACTATCCAGATGGCCCATGTCCTTAATCAACTTATGGTCAATACCACCAAAGGATTTATGAGCCAGTCTTCCATTAATGAACAAGTCTTGGCCCACTTCGAAGCTCTTGAGGCTGCAGTAGAATTTATTGGAAAGAGACAGGAGGCCTTGTTCCTCCACTCCAAACTGCCCTGTGACCCTAACTACCAGCACATCTGCATGACTGGCATTCCTTACTATCACTCCCAAGCTTGGGATGCTGTCCAGACACACCTTCGCAGTGTCTTTTCTTCCCACCTCTCTGACAACATAAAAGATTTAGATACGACTTTGCACCAACAGCTGCAATATGCAGCAGATCAACTTAAAATCGAATGGGCTGATTCCTGGGAAATATGGCATAAGCTGAATCCTTTTTCACTGATGGCTAGCACCCATCTCAAATTCTGGATGACTCTGTGAAGCAGAATGCTTTTGCTGTGTCTCTTTTTATGTCTTTTCAGAATCACTCTTCAGGCCACTTGAAAGCAAAAGAAGGACCAGGAGCTCATCACGATGGTCTTGGAACACAAGAGTAGAAGAGCCAACAGAAACAAACAAAAAAAAAAGGGTGGGGGGAACTGTGAGGGATAGGCTTAGGAATCCCTCGGGCTTGTAGCAATGGGTTAACAAGGCATAAAGAAATAAAAAAGCCATATAATACTCACACCCGAGTTTGGGTAAACAAGATAGACCCCCCAAGAATAGGGAAGTGCAGAACCCCAAAAATAGAGAGGAATGGGAAAAGGCCCCAAAATAGGAAGGGGCACCCAGTCTCCCAATACAAAGATATATGAGGTAAGCAAGATTACACATGCAGGGCAAAAGTGCCCCCCAATTTAATATTATAACAGAAAGCTGCTTTCACAGGAAGGAAGGACCAAATTAGGTTAGCAGGTAATGAGGGCTATAGACCTCAGCACTCTGTTGCTGTGCAGCTTCAGGGGAAGCATCCCAGAGGGGAGATGCTTAACAAAAGAAAAGGTGCCTTGTTAACCTTGAAGTGTTTTGCCCTATCTGTCGTATCCCCTAGGCTAGCTAAGAGAAACAGTCAAGGCGTCTCCTTTCTGCCATTAATGACCACCTGCCCATCTGTCTGGTGCCAGGATTTAGTTTTATATTGACCCAAACACCTAACACTGTAAATCGTCAAAAAACCCCTTTCCCTCATGCCCATGAGTTGATGTTCACAGCTTCTTTGTCTCTTTGTGCATGCCCATCACGTTTGTAAGCTCTCTGATCTTAATAAATATGAGGCAAGGACTTTTTTTCGGGGCTCTTGTCTTTTCCAGGACATTAGCCATCTCTCTCTCCTATTTTTTTAATCCTCCTTACTGCTATCTTGCTAAGACAAGAGAGAACTTTAGACCCAGAGTCTACGACAATGGGTGACGAGTCTTGAGGAGGGCACTTGTTATGATGAGCCTTGGGTGTTGTCTGTAAGTGAGGAATCACTGAATTCTAATCCTGAAACCAATATTGAGTGTATGTTAACTAATTAGAATTAAATAGATATTTGGGGGGGAAACTGGGAAGAAAAAAAAAACTAGGAAAAATCAAACCAAGATAATTTTGTCTTGCTATTTTTACACCTCCATTTTGACCCTGCTATCCTGACTCAGACATTTTATCTTGGAAAACTTAGCTCACACACAGAGACAATCTTGTTTTGGTACTGTGCTTCATCAACGTTGAAATCAGAAATATAGGAACATAGGATGTCTGTGGATAAAGTATTTTTCAGGGAAAAATAATGAAACATTTCAATTAATTAATCAATTTAAAAAAGCATAGCTCAACATTCCAGTTCTAGTTTATCTGAATTTATTTTACAATTAATGAAAAAAAGTTTCAGTTCCAATTAATTTTTATGTAAATGGCTTGATGTTCTAGCCACACCATAATGCATTAAGTATAGATTCCGCTTTTTTTAAAAAAATTGTATGAAAGGAAATACTATACTGAGATGTTAGAGCAGGGAGATCAATACTATGTGATCTCCCATGGTGGGCAACCCATAAGTTATAGACTAGCCACATCTGGGGTTCATTGGGTGAGTAGCCTTTTATATGAAAAAGAAACACATCTGTATCCCCTTTCTTACTTAGACATCTACAGGGGCCAAAATGTAACCCTAAAGAAAACGAGAACTTTACCTTTGGAGCACTGTGTGACTTTGGAAAGGGTCTACATTTTTCTGAAGGACAGATCTCTGTATGCCTAGCAGCAGAGGCAGGTGTGGACATAGAACCTATGATTCAGAGATATAGTGTTTCTCCCTGGTTGGTATCTATGCCCTCTCTACTGGGACCAGTAGGTGGGTGGGATGGTTGCTGAAGACCTACTTCTTGAGCAGAGCCTTTGCTGCCTTACCAAAACTCATAAAGCAGGGAGCTCACTCATGCACTTCTGGACTAATGATATCCTGTTTACCTGGTGATGGACACAGACCTGATGCTTCTTCACTGGCTCCACAGGTTGGCTTGTTTTCTGCATGTTTTTATGCCTGTATAAAGGAAACTGGAATACTGGTCTACTTAGTATACAGGTGTGGTTGAGCACTCCGCACCTGACAACCCCATTCAGTGTTAATGGAGCCTGACATCACACCCTCTGAAGAACTGGCATTTGTAGTTATGTATCTAAGCTTTCACTGTACAATGGGTTTACTGGTCTGATCAAGAGACTACGACTGGCCCAGATCACAGGAGGTGGGAAGAGTCCAGAGGAGAAGGCGGGGCTCTGGCATTTGATGGGAGGCTGAGCTCTCCCATCATGTTTGCTTTAGAAAGGAGAGATTCTAATATTCTGGGAGGAACCATGCCAGCACTTGCTGTCCATTTGGGGTCATTTTTCTATGCAAATCCTCACATGTGCACTGGCACATCCACACTGAAAGATGTGTTCAAGAAAGAGTGGACACTGGGGACGTGACAAGACGGAAAGAAGAAAGAAGTTAGAGAGAGCTCTGCCATGGGGCAGCAGCATCCATTTTCATAGCTGCATGTGCAAAGGCCCAAAGATGGGCAAGGAGTTCTTGAAGTTCATAGGGCCAACTTTGGCCCAGCCTCCAGAGGAAAGGACTAGAGTCCTGCAGCCCAACTCTGTGGGCACCTGGAATGATGATGAGCCAATTCCCCTTAGTTTATACAATAGCTACAGAAGAAAAGGCTTCAGTGTTCTCCTGTATAGTGTTGTGTTACCAGTGGGTTTGTCCAGAGTTCCATATAATCATAAAGTGTCAATTGGCCTTGGTTCTCCTTCAATGACTCACTGTGTTCTGAGATATTAAAGAAGTACTTGATACCTGCTGGAAGCTTTTTAGAGCTTAGAGAGGCTTGGGGACTTGGGGTGGTGAGGACGTGGAATAGGGAAGGACATGTCAGAGCACTGTACATGGAGTCTAGAGTCCAAGTACAATACCAGTCCCTGTGTTGGGCCCCCAGGCTCTTCATTTGGAAATAGGGTGGTCATTATCCTGGCTGACATGAGGATCCCTCATGAGTCAAGAGTATACACTGGGGATGGACAGAGAAAGGGGAATGGCAGAAGCCCTTGCCCAAACCTGGAGCTCGTAGGTCCTGAGCTTTACCAGGGACCTTAAAAGGCCACTGTGTACATGTCAGCCACATAATGGTGCTGATTTTGTTTGGGGGTCTTCATGCTTGTGGCTCTAATGATAGCTCTGGAAACCAGGGAACAGGCCGCCTCCTGTGTCAGTGGTGGTCACTGAGATTTGCTGGAGGAATGCAAAAAGGGAAAGATTATGCAGAGCTCATTATGTATTTCCCCTACCTCAGATTCAACAGGAAATCCCCCATTACTAGCAATTACTAGTAAAGTAATTCAGATACTTTGGAGCTTAAAACTACTAATGGTTAGTAGCTCACAATTTTTATGGGAGAGGAATCCAGGCACAGCACAGCTGCTTGACAGTGCCTCAAAGTCTCTATGAAGCCAGGGCTTTGGTATCAATGGAGACTCAACAGGGTGATACTTTCCTCCCAAGCTAACTCACACGAGAAATATCTGAATTTAGCTTGAACTGAGAGCCTATTTCAATAGGAATAACCTATCATGAGGACGAAGTGAGTAAAGATATTGACCAGAGGCGCAAGGTGGTGGAGAAGTAGGGAGCTCTAATTTTCACCCACCCGCATCTATTAAACTGAGAAGGACTGAAGCCACAATACTCTGCTCTGCAAGAGTGGGAGGAGAACACACAGAGACCACAAAGAAGACAGCGTCATAGGTGCCTGAGTGGGTGCAAAGTGGGGAAATAAAAAGAGGCCGAGCCCCGAGGCTCAAAGGGGAGGAAGCACCTTCCCCAGTGCAGAGTCGTAGAGAGTGTTCAGAGCCACGGAGAGTGTGCAGAGCAGGGAGAACGCGCACACCCGTGGAGAGATGAGAGGAAGAGATAGAGAGGCTGAAAATGCTCATAGAGTTGTCTCTAGAGAAGAGAAAAATCTCGGCCCAGGATGGAGAGGGATACTATCATCCCATATATAACCACTGGGTGCGGGGTGACAAATCCGTCCCCTTTAGCTGGGGCATTTTCCTTGGGCTCGCTACACCATTTCCAGGTGGAGCCAAGAAAAAAACTGCTCCCCAACTCCCCCTACTCAATCCCAGCTAGGAAACTGCCAGCCTGCAGGAGTACATCTCATCTAGTGTGGTAGCATTAAAGTGCATGGACTGATTTGGAATTGAGGCGGGGTTTGGAAAATGCAACTTGGCCCGCCTGCGGCACAGGTAGATCAGACCGAAAAGAGCGGCTTGCAACGCTTGGTTCGAGAATGGATTGGGGCGGCGCCATTCTTCTCCCCACAACCACCAAGGCAGGGACTTGGAGAGCAGCCCCCGAGACATACTTACACCAATCCACATCCATCTGTGCTGGAGAGCTGCCTTTTTTTTTTCTCCTTTCCCCCCCTGGACCCCAGGACAGACCAACATTGATGTATTGCTGTGATTAGATCAATTCTTGCCATTCAGATATATTTTCCCTTATCTCATTCTTATCTTTCCCCTCCCCTGCTTTTATGCATTTAGACGGCCCTTTGCCTTTTTTTTTTGTCGCCCCCTTTCTTTGCTCTCCTTTCCTTTGCTTTTCTTTTTATTCTTTCCCCTTTTGGTTTCCTTAATTGTTTGATTTGTCTGTGCATTAGCGTACTTTATTTTGCCTGTGTATTTGTCTGTCTGTTTTCCTTGGCAGGGCTACCTCAAGAAACAAAACCAAAGTACACATGGTGGAGAGTCCCAAATATCACTGAGTAGAGATATAAAATAACCAAAGGCACAACAAGAGAAACCAAGAGACACCACTAAAAGAACACTTCCTGAACAGAAAGGCTCTGGACAGTCAATGAGTCTCCTTTAATATAACAATACTCACAGGTGCAGAGTGCATAATGAGCTTTTGAAACTGACAAGAGATGGAAAGCTAGCCAATATGACCAAATGGAAGAACTCTCCTCTAAAGAAATTCCAAGAAGTCACAGACACAGAACTGTTCAAACCAGATACAAGCAACATAATTGAGCAAGAATTTAGAACAATTGTCATGAAGTTAATCGCTGGGCTTGAAAAAAAGCATGGAAGTCATCAGAGAAGCTATTGATAAAAAAAAACTAGGGACCTTCAAAATAGTTGTGACGAGTTAAAAAATGCTATAAATTAGGTGCATAATAAAATGGAGGTGGCCACTGCATGGATTGAAGAGGCAGAGAGGAGAATAAATGAATTAGAAGACACAGTTATAGAAAAAGAGGAAAGCCGAGAAATAGAAAGAGAAATTGATCCAGGAGCACCAAAGGAGAATCTGAGACTTGAGTGATACAATCGAATGGAACAATATCCGTATCATAGGAATTCCTGAAGAAGAAGAAGGAGAAAAATGTCCTGAAGGGGTGCTTGATCAAATTATAACCGAGAACATCCCCAATCTGGGGAAGGAAATAGACATTTAAATCCAAGAGGCACAGAGAACTCCCCTCAGACATAACTTGAATCGACATTAGGCACGATATATCATAGTGAAACTGGCACAATATAAGGATAAAAAGAGAATTCTGAAAGCAGCTATGGATGAAAGGGCCCTAACATAAAAAGGAATACCTATCAGAGTGGTTACAGACCTATCTCCTAAAACTTGGCAGGCCAGAAAAGAATGGCAGGAAATCTTCAATGTGATGAACAGAAAAAATATGCAGCCAAAATCATTGTCCAGCAAGCCTATCATTCAAAATAGAAGGAGAGATAAAGGTTTTCCCAAACAAACAAAAATTGAGACAATTCATCACCACCAAACCAGCCCTACAAGAAATCCTAAGAGGGACTCTATGAGGGAAATGTAGCAAGGAATATAAGGTACCAGAGACACCACTACAAACAAGAACACTACAGAGAACACAATGAATCTAAACCCATATTTTTCAATTTTAACACTGAATGTAAATGGACTGAATGCTCCAATAAAAATACACAGGGTAGCAAAATGGATAAAAAAGCAAAATCCATCTATTTGCTGTCTACAAGAGACTCATTTTAGACCTGAAGACACCTTCAGTGTGAAAGTAAGGGGATGGAGAAATATCTGTCATGTGACTGGAAGTCAAAAGAAAGCCAGAGCAGCCATACTAATATCAGACAAACTGGACTTTAAAATAAAGGCAGTAACAAAAGATGAAGAAGGACATTATATAATAATTACAGGGTCTCTCCATCAGGAATAGCTAACAATTATAAACATCTAGGCGCCGAATTCAGGAGCACCCAAATACATAAAATAATTAATCACAATGAGAAACAATCTTATTAAGAATGTGATAATTGCAGGGGATTTTAATACTCCACGTACAGCAATGGATAGATCAACCAGACAGAAAATCACTAAGGAATCAATGGACCTGAAGTATACATTGGAACAGATGGAATTGATAGATATATTTAGAACTCTACATCCTGAGGCTAAGGAATTCTCTTTCTTCTCGAGTGCGCATGGCACATTCTCCAAGATAGATCTCATACTGGGTCATAAAGCAGCCCTTCATAAATACAAACTAATTGAGATCATACCATGCACACTTTCAGATCACAATGCTATAAAACTTGAAATCAATCACAGGAAAAAGTCTGGAAAACCTCCAAAAACATGGTGGTTAAAAACCACCCTACTAAAGAATGATTGGGCCAATCAGGCAATTAGAGAAGAAATTTAAAAGTATATGGAAACAAATGAAAACGAAAATACAACAATCCAAACTCTCTGGGATGCAGTAAAGGCAGTCCAAAGAGGAAAGTATATTGCAATCCAGGCCTATTTTGAGAAATTAGAAAAAGCACAATTTCAAAATCTAACAGAGCACCTAAAGGAACTAGAAGGGGAGCAGCAAGAGCACCACAAACCGGGCAGAAAATAAATAATAAAGATCAGGGCAGAAATAGACAATATAGAATCCAAAAAAAAAAACACAGTTGAATAGATCAATGAAACCAAGAGTTGGTTTTTTGAAAAACTAAACAAAATTTATAAGCCTCTAGCCAGGCTCATCAGAAAGAAAAGAGAGAACACCCAAATAGACAAAATCATGAATGAAAATGGATCTATTACAAACAATCCCTCAGATATACAACCAATCATCAGAGATTACTATGAAAAAATTATATGCCAACAAACTGGACAATCTAGAAGAAATGGACAATTTCCTAAACACACATGCACTACCAAAATTCAAATGGGAAGAGATAGAAAATCTGAACAGACCCACAACCAGTGAAGAAATAGAATCAGTTATCAAAGATCTCCCAATGAATAAGATCCTGGGACCAGATGGCTTCCCAGGGGAATTCTCCCAGACAGTTAGCAGAGTTAATTCTCATTCTTCTCAAGCAATCCAAAAAATAGAAATAGAAGGAAAACTTTCAGACTCATTCTACGAAGCCAGCATCACTTTGATTCCCAAACGAGACAGAATCCCAACAAAAAAAGAGAACTACACGCCAATATCCTTAATGAATACAGATACCAAAATACTCAACAATATAGTAGCAAATCGAATTCAACAGCATATAAAAAGAATTATCTATCATGATCAAGTAGGATTCATTCCTGGGTTCCAGGGCTGGTTCAATATTTGCAAATCCATCAATGTGATACATCACGTTAACAAATGATAAAAACCATATGATCCTGTCGATATATGCAGAAAAAGCATTTGACAAAATACAGCATCCTTTCTTAGTAAAAACCCTCAAGAAAGCTGGGATAGAAGGAACTTACTTAAACATCATAAAAGCAATTTATGAAAAGCCCACAGCTAATATCATCCTCAGTGGGGAAAAACAGATCTTTCCCCCTGAGATCAGGAACACGAGAAGGATATTCACTCTCACCACTGTTGTTTAGCATAGTGCTGGAAGTCCTAGCATCAGCAATCAGACAACAAAAGGAAATCAAAGGCATCAGAATTGGCAAAGATGAAGTCAAACTTTCATTTTTCGCACACCACATGATACTCTACATGGAAAACCCGACCGACTCCAACAGAAGCCTTCTAGAACTGATCCATGAATTCAGGAAAGTCGCTGGGTACAAAATCAACGAGGAGAAATGGGTTGTATTTTTAGATACCAATAATGAAGCAACAGAAAGAGAAATCAAGGAACTGATCCCATTCAAAATTGCACGAAAACCATAAAATACCTAGGAATAAACCTAACCAACGATGTAAAAACCTGTACAATGAAAAGTATAGAAAATTTACGAAAGAAATTGAAGAAGATACAAAGAAATGGAAAATCATTGCATGGATTGGAAGAATAAATCTTGTTAAAATGTCATTATTACCCAAACCAATCTACACGTTCAATGCAATCCCAATCAAAATTGCAGCAGCATTCTTCTCAAAGCTAGAGCAAACTATTCTAAAATTCTTATGGAACCACAAAAGACCCAGAATAGACAAAGTAACAATGATGAAGAAAACCAAAATGGGAGGCATCACAATGCCAGACTTTAGACTCTACTACAAAGCTGTAATCATCAAGACAGTATGGTATTGACACAAAAACAGACACATAGACCAATAGAATAGAATAGAGCACCCAGAACTGGACCCAAAAATGTATGGCCAATTAATCTCTGACAAAGCACGAAAGAGTATCCAATGGAAAAAGACAGCCTCTTTAACAGGTGATGCTGGGAGAACTGGACGCAACATGCAGAAGAATGAAACTAGACCACTTTCTTACACGATACACAAAAATAATCTCAAAATGGATGAAGGACCTTAATGTGAGACAGGAAACCATCAAATCCCTAGAGAAGAAATCAGGAAATAACCTCCTTGACCTCAACCACAGCAATTTCCTATTCGACACATCCCCAAAGCCAAGTGAATCAAGAGCAAAAATGAACTATTGGGATCTCATCAAGATAAAAATCTTCTGCATAGCAAAGGAAACAATGAAGAAAACTAATAGGCAATGGACGGAATGGGAAAAGATAGTAGCAAGTGACATATTGGATAAAGGGCTAGTATCCAAAATCTATAAAGTACTCACCAAACTCCACACCCGAAAAACAAACAATCCAATGAAGAAATGGGCAGAAGACATGAAGAGACACTTCTCCAAAGAGGACATCCAGATGGCCAACACACACATGAAATGATGCTCAGCGTCACTCATAATCAGGGAAATACAAATCAAAACCACACTGAGATACCACCTCATGCCTGTCAGAGTGGCCAAAATGAACAAAACAGGAGTCTATAGATGTTGGTGAGGATGTGGAGAAATGGGCACCCTCCTACACTTTTTGTAGGAATGCAAACTAATACATCCACTCTGAAACAGTGTGGAGGTTCCTCAAAACATTATCAGTAGAACTCCCCTATGACCCAGCAATAGTACTGCTAGGGATTTACCCAAGGAATACAGAAGTGCTGATCTTAGGAGCACATGTACCCTAATATTCATAGCAGCACTTTTAACAATAGCCAAATAATGGAAAGAGCCTAAATGTCTATCAGTTGATGAATGGATCAAGAAGATGTGGTTTATATATACAATGGAATACCACATGGCAATGAGAAAGAATGAAAATAGAGCAAAGGGGTGACAATGGACAGAGGGAGGGCTAGAGTTCTGCATCAGGGATAAGAATGGTATCATGTGGAGAGTGACGGGATTAGCACAATCTTCTCCAGCTCACTGACTGTTGACTCAGGAATGAGAACCACCTGTGGGCCATGGCAATAGGTGCCATCAGTCAGTTCCACCTGAAGGCCCTGTATACAAGAAGCCTGCCCAGATTCTTCCTTCAGCTTCAGAGAGAAAGACCTGGCTCTGGGTGTGTGTCCTGTCCTTGCCATCAGTCCAGAGGGGCAGCAGTGATACAGCTGTAGCAGGAATGTGCTCCTGGCTGATGGGCAAGGATTTGGAAGTGGTACATGGTGCAGTTTTCTATCCAAAGGTACTTTCTGTGCTGACCAGATTCTGGAGCATCCTGCCCACATGAAAACCTACTGTTCTTCCAAATGAAGGGGTCTCCATTAGTGAGGGGAGGGAGGCCAACTGGCTACCCATGCTGGTGCATACCCCAGCCAGCTAAGCAACAGCATGAGCCCCGGGATGGAAGGGCCAGGTTTCCTCTGGGATATTAGACCCAGAGAGCCTTCAATTTCCTCAGGAACAGACTGGGACACTGGCACCATTCATACAGCCATGGCTGTGTAAGTGACAGTTCCATGCCCCTGGAACGCGAACGGAGACCTAGGTAGAAAAGCAGCAATGGCATGGAGATGAGTACAAGCAGTGCCAAAGTTCTGCATCTCCAAAGGGAATGGCACCTATCTAGGAAAGAGATGTCTTTCTCAATTAAATCTCGATCCAGACAGGAAGCCGGCTCCCTTCCTCAAATCTCTGGCTTGCCAACACACAAGCATTCTCCACTGGGAACCTACAGATCCCTAGACCTGGTGATGTCCACAAATCCTGAAATCCAAATCCCACGGCCCCTGTGGCCAAACCTCTTGCACACTCACCAGGATTGTACCAGACTTCTCACTTAATCAGAAAGGATAGGGCTCTGGGACACTGATTCTGTATGGATTGTGGGGAGAGTCCAGTTTCTAAAAAAGAGCAAAGATGTGTGAAGGTGATAACAAGAGCCAGAGCTCTTCTGAGATAGGAAGAGGATTTGTATGGAGAAAGAAGTGCCCAGGACTTTCTCCTGCCAAATGGGTTATTGGAAGAAGAAGAAACACCTGAGGACCATGGCAAACAAGACCTCTAGTATCTGCCTCTGGGAGCCCTGGGAGCCACAGGCCTGCCTTCTTCCTTCAGAAGGACATAGAGAGCCCTGGGAATTTGTCTGCTTTTCTTGTTTTCCCAGGACTAAATGGAGGGAGCAGGGGCACTTGGATGGCTCAGTCGGTTAAGTGTCTGACTTCGGCTTAGGTCATGATCTCGAGGTTCATGTGTTTGAGTCCCACGTCAGGCTCTGTGCTGACAGCTAGCTTAGAGCCTGGAGACTGTCTTCAGATTCTGTGTCTCCCTCTCTCTGACCCTCCCCTGCTCGCACTGTCTCTCTCTGTCTCTCAAAAATAAAAATATAAATAAATAAATAAATAAATAAATGGAAGGAGCAGTGACAGTGCTGAGGCCATGTGGTGCCCCAGCTGTTGTTCCAATGTGTAGAAAGAGGCATTGGGGTAATCTTCCTGTAAAGGTCTCCCTCTCTGCTGACCTGATTCTGGAGCTTCTTGCGCTTGTGAGCAGTTTGCCTTTCAGAAGGAAGGTACCTCCATCAGGCAGAGCAATGAGGCAAGCTGGCTCCCCTCCCCTCCCCTTTGCTACAAAGAACAAATCACCAAGCACAGGGATTGGAGGGCTATTTCTTTTTGAACATCCCATGCTTATGGCTGTCACCGAGTGAGGTACTGAGTGGGCACCCAAAGCCTATCCCTTGGTGCCCTCTGCATGAGTGCCAGCTCTATGTCTCATAAGGGTGAACAAAGACTGAGTCAGAAAGACAGCAAACGGGACTGGCTCACGCCAGAACCAAAGGGAGCTTGATATGTCCATCCAATAGGAATGTGATCAGTGTGAAAAAGACATGTTAAACTTCACTTCTCCAAAGCCCAGCAAGGAGGCCAGCTCCCCCCTAATATGGCTTTCCCATTCTCCACCCACACAGTTCTTAGCTGGACCCCTTCAAATGCCCTAGGGCTATGCATATCCATGGAGTCCTGTAACCAAACTGCCAGGACTGTTTGGCTCAACCTGTCCCACAGACACAAGTGTTGGTCCACATGACATTTGCAAGACTGAGCTATTATTTTGACAGACTGAATTGTATGGACCCCAACATGAGCCTTGATGGTTAATAAAGCACTGGTCATGAAACTTGATACTCCTAGGGTAAGAGATCCTCATTCAGGATGTGAATTCAATAATGTTTAGAAAAAACTGACCAGCATAATATAGTAGAGAGCAGGCTTGGTCAGGAGTGAGAAAAATCTTTTGTGGGCTTTGGCTACAGGACTACTACATAGAATGTCTCTTGGAGGGACACAGGAGTGCTTATGCATAGGGGTACATGTACCCCAATGTTCATAGCAGTACTTTCAACAATCGCCAAATCATGGAAGCAGCCTAAATGTCCATCAACTGATGAAAGGATCAAGAAGATGTGGTTTATATATACAATGGAATACTACATGGCAATGAGAAATAATGAAATCTGGCCATTTGTAGCAACATGGATAGAACTCGAGGGTATTATGCTAAGTGAAATAAGTCAGGCAGAGAAAGACAGCTGCCATATATTTTCACTCATATGTGGAACAGGAGAAACTTAACAGAGGATCATAGGGGAGGGGAAGGGGAAAAATTAGTTAAGGAGAGGGAGGGAGGAAAACAATAAGAGACTCTTAAATACTGAGAACAAACTGAGGGATGATGGGGGGGTGGGGCAGAGGGGAAAATGGGTGATGGGTATGGAGGAGGGCACTTGTTAGGATGAGCACTGGGTGTTATATGGGAACCATCTTGAAAATAAACGATAATAAAATTTTAAAAAGAAACAAATGAGGAAAAGATAAAAAAGAGGGGGAGAGAAGGAAACCAAGAAACAGACTCTTAACTATAGAAAACAAACTAATAGTTACCAGAAGGGAGGTCGGGGGGTGGGGGTGGGTTACATACGTGATGGGGATTAAAGCGTGCACTTGTCATGAACACTACATGTTGTATGGAAGTGTTGAATCACTATATTGTACATCTGAAACTAATATTACACTGTGTTAACTAACTGGAATTTAAATTTTAAAAAAAGACTGTCCCTTGGAGCCCTGAGAGCAAGAGACCCTCATTCTCCCTTAACAAATGAAGGGAATCTTTGGCTTTGGGTGTGTTTCTGCCCATCATATCAGTAGATAGGGGCATCAGTGACTCTGAGTTATGTAGAAGATGCTTCCATGTGATGACCAAGAGGTGGGAACGAGGCCTTAGTGCACTGTTTTCAAAAGGATTTTTGTGCGCTTATAAGCTCATGCAGCAAACTGCACATGCACAGACTGACAGTTCTCCCAAATGAGGGTATGCCCATCAATGAGGGGTGGGAGTCAATGTGGCTACCCATTCCCTCGAGGGCTGTTGCCTGCTAAGCACTGTGGGCTCAGGGATCGGAGTTCTAGATGTACTCTCAGACATCAGAATCTTAGAGACCTGCATTGGCTCAGGAACTGCCTGAAAACTCACCTCCAATCCATTGACATTGGTTGTGCATGGGATGGCCCTGTGTGATCTGAGACCATGTTAGAAAAAAAAAAACAAAACAGTGGATTAGCAATGATGCCCAGGTCAGTCAAAGTTCTGCATTCAAATGGATATGGGTCGAATCGAGGAAACCCCTTCATCTTCTCCCACACATGAGGCAGGATCCACCCCTAACATCTCTCTGGGCCTACCCACAAGTATTCAGCCTTGGCACCTTCACACACCCTAGGTTTGGTGATGGTCACATCATTCTGAAACCAGATGCAGAGTGTCCCATGACAATACCTATCTCTCCATCACAAGGACTCCTCCAGACTCACAAGCTTAAAAAGCAAACTCTTACTCTAAGACAATGGCTCTGAATACATTCCACTCAGAACCGTATTCAAAAACAGGGTAATGAGTGGACATGGAGACATAGATGACCAGAGTTCTTCATCACGCATGAGATGTGGGAAAGGTTGAGAATGAAGTACCCAGCACAGTCTCCTACCAACCTGGTTGAATCTGGAATAAGAAATTCCTGTGGGGTTAGGCAAAGGGAACCCTCTGAACTGCTGTACCTGGGAGTGATGATCAGCAAGAAGTCTTCATTCTTTCCTTGGGAGCCAAAGAATTCTGGTTATGTCTCTCCTTCTCCCTTTTACTAAGAGTTGATGGAGGTAACAGTGTGTGAGAGGTAGCTACTGGGCTCAGCTGGCTTGTGCTCAGATATCTGGAATGAAGACTTTGTTCCCTGTTCTTCAAAATAATGTTCCCTGTGCTGACGCCCTACCAGCACATACTGATCATGTGCAAACTGTCTGCCTTTGAGAATGAAGGCAACACTGTCATCCAGGTCAGTAAGGCAAGATGGCTCCCTTTCATCATCCATACTACAGCAGGCCAATCACCAAGCACTCAGAGACAAAGGCCACCTTTCCTTTCTAGTTCAGAGCCTGATAGGTCTTATGGAGTACAAGAGCAGACTGAGAGTTTGCCGCCACCCAGGGGTGCTGGCTGAGTGACTGATAGCTCCATGGAGCCTAAAGGAGAAACAAAATAGTCAGAAATGGAGTAAGGGGAAGGAAATGGGCACAAGGAGGGACGAGGCTCGACATAGTCAGTGGAAATTGGGATCCATGTGGAAAGAAGATGTCTTACTACATTTGACCTTGCACCAGAAGGAGGCCAGGACCCTGACCTAATCACATGCCCAACCTGCACACAAACATTCTCTAATCGGACCCTCTAAATGCCCTGGGCCTCAGAATGACCGCGTATTTCTGAAAGCAATGAATTAATGAAGAAAGAGCCCTGTGGCAAAATCTCTCCCACAGCCACGAAGTCTGGATCAGACTCCCAGATGGAAGGCAGATGATATGACTGTGAGGCGCAGACTCTGAACGGATTGTGGGAAGAACTTTGTTTCTACAAAAGAAGAAAGATGTGTAAGGTGAATAAGGATGGCCAGAGCTCTTCAGAGATGGAAGAATTATATGGAGAAGAAAGGGCCCATAGCCAGCTTCTGGCAACATGGCTATGTTAAGAAACACCAGAAGGATTAGGCAAAAGCGCCCTCTAGCATACACATCTGGGAACACTGAAAAGCAACAGGCCTGCTTCCTTCCTTCACAAGGCCCTAGAGAGCCCTGGACTTTGTCTGCTTTTCTTGCTTTTCCCATCATTGAATGGAGTAAGCAGTGACAATGCTATAGCTGTGAACTACCTCCACGCTATTGCTCCTAAGTGTGGAAAGGGGCACTTGGGCCATCTTCTTGTAAAGTACTCTTTTTGGGCTCCTGAGCATCTGGAACCTCCTGCTACTGTGTGAACTGTCTGCTTTTCAGGAGGAAGGAACCTCCATCAGGCAGAGCAATGAGGCAAGCTAGCTCCCATCCCCCCCACCTCTTGCTACAAACAGCTAAGTACCAACAGGGATAGGAGGGATATTATCTTTTGGGATAGCCAATGCTCATGGCTATCACTAAGCCGGGGACAGAGTGGGTGGCTGATGCCTACCACTTGGTGCCTACCGATTGAGTGCCAGCTCCATGGCTCAAAAGGCTGCACAAAGAATGAGTCAGACACACAGTTTGGGAAAGGGAATGGCTGAAGCCAGGACCAAAGTGAGTTCGATATTTCCATCCAGTGGGACAGTGATCCATGTGGAAAGTACATGTTACACTGCATTTTCCCTAGGCCCAGCAAGGAGGCCAGCTCCTCCCTAATACGGCTGGCCCAGCTTCCACCCAAACAGTCTTGGCTGGACTCCTTCGAATGGCCTAGGGCTGTTCATGTCCATGAAATCCTGAAGCCAAAATGCCAGGGCCCCTTTGCTCAACCTGTCACACACATTTGTAAGCCTGAGCTAGTATTCTAACACACAGAATTGTATGGACACCAAGGGAACCTGGATGCTTAAAATAAAGCACTATCATGGAACTTGATATTCCTAGGGTCAGAGATCTTCATTCAGTATGAGAATAGGCTAATGTTTATAATAAACTGACCAGCTCAATATAGTAGCAAACAGGCTGATCAGGAGTCAGAAAAAAAATTTTGTGGGCCTTGGCTACAAGACTACTCCAAAGGATGCCCCTTGGAGCCCTGTGAGCAGGAGGCCTTCATTCTCCCTTAACCAATAGAGGGGAAATTTGTCTTTTGGTGTGTTTCTGCATCATAATATCAGTAGATACGGGCAGCAGCGACTCAGAGTTGTGAAGAAAGTGCTTCCATGCGATGATCAAAGGGTGGGAATGAGGCCTTAGTGCACTCTTTTCAAAAGGATTTTTGTGCTCTGATTAGCTCATGCAGCAAACTGCTTGTGCACAGACTGACAGTTCTCCCAAATGAGGATATGCCCATCAATGAGGGGTGGGAGTCAATGTGGCTACCCATTCCCTTGATGACTGTAGCCTGCTAAGCACTGAGGGCTCAAGGATAGGGGTGCTAGCTGTACTCTCAGATAGCAGAATCTTAGAGCCCTGCATTGGCTCAGAAACTGCCTGGAAACTCACTTCCAATCCATGGACATTGGTTGTATATGGAACAGTCCCAAGGTCTTGGTATGTGAATTGAGACCAAGGTACAAAATCAGCAATGGGTCGTAGTGAATCCCAGGTCAGTCACAGTTCTGCATTCAAATGGATATGTGTCAAATCGAGGAAGGAGATAATCTATCTTCCATACCCTCTTCCCACACATGAGGCAGGACTCCCTTACCCGTGGCTAAGCCTTCCCACAAGTATTCAGCCTTGGCACCGTCACACACCCTAGGTTTGGTGATGGTCACATCATTCTGAAACCAGATGCAGAGTGGCCAATTGCAATACCTATCTCTCCATCACAAGGACTCCTCCAGACTCACAAGCCAAATGAAGAGAATATTACTCTAAGACAATGGCTCTGAATACATTCCACTCAGAACCATATTCAAAAACAGGGTAATGGGTGCACATGGAGACACAGATGGCCAGAGTTCTTCATCACACATGAGATGTGGGAAATGTTGAGAATGAAGTACCCAGCACAGTCTCCTATCAGCTGGTTGAATCTGGAATAAGAAATTCCTGTGGGGTTAGGCAAAGGGAATCCTATGAAAAACTACACCTCGAGCCCTGTCAGCAAGAAGTCTTCAATTTTTTGTCAGGAGCCAGAGATTTCTAACTATGTCTTTCCCTCCCACTTTTTCTAAGAGTTGATGGAGGTATCAGTTTTGAGCTGTAGCTACTGTGTTCTGCTGGTTGTTGCTCAGGAGGAGTCTGGAACAAGGACTGTTTTACCCTGTTCCTCAAAATAGCTTTCCCTGTGTTGGCCCCTTACTGGCCCATACTGCCCATGTGCAAACTGTCTGCTTCTAAGAATGAAGGCAACTCATTCATGCAGGTCAGTGACCGAGATACATAGCCTTCCACTTCCATTCCACAGCAGGCCAATCGCCAAGCACCCAGGGACTAAAGGCCTTCTTTTCTTTGTTAGATCAGACCCCGTTACCTCTCAATGAGCACAGGAGCAGAGTGGGAGTTTGCAGCCTACCAAGGGGTGCCAGCTGAATGAGTGATGGATCCGTGGCTTCCAAGAGAAAAAACATTTTCAGAAATCCAGCAAGGTGAAGGAAATGGGGTCAAGGAGGACCAAAGTTTGATATTTTCCAGCAGGCATTGAGATCTACATGTAAAGAAGGTGTCTTTCTTCATTTTCCCTTGGCCCACAAGGAATCCAGCTCTCTGCCCAAATATCTGCCCTGGCCTACACTCAAACATCCTCTGCTGAGGGCTGTCAAATTCCCTGGGCCTCTGAATGGCCACATACTTCTGAAAGCCAATGAATTAATAAAGAAAGAGCCCTGTGGCAAAATCTCTCCAGCAGTCTCAAGGACTGGATTAGACTCCCAGATGGAAGGCAGAGGAGATGACTGAGAGACACTGACTCTGATTGGATTGTGGGAAGAACCTTGCTTCTACAAAAAACCGAAGATGTGTAAGGTTGAAAGGAGGGCCAGAGCTCTTCAGATATTGGAAAGGGAATTATATAGGGAAAAAAGGGCCCAGCACCAGCTCCTGGAAACCTGTCTATGGGAGTAAGAGGAAACACAAGAAGACTTAGGCAAAGGTGCCCTCTAGCGTACGCGTCTGGGACCCAGAAAGCAACAAGCCTGCCTCCTTCCTTCACAAGGACCCCTGGACTTTGTCTGCTTTTCTTTTCTCCAATATTGAATGGAGTGAGCAATGACAATGCTGTAGCTGTGAGCTACGCCCCGCTGTTGCTAGAATGTGTGGAAAGGGGCATTGGGCCCTCTTCCTGTAAAGGGCTCTTTCTGGGATGCCGAACTTCTGGAGCCTCCTGCGACTGTCTGCTTTTCCAAAGGAAGGCCCCTCCATCAGACAGAGCAATGAGGCAAGCTGGCTGCCCCCCCTTGCTACAAATAGCCAAGCACCAAGTTCAGGAATAGGAGGAATATTCTCCTCAAGATAGCCGATGCTCATGGCTGTCACTGAGCATGGGACCGAGTGGGCAGCTACTGCCCACCTCTTGGTGCCTGCTGAGTGAGTGCAAGCTCCATGGTCATAAGGGTGAACAAAACTGAAACTGAGTCAGAAAGGCATTAAGGGAAAGTGCATGGCTAAGGCCAGGATCTAAGTGTGCAATATTTCCATCCAATGGGAAGGTGATCAATGTGGAAAGGACATGTGAAACTTCACTTTCCCTAGGCCCAGCATGGAGTCCAGCTCCCCCCCCCCATTCCCCTGGCCCATCCTCCACACAAACAGACCTCGACTGCAGCCCTTTCCATGCCCTAAGTCTCTGGATGTCCATGTAGTCCTGAAACTAATATGCTACCCCTTTCCCCAAACCTGTCTCACAAGCCACAAGAGCCAGGCCACATTGGACATTTGTGCGGTGGATCTATGACTTCGCAAGGCTGAATTTGTATGGAACCCAAGACAAACCTTGATGGATAAAAAGCAATGTCATGAGAATTGATAAGCCTAGGGCAAGAGTTATTCCTTACAGATGAGAACTGGATAATGTGTAGAATAAACTGACTAGCACAATATATGAGCAGGCTGTCTTGCTCAGAAATCAGAAGACCTTTTGTGGGATTTGGCTACAGGAGTTGTCTAAAGGGAACCACTTGGAGCCTGTGAGCAAGAGACCCACACTCTCCCTTAAGAGGTAGAAGGAAACAGTGGCTTTTTGTATGCTTCTGCCCATCATAGCAGGATATAGGGGCCCTAGTGACCCTGAGATATGAAGAATGTGCTTTCATGGGAGGATCAAGTGGTGGAAACAAGGCCTGGTGCAGGATACATTCAAAAGGCTTTTTGTGCGCTGGTCAAGTCATGGAACATGCTGCACATGCACAGTTTGTTTCTTCTTCCACATGAAGGTATGTCCGTCAATTAGGGTCGGGGTCCATGTGGCTACCCATTCCCATGATACAGTAGCCTTCTCTGAATTGAGGGCTCAAGGAGAGAATGTATAGTTCTCTTAAGCGATATCAGACTCAGAGCCCTGTCTTGACTCAGGAATGTTCTGGAACCTACACGTCCATCCTTGGAACTTGCTTGTTTACAGGACAGCCCCAGGGTCTTGGTGTGTGAAGTGAGGTCAAGTTAGAAAAGCAGACTTAGGGTACTTATGGGTGCTGTGTGGGGTATCTTTGGTATGTCCAGGATGTGTGTTTGTGGTATATGTATGTTGAGAGTGTGGTATATCTGTGGAGTGTGTTTCTGTGTGGGGAACAGTGTTGTTGTGTCTGTGTTGTATGTGTGGTGGGTCTATGTGCATTGTGTGTGTTTTCCATGTGTAGTGTATGGGCATGGATCCATGTAAATATGTGGCTATTGTAGTGTGTGTGTGTGTGTGTGTGTGTGTGTGAGTGTTGTAAGTACATGGATATTGTGGGGTGAATGTGTGGTTCGTTTGTGATATCTGTGTGTCATGTAAATGAGTTGTATTTGAGGTGTGTGAAGTGTGTGTGTGTGTGTGTCGCATATGTGTACTATACATGTGGTGAGGGTGTGATGTGTACTGTGTGTGTGGTATGTGTGTGGTGGTTGTGGTATAAAAGCAGCATGTGTGTTTGGTCTATTTGTGGTGTGTGTTGAGTAAGGCAGACTGTGTGGTGTGTGAATGTGGTATGGGCATGGTGTAAGGGTTCTTTTGGTGTTGTGAGTGTGTGGAATGTGTATGTGTGAAATAGAGATGTGGTGTATATGTGCTGTGTATGGTGTGTTGAGGTCTATGTGTGATATCTGGTGTGTGTGGTATGTGTGTAGTAATGATAATGTGTGTGCTCTAAGTGTGAGGGCTTGTTCTGTATTTGTGGTTATTGTGTGACATGCATATGGGTGTGTCCATGTGATATCTCTTGTTTGGTGTATGTGTGGTGTTTGGGTGTATTAAGTATGTGTGTGGTGTGTGTGGTATCTGTTTGGAGTGGTTGTGTTATAAGTGCTTCTGTATGTATGATATGTATGGCATCTTTCTGGTGTGTGTGTGTGTGTGTGTGTGTGTGTGTGTGGTTATGGTACCTGTGTGGCATTTGTGGAGTGTGTGTGGTGTGTCAGTGGTATCTAGGTGTTTTATGTGTGTTCATGAGGGCTGTATGTATGGTGTTGATGGTATAACCCTGGTGTGTTTGTTCTCCACGTGTAGTGTGTGTTTATGTGGTATTTGTGAGGCATGCATGTTGTGTGTGGTGGTTGCGTGGTGTATGTGTTGATTATGTGCGTGGTGGACCTGTGGGGTGTGTGTTTGTGTGTCATATGTATTGTTTGTTGTTATGTGTGGTGTCGATCTTTGTTATGCATATTTGCTGATGTGATGTGTGTATAATATATAGGTGGTGTGTATTTGGTGTGTATAGGTGGTGTTTGTGTGTTATATATCTCATGAATGTTTGGCATATGTGTGGTATGTGTGTTGTCTCTATACCATGTGTGCTATATTTCTGGTGTGTATGTGTTATGGGTGGGAAGTGTGTGGTATACTGTGGAGTATGCATGTGGTATACATTGGTGTGTTCCTGGTATATGTATGGTATGCCTGGGTATGTGCCATATGTGAGGAGTGTTTGAGTGAGGATGTGTGTACTACATGTGTGGCATATATGTGATGTATGTTTGATAGGAGAGGCGTGTGTGACATGTATGAATGGAGTGTGTATATGTGTGTGTTTCTGTGTGTGGTGTATATGTGACGTATGTGAGGTGTAGTTTCTGCACAGTGTTCTTTCACAGAGTTGAGTATATAACATTAACCTTATACTTCCATGCATATGTTTTCAACAATTACTAACAGAGAGAAACCAGATGCTAACTGAACGATGCCTTGCACACAGTGTTGTTTCAGAGTTGAGTATACTGCACTAACCTCATTGGTCTCTGCATCTGTTTTCAAACAATACTAACATAGAGAAACAAGATATTTGTTGAATGATGCATTCCCCGCAGTGTTTTTTCACAGAGTTGAATGTATAACACTTACCTAATACCTCTATGCATGCGTTTTCAGACATTACTAACTTAGTGAAACAAGATGATAGTTGAAAGATGGTTCCCCACAGTGTTCTTTCACAGAGTTGACTATATAACAGTTACCTTACACTTCCAAGCATGTGTTTTCAAACATTATAATTTAGCAGAACAAGATGGTAACTGAATGATGCCTTCTGCACAGTGTTATTTCACAGAGTGGTGTATACTGCCCTGCCCTCATTGGAATATGCACACATTTTCAAACACTACTAACTTACTGAAACAAGATGTTCATTGAATCATGGGTGCCCCACAGTGTTCTTTCACAGAGTTGAGTGTATAACACTTACATTATACTTCCATGCATGTGTATTCAAACATTACTAACTTAGTGAACCCAGATGCTAACTGAATGATACCTTCCACACAGTGTTGTTTCCAAGAGTGGAGTATACTACGGTTCCGTCACTGGAATCCACACATGTTTTCAAACACTACTAACTTAGTGAAACAAGATGTTCATTGAATCGTGGGTTCTGCACAGTGTTGTTTCACAGAGTTCAGTATATAACACTTACCTTATACTTCCATGCATGTGTTTTCAAGCATTACAGACTTAATGAAACTTGATTGTAACTGAATGATGCAATCCACACTATTTGTTTAACAGAGTGGAGTATACTGGACTTCTCTCATTATTCTCCACATCTTTTTCCAAACACTACTAATGGAGTGAAACAAGATGTTTGTTGAAGGATGGGTTCCAAACAGTGTTCCTTCACAGAGTTCAGTATATAACACTACCATATATTTGCATGCATGTGTTTTCAAACATATTAACTTAGGAAAACAAGATGCTAACTGAATGATGACTTCTGTACAGTGTTGTTTCACAGAGTTGAGTATACAGCACTAAGCTCATTGGTCTCTGCATCTGTTTTCAAACACTAGCAACATAGTGAAACAAGATGTTAGTTGAATGATGGGGTCAACACAGTGTTCTTTCACAGAGTAGAGTATATAACACTTACCTTATACTTCCAAGCATGTGTTTTCAAACATTACTAATTTAGTGAAACCAGATGCTAACTGAATAATGCCTTCCACACAGTGCTGATTCACAGAGTGGAGTATACTGCCCTTCCCTCAATGGTATCACACATGTTTTCAAACATTCCTAACTTATTAAAACAAGATGTTAGTTGAATGATGGTTTCCCCACAGTGTCCTTTCACACAGTTGAGTGTATAACACATACCTTATACTTCCATGCATGTGTTTTCAGACATTAGTATCTTAGTGAAACCAGCTGCTAACTGAATGATGCATTCTGCACAGTGTTGTTTCCCGGAGTAGAATATAATGCCCTTCCCTCATTGGTCTCCACATCTGTTTTCAAACCCTAATAACATAGTGAAACACGACGTTAGTTGATTCATGGGTTCTGCACAGTGTTCTTTCAGAGTTGAGTATATAACATAACCTTATCCATGAATGTGTTTTCAAACAATACTAATTTAGTGAAACCATATGGTAACTGAATGATGCCTTCTGCACAGTGTTGTTTCACAGAGAAGAGTATACTGCACTTTCCTCATTTATCTCCGCACATGTTCTGAAACCCTCCTAACATACAGAAACAAGATGTTAGTTGAATGATGCGTTCCTGACAGTGTTCATTCACAGAGTTGAGAGTATAACACTCTCCCTATACTTCGATAAGTGTGTTTTCAGACATTAGTAACTTAGTGAAACCAGATGCTCACTGAATGATACATTCTACACAGTGTTGTGTCCCAGAGCGGAGTATACTGCACTTCCCTAATTGGTCTCTGCATCTATTTTCAAACACTACAAACTTAGTGAAACAAGATATTAGTTGAATGACGGGCTCTGCACAGTGTTCTTTCACAGAGTTGAGTATATAAAACATACGATATACTTCAATACATGCGTTTTCAAACATTACTATCTTGGTGAAACAAGATGCTATCTGAATGATATTTTCTGTACAGTGTTGCTTCACAGAGTGGAGTATACTGCACTTCCCTCATTCATCTCTGCAATTGTTTTCAAACACTAGCAATATAGTGATACAAGATGTTACTTGAATGACAGGGTCCCCTCAGTGTTCTTTCAGAGTTGAGTATATAACACTTACCGTATACTTTCAAGCATGTGTTTTCAAACGTTACTAACTTAGTTAATCCGGATGCTAACTACATGATGCCTTCCACACAGTGTAGATTCACAGAGTGGAGTATACTGCACTTCCTCATTGCTCTCCGCATCTGTTTTCTAACATTACTGACTTAGTGAAACCTGATGTTAGTTGAATGATGGGTTCCCCACAGTGTTCTTTCACAGGGGTGAGAATATAACACTTACCTTATACTTCCATGCATGTCTTTTGAAATATTACTAACATAGTGAAACAAGATGTTAACTAAATGATGACTTCCGCACAGTGTTGTTTCAGTGAGTTGAGTATACTGCACTTCCCTCACTGGTCTCCGCACATATTTTCAGACACATTTAACTTAGGAAAACAAGATGCTAGTTGAATGATGCATTCCTCACAATGTTCTTTCACAAAATTGAGTATATAACACTATCCGTATACTTCCATGCATGTGTTTTCAACCATTACTAACAGAGAGAAACAAGATAGTAACTGAATGATGCCTTCTGCACAGTGTTGTTTCACAAAGTTGAGTATATTGCAGTAACCCTATTGGTTTCTGCATCTGTTTTCAAACAATAACAACATAGTGAAACAAGATGTTAGTTGAATGATGCTTTCCCCACTGTGTTCTTTCACAGAGTTGACTGTATAAAACTTACCTTATACTTCCATGCATGTGTTTTCAAACATTACTAACTTCGTGAAACAAGATGATAGTTGAATGATGGTTTCCCCACAGTGTTCTTTCAGAGACTTCACTATATAACACTTATGTTATATTCCAAGCATGTGTTTTCAAACATTACTAACTTAGTGGAACAAGCAACTGAATGATGCCTTCCATACAGTGTTGTTGCACAGATTTGAGTATACTCCAAAACCTCATTGGTCTCTGCATCTGTTTTCAAACACTACTAATAACGAAACTGATGTTTGTTGAATGATGCATTCCCCATAATGTTCGTTCACAGAGTTTACTATAGAACACTAACCGTATAATTCCATGCATGTGCCTTCAACCATTGCTAACTGAGGTAGTGAAACAAGATGTTAGTTGAATGAAGAGTTCTCCACAGTGTTCTTTCCCAGAGTTCAAAAAATAACACTTACCTAATACTTCCCCGCATGTGTTTTTACACATTACTACCTTAGGGATACAAGATACTAACTGAATGATGCCTTCTACACAATGTTGTTTCAAAGAGCTGAGTATACTGCAGTTGTTTCAATGGTTTCTGCATGTGTTTTCAAACACTTCAAATAAGTGAAACAAGATGTTCATTGAATGATGCATTCCCCACAGTGTTCTTTCACAGAGTTCAGGATATAACACTTACCTAATACTTCCCCACATGTGTCACTTATCTTCACGTACTAAGATAGTGAAACAAGATGCTAGCTGAATGATGCCTTCAGCCCAGTCTTGTTTCACAGAGTTGAGTTGAGGATACTGAACTTCCCTCCATGTTCCCTGCACATGTTTTCAAACACGATTAACTTAGTGAAACAAGATGTTAGTTGAATGATGCATTCCCAACTGTGTTCTTTCACAGAGTTCAGGATATAACCTTTACCTAATACTTCCCCACATGTGTTTTTCCACAATGCTAACTTAGGGAAACAAGATGCTAACTGAAAAAAAGCTTTCTGCACAGGTTTGTTTCACAGAGTTGAGTATAATGTACTTCTTTTAATGGTTTCCGCACATATTTTCAAACACTACTAACATTGTGAAACATTATGGCAGTTGAATCATGCCTTCCTCCCATGTTCCTTCACAGACTTGCGTATATTACACTTACTTTATACTTCTCCGCATGTGTTTTCCAACAGAACTAACTTAGTGAAACAAGAGTCTAACTGAATGATGCCTTCTGCACAGAGTTATTTTACACAGTTGAGTATAATGCACTTCTTTCAATGGTTTCTGAAAATGGTTTCAAAAACTTCTCCATTAGAGAAACAAGATGTAAGTTGAAAGATGCATTCCCCACTGTGTTCTTTCAAAGAGTTCAGGATATAACCTTTACCTAAAACTTCCCCGCATGTGTTTTTCCACATTGCTAACTTAGGGAAACAAGATGCTAACTGAAAAAAGCTTTCCGAACAGGTTTGTTTCACAGAGTTAAGTGTAATGCATTTCTTTCACTGGTTTCCGCACATATTTTCAAACACTACTAACATTGTGAAACATTATGGTAGTTGAATCATGCCTTCCCCTCTGTGTTCCTTCACA
>CM053579.1:61547933-61570496 GCA_028646485.1 Cryptoprocta ferox
CTCTGCTACAACCGTCACGAAACTCAAGTATGGAAGTGCCAGCTAAGTGTGCTATGCTCGTCTCTGTGAAAGAACAATTTGGGATTAGCCTCATTCAACTAAGACCAAGCAGGTGAGTGGAACAAGGTCGCTCCCCTTCACCTTCCATACCAGAGCAGGCCAAGTACCAGCCACTCAGAGGCCATCGTTCCTTTGGTACAGCAGAGCCTGGAAGCTCTCACTGAGCACAGGACCCGAGTGGGAGTTTGTGGCCTACCCCCGGGTGCCAGTTGAGTGAGTGACAGTTCTGCGGCCCCTGTGCATGAACAAGAATTTATTTCAAAACACAGCCACGGGAAGAAAATGACTAGGAAGTGGACCAAAGCTCGACATTCCCATTTTAGTATATGTGCTGCCGAAGTGAGCATGAAAGCTCGACATTCCAAATGGGAATTGGATCAATCTGGAATGGAGATGTCTCACTTGATTTCTTCTCAGCCCATAAAGGAGGCCTGCTCTCTCCTGCAACCTCTGGCCCAGCATACATGCAAACATTCTCCACTGTGCATCTTCCAATGACACAGGCCTCTTGATGTCCACCTACTTCTGAGACCAGATGAAGGGGTGGTCCTGTTACAAAACCCATTGCACACTCACAAGGACTTCACCACACTCTCCACTTGAAAGCAGAGGATGTTCCTCTGAGAGACTCCCTTGGAATGAACCACAGGGAGAGACTCCTTTGAAGATAGAGCAAAGGGGTTCACAATGATAGTCGGCGTGCCTGAGTTCTTAATTCGAGATGAGAAAGGGAGACTGTTGTGAATGAAGTGACTAGCACAATCTTTTAGCCAGTTGACTGTCTCAGGCATTACAAACAGCCATGCGCTTTGGGAAAAGGACCTCTCTCCATGCCACAGCCGGAAGCACTGTCGTCAGGAGGCCTCCATTATTCCTTTAAATAGAGAGCGAAAGCCCTGGCTTTGGATGTTTTTCCTGCCATCCCATGGACAGATGGGGCAGCAGAGATGTAGCGGGGTATATGAGGACTAGCATGCATTTGTTTTAAACCTTTATGAACGCAGTGAAACAAGATATTAACTGAATGATGCCTTCGGCACACTGTTGTTTCACAGAAGAGAGATCACTGCCCGTCCCCCATTGGTCTCTGCACTTGTTTGCAAACGCTGCTAAATCAGTGAAACAAGATGTTAGTCGAATGCTGCATTCCCCACTGGGTACTTTCAGAGAATTGAATATAAAACACTTACCTTCTACTTTCCAGCATGTGTTTTCAAAACATTACTAAGGGATCCTGGACGCTATGATGCCTTCCACATAATGTTTCTCAGAGTTGCGTATACTGCACTTTCCTTGGTGGTTTCAGCCCATGTTTTCAAATATTTCTAACTTAGTGAAACAAGACGTTAGTGGAATGATGAATTCCCCCACAGGGTTCTCTCACAGAATTGAGTATAGAACACTTACCTTCTGCTTCCCAGCATGTGTTTCCAAACATTATTTGCTAAGGGATCCTGGAGGCTAACTGAATCATGCCTTCCACAGAATGTTGTTTCTCGGAGTTCTGTAGCCTGCACTTTCCTCATTGGTCTGCACAAGTTTTCAAACCAGTACTAACGTAGTGAAACATGATCTTAGATGTGTTTTTCCGCAGAGTGGAGTAGATAACCCTTACTGTGTTCTTGCATGCATGGGTTTTATAATGTTTCCAACTGAGTGAAAGAAGATTCTACCTGAATGGTGCCTTCCGCACAGTGTTGTTTCACCGAGTTCAGTAAAGACCCCTTTCCACATTGGTCGACGCACAAGTTTTCAAACACTGCAAACCATGCGAAACAAGATATTGGTTGAATGCTGCATTCTCCAGAGTGTTCTTCCACAGAGTTGTGAGTTGTGTATAGAACACTTACCTTATACTTCCAAGCATTTATTTACAAACATTATTACCTAAGTGATACTAGAGGCTACCTTGAAGGCTGCCTTCCCCACAGTGTTGTTTCACAGAGTTCAGGAAACTGCCCTTCCCTCGTTGGTCTACATACAAGTTTGGAATCCCTGCTCACTTAGTCAGACAAGGTCTTAGTTGAATGAGGCTTTCCCCTCAGTGTGCTTTCACAGAGGTGAGTATAGCACACATAGCTGGCACTTACACACATGAGTTTTATACCGATTGTAAGAGAGTGAAAGAAGAGTCTAGCTGAATGGTGTTTTGCGCACAGTGTTGCTTCACAGAGTTAAGTATACTGCACTTCCAACATTGGTCTGTGCACATGTTTTCCAACACGGCTAACTCTCTGAAATAAGATGTTAGTTGAAAGCTGCATTTCCCAAAGTGTTCTTTCATAGAGTTGAATTGAGAACACTTACCTTATCCTTCCAAGAAAGTGCTTTCAAACGTTCTTAACTAAGTGATACTAGACGCTAACTGAATGCTGCCTTCCACACGGTCTGGTTTCACAGAGTTGAGTAAACTGCACTTCCCTCTTTGGTCTACGCACACGTTTTCCAACCCTGCTACCTTAGGGAAACAAGATGTTCCTTGAATGATGCCTTCACCACGGTGCTCTCTCACAGAGGTAAAACTTGCCTGATAGTTCCAAGCATGTGGTTTAATACATTACCTACAGAGAGAAACGGGATGCTAACCGAGTGATGCCTTCAGCATCGTGTTGTTTCTCAGAGGTGCATCTTTGCATTTCCCTCAATGGGTTCTACACATGTTTTCAAACGCTTCTATCTCAGGGAAACAAGATGTGACCTGACTGATGTCTTCCCCACTGTGTTCTTTCACGGAGTTGAGTATAGAATACTTGCCTTGTACTAGCATGCATGTGTTTTAAACCATTCTGAACGAAGTGAAACAAGATGTTAACTGAATGATTCCTTCCGCACACTGTTGTTTCACAGAAGAGAGTTCACTGCCCGTCCCCCTTTGGTCTCAGCACTTCTTTGCAAACCCTGCTAAATCCTTGAAACCAGATGTTAGTCGAATGCTGCATTCCCCACCGGGTAGTTTCACAGAATTGAGTATAAAACATTTACCTTCTACTTTCCAGCATGTGTTTCAAAACATTATTTACTAAGAGATCCTGGACGCTAAGTGAATGATGCCTTCCACATAATTTTTCTCAGAGTTGCGTATACTGCCCTCTCCTCGGTGGTTTCAGCCCATGTTTTCAAATACTTCTAACGTACAGAAAAAAGATGGTAGTGGAATGCTGCATTCCCCACAGGGTTCTCAGACAGAGATGAGTATAGAACGCTTACCTTCTGCTTCCCTGCATGTGTTTCCAAACATTATTTGCTAAGGGATCCTGGAGGCTAACTGAATGATGCCTTCCACATAATGTTGTTTCTCGGAGTTGTGTAGCCTGCACTTTTCTCAGTGGTTTCTGCACGAGTTTTCAAACAGTACTACCTTAGTGAAACATGATCTTAGATGAGTGATGCTTTCCCACTGTGTTTTTCCACAGAGTGGAGTAGATAACCCTTACCGTGTTCTTGCATGCATGGGTTTTATAATGTTTCCAACTGATTGAAAGAAGATCCTGCCTGAATGGTGCCTTCCACACAGTGTTGTTTCACCGAGTTCAGTAAAGACCCCTTTCCACATTGGTCGACGCACAAGTTTTCAAACACTGCAAACCATGTGAATCAAGATATTAGTTGAATGCTGCATTCCCAGAGTGTTCTTCCACAGAGTTGAGTATAGAACACTTACCTTACACTTCCATGTATTTGTTTACAAACATTATTACCGAAGGGATACTAGAGGCTATCTGAAGGCTGCCTTCCTCACAGTGTTGTTTCACAGAATTCAGGAAACTGCCCTTCCCTCGTTGGTCTACATAGAAGTTTGGAATCCCTGCTCACTTAGTCAGACAAGGTCTTAGTTGAATGAGGCTTTCCCCTCAGTGTGCTTTGACAGAGGTGAGTACAGCACACATAGCTGTCACTTACATACAGGAGTTTTATAACGATTGTAACAGAGTGAAAGACGACTCTAGCTGAATGGTACTTTGCGCACAGTGTTGTTTCACAGAGTTAAGTATACTGAACTTCCTTCTTTGGTCTGCGCACATGTTTTCCAACACGGCTAACTCTGTGAAATAAGATGTTAGTTGAAAGCTGCATTCCCCACAGTGTTCTTTCACAGAGTTGAATTGAGAACACTTACCTTATCCTTCCAAGCATGTGCTTTCAAACGTTATTAACTAAGTGATACTAGATGCTAACTGATTGCTACCTTCCACACTGGGTTGTTTCACAGAGTTGAGTAAACTGCACTTCCCTCTTTGGTCTCCACACATGTTTTCCAACCCTGCTACCTTAGGGAATCAAGATGTTCCTTGAATGATGCCTTCACCACGGTGTTCTCTCCCAGAGTTAACACTTGCCTTATAGTTCCAAGCATGTGGTTTAATACATTACCTACAGAGAGAAACGAGATGCTAACTGAATGATGCCTTCAGCATCCTGTTGTTTCTCAGCGGTGCATCTATTGCACTTCCCTCAATGGGTTCTACACATGTTTTCCAACGCTTCTAACTCAGGAAAACAAGATGTTACCTGACTGATGCCTTCCCCACTGTGTTCTTTCACAGAGTTGAGTACAGAACACTTGCCTTGTACTAGCATGCATGTGTTTTAAACCATTCCGAACGAAGTGAAACAAGATGTTAACTGAATGGTGCCTTCTGCAAACTGTTGTCTCACAGAGGAGAGTACACTGCCCATCCCCCATTGGTCTCGGCACTTGTTTGCAAATGCTACTAACTCAGTGAAACAAGATATTAGTGGAACGCTGCATTCCCCACTGGGTACTTTCACAGAATTTAGTATAGAACACTTACCTTCTACTTCACAGCATGTGTTTCAAAACATTATTTACTAAGGGATACTGGAGGCCAAATGAATGGTGCCATCTACATAATGTTCTTTCTCTGAGTTGCGTTTACTGCACTTTCCTCAGTGGTTTCCACACACGTTTTCAAACACTGCCAACTTAGAGAAATGTGATCTTACTTGAAGGATGCCTTCCCCACTGTGTTTTTCCACAGAGTGGAGTATAGAACACTTATGTTAAACATCCATACAAATCCAAAACATTTGTTTTAAATGTACAGTAACTTAGTGATACTGGATGCTAACGGATTCAGTCCTTCTCAACCAGGCTGTTTTACAGTGTTGAGTTGACTGCCTGTCCCACCTTGTTTTCTGCACATGTTTTCAAACACTACTAACAGAATGATACATGATCTTAGTTGTATGATGCCTTCCCCACTGTATTTTTCCAAAGAGTGGAGTATAAAACACCTACCGTGTTCTTGCAGGCATGGGTTGTTATAGTGTTTCCAAATTAGTGAAAGAAGATTCTAACTGAATGGTGCTTTCCGTAACAGTGTTGTTTCACAGAGTTCAGTAAACTGCACTTCCTTTTTGGTCTACCCACATGTTTTCAAAAACTGCTACCTTAGGGAAACAAGATGTTCCTTTAATGGTGCCTACACCATAGTGTTCTCTCACAGAGTTAACACTTACCTTATACTTCCCAGCATGTTTTTTAATACATTACTCACAGAGAAACGAGATGCTAACCAAGTTATGCCTTCAGCATCGTGTTGTTTCTCAGAGGTGCATCTATTGCACTTCCCTCAATGGGTTCCACACATGTTTTCAAACGCTTCTATCTCAGGGAAACAAGATGTGACCTGACTGATGTCTTCCCCACTATGTTCTTTCACAGAATTGGGTATACAACCCTTGCCTTGTACTAGCATGCATTTGTTTTAAACCATTACGAATGCAGTGAAACAAGATGTTAACTGAATGATTCCTTCCGCACACTGTTGTTTTACAGAAGAGAGATCACTGCCCGTCCCCCATTGGTCTCGGCACTTCTTTGCAAACGCAGCTAAATCAGTGAAACAAGATGTTAGTCGAATGCTGCATTCCCCACCGGGTACTTTCACAGAATTGAGTATAAAACACTTACCTTCTACTTTCCAGCATTTGTTTCAAAATATTATTTACTAAGGGATCCTGGACGCTAACTGAATGATGCCTTCCACATAATGTTTCTCAGAGTTGCATATACTGCACTTTCCTCGATGGTTTCAGCCCATGTTTATAAATACTTCTAACTTAGTGAAACAAGATGGTAGTGGAATGCTGCATTCCCCACAGGGTCCTCTCACAGAGTTAACACTCTCCTTATACTTCCCAGCATGTTTTTTAATACATTACTAATAGAGAGAAACGAGAAGCTAACCGAGTGATGACTTCAGCATGGTGTTGTTGCTCAGAGGTGCATCTATTGCACTTCCCTCAATGGGTTCTACACATGTTTTCAAACGCTTCTATCTCAGGGAAACAAGATGGTACCTGACTGATGTCTTCCCCACTGTGTTCTTTCACAGAATTGAGTATACAACCCTTGCCATGTACTTGCATGCATTTGTTTTAAACCATTACGAACGCATTGAAACAAGATGTTAACTGAATGATGCCTTCCGCACACTGTTGTTTCAGAGAAGAGAGTTCACTGCCCGTCCCCCTTTGGTCTCGGCACTTGTTTGCAAACACTGCTAAATCAGTGAAACAAGATGTTAGTCGAATGCTGCATTCCCCTCCGGGTACTTTCACAGAATTGAGTATAAAACACTTACCTTCTACTTTCCAGCATGTGTTTACTAAGGGATCCTGGACGCTAACTGAATGATGCCTTCCACATAATATTTCTCGGAGTTGCGTATACTGCACTTTCCTCGATGGTTTCAGCCCATGTTTTCAAATACTTCTAACTTAGTGAAACAAGATGATAGTGGAATGCTGCATTCCCCACAGGGTTCTCTGACAGAGTTGAGTATAGAACACTTACCTTCTGCTTCCCAGCATGTGTTTCCAAACATTATTTACTAAGGGATCCTGGAAGCTAACTAAATGATGCATTCCACACAATGTTGTTTCTCGGATTTGTGTAGCCTGCACTTTCCTCAGTGGTTTCTGTACAGGTTTTCTAACAATACTACCTTAGTGAAACATGATCTTATATGAGGGATGCGTTCCCCACTGTGTTTTTCCACAGAGTGGAGTAGAAAACCCTTACCGTGTTCTTGCATGTGTGGGTTTTATAATGTTTCCAACTGAGTGAAAGAAGAATCTACCTGAATGGTGCCTTCCACACAGTGTTGTTTCACCAAGTTCAGTAAAGAGCCCTTTCCACATTAGTCGGTGCAAAAGTTTTCAAACACTACAAACCATGTGAAACAAGATATTGGTTGAATGCTGCATTCCCCAGAGTGTTCTTCCACAGAGTTGAGTACAGAACACTTACCTTATACTTCCAAGCATTTGTTTACAGACATTATTACCTACGTTCTACTAGACGCTACCTTGAAGGCTGCCTTCCCCACAGTATTATTTCACAGAGTTCAGGAAACTGCCCTTCCCTCGTTGGTCTACACACAAGTTTGGAATTCCTGCACACTTAGTCAGACAAGGTCTTAGTTGAATGAGGCTTTCCCCTCAGTGTGCTTTCACTGAGGTGAGCACAGAACACATAGCTGGCACTTACATACGTGAGTTTTATAACGATTGTAACAGTGAAAGAAGTGTCTAGCTGAATGGTGCTTTGCGCACAGTGTTGTTTCACAGAGTTAAGGATAATGCACTTCCTTCTTTGGTCTGCACACATGTTTTCCAACACGGCTAACTCTGTGAAATAAGATGTTAGTTGAAAGCTGCATTCCCCACAGGGTTCTTTCACAGAGTTGAATTGAGAACACTTACCTTGCACTTCCGAGCATGTGCTTTCAAACGTTCTTAACTAAGTGATACTAGACGCTAACCGAATGTTGCCTTCCACACTGTGTGGATTCACAGAGTTGAGTAAACTGTACTTCCCTCTTTGGTCTATGCACATGTTTTCCAACCCTGCTACCTTAGGGAAACAAGATGTTCCTTGAATGGTGTCTTCACCACAGTGTTCTCTCACAGAGTTAACACTCTCCTTATACTTCCCAGCATGTTTTTTTAATACATTACTAACAGAGAGAAACTAGAAGCTAACCGAGAGAAGCGTTCAGCATCGTGTTGTTGCTCAGAGGTGCATCTATTGCACTTCCCTCAATGGGTTCTATACATGTTTTCAAATGCTTCTATCTCAGGGAAACAAGATGGTACCTGACTGATGTCTTCCCCACTGTGTTCTTTCACAGGATTGAGTATACAAGCCTTGCCTTTTACTAGCATGCATTTGTTTTAATACATTACAAAGGCAGTGAAACACGATGTTAACTGAATGATGCCTTCCGCACACTGTTGTTTCACAGAAGAGAGATCACTGCCCGTCCCCCTTTGGTCTTGGCACTTGTTTGCAAACGTGCTAAATCAGTGAAACAAGATGTTAGTCGAATGCTGCATTCCCCACCGGGTAGTTTCACAGAATTGAGTATAAAACACTTACCTTCTACTTTCCAGCATGTGTTTACTAAGAGATCCTGGATGCTATCTGAATGACGTCTTCCACATAAAGTTTCTCAGACTGGCATATACTGCACTTTCCTCAGTGGTTTCAGCCCATGTTTCAAATACTTCTAACTTAGCGAAACAAGATGGTAGTGGAATGCTGCATTCCCCACAGGGTTTTCTCACAGAGTTGAATATACAACATTTACCTTCTGCTTCCCAGCATGTTTTACCAAATATTATTTGCTAAGGGATCCTGGAGGCTATCTGAATGATGCCTTCCACATGATGTTGTTTCTCGGAGTTGCGTAGCCTGCACTTTCCTCAGTGGTTTATCCACAGGTTTTCAAAGAGTACTAACTTAGTGAAACATGATCTTAGATGAGTTAAGCATTCCCCACTGCGTTTTTCCACCGACTGGAGTATATAACCCTTACCATGTTCTTGCATGCATGGGTTTTATAGTGTTTCCCACTAAGTGAAACAAGATTCTACCTGAATGTTGCCTTCTGCACAGTGTTGTTTCACTGAGTTCAGTAAAAAGCCCTTCCCACAGTGGTTGGCGCACAAGTTTTCAAACACTGCAAACGATGTGGAACAAGATATTGGTTGAATGCTGCATTCCCCAGAGTGTTCTTCCACAGAGTTGAGTATAGAACACTTACCTTATACTTCCAAGTATTTGTTTACAAGCATTCTAACCTACGTGATACTAGACGCTACCTGAAGGCTGCCTTCCCACCAGTGTTGTTTCACAGAGTTCAGGAAACTGCCCTTCCCTCTTTGGTCTACATAGAAATTTGGATTCCGTGCTCACTTAGTCAGACAAGGTCTTTGTTGAATGAGGCTTTCCACTCAGTGTGCTTTCACTGAGGTGAGCATAGAACACTTAGCTGGTACTTACATACATGAGTTTTATAACGACTGTAACAGAGTGAAAGAAGTGTCTAGCTGAATGGTGCTTTGCCCACAGTGTTGTTTCACTGAGCTAAGGATACCGCACTTCCTTCTTTGGTCTGCACACATGTTTTTCAACACGGCTAACTCTGTGAAATAAGATGTTAGTTGAAAACTGCATTCCCCACAGTGTTCTTTCACAGAATTGAATTGAGACCACTTACCTTATACTTCCAAGCATGTGCTTTCAAACGTTCTTAACTGATACTAGACGCTAACCGAATGCTGCTTTCCACACTGTGTGGACTCACAGAGTTGAGTAAACTGCACTTCCCTCTTTGGTGTACGCACATGTTTTCCAACGCTGCTACCTTAGGGAAACAAGATGTTTTTTGAATGGTGCCTTCCCCACAGTGTTGTTTCACAGAGTTGAGGAAACTGCCCTTCCCTATTGGTCGACATACAAGTTTGGAATCCCTGCTCGCGCAGACAAGGTCTTAGTTGAATGAGGCTTTCCCCTCAGTGTGCTTTCACAGAGGTGAGCATAGGAAACATAGCTGTAAATCACATACATGAGTTTCGTAACGATTGTAACAGAGTGAAAGAGAAGTCTAGCTGTATGATGCATTGCGCACAGTGTTTTTTCAAAAAGTTAAGGATACTGCACTTACTTCTATGGTCTCCGCACATGTTTTCCAACACGGCTAACTCTGAGAAATAAGATGTTTTTTTGAAAGCTGCAATCGCCAAACAGTTCTTTCACAGAGTTGAATTGAAAAACTTTCCTTATACTACCAAGCATGTGTTTTCAACGTTCTTATCTAAGTGATACTAGACGCTAACAGAATGTTGCTCTCCACAATGTGTGGATTCACAGAATTGAGGAACCTGCACATCCCTCATTCTCTACGCACATGTTTTCAAACCCCCCTCCCTTAGGGAAACAAGATGTTCCATGAATGGTGCCTTCCCCACAGTTTGGTATCACAGAGTTCAGGAAAATGCCCTTCCCTCTTTGGTCGACATACCAGTTTGGAATCCCTGCTCACATAGTCAGACAAGGTCTTAGTTGAATGAGGCTTTCCCCTCAGTGTGCATTCACAGAGGTGAGTATAGCACACTTAGCTGGCACGTACATAACTGAGTTTCGTAAAGATTGTAACAGAGTGAAAGAAGAGTCAGGCTGAATAGTGCATTGCACACAGTGTTGTTTCACAGAGTTAAGGATACTGCACTTCCTTCGTTGGTCTGAGCATATGTTTTCCAACACGGCTACCTCTGTGAAATGAGAGGTTAGTTGAAAGCTGCATTCCACACAACGTTCTTTCACAGTATTTCCTTGAGAACACTTACCTTATACATCCAAGCATGTGCTTTAAAACATTCTTAAATAAGTTGTACTAGACACTCACTGAATGCAGCTCTCCACAATGTGTGGATTCACAGATTAGATTAACCTACAGTTCGCTATTTCGTCTATGCAGGTTTTCCTACCCTGATATCTTAGGGGAACAAGATGTTCCTTGAATGGTGCCTTCCCCACAGAGTTGTTTCACAGAGTTCAGGAAACTGCCCTTCCCTCTTTGGTCGACATACAAGTTTGGAATCCGTGCTCACTAAGTCAGACAAGGTCTTAGTTGAATGAGGCTTATCCCAAAGTGTGCTTTCACAGAGACGAGCATAGCACACACAGCCGGCACTTACATACTTGAGTTTCGTAACGGTTTTAACAGAGTGAAAGATGAGTCAGCCTGAATGGTGCTGTGCGCACAGTGTTGTTTCACAGAGTTATGGATACTGCACTTCCTCCTTTGGTCTGCGCACTTGTTTTCCAACACGGCTACCTCTGTGAAATGAGATGTTAGTTGAAAGCTGCATTCCACACAACGTTCTTTCACAGTATTTACTTGAGAACACTTACCTTATACATCCAAGCATGTGCTGTAAAACATTCTTAAATAAGTTGTACCAGACGCTCACTGAATGCAGCTCTCCACAATGTGTGGATTCACAGATTAGATTAACCTACAGTTCGCTATTTCGTCTATGCACGTTTTCCTACCCTGGTGTCTTAGGGACACAAGATGTTCCTTGAAAGGTGCCTTCCCCACAGAGTTGTTTCACAGAGTTAAGGATACTGTACTTCTCTCTTTGGTATGGGCAACATGTTTTCCAACATGGCTAACTCTGTGAAATAAGATGTGAGTTGAAAGCTGCATTCCCCACAATGTTCTTTCACAGTATCTCCTTGAGAACACTTCCCTTATACATCAAGCATGTGCTTTCAAACGTTCTTAACTAAGTTGTACGAGATGCTCACTGAATGCAGCTCTCCACAAGTGTGGATTCACAGAATAGTTTCATCTGCACGTTCCTTTTTGGTCTATGGACGTTTGCCAACCCTGCTATCTTAGGGAAACAAGATGTTCCTTGAATGGTGCCTTCTCCACAGTGTTGTTTCCCAGAGTTCAGGAACTGCCCTTCCCTATTTGGTTGACATACAAGTTTGGAATCCGTGCTCACTATGTCAGACAAGGTCTTAGTTGAATGAGGCTTATCCCAAAGTGTGCTTTCACAGAGACGAGCATAGCACACACAGCCGGCACTTACATACTTGAGTTTCGTAACGATTGTAACAGAGTGAAAGAGGAGTCAGGCTGAATGATGCTTTGCGCACAGTGTTGTTTCACAGAGTTAAGGATTCTGCACTTCCTTCGTTGGTATGTGCACATGTTTTCCCACACGGCTGTCTCTGTGAAATAAGATGTGAGTTTAAAGCTGCGTTCTCCACAGGGTTCTTTCACAGAGTTGAATTGAGAACACTTGCCTTATCCTTCCAAACATCTGCTTTCAAATGTCCCTAACTAAGTGATACCAGACGCTCACCGAGTGCTGCCCTCCAAACTGTGTGGATTCACAGAGGTGAGTAAACTGCTCTTCCCTCTTTGGTCTATGCACTTCTTTTCCAACCCGGCTATATTAGGGAAACAAGATGCTCCTTGAATGGTCCCTTCCACACAGAGTTGTTTCACAGAGTTTAGGAGACGGCCCTTCCCTCTTTGGTCGAGATACAAGTTTGGAATCCCTGCTCCCTTAGACAAGGTATTAGTTGAATGAGGTTTATCCCAAATTGTGCTTTCACAGAAACGAGCATAGAACACTTAGCTGGCACTTACATACTTGAGTTTCGTAACGATTGTAACAGAGTGAAAGACTAGTGAGGCTGAATGGTGCTGTGCCCACAGTGTTGTTTCACAGAGTTAAGGATACTGAACTTCTTTCATTGGTCTGTGCATATGTTTTCCAACACAGCTAACTGTGTGAAATAAGATGTGAGTTGAAAGCTGCATTCCCCACAGGGTTCTTTCACAGAGTTGAATTGAGGACACTTACCTTATCCTTCCAAGCATGTGCTTTCAAACTTTCTTAACTAAGTGATACTAGACTCTCTCTGAATGCTGCCTTCCACACTGAGTGGATTCACAGAGGTGAATAACCTGTACTTCCCATTTTTGTCTATGCACATCTTTTCCAGCTCTGCTATCTTAGGGAAACAAGATGTTCCTTGAATGGTGCCTTCCCCACAGTGTTGTTTCTCAGAGTTCAGGAACTGCCCTTCCCTATTTGGTTGACATACAGGTTTGGAATCCCTGCTCACTTAGACAAAGTCTTATGTGAATGAGGCTTTCCTCTCATTGTACTTTCAAAGAGATGAGCATAGCACACTTAGGAGGCACATACATGCTTGACTTTGGTAACGATTGTAACAGAGTGAAAGACGACTCTAGCTGAATGGTGCTTTCCACACAGTGTTGTTTCTCAGAGTTAAGGATTCCCCACTTCCTTCTTTGGTATGCGCACATGTTTTCCAACACGGCATATGTGAAATAAGATATTAGTAGAAAGCTACATTGCCCACAGGGTTTTTTCACAGAGTTGAATTGATAATACTTAACTTATACTTCCAAGCATGTGCTTTCAAACGTTTGTAACTAACTGATACTAGATGCTCACCGAATGCTGCCTTCCACACTGAGTGCATTCACAGAGTTGATTAACCTATATTTCCACTTTAATCTACACACGTTTTCCATCCCTGCTATCGTAGGAAAACAAGATGCTTCTTGAATGGTGCCTTCCCCACAGTGTTATTTGACAGAGTTCAGGAACTGCCCTTCCTTATTTGGTCGACATACAAGTTTGGAATCCCTGCTCACTTAGTCAGACAAGGTCTTAGTTGAATGAGGCTTATCCCAAACTGTCCTTTCACAGAGAAGAGCATAGCACACTTATCTGGCACTTACATACCTGAGTTTCTTAACGATTGTAACAGAGTGAAAGACGAGTCTAGCTGAATGGTGCTTTGCTCGCAGTGTTGTTTCACAGACTTAAGGATACTGCTCTTCCTTCTTTGGTATGTGCACATGTTTTCCCACGGCTAACTCTGTGAAATAAGATGTGAGTTGAAAGCTGCATTCCCCACAGGGTTCTTTCACAGAGTTGAATTGAGAACACTTACCTTATCCTTCCAAGCATGTTCTTTCATACGTTCGTAACTAAGTGATACTAGACGCTCACCTAGTGCTGCCCTCCAAACTGTGTGGATTCACAGAGTTGAGTAAACTGCACTTGTTTCTTTGGTCTACGCATTTCTTTTCCAACCCTGCTATCTTAGAAAAACAAGATGTTCCTTGAATGGTGCCTTCCCCACAGAGTTGTTCACAGAGTTCAGGAAACTGCCCATCCCTCTTTGGTCGACATACAAGTTTGGAATCCATGCTCACTAAGTCAGACAAGGTCTTAGTTGAATGAGGCTTATCCCAAAGTGTGCTTTCACAGAGATGAGCATAGCACACTTAGCTGGCACTTACATACTTGAGTTTCGTAACGACTGTAACAGAGTGAAAGTCGAGTCAGGCTGAATGGTGCTTTGCGCACAGTGTTGTTTCACAGAGTTATGGATACTACACTTCCTTCTTTAGTCTGCGCAGTTGTTTTCCAACACGGCTAACTCTGTGAAATGAGATGTTATTTGAAAGCTGCATTCCACACAATCTTCTTTCACAGTATTTCCTTGAGAACACTTTCCTTATACATCCAAGCATGCGCTTTCAAATGTTCTTAACTAAGTTGTACTAGACGCTCACTGAATGCAGCTCTCCACAATGTGTGGATTCACAGAGTAGATTAACCTGCACTTCCCTCTTTGGTCTATGCACTTGTATTCCAACCCTGCCATCTTAGGGAAACAAGATGTTAGTGGAAAGATGGTCTCAGCACAGTGTTATTTGCCAGAGTTCTGTCCATGGCACTTCACTCTTAGGCCCCCATAGGTTGTCCAACACCTCTCTAATGTCGTGAACCTTGATGTTAGTTGAAAGTTGGTTTCTCCACAAACTTTTTTACAGAGTCGAGTTTATGTCACTTTCCACATAGTTCACAGCATAGGTTCTCAAACACTCGTAGCTTAAAGAAACGAGATGTTTATTGAAAGTTGCCCATCCCACAATGTTGTTTCACAGAGTTGAGCATACGGCACTTTCCGACCAGGCCCTCATGGGTTATCTAACACTTCTAAATGGGTGGAATCAGACGGTAGTTGCAAGGTGGTTTCACACAGTGTTGCCTCACAGAGGAGAGGAATTGCACTTTCTGCATAGCTCGCATGGCTAATCGAACACTCCAGTGATGGTTCTCCACAGTAATGCTTCCCATAGTTGAATATATGGCACTTACTGCGTAGGCCCCTTGTTGCTTTTCAAACAACTCGAACTTCATAAAAACCAGATAAAAGTTGAAAGATTGTTTCCCCACTGTGTTGTTTCAGAGTTCCGTAAATGGCACTTTCCTTGTATGACCCGCATAGGATTTCAAACTGTTCTAACTTTGTGAACCGACAGGTCAGTTGAAAGATGGCTTCAAAAAAAAAAAAAAGATGGCTTCACTATTCTTTTGTCTCAGAGTGTGGAGCGGATGGTACTTCAGCATAAGCCCCACAGGGTTTTACCTTTTACCATTTCTTTTAGTTAGGGAAACCGGATATTACTTTAAACAATGTTCCGCCACACTGTTGTTTGAAACGGTGGAGTACATGACCATTTCCTTGTATGTCGGTCATGGTTTTTCAAACACTTCTGAGTTAGTGAGACATGATGTTAGATGAAGGAAGCTTTATGCACACTGTTGTTTCTTAGAGTTCAGTAAATGGCACTTTCGCTGTATGACCCACATAAAATTTCAACCTGTTCTAACTCTGTGAATCGAGAGGTTAGTTGAAAGATGATTTCACTGTTCTTTTATCTCAGAGTGGTGAGCGTGTGGTACTTTCTGCATGAGTCCCAAAGGGTTTTAACTTTTAACATGTCTTTTGGTTAGTGAAGCCAGATATTATATGATACGAGTTTCCATGACACTGTTGTTTGAAGCGGCGGAGTACATGACAGTTTCGTTGTATGCGGGTCATGGCATTTCAGACAATTCTAACTTAGTGAAACAAGATGTGAGTTGAAAGACAGTTTCTGCTCAGTGTTGTTTCATAGAGTTGAGTAAATGACCCTATGACCAGCATAGAATTTCAAACTGTTTTAACTCTATGAGTCGAGAGGTTAGTCTTAAGATGGTTTCCCTACTCTTTTATCTCCTAGTGTGGTATGGAGTGTATGGTACTTTCTGTCTAGGCTTTGCAGCGTTTTAACTTTTAACACTCCTTTCAGCGAGTGAAACCAGATAGTCCTTGTTTCAAAATTCCACCACACTTTTGTTTGAACTGGTGGAGTCCATAACACTTGCGTTGTATGCAGGTCACATCATTTCAAATACTTCTAACTTGGTAAGACAAGATGTTAGTTGCAAGGCAGTTTCTGCTCAGTGTTGTTTCATAGAGTTTCGTCTCAGGCACTATGACCCGCATATAATTTCAAATTGTTCTAACTTTGTGAGTCGAGAGGTTAGTTGAAAGATGTTTTCACTGCTCTTTCATATCAGTGTGTGGATTTTAAGTACTTTCTGCCTAGGCGTCACAGGGTTTTAACTTTAAACACATCTTTCAGCTAGTGAAACCAGATATTCCTTGATACAAGGTTCCACCACCCTCTGGTTTTCATTGGTGGAGTACATAACACTTTTGTTGTATGTGGCTCAGGGCATTTCAAACACCTCTAGCTAGTTAAAACAAGAGGTTAGGTGCAGGACGGTTTCTGCACAGTGTTGTTTCACAGACTTCAGTGAATTGCAATTTACCTAATGACACGCATAGGAACTCAAACTGTTTTAATCCTATGAATCAAGAGGTTAGCTGAAAGATGGTGTCACTCTTCTTTTATCTCAGAGTGTTGAGCGTATGGTACTTTCTGCAGAAGCCCCCCAGGATTTTACCTGTTACCACATTGTTCAGGCAGTGAATCCAGATATTACTTCAAACAATTCCACCACACTGTGGTTGGAAATGGTGGCGTACCTGACACTATCATTCTATGAGGGTCGTGGCCTATCAAACAATTCTTAGTGAAACAAGATGTTAGTTGAACGTTGTGTTCCCTATAGTGTTGTTTCATAGAGTTTAGTAAACGGCACTATGGCCCACGTAGAATTTCCAACAGTTCTAACTCTGTGAGTCGAGAGGTTAGCTTAAAGATGGTTTCCTTACTCTTTTATCTCAGAGTGTGGAGTATGTGGTACTTCCTGCCTAGGCTTCACAGGGTTTTAATTTTTAACACTTCTTTCAGCTTGTAGAACCAGATATTCCTGGATTCATCGTTCCACCACACTTTTAATTGGTGCAGTACATAACAATTTCGTTATATGCGGGTCACAGCATTTTAAACACTTCTGGTAAAACAAGATAATAGTTGCAAGACAGTTTCTGCCCAGTGTTGTTTCTTAGAGTTCAGTAAATGGCACTATGACCCGCATTGAATTTAAAACTATCCTAATTCTGTGAATCGAGATGTTAGTTAAAAGACATTTTCACTGTCCTTTTCCCTGAGAGTGGTGAGGGTATGGTACTTTCTTCACAAGCCCTGCAGGGTTTTAACTTTTAAAACTTCTTGTTTGGGTGCCTTGGTGGCTCAGTCAGTTGAGCATCCGACTTCAGCTCAGGTCATGATCTCACAGTTTGTGGGTTCGAGGCCCACGTCGGGCTCTGTGCTGACAGCTCAGAGCCTGGAGCCTGTTTCTGATTCTGTGTGTCCCTCTCTCTCTGCCCATCCTCTGCTCATTATCTGTCTCTCTCTGTCTCTCAAAAATAAATAAATGGCTAAAAAATTAAAAAAAAACCTTCTTGCAATTAGTGAAACTAGATATTAGGTGATATGAGTTTCCATCACACATTGTTTGAGACGGTGGCGTACATAACACTATCGTAGTAAGGTGGTCATGGCGTTTCAAACACTCCTAACTCAGTGACAAGAGATGTTAGTTGCAAGATGGTTTCCACAGTGTTGTTTCATAGAGATCAATAAATGGCACTATGATCTGCATGGAATTTCAAACTCTTTTAACTCTGTGAATCGAGAGGTTAGTTGAAAGATGTTTTCAGTGCTTTTTTATCTCAGATTGTGAAGTGTATGGTACTTTCTGCCTAGGTGTCGTGGGGAATTAACTTATAACACCTATGCATGATTCAATAAACATCTTGTTTCACTAAGTTAGCAGTGTTTGAAAACCTGTGGCAAAACCTATGGGGGAATGGCAGTGTATTCATCTCTGTGAAACAACAGGGTGCGGAAAGCATCATTCATTTAGCAACTTGTTTCACTTAGTAATGTTCTAAACATATACATGCAACTACAAGGTAAGTGTTCTATATTCAACTCTGTGAAAGAACTCTGTAAGAAAAGAAGCATTCAACTAACATCTTGCTTCACAGAGTTGGCGGTGTTTGAAAACATGTGCTGAGACCAGAGTGGGAAGTGCAGTATAATTAACTCTGTGAAACAACACTCTGAGGAAGGCAACATTCAGCTTGAATCTTCTCTCACTAAATTAGAAACGTTATAAAACGCATGCATGCAAGTATAAGGTAAGCGTTATATACTCAACTCTGTGAAAGAACACTGTGTGAAAGGCATCATTCAACTAACATCTTGTTTCAATAAGTTAGCACTGTTTGAAAACATGTGCCTAGACCAAAGGAACGCGGAGTTTACTGAACTCTTAAAAACAACGTTATGCGGAAGGAAGCATTCTGTTAGCGTCTAATATCACTTAGTTAATAATGTTTTAAAACATATGCTTGGAAGTATAAATAAGTATTATACACTCAACTCTGTTGAAGAACACTGTGGGGAAGTCAGCATTCAACTATCATCTTGGTTCACTAAGTTAGAAAGATTTGAAAACCTGTGTGTAGACCAAAGGGGGAATTGCAGTTTACCGAACTCTGTGAAACAACACTGTGCGGAAGGCAGCATTCAGTTAGCGTCTAGTATCCTTTAGTTAATAATGTTTTAAAACACATGCTTGGAAGTATAAGGTAAGTTTTCTAAACTCAAATCTGTGAAAAACATTGTGGGTAATGCATCATTCAACTAACATCTTGTTTCACAGAGTTAGCAGGATTTGAAAACATGTGCGTAGACCAATGAAGGAAGTGCAGTATACTTAAATCTGTGAAATAACAGTGTGCAGAAGGCATCATTTAGTTTGCATCTAGTATCACTCAGTTAATAATGCTTTAAAACACATGCTTGGAAGAATAGGTATGTGCTTTATACTCAAATCTGTGAGAGAACAGTGTGGGGAATGCATCTTTCAACTAACATCTTGTTTCACAGAGTTAGCAGGGACTGAAAACGTTTGTAGACCAAAGTAGGAAGGGCAATTTACTGAACTCTGTGAAACAACACTGTGCAGAAGGCACCATTCTGTTAGAGTCTTCTTTCACTAAGATGGAAACGTCATAAAGCCCATGCATGCAAGAACACAGAAAGTGTTATGTACTCAACTCTGTGGAAAAACACAGTGGGGAACGCATCATTCAACTAAGATCATGTTTCACTAAGTTAGAAGTATTTGAAAACATGTGCGGAAACCACTGAGGGAAAGTGCAGCACACACAACTCTGAGAAACAACATCATGTGGAAGGCATCATTCAGTTAACCTCCAGGATCCCTTAGTAAATACTGTTTTAAAACATGTGCTTTGACTCATAGGTCTAACAGGAGAAACCCAACAGAGGACCATGGGGAGGGGAAGGAGGAAAAAGAGTTAGGGAGAGGTAGGGAGACAAAACACGACAGACTCTTGAATACTGAAAACAAACTGAGGGGGGAAGGGGAAGGGGGAAAGGTAATGGGGGGGTGATGGTCTTGGTGGAGGTCACTTGTGGGGAAGAGGACTGGGTGTTATATGGAAACCAACCTGACAATAAACTATAAAGTTAAAAAAATAAAATAAAACATGTGCTTTGAGGTAGAAGGTAAGTGTTCTATACTCAACTCTGAAAGAACACAGTGGGGAAGACATCATTCAACTAACATCTTGTTTCCCTGAGTTAGAAGTGTTTGAAAACATGTGTAGAACCCATTGAGGGAAGTGCAGTAGACACACCTCTGAGAAACAACATGGCACAGAAGGCATCATTCTGTTAGAGTCAGGTTTCACTCAGTTAATAATGTTTTAAACTACAGGCTTGGAAGTATATGGTAAGTGTTAGATACTCAACTCTGTTATAGAACACTGTGGGGAATGCATCATTCAACTGACATCTTGTTACACTGAGTTAGTGTTTGAAAACATGTGCCGAGACCAATGAGGGAATGGCAGTGTACTCACCGCTGTGAAACAACAGTGTGCTCAAGGCATCACTCAGGTAGCATCTTATTTGCCTTAGGGATGTTTTAAAACGCATGCATGCAAGTGCCAGGTAAGTGTTCTATACTCACCTCTGTGAAAGAACACTGAGGGGAAAGCACCATTTAACTAACACCTTGTTTAGGTAAGTAAGCAGGGTTTCAAAACATGAGTGTAGCCGAAAGAGGGAAGTGCACTTTACTGAACTCTGTGAAAAAACACTGTGCAGAAGGCAGCATTCAGTGAGCATCTAGTATCACTTAGGTAATAATGTTTGAAAACACATGCTAGGAAGTATAAGATAAAGTGTCCTATACTCAACCGTGTGAAAGAACATGGTGGCAAATGCAGCATTCAACTAATATCTTGTTTCACAGAGTTAGCCGTGTTTGAAAACATGTGCGTAGACCAAAGTGTGAAGGGCTCTTTACTGAACTCTGTGAAACAACACTGTGCGGAAGCAGTATTCAGTGAGCGTCTAGTACAACTTAGGTAATAATGTTTGAAAACACATGCTTGGAAGTATAAGGTAAGTGTTCTATACTCAACTCTGTGAAAGAACCCTGTGGGGAATGCGGCATTCCACTAACACCTTGTTTCACTAAGTTAGAAGTGTTTGAAAACATGGGCTGCAACCACTGAGGAAAGTGCAGTATACGCAACTCTGAGAAACATTATGTGGAAGTCATCATTCGGTTAGGGTCCAGTATCACTTAGTAAATAATGTTTTAAAACAAATGCATGGATTTATAAGGTAAGTGTTATATACTCAACTTTGTTATAGAACACTGTGGGGAACGCAGCATTCAACTAACATCCTGTTTCACAGAGTTAGCAGTTTTTGAAAACATGTGTGTCAACCAAAGAAGGAAATGCAGTATACTTAACTCTGTGAAACAACACTGTGCAGAAAGCACCATTCAGCTAGAATCTTCTTTCACTAAGATGCAAACGTTAGAAAATGATGTATGCAAGTGCCAGGTAAGTGTTCTATACTCACCTCTGTGAAAGAACACTGAGGGGAAAGCATCAATCAACTAACACCTTGTTTGACTAAGTGAGCAGGGTTTCAAAACATGCGTGTTGACCAAAGAGGGAAGTGCAGTTTACTGAACTCTGTATCTTTTACATTATGTTGGAAACGTTATAAAACTCATGCATGCAAGAACACGGTAAGTGTTGTATACTCAGCTCTGTGGAAAAACACAGTGGGGAAGGCATCACTCAACTAAGATCATGTATAATTAGTTTAGCAGTGTTTGAAAACAAGTGCAGAGATCAAGGTGGGATGTGCAGTAAACTCAACATTGTAAAACAGCCTGGTTCAGAAGGCAAGAATTAGTTAGCATCCAGTATCACTAAGTTAGTAATGATTTAAAACAAATGCATGGATGTATAAGGTAAGTGTTATATACTCCTCTCTGTGGAAAACCACAGTGGGGAAGGCATCATTCAACTAGGATCATGTTTCTCTTAGTTGGACGTGTTTGAAAACATGTGCGGAAATCACTGAGGAAAGTGCAGTATACACAACTCTGAGAAAGAACATTATGTGGAAGCCATCATTCATTTGGCCTCCAGGATCCCTTAGTAAATAATGTTTTGAAAAACATGCTGGAAAGTAGAAGGTAAGTGTTCTATACTCAACTCTGTGAAAGAACCCTGTGGGGAATGCAGCATTCCACTAACATCTTGCTTGACTGAGTTAACAGCGTTTGCAAACATGTGCCGATACCAATGGGGGAAGGCCAGTGTACTCTCCTCTGTGAAACACAGTGTGGCGGAAGGCATCATTCAGTTCACATCTTGTTTCACTTCATTAGTAATGGTTTTTTTTTAATTTTCCATTATTTTTATTATTATTATTAATATTTCTCTTATCTATTTCCTTTAGGCTTTCTGATATTTACCATAGCATGTATGGGTAGTATACACATTAATTGTCTCTTCTCTGACCTCTCAAAGACAGAACGCATTAAAATATATATACACAACTTCACAAATGGATTAAATTTATTCCTAGGAATTCTTCATAGCAATCTGCTCCACATTAGACTACTTGTATTCTTTTCTCTTCTCACTTGCTCCTCAAATCCTGGTCACATACACACATTTTTCTAGATCAGCTTGATCCACAGCACCCATTTCTTGATTTGGACACCTGTTTAATATTTCTTCCCTAGATAACCCTATCCCATTTTTTTTATTAAACTTTATAGTTTATTGTCAGGTTAGTTTCCATATAACACCCAGTGCTCTTCCCCACAAGTGACCTCCACCAAGACCATCACCCCGCTTTACCTTTTCCCCTTCCCCTTCCCCCCTCAGTTTGTTTTCAGGATTCAAGAGTCTCTCGTGTTTTTTCTCCCTCCCTCTCCCTAACTCTTTTTCCTCCTTCCCCTCCC
>CM053579.1:61570996-61598996 GCA_028646485.1 Cryptoprocta ferox
GGAACTGACTGGGAACTCCACACCTATGTGTGGATCTGGGGCTGTGTACCTGACACAGACCTATGGATCCTGGCATGTTCTAGTTGAAACAGAGGACATTCTTCTGAGGCTCTTGCTCTGAATGGCTCCCTGGTAGTACCGAGTTTGAAAGAAAGAACAGTAACATGCAAATAGGTACCCAGGGGTCAAAAGTTCTTCATTTACAGGAGAGCGTGGGCTCAAGTTAGAATTAAGTGCCTACTCCTATCAACTGGCAGGCTGGCTGTCTGAGGAGTAAGAAACCCCTGAGGACTAGAGTAAAGGGAAATCTCCACTGGCTACACCTGAGTTTGAAATTCTGCAGGAGGTCTGTGTCCTTCCTTCAGAAACAGAGGGAAAACTGGATCTGGTGGTTTTCCCCATCCTTCCCATCAGGAAATAGATGCAGCTTTTGATTCAGAGGAAAGGGGCTTCTGCTCCCAGCTCTTGATGAAGTTTGTGGAACCTGGGCCTGATGGAGTCATTCCGGAAAGAGTCATTTCTGTGCTGACCAGTCCTGAGGCATAGTATGGCATAGGGAATTATGTTTGACACAGGATGAAGGCATGTCTAACCTTCACTGCACTTACCAGAGCCAGCATGGCACCAAGCACTCAGGATCAAGGCCCTCCTTCCTTTGGTTAAAGTTACTGTTTACTCTCGCATAGCACAGTACCAGAGTGGGAGTTTAGCACCAATCTTTAGGCTCTGCTGGTGTGAAAGAAGTGAAAGCCCATTTGGGCTGAGACCTGGACTCCTTGGGGGCCATGGGAAAATTAGGGAAGACGCCTTCTTTCCATGTAGATCCCAATGCGTGCTGGGAACTATCGAACTTTGGCCCTCCTTGAGCCAATTTCCTTCACCTTGCTGCATTTATGACAATGCTTTTTCTCCCTTGGGAGTCATGGATCCATCACTCATGCACCTAGCACCCCATGGTAGGCTGCAAACTCCCACTCTGCTCCTGAGCTCATTAAGAGTTTTCGGGCTCTGTACTAAGAAAGGAAAGAAAGCCTTTAGTCCTGAGTGTGTGGCGATTGGTCTGCTGGGGTCTGGAAGGGGAAGGCAAGGTAGCCTCCCTCACTGACCTGGATGATTGAGTTGCCTTCATTCTGAGAAGCAGACACTTTGCACATAGGCGGTATGGGTCAGTATGGGGTCAAGGCAGGGAAAGCTCTTTTGAGGAACAGGGGGAAAAAGTCATTGTTCCAGACTCCTGAGCAACAGCCAGGAGAACCCAGTCACTACAGCTCAACACCGATACCTCCATCGACTCTTAGAAAAGTGGGAGGGAGAGACAGAGCCAGAAATCTCTGGCTCCTGAGGAAAGAACGCAGACTTCTAGCTGACAGATATCATGGTTCACAGGGTTCCCTTTGCCTTACCCTACAGCTGTTTCTCATTCCAGATACAACCAGTTGATAGGAGCTTGTGCTGGGCACTTCCATCTCACCATTTCCCACATCTCATGTGTGATGAAGAACTCTGGCTGTCTGTGTCTCCATGTCCACCCATTACCCTGTAATTTTTTGCATAAGGTTCTGAATGGAATGTATTCAGAGCCATTGTCTTAGAGGAATACTCTATTCATTCAGCTTGTGAACTTGGTGGAGTCCCTGTGATGGTCAGATAGGTGTTGCAATGGGCCGCTCCCAATCTGGTTTCAGAACGCTGTCACCATCGCCAAACCTACGGTGTGTGAAGATGCCGAGGCAGAAGAATTGTGTGTAGCCTCAGTCAGAGGATAGGGGTGGATCGTGCCTCGTGTGTGGGAAGACGGTAGGGAAGATAAACATCTCCTTCCTCGATTTGACTCATATCCTTTCGAACGCAGATCTTTGACTGGCCTGGGAGTCATCACAAACTCTTTGCTGCTTTTCTAACGGGGGTCTCAGTTCCCACAACAAAACCATTGGGCTGTCCCATACACAACCAATTGTCCATGGATTGGAGGTGACTTTGCAGGCAGTTCCTGACCCAATGCAGAGCTCTAAGCTGCTGATGTCTGAAAGGACAGCTAGAACTCCTGTCCCTGAGCCCTAGGTGCTTAGCAGGCTACAGTAACCAGGGAATGGGTAGCCACCTTGACTCGCACCCCAAATTGACGGGGATACCCTCATTCAGAAGAACGGTCAGTCTGTCCATTTGCAGTGTGCTGCATGACCTGATCAGCCCACAAAACACTTTTTCAAAGTGTTTTTTACACTTTACACTTTACAAAGACCTCGTTCCCACCTTGATCGTTTCATGGAAGCACCTTCTTCATACCTCAGAGTCACTGCTGCCCCTATCTACTGATACAATGGGCAGAAACACACCAAAGCCAAAGTTTCCCTCTATTTGCTGAGAAGGAATGAGGGTCTCTTGCTCACAGGGTTCCAAGGGTATCCTCTGGAGTAGTCCTGTAGCCAAAGCCCACAAATGCTTTTTAGACCCCTGACCAAGTGTGCTTGTTCCTCTATTGTGCTGGACAGTGGTTTCTCAACATCATGCAATTCTCATCCCGAATGAAGATCTCTGGCCCTAGGAGTATCAAGTTGCATGAGAGTGCTTTAATCTCCCTCAAGCTTCTTCTTGGGGACCATACAATTCTTTCAGAGTAATAGCTCAGGCTTGTCAATGTGCAAAGTCGACCAACCCTTGTTATTGTGGGACATGTTGAGCCAAAAGTGCTCTGGCATTTTGTTTTCAGGACTCCATGGACATGCAGTGCCTAGGCCATTTGAAGGAGTCTGGTCAAAAACTGTTCAGGTGGAGGCTGGGTCAGCTGCATTAGCGGGGAGTTGGCCTTATTTTTGGGCCTAGGAGTCCTTTTCACACTGATCCCATTCCCACTCGATGGACGTATCGAACCCCCTTTGGTTCTGGCTTCAGCCAGCCCCTTTCACTTTACTTTCTGACTCAGTCTTTGTTCACCCTTATGAGCCATGGAGCTGGCACCCGCGCAGAGGGCACCAAGGGATGGGCTTTAGGTGTCCACTTAGTCCCTCACTCAGTGACCACCATGAGCATGAGATATCCAATAGGAGAAGAGCCCTCCAATCCTTGAGATTGGCGCTTGGCTGCTGGTTGTAAGGGGGAGGGGGAGGGGAGCCAGCTTGCCTCATTGCTCTGCCTATTGGAGGGGCCTTCCTTCTGAAAAGCAAAGTGTTCACCCCTGCAACAGGCTCCAGAGGCTGGTTGGACCAGAAAGAGCCCTTTTCAAGAAGATGACCCCGATGCCCCTTTCCACGCTTGGGAACAACAGCTGAGGGCACCTCATGGCTACAGTACTGTCACTGCTCACTCCATTCCATTCAGTGCTAGAAAAGCAGACAAAGTCCCATGGCTCTCTCGGTCCTTCCGAAGGAAGAAGGAAGATCTGTTGCTCTCAGGGCTCCCAGATGCAGCCTCTAGAGGCCTTGTTTGCATAAGACCTCGGGTGTTTCTTCTTTTTCCCATAGCCACTTTTCCAGGAGCAGGTGCCGGGCACTTCCTTCTCCATATAAATCCGTCTCCTGTCTCTGAAGAGCTCTGGCCCTCCTTATCACCATCACACATCTTTGCTCATTGTTTGAAACAGGGTTCTTCCCTCAATCCATGCAGAGTCAGTGTCTCAAGTCATATTCTTGCAGTCCTTGTGACTGTGGGAGAGATTTTCCCACAGGGCTCCGTCTGCATTAATTCATTGGATTGCAGAAGTATGTGGCTCTCAATAGGCCCAGGGATTTGTAGTTGCCCCAAAATGGATGTTTGTGTGAAGTCTGGGCCAGAGATTTGGGCAGGGAACTGGTCTCCTTTGGCCTAGGGGCAACGAAGGAAGACATCTTCTTTCCAAGTGGGTCCCAATTGCCACTGGAAATGTCAAGCTTTGGTCTCCCCCTTGGGCCCAGTTCCTTCCCTCTGCTTCATTTCTGACGTCCCCCTCCCCTTAGGAGCCACCCAGCCATCATGCACTCAGCTGGCACCACTGGGTAGGCATCAAATGACCCCTCTGCTCCTGTGCTCAGGGAGAGCTCTCAGGCTCTGATCTCACCATGGAAAAATGGCCTTCAGTCCCTGAGTGCTTGTTGCTTGGCCTGCTGTGGTATGGCAGGTGAGGGGAGCCATCTTTCCTCGCTGAGCTGGATGATTGAGTTGCCGTCTTTCCGGGAAGCACACAGTTTGCACGTGGGCACTATGGACCAGGCCAATGGTCAGTACAGGAAGAGCCTTTTCCAGGAATAGGGAATGAAGTCCTGGTTCCAGACTCCTGAGCAAGAGCCAGTAGAACCAAAGAGTGACCGACAGCTCAAATACTGCTGCTTCCGTCAACTGCTACGAAAAGTTGGAGAGACAGACTTAGCCAGAAACCTCAGGCTCCAAAAGAATGAAAGGCGGTTTCTTGCTGACAGGGCTTTCAGGTGTGCCCTTTCAGAGGCCTCCCTTTGCCTGGGCCCATGAGCATTTCTATGTCTAGATCCAAGCAGCTTGATAGGAGCCTGTGCTGGGTACTTTATTCTCAACATTCACCCGATCTCACTGTGATTAAGAACTCTGAGAGTCTGTGTCTTTGTTTCCACCACTTCGCTTTCTTTTGTCCAAAGGTCTCTGCATGGAGTTTTTCCAGAGCCAGTGAGAAGAGAGTAATATCCTCTCCTTTCAGCTTGGGGGTTTGGTTTGGGGGTTTTGGTGTCCTTTGAATGATGAGAAAAGTTTTACTTTGGATCCTCGTCAAGATCGATTTAGAATTTGTGGGCAACTCCACACCTAGGGTGTGTGAAGACACCCCCAGGGAGAATGCTTGAGAGTCTTAAAGCCAGTGGTTAGGGGAAGATCCTGCTTCCTGTGTGGGAGAAGATGAAGGGATGATAGACATAACTCCTTCTTTGATTTGACCCATGCCCGTTAGAATGCAGAACTTGGACTTGACTTCCTATCCCGTTGCTGGTTTTCTCCCTTGGTCACAGTCACCCACCAAGACCATGAGGTTGCCCTGTCCACGACCAAATTTCAAGGAATGGAGGCGAGTTTCCAGTCATTTCCTGAGTCAATAGAGGGCTCTCAGAGTCTGATGTCCCAGAGGTCATCTGACCCTCTGTCCCGTAGCTCTTGTTGCTTAGCAGGGTATTTTAGCACTACTAAATAATTACTCTTCTTTGGCAGCAAAGGTCTCCCCGGAATCTTGTCAGAGGCAGTGTCTCAGAGTCATCTCCTTTCTTAGCAAGTGAGGAGTTGGGTACAATTCTGGTGAGTGTGCAAGAGGTTTGACCACAGGGGCTGTGGGAATTGGGTTTCAGAATTTGTGGACATGCCCAGGCTGAGGGTATCTGCTGGTGCCCAGTGAAAATACTTGTGTGTAGGCAAGCCAGAGGTTTGAGGAAGGCAGCCGGCCTCCAGTCTGGGTCAAGAGTTAATTAAGAAAGACATCTCTTTCCTAGATCAGTGCCATTCCCTTTGGAGATGCAGAACTTTGGCACTGCTCGTACTCATCCCCATCCCATTGCTGTTTTCTAGCTAGGTCTCTGTTCACGTTCCAGGTACAGGGGGCTGTCACTTACACAGCCATGTCTGTATGAATGGTGCCAGGGACCCAGTTAATTCCTGAGGAAAGCGAAGGCTCTCTGGGTCTAATATCCCCGAGGAAACCTGGCCCTTCTGTCGCGGAGCACATGGTGTTGCTTGGCTGGCTAGGGTATGCACCAGCATGGGTAGCCAGTTGTCCTCCCACCCCTCACTAATGGAGACCCCTTGATGTGGAAGAACAGCAGTTTTTCATGGGGGAATGATGCTCCAAGGTCTGGTCAGCACAGAAAGTACCTTTGGATGGAATACTGCACCAAGCCCACTTCCAAATCCTTGCCCATCAGCCACGAGCACATCCCTGCTACAGCTGTATCACTGCTGTCCCTCCGGACTGATGGCAAGGGCAGGGCACACACCCAGAGCCAGGTCTTTCCCTCTGAAGCTGAAGCAAGAATCTTGGCAGGCTTCTTGCAGACAGAGCTTTCAGGTGGAACTTACAGATGGCACCATTTGCCAAAGGCCACAGGGGTTTCTCATTCCTGAGTCATCAGTCAGCGAGCTGGGGAAGAGGGTGCTAGTCAAGTCACTCTCCACTTGATCTCATTCTTAAGCCTGATGCAGAACTCGGGCCCTCCCTCTATCCATTATCACCCCTTTGCTCTGTTTTCACTCTGAGCCCTCCCTGGGCTCCATTCCAGGTGAGTGTCTTAGAGTCATACCCTGGGCTCTCAATGGGGATTCTGGTCCATTCCCTGTGACTGTGACCTATGTTTGGCCAGCAGGCCCCTGGCTGTTCAACAGGATTGTCTTCCCTGTATGCTGGTTCCTCTCTGCATGGGTCTCTCTGGACTCTGATTTCTGGCAAGTAGGCCTGTATTTTTGTGTTTGTTTTTGTCTTCCTTGCCACAGGGACAGGTCCTCAGATCCTCTCAAGCTTTCAAGTATTTTGAAAAGACAAGAATAAGTGTAAAATGAGAAGTGGTTACAATACGTGAATGATGCTCATGGCAAGATCTATTTATTTTAAACCAGTGCAACCTTAATGATATGTGAACAGGCAAGGCAACCCTGCTCTAGTACATCCCTCTGCATTTCTTCCAGGCATATTGCACACTGGACAGCATCTTGACTCAGTTCAACCTCATTATAGATTATTCCTGGCTTAGTTCAACACATGACATCATGCATATCCCTTTCATGTGAGGGTACATGTATGAGAGCACATTAATCGTCCAAACGTGGGATGGGAGAAGTGAACTGGTAAGGAGGCAAAGGCCAGGTGCTGCCCTCATGGGTTCCACCCTCTCTGCCAGTCCCTGCCTTCTACCACCGTCCTTGGGGGGCTTGTAAACCTTGTCCTGCCAGCCGGAGCTGTCACCATTGCTACTGTTGAATATGCAGAAGGAGGACAGCGCTGCACAGAGCAATGCCATGGTGGCCACACCATCGCCACAGGGTGGCTTTGCTGGGCCGCTGAGACACCCATGGCACTATCTAATGCACAGGGATGTTCGTGCCTTGGCACCTGACCCAGAATCCTCCTTCTGGCCGGGTCCTCCACCCAGCACTGATGCCTGTGATTTCGCTGGCCCCTCTGCCCCAGCTGGAAGGAAAACCCAAGTCCGAATAAGTGCAAGTGCTGCCATTTGCAGTGGCTCAGCTGCCTTGCTTGGTGTCCACTTCTCATATACACAGTCTTCTGTGAAAATCTATCCCTGGGCACTGGCTGAGTGAGTGAGAGCTCCATGGCTCCTAAGACTCAATGGGAACAGAGTTAGACCTAGAGCCAAAGGAAGGCAATGGCCATAAGAAGGGCCAAAGGTCAATATCGCCAATGACAATGGGATCAGTCTGAAAGAAGCTATTCTAGTTCATGTCTCCTCAGCCAAGAAAGGAGGCCAGCTCCCTTCCCAGCCCTCTGGCCCAGCCTAAGTGCAAATGTTCTCTTCCAGGCCCTTCCAGTGCCCTAGGCCTCTGAATGCCTACATGGTTTTGACCCCCACCTGCCAGGGGCACTGTGGTCAAACCTATGGCACGGTCTCAAGCCCTGGACTAGGATCCCCAGCAGAATACCAAGGATCATCTGCTGAGAGACTGCAGGCAATGGACCCCAGACAGGACCTAGGTTGGAAATAGAGCAAAAGGGTGAAGAAAATGGATCCATGGAGGGCCAGAGTTCTTCATTAGGGATGAGAATGGGATGATGTGGAGAATGAAGTGACTAGTGCCATGTTCTAGCATGCTGGTTGTCTCAGAAAGAAGCAACACCTGTGGGCTTTGGTGAAGGGAGACCCCTACAGGCTACACCTGGGAGCCCTGTCAGCAAGGGGCCTGCATTCTTGCTTCAGAAAGAGGGAAAGCCCCGCCCTTGGGTGTGTTTCCTGCCCTCTCCCACTAGTGGAGAGTGGCAGCAGGAATTCAGCTGTCGCTGATGTTCAAGTGGTTAGAGCCCAGCCTGGTGCAGTATTTCTTTCAAAGTCCCTTTGTGCCCTGACCAGGACCTGGAGCATGGTGCTCATGCATGAACCATCTATCTGCAGGATGAAGGTGCCTCTGTCAAACAGGAGAGGGCGGCCAGCTGGCTACCCATCCCTGCATTACTCCGGTTGACTAAGCACCAAGACGCCAGCCACAGAAGCGCCTGCTATCCTCTGGGATACCTGACACCGAGGGCTGTCCATTGGCTCAGGAACTGACTGGGCACTCCACACCAATGTTGACAACAAGGCTATGCACCTGACATAGCCCCATGGATCCTGGCATGTTCTAGTTTAAACAGAAGAATTTTGTCCGAGGCTCATGCTCCTAATGGCTTCCAGATATCGTTTGAAAAAAGACCAAAAAATGTAAATAGGCACCTGTAGGACTTTACTTTTTCCTTACAGCACAGAATGGGGTAAAGTTAGAATTCAGGGCTTACTCCTATCTCCTGGCAAGCTGGCTGTATGGGGAGTAAGTAGCACCTGAGGGCTGGAGTAAAAGGAAATCTCCAGTGGCTACAAGTGATTTTGAAATTCTGCAGGAGGTCTGTGTCCTTCCTTCAGGAAAGAGGGAAAACTGGATCTGGTGGTTTTTCCTGTCCTTCCCATTAGGAAAGAAATGCAGCATTTGATTCAGAGTCAAGGAGTTCCTGCTCTCAGCTGGTGATCAAGTGTGTGGAACCTGTGCCTGATGGAGTCGTTCTTGAAGGAGCCCTTGCTGTGCTGACCAGGTCCTGAAGCATAGTATGCTAAGGGGAATCACGTTTGACACAGAATGGAGGCATGACTACCCTTCACTGCACTTACCAGCGCTGGCCTGGCACCAAGCACTCAGGGTAAACAAGGCCCTCCTTCCTTTGCATAAAGTTACTGTTTACTCTCACATAGCACAGGACCAGACTGGGAGTTTAGCACCAATCTTTAGGTTCTGCTTGTGTGAAGTGAGTGAAAGTCCATTGTCCCTGAATGTGATCCAAGACTTCGAAAATACACATTGGTGGGTAGGGCTGCAAGGCAGACCAAGGCTCTACATTACAGATGGCAATGGGATAATGCTGAGTACACATATCTATCTCATTTCTCCTTGCTGCATGTGTAAGGCCAGTCCCTCCCCAACCCTCTGGGACTGCCTGCAGATATCCATCCATAAACTGCTTGGCAACTTCACAGGCCCTAGGCCTCGCATTGTGAACAGATTTCTAATGGGCATTGATAAGGGGTCTTGTTGCCATCTAGGACTGAATCCCAAGGACTCAGCCAGAGCCCACAGTTGAAAGTGGAGGATATTGCTCTGGGACACTGACTCTGAATGGACTCCAGTGAGATCCTCTCTTGAAAAAAAAAAAGGGAGCGAAAGGATGGAAATAAATTGAGGGCCAAAGTGCCTCACTACACAGGAAAGCAGGATGAAGCTAAGAAGGACATGCAAAGCACAATCTCCTGAGGAGCTAACGGTTGTCTATAGTAAGAAACACCTGTGGGCAAGGACACCAAGGCCACCAAAGACAAAGGGAAACTTCCATTGCCTACACCTGGGTGCTCAGTTAGCATGAGGCCTGCACTTTTCTTTCAGAAAGAGGAAGGCTCCTGCGCTTGGCTCCGTTGTATGCCCTACCCCTCAGGGCAGAGAAAGTGTAGTGAGTTGCTGGAAAAAGATCAAGGGAATTGGAAGGGATGCACTTTGGTCCAAATTCTTTGTCTCAGATGATAATGGAATAAAGCTGTGAATGAAGTGATGGGCATTAAATCCCCAGGTAAGTTTGGTGACCTAGGACTTTGGAAAACCTGTGGGCTATAGAGAAATGGAGAATATTTTAGCTACAGCTGGGAATCCTAAATTAGTACAAAAATGCTACAATTGACCTCAAACTGTTTAGGAGGGCTTGAGGGCACTTGTCAGCTTTGCAGCTTTTCCTGCCAGGGGGTGAAAGCAGTATGATTTGGAGGGCAGAGTCTTCATATGGACGTGTGCCCATGTCTGTAGGACTGGGTTCTGATTTATATTAGGTTTTGAGTAGTTTCTTTCACATTCACCTGCTGTGGAAAACGACTGCGCCTGTGGCAACCCTTAGAGGTTCAGATAGCAGGATGTGGAGGCAGATATGACCAGGGCACAGGGAACAGGAATGGTCACTGCACAAACAGAAGGCTTCAGTGGCCCGAGTTTTTAGGAGGGCAACATTGTTCCCTTGATATCAGAAGTTAGTTGTTAAGCAGGTAGAAAACAACCTTCAGGTATGCTCACTCAGAGTAAATGAACCCTATCAGTGTGGCTGGCTTTCTTTCTTTCTTTTCTTTCTTCTTTCTTTTCTTTCTTTTTTCTTTCTTTCTTTCTTTCTTTCTTTCTTTCTTTCTTTCTTTCTTTTTCTTTCTTTCTTTCTTTTTCTTTCTTTCTTTCTTTCTTTCTTTCTTTCTTTCTTTCTTTCTTTCTTTCTTTCTTTCTTTCTTTCTTTCTTTCTAAAGGCGCTAAAGGCCACATCTCAATCAGCATTTGCCACAGAAGTGAGGCCAACTGGCTCCGACTATCACCTGCCCCTACCCACAAGCAATCCTCATGTGCTTAACACATTCAAGTCCCCAATACCACCTGTTCCCAAGGTAGATGTGACAGACAACCCAACGGCACCTGTTCCTCAAGTGATTTCAAATGTATCAAAGCTTGGCATGATCCATTATACAAACTGGACAAAAGGCTGTCAGACTCTGGCACTGAATATCTCACAGTGAACACACAGTTAGGATAAGTGTAAGGGAATTTGAAAGGATACACTGAGGGCTGAGGTTCTGCTTCTCAGATGAGAACAGAATGAAGCTGTGCATAATGTTGGTGGCACAATTCCCTGGGCAAGCCTGGTGTCCAAGGAGTCAGAAAGACCTGTGGCCTGAAGAGAAGTGGAACATCCACTAGCTATACCAGGGAGTTCTGTGGGCAAAAGTCATGCACCCCAACTTCAATAAAGGCAGGAATGTGTCAAGCTGTCACCAGCTCTCAAGCCCTTCCTATCTGTGGACAGACATAGCTGTGACTCACAAGGTAGTATCCTGGCGAGTCTGCAGATTCGGCTCTGATATGTTAGTCTTTGAGTATTTTTGTGCCCTAACCTGCTTGGTGACTGGACTGCACATGCATGGACCCAGAGTGTCTCAGGAGGTTGGAGCTCAGGCTTTCCTGCAAGCGGTGAACAGAGCACAGGGCAATGGTCCCATGCCAAGAGAATCCTGCCAAACACCGAGTTCTTACTGGCAGGAGGTCAACCTTTCCTTTTTGATATCAGAAGTTAATTGCTATATGATGACACACGGTGTGAGAGCAGGCTCCCCAGGAAGGACTGGGTGCTGTCTGAGTGACAGCCCTGTAGCTCCTGAATTTGACGTTAGGCCCTTGCTTCAGAAAGGAGATCGGATCGTTCCCAGTATCATCTGCCCCTACGCACATGCAAACCTCTTCTGCTGAGCCATCTCAAGAACCCTGTGCCTCTGTTTGTCAAGGTAGAGCTTACCGGAGAGCTCCATGGACTCCTGTTGCCCAGGCTCTCCCCCATTACTGAGAACTAGTCTCAACTCCATGATTCAAATCAGAAATTTTGCCCAGATTATGTCTGTGAATGTCCCCTAATGAAATCCTCATCAATGAAAGAGCAAGGGAATCTGAAGGGATGCCCCGAGGACCAATGTCTTCATCTCACACGAAAATGGGATAAACCTTCACATGAAGCTTTTCACTAGCACTTTTTCCCTGGGCAAAGTTGGTGTCATCAATAACATGAGTGGGCCAGATCTAATGGGGGCATCTTTTAGCTACACTTAGGAACACTGTGAGCAAAAGGGCTGTCACTATTTTCCATTCCTTTCCTTCCTTCAGTGATAGAACAGTTGTCATTTGGAGGCTCTTGTCTGGCTCCTGGCTCACACCCAAGTCTGTGGAAATGGGCTCTGGTCTTTTACTTCTTGAGTTTATTTTTCCTATCCTTACGTCTTCAAGGTATGGGCATTGCATGGACAAACCATTCGATTCTCAGAATGTAGGAAGGTCAGGCTTTCCAAGGGGTTGGTAGAAAGCAGGAAGCAGCCATCTGGGCCAACACAATCCTGCCAAGCACTGAGTTCTCAGAAACAGAAGAACGACTTTTCATCCCCAACATCAAAATCAAACTGCTGTGTGGCAGCACACCACCAGAGTGGGAGCTTGCCTAGTAGTGTTTCTTGTCACGGTCTGAGGACAGACCAGTGGCTCCTGACTCAGACCCCTGATCTCAGTCTCTTCGTGCCCGTGAGGTGAGGTGGGCTCTTCCCAGCACCACCTGCAATGAAGTGCATTTGGGTTTTGTATTCTCGGCTGCGTTTCACACCTACCCTGATTGCTTGGCAGCAGGATACCTGTCTTTGGATTGCATGAATCACACGGGAACACATCACTCCGTTTTTGTGTCTTTGGCTACATAGACATTAAAGTAACATGTTTGACTAAAGTGGTGAGCCTTCCAGACGTTGAGCTTTCAGTAATTCTGTGTGATCTCCAAAACGGTAACTGAAACCTGACACAATTATAGAAATACCAAAATTCTTTTGAAAGGCAGTCTGTGATTTGTGACTTCTGAAATTTGTCAAATTTGAAGAACTATCACCTAGAAATGAGGAGTTTGCATATTTTGAAACACTTCTGATTAGGAAGTATCATAAGGAAACATTGAAGCTTCATGACAACACATTCTGCTCTCCTTTTTTCTTCATTTATTCTAAATATTTGAGTGTCAAACATTTAATTTTATGATATTCCTGCCGAACTGGGAGCATAAAAACAAAATAAAATCAAGCATTCTTGGAATAGGTGAGTTGGTCACAAGAAATCATTAAGAATGTTTTTTTTTCTGTTTTTTTTCTTTTTTTCTCAAGTGCTCTTCGAATATGTTCAACTATGACAGCTCCAGCTTTCATTTTCTTTTCCCAAGTACTTTGGCGCTTCAGGGTCTTTTGAGATTCCAAACAGATTTTAGGATTGTTCTGCCTGTGTGAGACATACTGGTAGCATTTGGATAGGAATTGCCTTAAGTGTGTAGATTGCTTTGGGTAGACTACACATTTCAACCGTGTTTGTACATCTAAAGCATGAGCATGGAATGTGTTCCCATTTCTTTGTGCCCTCTGCCATTTCCTTCATGAGTTTTCAGGGTACAGATCTAATACCTCTTTGGTGAGGTTGATTTCTAAGTATGTTACAAAGTATCTTTGGTGGAATTATCAATGGGATCGACTCATTGATTTCATTTTCTGGTTGGGTGGGGGATGGGCTAGATGAGTGAGGACTATTGAGGAGGGCACTTGTTATGATGAGCCTTGGGGGTTGTCTGTAAGTGAGGAAACACTGGATTCGAATCCTGAAACCAATATTGCACTTTATGTTAACTTACGAGTATTAAAAAATATTTGGGGGGAAAACTAGGAAAATCAAGAGGTGATGATTTGGTTTTGCTATTTTCACACCTCCATTTTGACCCTGCTATCTTGACTCAGACATTTCATCTTGGGAAACTTAGTTCACACACACACAACCATTCTGCCTTGGTGCTGTGCTTAATAAACGTGCAATTAGTTATATACGAACATAGGATGTCTCTGGATAACGTGTGTCTCAGGAAAAAGTAATGAAATATTTCAATGACTTGATCAATTTCAGAAAGTATAGCTCAATGTTCCAGTTCTAGTTTATCTGCATTTAGTTGATAATGAATGAAAATTTCTGCAGGTCGAATTAATCTTGATGTCAATGCCTTGATGTTCTAGCCACACCATCATGCGTTAAGTATAGATGCTGGTTTTTTAAATTTGAAGAAAGGAAATACTATCCTGAGATGTTAGAGCAGAGAGATCAATACTATGTGATCCCCCATGCTGGGCAATTCATAATCAGTTACAGACCAGCCACATCTGGGATTCATTGATATCAAGAAGAAACAGCTGTGTATTCTGTTTGTGCCACTATTACTTTGACATCTGCTGCAAGTGCCTAAATCTCACGCTTAACAAAGCAGAACTTTACCATTGGAGCACTGTGTGACCTTGTTAAAGACCTATGTCTTTCTGAAGGACAGATCTCTGTATGCCTAGCAGCAGACGCAGCTGTGCAAGTAGATCCTATGATTCTGAGATATAGTGATCCTGCCTTCTCTACTGGGAACAGTAGGTGGTGGTGGAGTGGGCTGGTTGCTAAGACCTACTTCTTGAGCAGAGGCGTTGCTGCCTTCCCATGCCTCATAAGGCAGGGATCACACTCATGCACTGTTGGCAGAGTGAATTCCTGCATACCTGGTGGTGTACGCAGACCTGATTTCTCCTCATTGGTTCCAAACCCTTGCCTCCTTTATGCATGTTTTTGGGTCTGTCAAAAGTAAACTGGTATACTTAGAACATGGGTGTGGCTAAACACACCCGCCCTGACACCCTATCCAGTCTTAATGGAGCCTGACATCGAATCCTCTGGAGTGCTGGCTTTTTTGGTTATGTACCCAAGCTCTCATGGTACAGTGGGGTGACCGAAATGATTGAGAGACTAGGACTAGCACAGATCATAGGAGGTGGGAAGAGTCTAGAGGAGATGACTGGGCTCTGCCTTTTTAGGCCATGTCTCAAATCCCTCTGATGGTGGGTGCTTTAGAAATGAGACACTCTACACTTCTGGAAGGAGTCATGCCCAATTGCTCTGCATTTCCGGTCATTTTCCTATCCAAATGTCCACATGTGCACTGGCACACACATACAGATGGTGTGTTCAAGAAAAAGCAGACAGTGGGGAAGTGACAGGAGAGGAAGAAAATAGAGGTTAGAGTGAGCTCTGCCATGGGGCAGCAGCATCCACTCTCTTGGCTGCATGCTCAAAGACCCAAAGATGGGTGAGGATTTAAAATGTCTGTAGGTTTGGCTGGACTCAGGGCCATCCTTGGCCCAGGCTCCAGAGGAAAGGACTAGGGGACAGCAGGCCAACTCTGTGGGCACCTGAAATTATGATGAGCTAACTCCCATTAGGTTAGACAAGAGCTACAGAAGAAAGGGCTCCAGGGTTCTCCTGTAAAGTGTTTTGTTTCTCTAGAGTTCCATGTAATCATAAAGGGTCAATAGGCCTTGGCTCTCCATCCTTGACTCGCTGTGTTCCAATTTACTAGAGAAATGCTTTCTCCTTGCTGGAAGTCTTTGAGAGCCAAGAGAGGCTTGGAGACTTGGGTTGGTGAGGACCTGGGATAGGGAAGGACATGTCAGAGCACTGTACACTGAGTCTAGTGTCTCAAGCCACTCCCAGTCCTTTTGGACCCCCAGGGTCTTTATTGAGCAACAGGGGGGTCATTGTCCTGGCTGACATGAGGAAGCCTCAGGAGTCAGGAGATATACACTGGGGATGGACAGACAAAGGGGAATGGCAGAAGCCTGAGATCCTTTGCACAACCCTGGAGCCTTAGTTCCAAAGCTTTACCCTGGGACCTTAAAGGCCCACTGCCTTCATTTCAGCCACATAAAGGTGCAGATTTTGTGTGAGGGACTTCATGCCTATGGCTCCAGTGCTAGTGTGGACACCAGGGAACAGGCAGCCTGCTGTGTCAGTGGTGCCCACTGAGTTTTGCTGGTGGAACTGGATCAGGGAAAGGTCATGCAGACGTCTTTCTGGATTTTACCTGCCTCAGAGTCCCCAGGAATCTCCCATTACTAGCACTTTTCCCCGCAGAGTAAGCCGGTGAAAATCGAGATGGAGGGCTCCACGGTCATTGCATTTATTCCTTCCATTCCTTCTATTTATCAAGGCAAGTGAGTGACAGCTCCATGGCTCCTAAGTCTAAACGGGGACAGAGTTAGACAGAGATCCATGGGAAGGGAGTATCTGTCCATAAGGAGGGCCCAAGTTCAATATTTCCAATGGGGATGGGATCAGTTTGGAAAGGGGCCCTGTACCTTCAGATCCCTTCAGCCAAGAAAGGAGGCCAGCTCTCTTCCCAGTCCTCCGGCCCCGCCAAAGTGCACCTATTCTAACCAGGGTCCTTCCAATGCCCTAGGCCTCTGAATGCCTGTTTGGTTTTGACACCAACTTGCCAGGGGGCTGTGGCCACACCTATCGCACAGTCACAAGGATGGGACAGGATCCCCAGTTGATCACCAAGGATATTCCTCTGAGAGACTATATGGGATGGACCCCAGAGGGGACCTAGCATGAAAACAGAGCAAAGGGGGGAAAGAGATCCATGGAGGGCCAGAGATCTGCACTAGGAATGAGAATGAGGTGATGTGGAAAATGAAGTCTCTAGCAAACTGGCTGTCTCAGGAATAGGCAAGACCTGTGGGCTTTGGTGAAGGGAGCCCCCTACATGCTACGCCTGGTTGACCTGTCAGCAAAGGGCCTGCAAATCTTCCTTCACGAAGGGAGGGAAAGCCCTGGCTTTGCGTCTGATTCTGGCTCTTTCCCATTAGTGGACAGAGGTGGCAGTGAATCAGCTGTAGCAGCTTGGGGCTTCTGGCTGATGGGAGAGTCAGTAGAACCCAGCGTGGGCACAGTATTCCCTTCAAAGTCCCTTTGTGCACTGACCAGGGCCTGCAGCAGAGTGCACAGGCATCAACCATCTACTCTGCAGGACGAAGGCACCTCTGTCAGCCAGGCTATCCATGCCTACAGTGACTCTAGCTGACTAAGCACCAAGGCCCCGGGGACAGAGGGACATGCCTTCCTCTAAGACCCCAGACACTGAGAGCTGGCTATTGGCTCAGGAACTGACTGGGAACTCCACACCTATGTGCGGATCTGGGGCTATGTACCCGACACAGACCCATGGATCCTGGCATGTTCTAGTTGAGACAGAGAACATTCTTCTGAGGCTCTTGCTCTGAATGGCTCCCAGGTAGTACCGAGTTTGAAAGAAAGAACAATAACATGGAAATAGGTACCCAGAGGACCAAAGTTCTTCATTACAGGAGAGAATGGTCTAAAGTTAGAATTAAGTGCCTACTCCTATCAACTGGCAGGCTGGCTGTCTGGGGAGTAAGAAACACCTGAGGACTGAAGTAAAGGTAAATCTCCACTGGCTACCCCTGAGTTTGAAATTCTGCAGGAGGTCTGTGTCCTTCCTAAGGAAACAGTGGGAAAACTGGATCTGCTGGATTTTCCTGGCCTTCTCATCAGGAAATAGAAGTAGCATTTGTTTCAGCGGCAAGGGGTTCCTCCTCCCAGCTGGTGATGGAGTTTGTGGAACCTGGGCCTGATGAGAAGTTCCTGTAAGAGTCATTTCTGTGCTGACCAGTCCTGAAGCATAGGATGCCAAAGGAAATCATGTTTGACACAGAATGAAGGCATGGCTACCCTTCACTGTATTTACCAATGGTCTGGCACCAGCACTCAGGAAGAAGGCCCTCCTTTGTTTGGATAAAGTGACTGTTTACTCTCACATAGCACAGGCTGAGAGTGGGAGTTTAGCACCAATCTTTAGGCTCTGCTGGTGTGAAGTGAGTGAAAGCCCAATCGTCCCTAAATGTGACCCAAGACACACACAATATAAACTGGTAGGAAGGGCTTCCAGGGCGACCAAGACTCTACAGTACAGATGGGAATGGGATAATGTTGGGAACATGTATCTACCTCCATTCTCCTTGCTGCATGTGGAAGGCCAGTCCCTCCCCAATCCTCTGGGACTGCCTGCAGATATCCATCCGTAAACTGCTTGGCAACTTCACATGCCTTAGTCCTCTCAATGTGAACAGAGTTCTGATGGGCAGTGATAATGGGTCCTATTGCCAACCTAGCACAGAGTCCCAAGGACTCAGCAGACCCCACGGTTGAAAGCAGAGGATATTGCTCTGAGACACTGACTCTGAATGGACTCCACTGAGATCCTCGGTTAAAAAAAAAAAGCAATAAAGGAGCGAAAGGATGGAAATGAATAGAAAGCCAAAGTGCTTCATTGCAAAGGAAAGCAGGATGAAGCTGAGAAGGACGTGCCTAGCACAATCTCCTGAGAGGCTAATGGTTGTCTATAGTAAGAAACACCTGTGGGAAGGGACAAAAGGGAAACTTCCCTTGCCTACACCTGGGTGCTCAGTTAGCATGAGGCCTGCACTTTTCTTTCAGAAAGAGAAGCAAGGCTCCTGACCTTGGCTGCTTCGTATGCCCTACCCTTAGGGCAGAGAAAGTGCTGTGATTCGGTGGTAGCAGGTTAGTGGTCCCATTGGTACTTTAAGTATTATAACCAAGTCCTGGGGCAGTGTTCCTTGTAAGGGCTTTTTGGGCTCCATTGTACTGCAGAATATTGTGCATGCCTGATCCATCTGCCTTAGAAAATGAAGATATTTCAATCAGCCAGGGCAGGGAGGCAAGCTGGCTCCCCACCACAGAGATTACCAGGGCCAGTCAAGCAACAGGTGCTCCTGGACAGGAGGGTCATTCTTTGGGACGAAGTAACTGATTCCTCTCCCATAGCACAGGACGAGAGTGGTAGTTCATCACAAATCCTGGATGTTGGGTGTGTGGCTGACAGACCAATTCCTCCTGGTTGTGACCCATGACCTAGCTCTGAAGACAGAAAATGATTGGCAAGGGCTAGAAGTAAGGCCAAGGTTCTACATTACAGAGACTATTAGGATAAAGCTGGGAATGAAATCTCTAACCTAGTTTCTCCTCCAACCAGAAACAAGTGAGGTAAGCTCAAAATGATTCCTCCAGCTTTGCTTTTCTCTTTCAGGTTTGCTTTGCTTATTTGGCGTCTTTCGTCCTTCCATACAAATTTGAGGATCCTTTGTTCTGTGAAAGATGCCAGTGGTGTTTTGATTAGTGATCGCAGTAAATGTGTAGATTGCCCTGGGTAGTATAGACATTTTAACTATGTTTGTACTTCCAAACCATGGGCATGGAATGTTTTCCCATTTCTTTGTGTCCCCTTCCATTTCCTTCATAAGTTTTCAGGGTAAAAATCTTACACCTCTTTGGCTAGATTGATTTCAAAGTATCTTACAAAATATCATTTGTGAAATCGTCAATGGGATCGATTCGTTGATTTCTTTTTCTGGGTGGGTGGGGGATGGGATACGAGTGATGGGCATTGAGGAGGGCACCTGTTAGGATGACTCTTGGTTATTGTCTGTAATTGAGGAATCATTGAATTCTAAGCCTGAAACCAATATTGCTCTGTATGTTACCTAATGAGAACTTAAATAAAAATTTGGCAAAAAAATAGGAAAAACGTGAGCAGATAGATGATTTGGTCTTGCTCCTTTTACATCTCCATTTTGACTCTGCTATCCTGACTCAGACATTTTATCTTGGAGAACTTTGCTCACACACATGAACCATTTTGTTATGGTGCTGTGCTTCATAAACATCAAAGTCAGAAACATACCAACATAGGATGTTTGTGGATAAAGTGTTTTTCAGGGGAAAAAAATAAACATTTCAAGTACTTGATCAATTTAAAACACTATAGCTCAATGTACAGGTTCTAGTTTACATAAATTTATTTTACAATCGATGAAAATTTTTTTTGAAAACCAATTAATTTTTATGTGAAGAACTTGATGTTCTATCCATGGCATAATGCATGAAGTACAGATTCTGCTTTTTTAAACTTTTTTAGAAAGGAAATAATATACTAAGATGTTAGAGCAATGAGATCAATGTTATGTCATATCCCATGGTGGGCAACTCATAATCAGGTATAGAGTAGCCACCTCCAGGTTTCTTTTATATGAAAAAGAAACACATCTGTATCCTCTTTTCTACTTAGACATCTAGTACAGGGGCCCAGATATAACACTAACCAAAGCAAGAACTTTACCCTGGAGCACTGTGTGACTTTGGAAAGGATCTACATCCTTCTGAAGGACAGATCTCTGTAGGCCTAGCAGCAGAGGCAGGTGCGGAAGTCCACTGTATGATTCAGAGATAGAGTGTTTCTGCCTAGTTGGTATCCATGTCCTCTCTACTGGGACCAGTAGGTGGTGGGTGGGGTGGTTGCTGAAGACCTACTTCTTGAGCAGAGTCTTTGCTGCATTACCATGCCTCATAAGGCAAGGGAGCACACACATGCACTGCTGGGTTAGTGATGTTCTGCGTACCTGGTGGTGGACACAGACCTGGTTTTTCATCACTGGCTCTACACAATTGCCGGTTTTATACAGGTTTTTATGGCTGTATAAAGTAAACCGGAATACTTAGTGTACAGGTGTGGCTGAGCACGCCCCACCTGACACCCCATCCAGTGTTAATGGAGCCTGACATCACATCCTCTGGAGAACTGGCTTTTGTAGTTATGTATCTAAGCTCTCACTGTACAATGGGGTGACCGGTCTTATCAAGAGACTGGGACTGGCCCAGATCACAGGAGGTGGGTGGAGTCCAGAGGAGAAGGCTGGGCTCTGCCATTTGAGGCAATGGCTCAAACTGCTCCCATCATGTGTGCTTTAGAAATAAGAGACTCTAATATCTGGGAGGAATCATGCCAGAACTTGCTGTCCATTTGGATCATTTTGCTCTCCAGATCCTCACATGTGCACCAGAACATACGCACTGAAAGGTGTGTTCAACGAAGAGTGGACACCGGGGAAGAAGAAAGAGGTTAGCGAGAGCTCTGCCATGGGGCAGCAGCATCCATTTTCATAGCTGCATGTGCAAAGGCCCAAAGATGGGCAAGGAATTCTTCAAGTGCGTAGGTTTCGGCTAGACCCAGGGCCATCCTTGGGCCAGCCTCCAGAGGAAGGGACTAGGGTCCTGCAGCCCAACTCTGTTGGCACCAGGAATGATGAGGAGCTAACTCCCTTTAGTTTAGACAATAGCTACAAAAGAAAAGGCGTCAGTGTTCTCCCATATATTGTTGTGTTGCCAGTGGGTTTCTCCAGAGTTCCATATAATCATAAAGTGTCTGTTGGCCTTGGTTCTCCACTAATGACTCGCTGTGTTCTGTGTCACTGAGTCACTTCACTAGAGAAGTGCTTGATACTTTCTGGAAGCCTTTTAGAGCCTAGAGAAGCTTGGGGACTTGGGTTGGTGAGGACTTGAGATAGGGAAGGACATGTCAGAGCACTGTACATGGAGTCTAGAGTCCAAGTACAGTACCAGTCCATGTTGGGCCCCAGGGTCTTCTTTGGGAAATAGGGGAGTCATTGTCCCCACTGACAGGAGGATGCCTCAGGAATCAAGAGTATATACTGGGGATGATCAGACAACAGGGAATGGCAGAAGCCTGAGATCCCGTGCACAACCCTGGAGCCTGTAGGTCCTGAGCTTTACCCAGGGACCTTAAAGGGCCACTAGCTTCACGTCAGCCACAGAAACCTGCTGATTTTGTGTGGGGGGTCTTCATGCCTGTGGCTCCAGTGCTAGCGCTGGACACCAGGGAACAGTCAGCCTCCTGTGTCCGTGGTCCCACTGAGGTTTGCTGGAGGAATGCAACAATGGAAAGGTCATGCAGAGGTCATCCTGGATTTCCCCTGCCTCAGAGACAATAGGCATCTCCCATTACTAGCACTTATCTCCACAGAGTCAGCCAATCAAAATTTAGAAGGAGGTCTCCATGGTCCTTCCATTTATTCATTCAGTAACTGCTCCAAGCACTCGCCTTGTGCTAGGGGATGTGGTGGGCCTAAGTGCAAGGCTTACAATGACAAAGTGGTCCCTGCCTGCCAGGTCTTCACAGTCTGGTGGGAGATGAAAAAGTGTATGAAGACAGGACATGTGAAAATAATGGGGGGAGGAGGGCAAGAACTGGAATAGTGAAAAGAAGAGTGTGATGTGAGGACAGGTTGGGTAGTCACTGGAGGGTATGAGAGGCTTCACTGAGGTGAACAAGCTTGGAAAGTGCACCTAGTCCCGAAGGACGCATATAGGGCTCAGAGCTATTAACAGGAACCCAGGCTGAGACGCACTGTCTAAGTACGAATAAAGAGGACATATTTAATTGGGTGATGTTATCATTACTTGCGCAGGCCGTAAACCATCCCTGGGAGGTATAGATATGATAAACATTTTCTAGTTGTTTGGTCTGTAAAGTGGAGGTAGCAAAGAGAACATAGGAAGAAGGGACACAAATAGTGGTCTATGCCAATTGATCCCTGTGCAGGGAGGCCCAAGTTATGTTAATATGTTGATTTGCATAAATTTCACTGTGGCTAATAGTAAGCGTGAAGTAGGGAAGACCTAGCTTCCAAAGATTAACCAGCCAAGGTCCTTTGAATTTCCCTTCATGTGCAGAAATTAGAGGGCCAGACAAGCCTGCATCTTTCCAAAAACTATTCTCCCTACTAGACTGGTCAAAGGGGATAGGGTCTTATTTGAATATTTTGTTTCAAGATGTCCTCTAGGACCCCTGTCAATAATCATCCAATTACCCCAGTGAAGATTATGCTCAGTCTCTCCATAACAGGTTGTCCAAGGAATATTACTCCGGGGGTGGTCTGAATATTTGAGACTAGAGCAAACTATCACATTAGGAGTGTGAGATATGTTTGGTTTTGGAGGTATATCAAAGCTTCTGGCTGAGAAAAAGGTAAAGTTGTCTGGCCTGGTAGAGGTTTGGGGCTGTATATGCAAATGCCGGTTGATTCTTAGTTGGAGACAAGCAGGTGAGTTGCTAAGTTTGGTAACCCACATAGGAGGTGCTGGAAAGAGCCACCCTTGAGGTCTTGGCACATAAAGCCAATGCTCTTGTCCCGTTTGGAAGGGCGGGTTAAGAGTGGCTCCTTCCATGAACTCTGTCATCACTGCTAATAGGAATATCCCAGTCTAGGACTGTTAGGCTGTCAAATATAGGTGGGTGAAGGAGATGAGCCCAATATGAATATTGAGCTTGGCCCGGACACATGAGGACAAGGAGAAGATTCAGGGTTACACAGATCAGATTTTTGTTAATGACAGAAATCATGGCCATCAGATGTGAATGAGGGGTATATGTGATATCACTGTGTTGTAAGAGGATGCTGGCCTGGTCAGACAGGCATTTAAGGCGTCCCCATGTTATCTCAGGGCAAGGACTTGCATTCATGGAGTGGCTTCAGGATGAGGCATCCATGAAGAGGCTTCTTGCATCTTGAAGAGGGGAGGGGGGGCATTGGCTGCTCAGCCAGAGTCATTCTCTGGAAGTCCTGGTTCACTGGAAGAAATCCTGGGGGTCTCCATGATGCCATGGTAAGCCTTCACCAAACGAGAGGGAATCCACAGAAGATCGGAATCTGTAAGAGCACAAGCCTATCCTCGACCCCAGGTGAGAAGTTTAGTGGGCCCGGTCCGTGAGACCCTCCCCCCGTCAGGGTTTATCTGATTTTGAAGAGTGTCACTCAACTGCAGTTACTCCTTGAGGATTAAGATTTAAAAAGTTAAGAGTAATCATAGTGTGATTAAGAAAGAGCTGAGGTTGTAAGATAGACAGTCAGGGGGATTTCCCCATTTTTGTTTTTTAACATGTTTCTTTGAGTAGTATATGCTCACGTTACACTTCTTTGGCCTTGTGGATTATAAGGAATGAGTAGTTCCAACCAAGGTTTAAGTAAAACAACTTAAAAGGGGCATGCTGTCCTGTTGTTTTACCGTTTTTCGTGAAAATTTCATTTATTTATGTATGTATGTATGTATTTCCTTGCTCACTGATGTATTTATTACCATTGATAAAAATGTATGTTTTCTGTGGTTGTTGTAGGATGCATTAGTTTCATTTTGGCTCGGCAGTAATACATATTGATCATTGGCCATTGGGGGAGGGGACTAAAGGGCCAAAATTAAGATCTCTTCCCCTGCCTTTTTTAGCCATGCCCACATAAATACATTTCAGCCGTGTGGATATCCATTTGTGGCATACAATGGGATATCCATTTGTGACATACAATGGGCTCCCATGTATCTTAGTAAAAGCCCTTTCTCTATTATCCATCCTTCATATGGCATAGGCATCCGTTTCTCTGCTAAAAAGGAACACCACAAATCTGGAGGAGTTTGGAGGCTGGCACCAAGAGTATTGCCATCATTTTCCAGCCTTTGGATCAAAGGAAGAGGGATTTTAATCTTAGCCCTGTGTATTTTCAAAATCCATTTCTTTTAACCTTAGTCCGTCCTGACCACACATAAAATTTCTAAAAAGAAAGATTTTTCTTTATGAACCTTCTACAACTTTTCTTTCCAGTTGGTTTTGTCCCAAGCCATTTCTCTCTGAATAACCAGTCTCATTTAGGACAAAATTACTTTCCTTTACCTTCAACAAAATTATATTCCCATTTCTTATATCGTTCGTTTATCGCTCCTATTTTTCCTACACACAGAGTGGCTTTTGTTATTTTTATCAGTTTTCACTACATTTAGCAGAATTTTAGCTCTTATAAACCTCGGTCTCCAGTGAAAACCAAGTAGTAACCAATTGTGGATTGTCTGCATTAGAAAACATTTTAGGTGGTAGACTTATGAATCCATTAAGCATAAAGCAAGGATTTCAATATTCCTAGTTTGTTTTATTTATGTATGTATGTACTTATTTATTTTTTATAAGAAGTCAGAAGCATAAAACCTGTGTTTAGTAAACAATGCTTCAGCATTCCATTTGATTTGGAAGAGGCCTGAATGTCCAAAGAACTGAAGGCGATATATCATTTAAGCAAAACGTTAAAGTTTTAGGTTACCAAAGACTCTGGAAGCTATCTTAACACTTGCCCATGAAAACTATGAGGCAAACAAAGTTACCCATTACTGTAAGTAATGTGTTAACAAATTGGAACAGAGGGAACATGAGCTTGTTTGACCTTTAGTAAACCTTAGTAGAATAAAGTGTTCTATGTAATGCTGATAACTTTAAAGACAGATCCAGCAAACTTAAATGAGTTTCAAGCCCTAATAGGTTTCATTTACCATTTAAATCCTGGGAAGGTTGTTATAACCTTAGGAAGTGATTATAAAGCACATCCTCAATAGGATTACGGATCATTACAGATCTCAAAGCTTTATTTATGTCACCAACGTGGCAATAAAAGATCCTAAGGGCGAATGCATAGCATTATATCCTTGTTCACAAAACCTAGCTCCTTTAACATCGAGAAGTTTTAACCAAGTAATTAAAGACCTGATCAAGATGAGACCTAAAGCTTGGGTTTTGCAGGCAGACAAAAGAGCAAAACACCTTTGTTTGCATTGTCTCATCAAGAGCAGAACAGTCCAAGAAAACCTTGTTTTTTCAACAGAGAGAAAAGCAGAATTTCAAATTCCATTCATCTCAACCTGAGTAGAATAAAGTTTTATGATTTAAAAGACATGTCTATCTGAATAAGGTTTTCTGTGTCCCCTTAAAAGGTTACCATTGTTAGTTTTTTCCCCCGTGGAACCAGTGAGGAAAGTTAATGTTTAAGGAGGCTGGTTTTTGTTGCCTTTGACCCCCGTGGGGGAGGGGCAGCGGGATTCTAACCTTGAGGCACTGAAGAGCCAGAAGCAGGGGCCGCACCCCAGGTGGTGCTGAAACTGGAGGAGGGGGGAAGGGAAGGCAGAACAGGGGTGGTGTGCGGCCAAGAGGCCAGAAGGCAGACAAAGACGCAGAGGGCAGAGAAAAGAGTTCACATGGTCCTAAAGCCTGTCATCTCAGATAAATGAGCAGATCCCGTGCTTGTTTTGTTTCATTTTGGGTTCCGCCCCTTGGTGAAATTTTCAAAGGCTCGATCTCGCCCCACCCTTTTGGGGGGAGGGAGGGGTCTCTTCCAGCTGGAAAGGCGCCAGAGGCAGAGGCTAATGTTTGGGGAAAAGAGGTTTTTCTTCCTTTGTAGAGAACTCTCTGTCTTCCTATACATTGTCCGAGCTCAAGGGCAGAAGGGCAGAGCGGACGATGGACCAGGTGAAGATTACCTCAGGGGGGGACACTAGCCCCTTCAGAATGCCTGGTCTTCAATGTGTTTTCTACTCGTTCTCACATGTCAAGATCATATGTTCCTTGTTTGGGGAACCAAGGACAATTGTGTTGGATAGTCAACAATAATTTAAGGAGAGCCTTATACTTTAGAGTCACCCCTGCTTCCTCTCCTAGTGACTAAAGAATTCGAATATAGCGCTTTTATTGAGGGGCTAGGGAGGGAGCTAGGGAATTTCCCACGGGAGCTCTTTTAAAAACGTTCCGTTCCGTGGCAGCGAATCCTAATATAGTTTCCTTCTGTCCTCTCCCTCGGCAGGCAGAGACTGGAGCCGGTGCGTTTTTTTGTTTTTTGGGTTTTTTTTTTTCCTTGGAGCTCCTCAGGGTTCCCCGGCGTCCTGCAGTCTTTGTGTCGCTCCTCTTGACCACGTAGGCTCCCTGCCCACATCGACCCCTAGTCCCCCTTTCCTTCTGTCACGTCAGGGTCACCATCTGTGGTAGACTCTGGGTCTAAAGTTCTCTCTTGTCTTAGCGAGAGAGCGGGATGCAGGATTAAAACGTAGGAGAGAGACATGGCTCAAGTCCAGGGAAAGACAAGAGCCCCGAATAAGCATCCCTGCCCGGTATTTATTAAGATCAGAAGGCTCACAAACGTGATGGGTGTGCACAGAGAGCAAAGAAGCTGCGAACATCAAGTCATGGGCATAAGGAAAAGGGGGTTTTTGAAGATATCCAGTTTTTTGGGTTTGGATCAATATAAAATAAAATCCTGGCACCGGGCAGATGGGCAGGTGGTGCCTTGCCTGTTTATCTTAGCTAGCCTAGGGGGTAAGACAGATAGGGCCAAACACCTCAAGGTTAACAAGGCACCTTTTCTTTTGTAAATGAGCTCCAGACTAGGCAGGATCGCCCTCAGCATTAGCCCTCATTGCCTGCTTACCTAATTGGGTCCTTCCTTCCTAGGAAAGCAGCTTTCTGCTGTAATACCAAATTTGGGGGCGCTTTGCCCTGAATGCCTAATCTTGCTTCCCTCATATATGTCTGTATTGGAAGCCTTTGGGCCCGATCCTATTTTGGGGACTTACCCCAACCCTCTCTATTTTGAGGGCTCTGCACCCCCCTATTCTTGGGGAGGCTGTGCACCTCCCTACTCTCGGGGTGCCAATCATGGTTACCCAAACTCAGGTGTGAGCATCCTATGGCTTTTTATTTCTCTATGCCTCATTAACACATTGCTATGAGCCCGGGGTATTCCTAAGCTTATTCCCCACATCTTGACAGCCCACTCACTTGTTCATGATCCATTAAAGGGTTTTGACAACAGTGTGAGATATTCTGTCTGACGCCATCATTTTACATGGCTGTAGCATGGTCCTGCTGCTAGAGGACAGGATTCCTCTCTGTCTGAGGAAGTGTCCCATTCAGGGCTCTTAGTGTCAAAGCGGGGAAGACACATGCCTACATAAATTCTTTGTGCACATCTCTACCCACTGTCTTTGGTTTCTGGAGGCAGACCCCTCCCCACCAGAATCAAGGTGATGGCAGCTGAAATGATGGCAACAATCACCTTCCAGTAACAGAATTGAGGCCCGTCTCCCCACTGAAGAGTCAGTGCCCTTTTCTCTAATGCACAACAGGGGGTCTAGTTTCAGGGTTTTGGTGAAATATTTGCTGGTTTGGTGCTTGAGAAATTACACCAAGTCCATTGTCCTATGTTCACATTTCTAATGATGAGGGAGGCTGGACATCCATCACTTATAGCCACTTCCAAAACGTAGCCCCTGTTCTCAGTTCTGGGGTGAGCCAGCTGAAAACAGTCTCTTGGACTTCCCCAGGGGACGCAGACAGTGATCCATGTCCAGCCAGTAAACTTCCCTCCTTGGAAACCACTCAGCTCTTAGTCACTGCCTTCTAACCAGTGAAACACAGTTGCAGTGATGGGGGTCAGCTTCAAGATTTCAGGACACAAATTCTGTCACTTTCTTCTTTGTTCTGGGTTTTACATCTCACTCTGTGTCTCTCTACTTCTCTTTCTCTCCCTCCCTATCTTATCTGCTCCTTCTCTCTGTCTCTCTCTCTGTCTCTCTCTGTCTCTCTCTTTCTGTCTCTCTCTCTCCCTCCGCTCTCTGTCCTCATTTGCTCCCTCTGTCTCTCCTCTACCCATTGAAATGGGGAGTTATGCACTTTAGTTAG
>CM053579.1:61599496-61645700 GCA_028646485.1 Cryptoprocta ferox
ATGGCACTCACTCAGCGGGCACCAAGAGGTGGGCGGTGGCTGCACACTTGGTCCCATGTTCAGTGACAGCCATGAGCATCTGGTATCCTGAGGAGAATATTCCTCCTATTCCTGAACTTGGTGCTTGGCTGTTTGTAGCAAGAGAGGGAGGAGGGAGGCCAGCCAGATCGCCTCATTGCTCTGTCTGATGGAGGAGCCTTCCTTTGGAAAAGCAGGCAGTTCACACAGGAGCAGGAGGCTCCAGAAGTTCGGCATCCCAGAAAGAGCCCTTTACAGGAAGAGGGCCCAATGGCCCTTTCCACACATTCGAGCAACAGCGGGGCGTAGCTCCTGTGAGCTACAGCATTGTCACTGCTCCCTCCATTCAATATTGGAGAAAAGAAAAGCAAACAAAGTCCAGGGGTCTCTAGGTCCTTGTGAAGGAAAGAAGCAGGCTTCTTGCTTTCTGTGTCCCAGATGTGTACGGTAGAGGGCGCCTTTGCCTAAATCTTCTTGTGTTTCCTCTTCTTCCCATAGCCAGGTTGCCAGGAGCTGGTGCTGGGCCCTTTCTTCCTCATATAATTCCCTTTCCAATCTCTGAAGAGCTCTGGCCCTCCTTATCAACCTTACACATCTTTGCTCTTTTGTAGAAGCAATGTTCTTCCCACAGTCCGTTCAGAGTCAGCGTCTCTCAGTCATATCCTCTGCCTTCCATCTGGGAATCTAATCCAGTCATTGAGACTGCGGGAGAGATTTTGCCACAGGGCTCATTCTATATTAATCCATTAGATTTCAGAAGTATGTGGCCATTCAGAGGCCCAGGGAATTTGACAGCGCTCAGCAGAGGATGTTTGAGTGTAGGCCAGGGCAGATATTTGGGGAGAAAGCTGGATTCCTTGTGGGCCAGGGGCAAATGAAGCTTCAAAGACACCTTCTTTCCATGTAGATCTCAATGCCTGCTGGAAAATATCAAACGTTGGCCCTCCTTGACCCCCATTTCCTTCACCTTGCTGCATTTCTGAAACTGTTTTGTCTCTCTTGGAAGCCACGGATCCATCACTCATTCAGCTGGTACCCCTTGGTAGGATGAAACTCCCACTCTGCTCCTGTGCTCATTGAGAGGTAATGGGGTGTGATCTAACAAAGAAAAGAAGGCCTTTAGTCCCTGGGTGCTTGGCAATTGGCCTGCTGTGGAATGGAAGGGGAAGGCTACATATCTCTGTCACTGACCTGCATGATTGAGTTGCCTTCATTCTGAGAAGCAGACAGTTTGCACATGGGCAGTATGGGCCAGTACGGGGCCAACACAGGGAAAGCTATTTTGAGGAATAGAGAAACAGTCCTCGTTCCAGACTCCTCCTGAGCAAGAACCAGTAGAACACAGTAGCTACAGCTCAAAACTGATACCTCCACCAACTCTTAGAAAAAGGGGGAAGGAGAGACATAACCAGAAATATCTGCCTCCTGATGAAAGACTGAAGACTTCCTGCTGAAAGGGCTCCAGGTGTAGTTGTTCACAGAGTTCCCTTTGCCTAACCCCACAGGCATTTCTTATTCCAGATTCAACCAGGTTGATAGGAGACTGTGCTCGGTACTTCATTCTCAAACTTTCCCACATCTCATGCATGTTGAAGAACTCTGACCACCTGTGTCTCCATGTGCACCCATTACCCTGTTTTTGAATACAGTTCTGAGCGGAATGTATGCAGAGCCATTGTCTTAGAGTAATATTCTCTTCATTCAGCTTGTGAGTCTGGAGGAGTCCTTGTGATGGAGAGATAGGTATTGCCGTGGACCACTCTGCATCTGGTTTCAGAATGATGTGGCCATCACCAAACCTAGGATGTGTGAAGGTGCCAAGGCTATATACTTGTGGTTAGGCTCAGACAGAGGTTGGGGGTGGATCCTGCATCATGAGTGGGAGAAGATGAAGAGGTGATAGAGATCACCTTCCTCAATTTGACCCATATCCATTTGAATACAGAAATTTTACTGACCTGGGATTCACTACTAACACATTGCTGGTTTTCGACCTTGGTCTCAATTCATACACCAGGACCTTGGGGCTGTCTCATACACAACCCAATGTCCATGGATTGGAAGTGAGTTTCCAGGCAGTTCCTGAGCCAACGCAGTACGCTAACATTCTGATATCTGAGAGTACAGCTAGCACTCCTATCCTTCAGCCCTCAATTGTTAGCAGGCTACAGTCGAGGGAATGGGTAGCCACGTTGACCCCCACTCCTCATTGATGGGCATACCCTCATTTGGGAGAACTGTCCGTTTGTGCATGTGCAGTTTGCTGCATGAGCTTATCAGAGCACAAAAATCCTTTTGAAAACAGTGCACTAAGGCTTCATTCCCACCCTTTGATTATCGCATGGAAACATCTTCTACATAACTCGCAGTCACTGCTGTCCCTTTCTACTGATATTATGGACAGAAACACATCAAAAGACAAAGTTTCCCTCTATTGGTTATGGGAGAATGAAGGTCCCCTGCTCACAGGGCTCCAAGGGGCATCCTTTGGAGTAGTCTTGTAGCCAAGGCCCACAAAAGTTTTTTTCTGACTCCTGACCATCCTGTTTGCTACTCTATTGAGCTGGTCAGTTTATTCTAAACATTATCCTATTCTCATCCTGAATGAAGATCTCTGACCCTAGGAGTATCAAGTTCCATGATAGTGCTTTATTAAGCATCCAGGTTCACCTTGGTGTCCATACAATTCTATCTGTTAGAATACTAGCTCAGGCTTGCAAATGTGTGGGACAGGTTGAGCAAAGGGGCCCTGGCATTTTGGCTTCAAAATTTCAGGGACATGAAGGCCACTCAAATGAGTTCAGCCAAGACTGGGTGGAGGCTGGGGCAGCCGTATTAGGGGGGAGCTGGCCTCCTTGATGGGCCTAGGGAAAATGCAGTGTAACATGTCTTTTCCACATGGATCACTATCCTACTGGATGGAAATATCGAACTCACTTTGGTCCTGGCTTCAGCCATTCCCTTTCCCAAACTGTATTTCTGACTCATTCTTCGTGCAGCCTTTTGAGCCATGGAGCTGACACTCACTCAGTGGGCACCAAGTGGTAGGTATCAGCCACCCATTCTGTCCCCAGCTTAGTGATAGCCATGAGCATTGGCTATTCCAAAGGAGAATATCCCTCCTATCCCTGAGCTTGGTGCTTAGCTGTTTGTAGCAACAGGTGGCGGGGGGGATGGGAGCTAGCTTGTCTCATTGCTCTGCCTGATGGAGGTTCCTTCCTCCTGAAAAGCAGAAAGTTCACACAGGAGCAGGAGGCTCCAGATGCTCAGGAGCCCAAAAAGAGTCCTTTACAAGAAGATGGTCCCAATGCCCCTTTCCACACTTTGGAGCAACAGCGACGGGGGGGGGTATTTCACAGCCACAGCATTGTCACTGCTCAGTCCATCCAATGATGGGAAAAGCAAGAAAAGCAGACAAAGTCCCAGGGCTCTCTAGGGCCTTGTGAAGGAAGGAAGCGGGCCTGTTGCTTTTCAGTGTTCCCATATGTGGACGCTAGAGGGCGCATTTGCCTAAGCCTTCTGGTGTTTCTTAACATAGCCAGGTTGCCAGGAGCTGGCAATGGGCCCTTTCTTCTCCATATAATTCTCCTTCAATCTCCGAACACCTCTGGCCATCTTTATTCGCCTTACACATATTTCCTCTTTTGTAGAAACAAGGTTCTTCCCACAATCCGTTCAGAGTCCGTGCCTCACAGTCATATCATCTGCCTTCCATCTGGGAGTCTGATCCAGACTTTGTGACTGTGGGAGAGATTTTGCCACAGGGCTCTTTCTTCATTAATTCATTGCTTTCAGAAATACGCGGTCATTCTGAGGCCCAGGGCATTTGAAGGGTCCGATTAGAGAATGTTTGTGTGCAGATTGGGCATGAGATTAGGTCAGGGTCCTGGCCTCCTTCTGGTGCAAGGTCAAATGTAGTAAGACATCTTCTTTCCACATGGATCCCAATTTCCACTGGCTATGTCGAGCCTTCTCCCTCCTTGTGCCCATTTCCTTCCCCTTACTCCATTTCTGACTATTTTGTTTCTCCATTAGGCGTCATGGAGCTATCATCACTCAGCTGGCACCCCTGGGTGGCCGCAAACTCCCAGTCTGATCTTGTGCTCCATAAGACCTATTAGGCTCTGGACTAGAAAGGAAAGGTGGCCTTCGTCTCTGAGTGGTTGGTGATTGGCCTGCTGTAGTATGGATGATGAAGGGGAGCCAGCTTGCCTTACTGACCTGGATGACGGAGTTGCCTTCATTCTGAGAGGGAGACAGTTTGCACATGATCAGTATGTGCTGGTAGGGAGTCAGCACAGGGAACATTATTTTGAGGAACAGGGAACAAAGTCTTTATTCCAGACATCTGAGCACGAGCCAGCCGAACCCAGTAGCTACCGCTCACACACTGATACCTCCATCAACTCTTAGAAAAAGGGGGAAGGAGAGACATAACCAGAAATCTCTGGTTCCTAAGGAAGGAATGAAGACTTCTTGCTGACAGTCGCTCCCAGGTGCAGCAGTTCAGAGGGTTCCCTTTGCCTAACCCCACAGGCATTTCTTATTCCAGATTCAGCCAGGTTGATAGGAGACTGTGCTGGATACCTCATTCTCAACCTTTCCCACGTCTCATGTGTGTTGAAGAACTCTGGCCATCTGTGTCTCCTTGTGAACCCATTACCCTGTTTTTGAATATGATTCTGAATGGAATGTGTGCAGAGCCATTGACTTAGAGTAATATTCTCTTCATTCAGCTTGTGAGTCTGGAGGAGTCCTTGTGATGGAGAGATAGGTATTGCCATGGGCTACTCTGCATCTGGTTTCAGAATGATGTGACCATCACCAAACCTAGGATGTGTGAAGGTGCCAAGGCTGAATACTTGTGGTTAGGCTCAGACAGAGGTTGGGGGTGGATCCTGCCTCATGTGTGGGAGAAAATGAAGAGATGATAGAGATCATCTTCCTCGATTTGACCCATATCATTTGAATGCAGAACTTTGACTGACCTGGGCATCATTGCTAATCCACTGTTTGTTTGTTTTTTCTAACATGGTCTCAGATCAAACGGGGCCATCCCATACACAACCAGTGTCAATGGATTGGAGGTGAGTTTGCAGGCGGTTCCTGAGCCAATGCAGGGCTCTAAGATTCTGCTGTCTGAGAGTACAGCTAGAACTCCTATCCCTGAGCTCTCAGTGCTTAGCAGGCAACAGCCCTCAAGGGAATGGGTAGCCACATTGACTCCCACCCCTCATTGATGGGCATACCCCCATTTGGGAGAACTGTCAGTCTGTGCATGTGTAGTTTGCTGCATGAGCTTATTAGAGCACAAAAATCCTTTCGAAATCAGTGCACTAAGGTCTCGTTCCCACCTCTTGATCATTGCATGGAAACATCTTCTGCATAACTCACCGTCACTGCTGCCCCTATCTACTGATATTATGGGCAGAAACACCCAAAGCCAAAGATTACCTTTAGTTGTTAAGGTAGAATGAAGGTCCCTTGCTCTCAGGGCTCCAAGGGACAGTATTTTTTTTTTTAAATTTAAATTCCAGTTAGTTAACACAGTGTAATATTAGTTTCCAGTGTACAGTACAGTGATTCAAACTTCCATACAACACCTAGTGCTCATCACAACAAGGGCACTCTTTAATCCCCATCACGTATGCAACCCATCCCCCCCACACCTCCGCTCTGGTAACACTTAGTTTGCTTTCTATAGTTAACAGTCTGTTTCTTTGTTTGCCTCTCCCCCTCCTTTTTATCTTTTGCTCATTTGTTTCTTTTTTTTTTTAATTTTATTATCGTTTATTGTTAAGTGCGTTTCCATACAACATCCAGTGCTCATCCCAACAAGTGCCCTCCTCCATGCCCATCACCCATTTTCCCCTCTCCCCCATGCCCCATCAACCCTCAGTTTGTTCTCAGTTTATGACAGTCTCTTATGGTTTGCCTCCCTCCCTCTCCTTAACTAATTATTCCCCTTCCCCTCCCCTATGGTCCTCTGTTAAGTTTCTCCTGTTCCACATATGAGCGAAAACATATGGCATCTGTCTTTCTCTGCCTGACTTATTTCACTTAGCATAATGCCCTCGAGTTCTATCCACATTGCTACAAATGGCCAGATTTCATTCTTTCTCATTGCCATGTAGTATTCCATTGTATATATAAACCACATCTTCTTGATCCATTCGTCAGTTGATGGACATTTAGGCTGTTTCCATGATTTGGCTGTTGTTGAAAGTGCTGCTATGAAAATTAGGGTACATGTGCCCCTATGCATCAGCACTCCTTGTGTCCCTCCAAGAGACATTCTATGTAGTAGTCCTGTAGCCAAAGCCCACAAAAGATTTTTCTCACTCCTGACCAAGCCTGCTTGCTACTATATTATGCTGGTCAGTTTTTTCTAAACATTATCCAATTCTCATCCTGAATGAAGATCTCTTACCCTAGGAGTATCAAGCTTCATGACAGTGCTTTATTAACCATCAAGGCTCATGTTGGGGTCCATACAATTTTCTCTGTCAAAATAATAGCTCAGTCTTACAAATGCCATGTGGACCAACCCTTGTGCCTGTGGGACAGGTTGAGCCAAAGAGCCCTGGTATTTTGGTTACAGGACTCCATGGATATGCAGAGCCCTAGGCCATTTGAAGGGGTCTAGCCAAGAACTGTGTGGGTAGAGGCTGGGCCAGCCATATTAGGGCGGAGCTGGCCTCCTTGCTGGGCTTTGGAGAAGTGATGTTTAACATGTCTTTTTCACACAGATCATATTCCCTTTGGATGGACACATCGAGCTCCCTTTGGTACTGGTGTCAGCCAGTCCCATTTGCTTACTGTCTTTCTGACTCAGTCTTTCTTCACCCTTATGAGCCATGGAGCTGGCACTCACGCAAAGGGCACCAAGGGATGGGCTTTGGGTGCCCACTCAGTACCTCGCTCAGTGACAGCCATGAGCATGGGATATTCAAAAAGAAAATAGCCCTCCAATCCATGTGCTTGGTGATTTTTTCTTTGTAGCAAGGGGGTGGGATGGAGAGCCAGCTTGCCTTATTGCTCTGCCTGATGGAGGTACCTTCCTTCTGAAAGGCAAACTGTTCACACACGCAAGAAGCCCCAGAATCGGTCAACACGGAAAGAGCCCTTTAGAGGAAGATAGCCCCAAAGCCCTTTCCACACATTGGAACAACAGCTGGGGACACCACATGGCCTCAGCACTGTCACTGCTCCCTTCATTTATTTCACTTATTTAAATTTTTTTTTTTATTTTTGAGAGACAGAGGGAGACAGCGCAAGCAGGGGAGGGTCAGAGAGAGGGAGACACAGAATCTGAAGACAGGCTCCAGGCTCTGAGCTAGCTGTCAGCACAGTTCCTGACGCGGGGCTCGAACCCATGAACCGCAAGATCATGACCTGAGCCGAAGTTGGACGCTTAACCAACTGAGCCACCCAGGCGCCCCTGCTCCCTCCATGTAGTGCTGGGAATACAAGAAAAGCAGACAAAGTCCCTGTGCTCTCTAGGTCCTTCTGAAGGAAGAAGGCAGGCCTGTGGCTCCTAGCGTTCCAAGAGGCAGACGCTAGAGGCCTTGATTGCCATGGTCCTCAGGTGTTTCTTCTTCTTCCAATAACCCGTTTGGCAGGAGCAGGTCCTGGGCACTTCTTTCTCCATATAAATCCCCTTCCTATCTCAGAAGAGCTCTGACTCTCGTTATCACCTTCACACATCTTTGCTCTTTTTTAGAAACTGGACTCTCCCCACAATCCATACAGAATCAGTGTCTCAGAGCCCTATCCTTTCTGATTAACTGAGGAGTCTGGTACAAGCCTGGTGAGTGTTCAAGAGGCTTGGCCACAGGGGGCGTGAGAATTGGGTTTCAGAATTTGTGGACATCACCAGGTCTAGGGTATCTGCAGGCGCCCAGTAGAGAATGCTTGTGTATTGGCAAGCCAGAGGTTTGAGGAATGGAGCTTGCCTCCTGTCTGGATCAAGATTGAATTAAGAAAGATATCTCTTTCCTGGATGGGTGCCATTCCCTTTGGAGATGCAGAACTTTGGCACTGCTCCTATGCATCCCCATTGCCATTGCTGCTTTACTAGGTGGTCTCAGTTCAGGTTCCAGGAGCATGGGGCTTTCAGTGACACGGCCATGGCTGGATGAATGGAGCCACTGTCCCAGTCAGTTCCTGAGGAAATTGAAGCCCCTCTGGGTCTAATATCCCAGAGGAAACCTGGCCCTTGAATCCCAGAGCACATGGTGTTGCTTAGCTGCTAGGAATGCATGAGCATGGGTAGCCAGTTGGTCTCCCCTCACTATTGAAGACTCCTTCATTTGGAAGAACAGCAGGTTTTCATGTGGGCAGGAGGCTCCAGAATCTGGTCAGCACAGAAAGTACCTTTGGATAGAAAACTGCACCAAACCCCACTTCCAAATCCTTGCCCATCAGCCAGGAGCACATCCCTGCTACAGCTGTATCACTGCTGCCCCTCTGGACTGATGGCAAGGGCAGGGACACACACCCAGAGCCAGGTCTTTCCCTCTGAAGCTGAAGGAAGAATCTGGGCAGGCTTCTTGCACACAGGGCCTTCAGGTGGAAATAACCGACGGCACTGGTTGCCACGGCCCACAGGTGGTTCTCATTCCTGAGTCATCAGTCAGTGAGCCAGGGAAGTTTGTGCTAATCACGTCAGTCTCCACATGATCTCATTCTTATCCCTGATGCAGAACTCTAGCCCTCCCTCTATCCATTTTCACCCATTTGTTCTATTTTCACTCTGAGCCCTCCCTGGGCTCCATTCCATGTGAGTGTCTTAGAGTCAGACCCTGGGCCCTCCACTGGGGATTCTGGCCCATTCCCTATGACTGTGGCATACGTTTGGTCAAAGGGCCCCTGGCTCTTCAGGAGGACAGTCTTCCCTGTATGATGGATCATCTCTGCGTGAGTCTCTCAGTACTCAGATTTCTGGCCAAGTAGGTGGCCTGTATTTTGTGTTTGGTTTTGTTTTTCCAGGGACGGATCCTCAGATCCTCTCAGGCTTTCAAGTCTCTTGAAAAGACAAGTATAACTGTAAAATAGGAAGTTGTTACAATATGTGCTCAGGGCAAGATGTATTTATTTTAAACCAGTGCAACCTGAATGATCTGTGAACAGGCAAGGCATCCCTGCTCTAGTCCCTTCCTCTGCATTTCTTCCAGGCATATTGCACACTGGCCAGCATCTTTACTCACTTCATCCTCATCACAGGTTATTCCTATTGAAATAGGCTCTCAGTTCAAGCTAAATTCAGATATAACTCGTGTGAGTTAGCTTGGGAGGAAAGTATTACCCTGTTGAGTCTCCATTGAGACCAAAGCCCTGGCTTCATAGAGACTTTGAGGCACGGTCAAGCAGCTATGCTGTGCCTGGATTCCTCTCCCACAAAAATTGTGAGCTATTATTAAACATTTGTAGTTTTAAGCTCCAAAGTATCTGGATAATGCTGTCAGAGAGGAATGGAAAACTACCAGTTTACCAGGTCCCAGGATCTAGTCTATGCTCTCCCTCCTCCCTGCCTCTTGCCTCCCAGGATCCCACAGCCACATTTTCCACCTTCTAATATTTCTGGACAAACTCAATTCTGTCTCCCATTGTCTGCACCAGCAATATCTTCTCCCTGACACATTGCAGACATGTGCAGGGTGGTTCCCTCTTGTCATTCTGGCCCCAGCAACTGTCACCTCAGTGAGGCCTCTCATACCCTCTAGTGACTCCCCAGCCTGTCCTCACAGCACACTCGTTCTTTTCACTATTACAGTTCTTGCCCCCACCCCCTTTTATTTTCACATGTCTTATCTTTCATATCTTTGTTCATCTCCCCACCAGACTGTGAAGACCTGGCAGGCAGGGACCACTTTGTCATTGTAAGCCTTGCACTTAGGCCCACCAGATCCCCTAGCACAAGGTGAGTGCTTGGAACACTTACTGAATGAATAAATGGAAGGACCGTCGAGCCCTCCATCTAGATTTTGACCAGCTTACTCTGTGGACATAATTGCTAGTAATGGGAGATTCCTGTTGAATCTGAGGCAGGGGAAATCCAGCATGACCTCTGCATGACCTTTCCCTTGTTGCATTCCTCCAGCAAATCTCAGTGGGCACCACTGACACAGGAGGCTGCCTGTTCCCTGGTTTCCAGTGCTAGCACTAGAGCCACAAGCATGAAGACCCTCAAACAAAATCAGCACCTTTATGTGGCTGACATGTACTCAGTGGCCCTTTAAGGTCCCTGGGTCAAGCTCAGGACCTACAGGCTCCAGGGTTGTGCAAGGGATCTCAGGCTTCTGCCATTCCCCTTTCTCTGTCCATCCCCAGTGTACACTCTTAACTCATGAGGGATCCTCATGTCAGCCAGGACAATGACCCCCCCTATTTCCAAATGAAGAGCCTGGGGGCCCAACAGGGACTGGTATTGTACTTGGACTCTAGACTCCATGACAATTGCTCTGACATGTCCTTCCCTATTCCAAGTCCTCACTACCCCAAGTCCCCAAGCCTCTCTAGGCTCTAAAAGGATTCCAGCAAGTATCAAGTACTTCTTTAATATCTCAGAACACAGTGAGTCATTGAAGGAGAACCAAGGCCAATTGACACTTTATGATTATATGGAACTCTGGACAAACCCACTGGTAACACAACAGTATACAGGAGAACACTGAAGCCTTTACTTCTGTAGCTATTGTCTAAACTAAGGGGAATTAGCTCATCATCATTCCAAGTGCCCACAGAGTTGGGCTGCAGGACCCTAGTCCTTTCCTCTGGAGGCTGGGCCAAAGATGGCCCTGGGTCCAGCAGAAACCTATGAACTTCAAGAACTCCTTGCCCATCTTTGGGCCTTCACACATGCAGCTATGAAAATGGATGCTGCTGCCCCATGGCAGAGCTCTCTCTAACCTCTTTCTTCTTTCCATCTTGTCGCTTCCCCAGTGTCCACTCTTTTTTGAACACATCTTTCAGTGTGGATGTGCCAATGCACATGTGAGGATTTGCATAGCAAAATGACCCCAAATGGACAGCAAGTGCTGGCATGATTCCTCCCAGAATATTAGAGTCTCTCCTTTCTTTCTTTTTTTTAAAATTAACTTTATAGTTTATTGTCGGGTTGGTTTCCATATAACGCCCAGTGCTCTTCCCCACAGGTGTCCTCCCTTTCTAAAGCAAACATGATGGGAGAGCCCAGCCTCCCATCAAACGCCAGAGCCCCGCCTTCTCCTCTGGACTCTTCCCACCTCTTGTGATCTGGGCCAGTCCTAGTCTCTTGATCAGATCAGTCACCCCATTGTACAGTGAAAGCTTAGATACATAACTACAAACGCCAGTTCTTCAGAGGGTGTGATGTCAGGCTCCATTAACACTGAATGGGGTTGTCAGGTGAGGAGTGCTCAGCCACACCTGCATACTAAGTATTCTGGATTTCCAGTTTACTGTATACAGGCATAAAAACGTGCAGAAAACAAGCAAATGTGTGGAGCCAGTGAAGAAACATCAGGTCTGTGTCCATCACCAGGTACGCAGGACATCCCTAGCCCAGCAGTGCATGAGTGAGCTCCCTGCCTTATGAGGTTTGGTAAGGCAACAAAGACTCTGCTCAAGAAGTAGGTCTTCAGCAACCACCCCACCCACCACCTACTGGTCCCAGTAGAGAGGGCATGGATATCAACCAGGCAGAAACACTATATCTCTGAATCATAGATTCTACTTCCACACCTGCCTCTGTTGCTAGGCATACAGTGATCTGTCCTTCAGAAAAATGTAGATCCTTTCCAAAGTCACACAGTGATCCAAAGGTAAAGTTCTTGCTTTGTTTAGGGTTACATTTGGGCCCCTGTAGGTGTCTAAGTAAGAAAGAGGATACAGGTGTGTTTCTTTTTCATATAAAAGGCTACCCACCCAATGAACCCCAGATGTGGCTAGTCTATAACTGATTATGGATTGCCCACCATGGTAGATCACATAGTATTGATCTTCCTGCTCTAACATCTCAGTATAGCACTTCCTTTCTTACAATTAAAAAAAAGCAGAATCTATACTTAATGCATTATGGTGTGGCTAGAACATCAAGCCATTTACATAAAAATTAATTGGACCTGGAATTTTTTTTCATTAATTGTAAAATAAATTCAGATAAACCACAACTGGAATGTTGAGCTATGCTTTTCTAAATTGATGAATTAATTGAAATGTTTCATCTTACAAACGTGATGGGCATGCACAAAGAGACAAAGAAGCTGTGAACATCAACTCATAGGCATGAAGGAAAGGGTTTTTTTGAATATTTACAGTGTTTGGGGTTTGGGTCAATATAAAACTAAATCCTGGCACCGGGCAGATGGGCAGATGGTCATTAATGGCAGAAAGGAGACGCCTTGCCTGTTAATCTTAGCTAGCCTTGGGGATATGACAGATTGGCCAAAACACTTCAAGGTTAACAAGGCACCTTTTCTTTTGTTAAGCATCTCCCCTCTGGGCTGCTTCCCCTGCAGCCTCACAGCAGCAGAGTGCAGAGGTCTATAGCCCTCATTACCTGCTTACCTAATTTGGTCCCTCGTTCCTGTGAATGGAGCCTTCTGCTATAATATTAAGTTGGGGGGCACTTTTGCCCTGCATGTGTAATCTTGCTTACCTCATATACCTTTGTATTGGGAGACTGGGTGCCCCTTCCTATTTTTGGGCCTTTGCACATTCCTCTCTTTTGTTGGGGTTATGCACTTCCCTATTCTTGGGGGGTCTATCTTGTTTACCCAAACTAAGGAGTGAGCATTCGGTGGCTTTTTATTTCTTTATGCCTTGTTAATCCATTGCTACAAGCCCGAGGGATTCCTAAGCCTATACCCCAGTTTCCCCCCCCCCTTTTTTTTTTGTTTCTCTTGATTCTTCTAGTCTTGTGTTCCAGGACCATCATGATGAGCTCCTGGTCCTTCTTTTGCTTTCGGGTGGCCTGAATAGTGATTCTGCAAAGACATAAAAAGAGACACAGTAAAAGCATCCCGCTTCACAGAGTTATCCAGAATTTGAGATGGGTGCTAGCCATAAGTGAGAAAGGATTCAGGTTATGCCGTATTTCCCAGGAATCAGCCCATTCGTTTTTAAGTTGATCCTCTGCATATTGTAGCTGTTGGCACAAAGTCGAATCTAAATCTTTTATGTTGTCAGAGAGGTGGGAAGAAAAGACACTGTGAAGGTGTGTCTGGACAGCATCCCAAGCTTGGGAGTGATTGTAAGGAATGCCAGTCATGCAGATGTGCTGGTAGTTAGGGTCACAGGGCAGTTTGGAATGGAGGAACAAGGCCTCATGTCTCTTTCCAATAAATTCTACCGCAGCCTCAAGAGCTTCGAAGCGGGCCAAGACTTGTTTATCGATGGAAGTCTGGCTCACAAATTCTTTGGTAGTATTGACCATATATTGATTAAGGACATGGGCCATCTGGATAGTATGATGCAGACTAACTCCAGCTACAGTGGCAGAGGCGATAACACCTACTGCTACTAGGATGCCCATGATTAACAGGCCAACAAAAATCTTTTTGGCCTCATAGTAGAGTACCAGTGTGGAATAAGCTTGGAAAGCACGCCTAGTCCCAATGATGCATATAGAGCTTAGAGTGATTAACAGGAACCCAGGCTGAAACATGAAGTCTAAGTATAATAAGGAGGAGATATTTAATTGGGTGATGTTATCATTATTTTCACAGGACATAAACCAGCCCAGGGAGGTATAGATTTCATAATTATTTTCTAGTTGTTTTATCTGTAGAGTGGAGGTAGCAAAGAGAACATAGGGAGAAGGCACACGAATAGTGGTCCCTGCAAATTGGGTATTGTACAGGGAGGCCCAAGTTAGGTTAATATGTCGTTTTACATAAATTTCACTGTCGCTAATAGTAAGCGTGAAGATGGGAAGGCTTAGCTTCCAATGATAACCAAGACAAGGTCCTTTTAATTTCCCTTTATGTGCAGAAATTAGAGGGCCAGACAAGCCTCCATCTTTCCAGAAATGTATTCCCCCTACTAGACTGGTCAAAGGATACGGTCTTATTAGACTATTTTGTTTTAAGATGTCCTCTAGGACCCCTGTCAGTAATAGTCTAATTTCACTAGTGAAAATTATGCTCAGTTTCTCCATAACAGGTTGTCCAGGGAATAATGTTCCAGAGGTGATCTGAATATTTGAGACTAGAGCAAGCTATAACATTGGGAGTATGCGATATGCTTGTTTTTTCAGGTATGTCAAAGCTTCTGGCTGAGAAAAAGGTAAGATTGTCTGGCCTTGTAGAGGTGTTGGGCTGTACATGTAAAAGCCAGTTGTTTTTTAGTCCAAGGCAAGTAGATAAGTTGCTGAGTTTAGTAACACACATAGGAGGTAAGCCACCATTGAGGTCTTGGCATATAAAGCCAATGTTCTTGTTCAGTTTGGAAGGGCAGGTTAAGTTTGGCTCCTTCGATGAACTCTGTCCTAATTGATAATAGGAATATCCCAGGTTAGGAGTGTTAAGCTATCAGATATAGGTAGCTTAAGGAGATGAGCGCAAATATGAATATTGAGCTTGGCCTGGACAAATGAGGGCAAGGAATATAATCGGGGTTACACATATCAAAGTTTTTGTTAATGACAGAAATCATGGCCGTCAGATGTGAATGAGGGGTGTATGTGATATCATTGTGTCGTAAGAGGATGCTGGCCTGGTCAGACAAGCATTTAAGCCTTCCCCATGTCATATCAGGGGCAAGGACTTGCATTTGTGAAGTGGTTTCAGGATAAGGAGTCCAGGAAGAGGCTTCTTCCATCTTGAAGAAGGGGGCCGGTGGCCGCTCACTCAGAGTCATTCTCTGGATGTCCTGGTTCACTGGAAAATATCCTGGGGGTCTCCATGATGCCATGGTAAGGCTTTACCGAATGAGAGGGAATCCACAGAAGTCCAGAATCTGAAAGAACACAAGCATATCCTCGACCCCAGGTGAGAAGTTTAGTGGGCCCATTCCATGTGGACCCCCGTTCAGGGGTTTTGCCTAGTACTATAGGGTGAGAGGGTTTATCTTGCTTTGAAGAATGTCACTCAGCTTCAGTTAGGCCTTAAGGATTAAGATTTAAAAAGTTAAGAATAATCATAGCACGATCAAGAAGGAGCTGAGGTTGTAATGCAGACAGCCAGAGGTAATGGCCCCTTTTTGTTTTTTAACATGTGTTTTGAGCGTAATATATGTTTATTTCACAATGATTTGGCCTTGTGGACTATAAGGAATGGGTAATTCCAACCAAGGCTTAAGTAAAACAACTTAGAAGGGGGGTGTTGTCCTGTTGTTTTACCCTTTTTGTTAAAATTATATTTATTTATTTACTTGCTCACTTATGTATTTATTACCATTAACAAAAATGTATTTTTTCTGTGGTTGTTTTAGGATGCATTCATTTTATTTTGGCTCGGCAGTAACTTACATATTGATCGTTGGCCGTTGAGGCAGGGGGCTAAAGGGCCAAAGTTAAGTTCTATTCCCCTGCCTTTTTCAGCAATGCCCACATGAATATATTTCAGCCATGTGGCTGTCCATTTGTGGCATACAATGGGCTAAGTTTAGCAAAATGGCTTTCATGTATCTTAGTAAAAGCTCTTTATATATCATCCATCCTTTATATGGCATAGGCACCCGTTTCTCTGCTAAACAGGAACAACACAAATGTGTAGGATTTTGGAGGCTGGCACCAAGAGTATTGCCATCATTTTCCAGCCTTTGGATCAAAGGAAGAGGAATTTTAATCTTAACCCTGTGTACTTTTAAAATTTATTTAAAAATAAATTAGTCCTTAGTCCTTCCTGAGCACACACAAAATTTCTTTTTAAAGATTTTCTTTCATGAATCTTTTACAACTTTTTTTTTGCATTAGATTTTGTCCCAAGACATTTTTCTATAAATAACCAGTCTCATTTAGGACAAAATTACTTTCTTTTACCTTCAACAAAAATATATCTCCATATCTTAAATTTAATTTTTATGTCTCTTATTTTTCTACATACAGAGTTGCTTTTATTGTTATTATTTTCATCTTTATTAGTTTTAACTACATTTAGCATTATATTAACTCTTAGAAACCGTAGTCTCCAGTGAAAACCAAGTAGTGACCAATTGTGAATTATCTGTTACATCAGAAAATTTTTTCAGTGGTTGGTTGGCTTATGAATCCATTAAGCATAAAGCATAGATTTAAATATTTTTAGTTTTATGTATGTATGTATATATGTATGTATGTATTTAACAAGAGGCAAGAAGCATAAACCTCTGTTTAGTAAGTAATGCTTTAGCATTCTATTTGATTGGGAAGAGGCCCAAATGTCTGAATAACTTGATTTAATTTATCACTTAAGCAAAACGTTAAAGTTTTAGGTTGTCAAAGACTCTGAAAGGTATCTTAAGAATTACCCATGAAAACTATGAGGCAAACAAAGTTGACCACTACTTTAAGTCTTTTTTTTTTTTTTTTTTTTTTTTTTTTTTTTTTTGCTAACTAATTGGAACAGAGATAACATGAGCTTGTTTGATCTCTAGGAACCCTTAGTAGAACAAAGTTTTATATGTAGTGGTGAAAACTTTAAAGACAGATCCAACAAACTTAAATTAGTTTACACACTAAATATGTTTCATTTACTATTGAAATCCTGGGAAGTTTGTTGAAACCTTAGGAAGTTACTATAAATCACATCCTAAATGAGATTATAGATAATTGCAAATCTTAAAACTTTATTTATTTAAACAACTTGGCACTAAAAGATTCTAAAGGTGAATGTATGGCATTATATAGTTGTTAGCAAAATCTAGCTCCTTTAATCTTGAGAAGTTTTAACTCATCAGTTAAAGAAAGACCTGATAAAGATGAAACCTAAAGCTTTGGTTTTCCTGGTAGACAAAAGAGAAAGAGGGAGAGAGAGAAAACACACACCTTTGTTTCCATTATCTTATTAAGAGCAGAACAGTCCAAGAAAACTTTGTTTTTTGAACAGAGATAAAAGCAGAATTTCAACCTTATACCAGTGCACTTTTAAAATTCCATTCCTCTCAACCTTAGTAGAATAAAGTTTTATGATTTCAAAGACATGTCTATCTTAATATTTTATCTGTATCCCCTTAAAAGTTTACCATGGTTAATATTTTCCCGTGGAACCAGTGAGGAAATTTAAAGTTAAAGGAGGCGTTTTTTTGCCTTTTGACAGTGTGGGGAGGAGGAGTGGGATGCTACTTGAGGCACTGAAGAGCCAGATACTCAGGCAGAACCCCAGGAGGTGCAGAAACTGGAGGAGGGGGAAGGGAAGGCAGAAAAGGTGTAGAGCCTGCCCCTGCCACCTCCAAGAGGCCTGAAGGCAGACAAAGGCTCAGAGGGCAGAGGAAAGAGTTCACATGGTCCTAAAGCCTGTCAGCTCAGCTAGATGAGCAGATAACCGATGTTTGTATTGTTTTGAATTTTTTGTTTTGTTTTGTTTTCCACTAGTGGAATTAGGCAATATATGTCGGGCCAGAGAAGACAGGGAAGTTCTATGCAACAAAAGGAGTTTCAGCAGCTGCTTGAGAATATTCCTTAAAATCTCTATCCTGAGGTAGACTAGCCAGAGACAATCAGCTCAAAACATCATAGTTATTAATCCAGGAATGAATGAGGGAGAAGCCCTCACATATAGTTAGCATAACCAGAGTGTATAGACAGAAACAGAGAGAGAAAGTGAGTTAGAGTTCCTTATATTAGGGATGCTTGTGTAAAATACACCGCACTATTTTATTAAATTGTTTTAGTGACAATGATTGGAAGCTGGGCTCCCTGCCTCAGTTGGGAATACTACCCCGTGTCAGTCATTCAAAAGACACCTGAATCAAGGTGGCGAAGTTCTGCATAGCAGGAGCAACTCAAGCATCCTGAAACTCTTGGGCACAGACAGCATACTGGGCTGGGGTCAGGATGATTTTCATGAGAGAGCCCCAGTCGCAGGCACGCAGGGAATAAGTGCCACAAATATTTTCTCAAATACTGATTGTAAAAGGGCTGTGATGGACATAGAGCTGAACTGATGTTTGCAATTCTTTTACTATCGGAAAGAGCAAGCCTTCATGGCCCCATTGCCCATTTTTCCTGACAACGGGAAACAGCTGGAATTTACTGGCTTTATGGGCTTCTTTAAGGGACTTTCCCATTGGAGTAAGGACCTGAGCAGAGCCTGTTGATCAGGTGTTTTGAGGCTTGATATTATCTCGCCCCTTTGGGGGAGGGGGAGTATATTTTGGCTGCAAAGGCACCAGAGGGAAGGCCTGATTATAGGGGGAGCCAAGTTTTTTCTCCTTTTTAGATAACTCTATGTCTTTACATACATCTTCCAAGCTCAAGGGGGAAAGGGCAGTGCTAAGGATGGGCCAGGTGAGAATTACTTTAGAGGGGACACTAGCCCCTTTAGAATGCCTGGCCTTTAATATCTTTTTCTACTGGTTCCCACACTTTAAGATCATAAGTTCCTTGTTCTGGAAACCAAAGGCAATTTTGTTGGATGGTTAGCAATACTTGAAGGAGAGCCTTATAGCTTAGAGTCATCCCTACTGTCTTTCCTAGTGACTGAAGAATTCCAATATAGAGCTTTTGTAGGGAGTCAGAGGATGGGGAGGGAGCTAGGGAGTTTCCCATGGGAGATCTCTCACAAAGTTCCCTGGCAGGGAATCCTAATATAGTTTCCTTTTATCCCTTACTTCCTCAGGCTGAGACTGTACAGGTGCTTATTTTTCTTGGAGCTCCTTAACATTCCCCAGCGTCCTGCAGTCCTCATATCGCTGCTCTTGGCCATGTCGGCTCCCTGCCCACATAGGCCCATAGTCCCTCTTTCTTTCACTTCGGGGTCACCATCTGTCATAGACTCTGGGTCTAAATTCTCTCTTGTCTTGGCAAGAGAGCGGGACGCAAGATTAAAAAATAAGACAGAGAGATGACTAGTGTCCCGGAAAAGACAAGATCCCCGAATAAGGTTTACAAATGTGAAGGGCGTGCACAAGACCAAGAAGCTGTGAACATCAACTCATGGGCATGAGGGAAAGGGGGTTTTTGAAGATATACAGCGTTTGGGGTTTGGGTCAATATGAAACTAAATCCTGGCACCTGGCAGATGAACAGTTGGTTGTTAATGGCAGAAAGGAGGCGCCTTGTCTGTTTCTCTTAGCTAGCCTAGGGGATAAGACAGATAGGGCAAAACACTTCAAGTTTAACAAGGCACTTTTGTTGTTGTTGTTGTTAACCATCTCTCCTCTGGGCTGCTTCCCCTGCACCTGCACAGCAGCAGAGTGCAGATAGGGGTCTATAAGCCCTCAATCCCTCTTACCTAATTTGGTCCTTCCTTCCTGTGAAAGCAGCTTTCTGCTATAATATTAAATGGGGCAATTTTGCCCTGCATGTGTAATCTTCCTTACATCATATACCTTTGTATTGGGACCTTGTGTGCCCGTTCCTATTTTTGGGCCTTTGCCCATCCCTCTCTATGTTTGGGGTTCTGCACTCCCCCATTCTTGGGGTGCCTATCTTGTTTACCCAAACTCGGGTGTGAGCATTCTATGGCTTTTTATTTCTTTTTGCCTTGTGAACCCTTTGCTATAAGCCTCGGGATTCCCAAGCCTACCCCCTCTCAACCCATCTAGCCCATCCCTCAGCCACTCTGAAAATGAAATCAATGAATTTATCCCATTGACAATTGCACCAAAGATACTTTGTAAGATACTTAGAAATCATCCCAACCAAAGAGTGATTAGAGCTGTACTCTCAAAACTTATGAAGGAAATGGAAGAGAACACATAGAAATGGGAAAACATTCCACGCTCATGCTTCGGAAGTACTAACATGGTTAAAATGTCTATACGACCCAAAGCAACCTACAAATCTAAGGCAATTCCTATCAAAATACCACCAGCGTCTTTCACACAGGTAGAACAAACAATCCTAAAATCTGTATGGACTCACAAAAGACCCTGAAGCGCCAAAGTAATCCTGAAAAATAAAAGGAAAGCTGGAGGTAACATTGTTGAACATATTCCAAAGAGCACTTAAAAAATAAAGAAAAATAAAACAAATTCTAATGATTTATTGTGACCGACTCACTTATTCCAAGAATGCTTGTTTTTATTTTTATCTTTATACTTATAGTTCAGCAGGAATATATTAAAATCAAATGTTTGACACTCAAATATTTACAATAAATGAAGAAAAAAATGAGAGCAGAATGTGTTATCATGAAGTTTCAATGTTTCTTTATGATATTTCCTAATCAGAAGTGTTTCAAATTATTCAAACTCCTCATTTCTAGGTGACAGTTAGTAGAACTTGACAAAGTTCAGAAGCCACAAATGACACACTGCCTTTCAAGTGGATTTAGGCATTTCTATATTTGTGTCAGGTATCAGTTTCCTGTTTGGAGATCACACACAATTACTCACAGCTCAACCCCGCTTTAGTCAAATATGTTATTGTAATGACTATGTAGCCGAAGACATAAAAAAAAAAAAAAACAGAGGGATGTGTTCCTCTGTGTTTAATGCAGTCCCAAGACAGGTATCATGCTGCCAAGCAATCAGGTCAGATGTTAAATGGAGCAGAGAATATAAAACCCAAATGCACGTCAATGCAGGCGGTACTGGAAGGAGCCCACCTCACCTCAGGGGCAAGAAGAGACTGACATCAGGGGTCAGAGACAGGAGTGACCTGGTGTGTCCTCAGACAGTGACAAGAAAACTCTAGGCAAGCTCCCTAGTGTGCTGGTGGTGTGCTACCACAGAGCAATTAGTTTTTGATATTGGGGAAGAAAGGTTGCTCTTCTGTTTCTGAGAATTCAGTCCTGAGCAGGATTGTGTTGGCCCATATGGTCGCTTCCTGCTCTCTACCAACCTCCTGGAATGCCTGAACTTCCTTCATTCTGAGATACTAACAGTTTGTCCAGGCAATGCCCATACCTTGAAGACGTAAGGATAGAAAAAAAGAAACTAGAAAATTAAAACACCACAGCCCACTTCCACAGACTTGGGTGTGATCCAGGAGCCAGAAAAGAGCCCCCAAACCACCATTGTTCTATCCCTGAAGGAAAGGAATGGGAAATAGTGACAGCCCTTTTGCCCACAGGGCTCCTAAGTGTAGTTAAAGGAAGTTCCCTTTAGATCTGGCCCATCCATGATGATGACACCAACCTTGCCCAGGGACAAGTGCTAGTGACTTCATGTGAAGCTTTATCCCATTTTCATGTGAGATGAAGACATTAGGCCCTCGGGGCCTCCCTTCAGATTCCCTTGCCCTTTCATTAATGAGGATTTCATTAGGGGACATTCACAGACATCATCTGGAAACATTTTCTGATCTTAATCATGGAGTTGGGACTAGCTCTCAGTAAAGTGGGATAGCCTGGACAACAGGAGTCCATTGGCCTCTCCTGCAAGCTCTACCTTGGCAAACAGAGGCACAGGGCTCTTGAAACTGTTCTGCAGAAGAGGGTTGCATGTGCGCAGGGGCAGATGATGTTGGGAAGGATCAGATCTCCTTTCTGAAGCAAGGGTCTAGGGTCAAATTCAGGAGCTACAGGGCTATCACTCAGACAGCACCCAGTCCTTCCCCGGGAGCCTGGACTCACACCATGTGTCATCATATAGCAATTAACTTCTGACGTGGGAAAGGAAAGGTTGACCTCCTGCCAGTAAGAACTCTGTGTTTGGCAGGATTCTGTTGGCACGGGACCATTACCCTGCTCTCTGTCGACCCCTTTCAGGATAGCCTGAGCTCCCTACCTCCTGAGACACTCAGGGCCCATGCGCGTAAAGTCCAGTCACTGAGCAGGTTAGGGCACAAAATTACTCAAAGACGAAAATATCAGAGCCGAAGCTGCAGACTTGTCAGGAGCAAGATACTACCTTGTGAGTCACAGCTATGTCTGTCCACAGATAGGAAGGGCTTGAGAGCTGGTGACAGCTTGACACATTCCTGACCTTATTGAAGTTGGGGTGCATGACTTTGGCCCACAGAACTCCCTGGTATAGCTAGTGGATATTCCACTTCTCTTCAGGCCACAGGTATTTCTTATTCCTTGGACACCAATGTTTCCCAGGGACTTGTGCTAGGAACATTATCTACAGCTGCATTCTGGTCTCATCTGAAATAAAGAACCTTAGCCCTCAGTGTATCCTTTTCGATTCCCTTACACTGATCCTAACCGTGTGTTCACTGTGAGACATTCAGGGCCAGAGTATGGCAGCCTTTTTCTCCAATTTTAATTGTGGATCATGCCAAGTTCCCATATGTTTGGGAACCGCTTGAGGAACAGGTGCCCCTGGGGTGTCTGCCACATCTACCTTGGGAACTGGAGGTATTGGGGACTTCAATATGTTAAGCACATGAGGATTGTGTGTGGGTAGGGGCAGGTGATATTTGGAGACAGTTGGCCTCACTTCTGTGGCAAATGCGGCCTTTAGGGTCACAGTAAGAAGTAAAAAGAAAACAAAAAGCCCCACTGATAGGGCTGATTAACTCAGAGTGAACATATATGAAGGTTGTTTTCTACCCCCCTAACAACTAATTCCTGACATCCAGGGAACAATGTTGCCCTCCTAAAAACGTGGGATATTGAAGCCTTCTGTTTGTGCACTGACTATTCCTGTGCTCTGTGCCCCTGCCATTGACTGCCTGCACATTCTGCTTTCTGAGCCTTCTAAGGGTTGCCATAGGCCCAGTCCACTTCCACAGCAGGTGAATGGGAAAGAGACTACTCAAAACCTAAAAAATCAGAACCCAGTCCCACAGACTTGGGCACCAGTCCATATGATGACTCTGCCCTCCAAATCACACTGCTTTCTTCCCTTGACAGGAAAAGCTGCAAAGCTGACAAGTACCCCAAGCCCTCCTGCACTGTTTGAGGTCAATTGTAGCATTTTCATGCTACTTAAGGATTCCCATCTGTAGCTAAATATGTTCCATTTCTCTATAGCCCACAGGTTTTCCAAAGTCCTAGGACACCAAGTTTCCCTGGGGATTTGTGCCAGTCACTTCATTCACTATTCCATTATCATCTGAGACAAAGAATATGGACGAAAGTGCATCCCTTCCAATTCCCTTGGTCTTTTTCTAAACAGGTTTTCCTGTCATGTGTTGAAAGTCCAAGCCTGGAAGTATTTCTCTCTGATTTTAATTGTGGAGTCCTGCCAAGTTTCCCTAAGTCCAGGAGAACGTGGGCTATGGGTTCTCCATGGGCTCACCTGTGAGACCTATCTTGGCAACAGAAGGCAAAAAGCCTTGGAAAGGGGCCAGTGTAATTGGGAGGGAGTCATCCTCACTTCTGGGCAAGGGGAGATGGAGATCAGAGGTCTGGGTCAGGAATCATGTGGCTGTTACTCAGATATCATGTGGCTGTTACTCTATGATTGATGGAAAGGGCAGGAGAAAAGGCAATGGCCAGGAGAATTCCTGGATCACAAAGTTCTGGATGAACATTTCTTGTAGGAGGGGCATCAGGTGCAGTCAATGGGCGTTTCCCGTGGCCCACACCATCGGTGTTTCTTACTCTTCAGGTTATGCTGGTCACTTTATCCTTTGCTTTCTCCCATTCTCCTCTGCAGGAAAGAACTTTGGGCCTCTGTGGATCCATGCCTGTTTTCGGTCTTGTTCTCAAAATAGGTTTCCAATTGGTAGGCATAGGGGCCATTTTTAAGGCCAATTCAATCTCATTTTAACTGAGGACTTGGGTCAAGTTATCTGGACTCTGGACTACATTGGGCTATGGGGCCTCTTACCACTGTGTTTGAGAACTATGCACTCATGAGGAAACCTAGGGCATTTGAAGGTGCCCAGCATGGAATGTTTGCACGTAGGCAGGCACAGAGGAGTTGGGAGAATACCAGGCCTGCTTCTGGAACAAGAAAACACGGAGCTATACAGTACATTTTCAGTTGTATCCCATTCCCATTTGAATTTCAGATGAAGGTTTCCTCTGGAATGGGCTTCCAGGTAAAACCACTGGTGTGTTTCCCTTTCCCCAGTGCACTGGTGCTTCTTATTCTGAAGCAACTTCAAAGAGATTGTGCTAGTCACTTGATTCTCACCTTGGTCCTACTCTCATAGGAAAGGAAGAACTTTGGCCTTCCATGTGTCCATTCCCATTCCCTTGCTGTTTTTTTTTCATTAAACATTTCTTTGTTTTTAGGTGAGAGAGAGAGCGAGAGAGCACGAGAGAGTGAATGAGCATGAGTGAGATAGGGGCAGAAAGAGGGAGACAGAGGATCCAAAGCAGGCTCCAGACTGTAAGCACAAAGTCCAATGTGGGGCTTGACCTCATGACACTGAGCTAATGACCTGAGCCGAAATCAACGGTGGACTGCTTAACCGACTGAGCCCCACGGGCACCCCTTCCCATGCTGTTTGTGTAATTATAATCACGGCTCCCACTAGGCACAGTGGGGCTGTCAATAACTCAGTGAAAACCCAGGGATTGGTGGAAAGCTCCCACCCTGCTCCCATGCTAACTGAAAGCATTCAGTTTATGATACACAAAAGGATCCCTTGACCTCCTATCACTGACAAGTTGGTGCTTGAAACCTGGAGTTGACATGGTAATAGACCACAGAACTCCAACCACCGGCTGCTACAGATGCCTTCATTCTGAAAAGCAGACAGTTCCACCATTTGCAGTATTCTTCATGACCTGCAGAACGTGCAGAAACAGCTCATTCAAGGAGCATTGCACCTGAAGCCAGCCACAAGCCAGAACCTGCTAACTATGCATCATGATTACCTCAAAGGACAGGGCAAAAAGAATCCAGTGGGAGAAATGTTCCCTCTCCCCCTGAAGGAACAATGCAGGAGGCTTCCCATTGTCCTAGCCCACACATTGTTCTTACTCCTGAGACAAGCATCTTGCCAGGAGATTGTGCTAGTCCCTCCATGTTTTGCTATATCCCCTCCTATTCTGTTAATAAAGAACCTTGGCCTTCTGTGTATTCTCCTCCATCCTGCTGCTCTTTTTCAAGCTAAGTTCTCCCTGTTGTCCACTCAGGCACAATGGCTCGGAGCCATTTTCTCGACTTGTAACTAGGGAGTCTGGTCATGTTCTTGTCAATCTGGGGTACACTGGGCCACAGGGTCCCTCAAATATTGCCTTTCAGTACTATGTTGACAAAGATAAGCCCAGTGCATTTCAAGGTGCCCAGCAGGAATGCTCGTGTGTAGTCAGGGTCAGAGATATCAGGCGGGAGCTATCCTCACTTCTGGGACAAGAGGAACATGGAGCTAGACATTTCCTTCTCAGCTTGATCCCATTCTCCACTGAAATGAAAACGTTTGGCCCTGTGTGTAGCCATTCCAATTCCCTGGCTGTATGAAGACTATGCCTTGGGTCCCAGGCAAGGCTAATGAGGCTGTGCCCCCACATAGTGAGTGTCCAGACATTACTAATGAGCTCTGACTCTGGTCTGTGCTAAGCAAGAGCAATCAGTTTCTGATATCCCAAAGGACAAACTGCCTTCCTGGGAGTGCTTGGTGTTTGGCTGGCAGATAAAAGAAATGATGGTTTGCCAACCTGTCTCCCTCCCTGGCCGTTAAAGATGCTCTCACCCTGAAGTGCAGTTCGTTCACTCATGTGCCGTATTCTCGAGGCTCTGCTTAGCACAGAAAGAGACTGTGCAAGAACTACTGCACCACATCCCAGTTCTAAACACTTGAACACAAACCCACTCCCCTTGAATCACTGCTGCCTCTATCCACTGATAGGATGAGAAGGGAAAAGGGTGAACTCCAGAAGCTCTCCCACTCTTTCTCAAGTAAGAATACAGGCATCTTGCCATGAGGGCTCCCACTGTAAAAGATGAAGTTTTCCCTTTGCCCTGGCCCATATGTGTTTCTTGTTCCTGAGACAGTCAGCTTGCCAAGAGATTGTACTAGTCATTTCATCCTCAGACTTATCCCATTCTCATCTCTCATAGGAACCCCATCCCTCAGTGTATCTATCTCCATCCTTTTACTCTTTCTAATGTTTATTTTTATATTTGAGGGAGAGAAACGTAGAGAGACAGGGAGAGAGAGAGAGAGCACACAGGCGGTGGAGGGGCCGAGAGAGAGGGATACAAGATCCAAAGCAGGCTCTGTGCTGACAGCAGAGAACGTGATGTGGGGCTCCAGCTTGCAGACCACGGGTTCATGACCTCAGCCATTATCGGATGTGTAACCGACCTAGCCACCCTAGAGCCCCATCCTTTTTCTCTTATTTTCTTTAATTTTTTAATTTTTAAAATATTTATTTAATTTGGAGAGAGAAAGAGAGACCGAGTGCAAGTGAGGGAAGGGGCGAGAGAGAGGGAGACACAGAATCTGAAGCAGGCTCCAATCTCTGAGCTGTCAGCACAAGTCCAGACATGGGACTCGAACTCATGAACTGCAAGATCATGACCTGAGCCAAAACCAAGAGTCAGCTGCTTAACCGACTGAGCCACTCAGGAGACCCCTTTTACTCTTTAAAAACTAGAATCTGCCATGTTTCTAGAATCTGCCCTTGCCAGGGCCCATGGTTCAGAGCAATTCCCTCTGATTTTAACTGAAGATTCTAGATGAGTTCTCATGATGACAGAATAGGTTGGGCCATAGGAGCCCTGTAAAACTTGCCTTCCAGAGCTATATTGACAACATTCGATGTAGGTCAGTGCAAAGTACTCAGCACAGAATGTATGTGTGCTGCTAGGGCCAAAGGTGTTGGGAGGCCACTGGCCTCACTTCTGGGCAAGGGCACATGGAGTGAAATATTTCACTCTCAGCTTTCTTCCATTCTCATCTAAATTGAAATGTTGGCTGTCCATAGAGCCATCCCCATCCCATTGCCATTTGATAACTTGGACTTGATTTGGAGGCTGGGGAACAGGGACAGTGAGGCTGTCAACCACACAGTGAGCTCCCAGGGATTGGTGGTGAGTTCTCACTCTGCTTCTGTGCTAACCAACAGTAATTAGTTTCTGACAACCCACAGGAAAGATTGCCCTGCTGTCAGAGAGCACTTAGTGCTTGGCCTAAGAGTCTGAGGAGCACATAATCGACACATATTATGTATGTTCCAGGACCTAGGCTGTGCAGAAAGTGGACATTCAAAACCTAATGCACCACAGCAGTGGTTCCAAATGCTTGAGCAGCAGCCTGGAGCATGGACCCACCACCCCACTACCCGCTGCCTCTATCCCCTGATGGGAAGGACAGGAAAAAAAGCCAAGGCCAGAAGTTTTCCCTCTCTGTCAGAAGTAAATATGCATATCTCTGCAGACTGGGCTTTCAGGAGGTTTCCCTTTAGAGGTGTCGTTTGCTCTGGCCACAACGTGTTTCTTCCTCCTTAGAAAGGACCTTGCCAGGAAATTGTCATTCTAGACACTTCATTCTAATCTTTGGCCATTGTCATCTATAATGAAGCATTTTGGCCTTCCCCATTTCCAGTTCAGTGAATATCTGCTTTCTTCTTCAAAGTCATTTCTCCCTGGGTGCCATTCAGAGCCAGTGTCTCTGAGAAATAGTCTTTCCTTTAAGTTGGAGAATCTAGTCAAGTTCTCAAGTCTCTGGCATAGGTTGGGACAAGGGACCCCTCATTAGTTGTCTTTCAGAACTATGTTGACAATGGGAGGCATAGGGCCCTTGAAGGTGCCCAGCAGAGTGTCCATGTATAGGCAATGCCAGGGTATGGGAGGGAGCTGGCCTCACTTCTGGTGGAAGGAGAAACTAGGTTAGACATTTCATTTGCAGCTTTATCCTAATATCCTCTGTGATGTAGAACCTTGGCCTTACTTCTAGCCCTTGCCAATCATTTTCTGTTTTCATAACTAGGTCATGGGTCACAACCAGGAGGCACTGGTCAGTCAGCCACACAGCCACTCTGGTCCTGTGCTATGTGAGAGGAATCAGTTACTTTATCCCAGAGAAGAGTGACCCTCCTGTCCAGGAGCGCCTGTTGCTTGGCTGGCCCTGGCAATCTCTGTGATGGGTAGCCAGCTTGCCTCGCTCCCCTGGATGAATGAAAGGATGAATGAAATGTCTCCCCCTTCTAAGGCAGATGGATCAGACATGCACAGTATTCTGCAGCACAGTTCGGCTCAAAAAAGCCCTTACAAGGAATACTGCACCATGACTTGGTTATAATACCTAAAGCACCAATGGGACCACTAACCTGCTACCACTGAATCACTGCACTTGCTATGCCCTGAGGGGTAGGGCATACAAAGAAGCCAAGGTCAGGAGCCTCCCTTCTCTTTCTGAAAGAAAAGTGCAGGCCTCAGGCTACCTGAGCACCCAGGTGTAGGCAATGGAAGGTCCCCTTTGTCCCTGCCCGCAGGTGTTTCTGATTAGATACAACTGTTAGCTTCTCAGGAGATTGTGCTAGGCACGTCTGTCTCAGCTTCATCCTGCTTTTCTGTGTAACAAAGCACGTTGGCCCTCTATTTCCATCCTTTTCCCCACCCCGCTATTTTTTTTCAGAGGAGGATCTCTGTGGAGTCCATTCAGAGTCAGTGTCTCAGAGCAATATCCTCCACTTTAAACTGTGGGATCTGGCTGAGTCCTTGCGACTCTGTCATAGATTGGCAACAGGACCCCTTGTAATTTCCCATTAGAACTCTGTTCACAATGAGAGGCCTAGGGCATATGAAGTTGCCTAAGCAGCTTATGTATGGATATGAACAGGCAGTCCCAGAGGGCTGGGGAGGGACGGGACTTACACATGCAGCAAGGAGAAATGAGGTCGATATGTGTGCCCAGTATTATCCCATTCCCTTCTGTAATGTAGAGCCTTGGTCCTCCTTGTAGCCATTCCCACCAATTTGTATTTTCTGTGTCTTGGGTCATATTTAGGGAAGATTGGGCTTTCCCTCACTTCACACAAGCAGAGCCTGAAGATTGGGGCTAAACTCCCACTCTGGTCCTATGCTATGTGAGAGTAAACAGTAACTTTATTCAAAGAAAAGAGGGCCTTGTTGTCCCTGAGTGCTTGGTGCTAGGCCAGCTCTGGTAAGTGCAGTGAAGGGTAGACATGCCTTCATTCTGTGTCAAACATGATTCCCATAGGCATACGATGTTTCAGGACCTGGTCAGCACAGAAAGGGCTCTTTCAAGAACTACTCCATCAGCTCCAGGTTCCACACACTTGGTCACCAGCTGGGAGCAAAAACCCCTTGCCTCTGAGGCAGATGCTGCATCCTTTTCCTGATAGGAAGGACAGGAAACACCACCAAATCCTCTTTTCCCTCTCTTTCTGAAGGAAGGACACAGACCGCCTGCAGAATCTCACTCTCAGGTGTAGGCAGTGGAGAGTTCCTTTTACACCAGCCCTCAGGTGTTTCTTACTCCCCAGACAGCCAGTCTGCTAGGAGATAGGATTAGTCACTTAATTCTTACTTTAGCCCATTCTCTCCTGTAATGAAAAACATTGGTCCTCGGGTACGTATTTTCTTTTTATTGTTCTTTTTTTCTAACGAGGTACTATCTGGGAGCCATTCAAAGCAAGAGCCTCAGAAGAATGTCCTCTGTTTAAACTAGAAGATTCCAAAATACATGGGGCCGTGTCAGGTATGCAGCCTGGCTGCAAACATTGCTGTGGAGTTCCCAGTCAGTTCCTGAGGCAATGGACAGCTCTGGGTGTTAGGTATCCCAGAGAAAAGCAGGCCCTTCTGTTGCTGGGGGCTTGGTGCTTAGTCTACCTGAGTAATTGCAGGGATGGGTAGCCAGCTTGCCTCTCTCCCCAGGCTGAAGGAGGTGCATCATCCTGCAGAATAGATGGTTCATGCATGTGCACAATGCTCCAGGTCCTTATCAGGGCACAAAGGGACTTTGAAAGGAATACAGCACCCGGCTGACCTGTAACCACTTGACCATCAGCCACAGCTGAATCCCTGCCACCATTCTCTACTAGTGGGTAAGAGCAAGAAACACCCCCACAGGCAGGGCTGTCGCTCTCTTTCTGAAGGAAGAATGCAGGCCCTTTGCTGACAGGGCTCCCAGGTGTAGCCTGTAGCGGGCTCCCTTCACCAAAGCCCACAGGTCTTGCTTCTTCCTGAGACAGCCAGCTTGCTAGGAGGTGGCCCGGGTCACTTCATTCTCCACATTATACCATTCTCATCCCTAATGAAGAACTCTGGGCCTCCGTGGATCCATTTTCACCATTTTGCTCTCTTTCCAAACTAGGTCCTCTCTGGAGTCTCAGTGGAATATCCTTGGAATTTTTCTGGGGACCCTAGTCCCGGGCTTGTGACTGTGCAATAGATTTGGCCGCAGGGCCCCTGGCAGGTTGGTGCCAATACCATGCAGGCATTTGGAGGCCTAGGGCGCTCGAAGGGCCCAGAAGAGAATGTTTACACTTCAACTGGGCCAGAGGGCTGGGAAGGGAGCTGGCCCCCTTTCTTAGCTTTCTTAGGGACATGAGGTTGCATAACCGCTTTCCAGATCGATCCCATTGCCATTGGAGATATTGGCCTTTGGCCCTCCTTAGGGCCATTCCCTTTCCTTGGCTCTAGGTCTAACTATGTCCCCGTTTAGACTTAGGAGCCATGGAGCTGCCACTCACTCAGCCGGTGCCCAGGGATAGATTTTCACAGAAGCCTGTGCATATGGCAGGTGGGCAGCAAGCCAGGCAGCCCAGCCTCTGCTAACGGCATCACTTGCAATTCCTCGGACTTGGGTTTACCTTCCAGCTGTGGCAGAGGGGCCATCGGGATCTCGGGCATCAGTGCTGGGTGCAGGGCACGGCCACAAGGGGTTTCTGGATCAGGTGCCAAGGCATGAACAGCCCTGTGCATTAGGCAGTGCCATAGCTGCCTCAGCGGCCCAGCAGTGCCACCCTGTGGTCTTGGTGTGGCAACCATGGCATTGGCCTGTGCAACATTGTTCTCCACTCACCAGTAGCAACGGTGACAGTTCTGGCTGGCAGGACAAGGTTTACAAGTGCTGCAAGGAAAGTGGCAGAAGTCAGCAACTGGCAGAGAGGGTGGAATTCATGAGGGCAGCACCTGGTCTTTGCCTCCTTGCCAGTTCACTTCTCCCAGCCCACGTTTGGAGGATTAATGGGCTCTCTCACACGAGTACCCTCATATGAAAGGGATATGCATGATGTGGTGTGTTGAACAAAGCCAGGAATAATCTCTAATGAGGATGAACTGAGTCAAGATGCTGGCCAGTGTGCAATATGCCTGGAAGAAATGCAGACGGCGGTACGAGAGCAGGGTTGCCTTGCCTGTTCACAGATCATTCAGGTTACACTGGTTTAAAATAAACAGATCTTGCCCTGAGCATCATTCACATATGGTAACCACTTCCCATTTTACAGTTATTCTTGTCTTTTCAAGAGACTTGAAAGCCTGAGAGGATCTGAGGATCTGTCCCCGTGGCAAAACAAAAACAAACACAAAAATACAGGCCTCCTTGGCCAGAAATGCGAGTTCTGAGAGACTCACACAGAGATGAACCATCATACAGGGAAGATGTTCCTGCTGAACAGCCAGGGGCCCTTTGGCCAAACATATGCCACAGTCACAGAGAATGGGCCAGAATCCCCAGTGGAGGGCCCAGGGTATGACTCTAAGACACTCACATGGAATGGAGCCCAGGGAGGGCTCAGAGTGAAAATAGAGCAAAGGGGTGACAAAGGATAGAGGGAGGGCCAGAGTTCTGCATCCGGGATGAGAATGAGATCATGTGGAGAGTGAGTTGATTAGCACCATCTTCCCCAGCTCACTGACTGATGACTCAGGAATGAGAACCACCTGTGGGCCGTGACAAACGGTGCCATCGGTCAGTTCCACCTGAAAGCCCTTGTCCTCCAGAAACCTGCTCAGATTCTTCCTTCAGCATCAGAGGAAAAGACCTGGCTCTGGGGGTGTGTCCTGCCCTTGCCATCAGTCCAGAGGGGCAGCAGTGATACAGCTGTAGCAGGGATGTGCTCCTGGCTGATGGGCAAGTATTTGGAAGCGCGACTTAATGCAGTCTTCCATCCAAAGGTACTTTCTGTGCTGACCATATCCTGGAGCACCCTGCCCACATGAAAACCTGCTGTTCTTCCAAATGAAGGGGTCTCCATTAGTGAGGGGAGGGAGGCCAACTGGCTACCCATGCTCGTGCATACCCCAGCCAGCTAAGCAACAGCATGTGCCCCGGGGTGGAAGGGCCAGGTTTCTTCTGGGATATTAGACCCAGAGAGCCTTCAATTTCCTCAGGAGCTGACTGGGGCATGGGCACCATTATTACAACCGTGGCTGTGTAGGTGACAGCCCCATGCCCCTGGAACGTGAACGGAGACCTAGCTAGAAAAGCAGCAATGGCATGGAGGTGAGTACGAGCAGTGCCAAAGTTCTGCATCTCCAAAGGGAATGGCACCTATCTAGGAAAGAGATATCTTTCTCAATTAAATCTTGATCCAGACAGGAGGCCGGCTCCCTTCTTCAAACCTCAGCTTGCCTGCACACGAGCATTCTCCACTGGGCACCTGCAGATACCCTAGACCTGGTGATGTCCGCAAATTCTGAAACCCAATTCTCACGGCCCCTGTGACCAAACCTCTTGCACACTCACCAGGATTGTACCCGACCCCTCACTTAATCAGAAAAGATAGGACTCTGAGACACTGACTCTGACAAGATTCCAGGGAGAACCTTGTTGCCAAAGAAGAGCAATTATTTCCTATTGCTATCCTACCCTGTGAAGCAACAAGAGCTACGGGACAGAGGGTCAGCTGACCTCTGGGACATCAGACTCTGATAGCCCTCTATTGACTCAGGAAATGACTGGAAACTTGCCTTCAATCCTTGGAATTTGATTGTGGGCAGGGCAGCCCCATGGTCTTGGTGGGTGACTGTGACCAAGTGAGTAAAGCAGCAACGGGATAGGAAGTTGAGTCCAAGTTCTGCATTCCAATGGGCATGGGGCAAATCCAAAAAGGAGATATCTCTATCATCCCTTCATCTTCTCCCACACAGGAGGCAGGATCCTCCCCTAACCACTGGCTTCAACCACCCTCAAGCATTCTCCCTGGGTATCTTTACACACCCTAGGTGTGGGGCTGGCCACATATTCTCAAACGATCTTGAGGAGGACCCAAAGTAAAACCTGTATCACCATCCAAAGGACACCGCCAAACTCCCAAGCTGAAAGATGAGGATATTACTCTAAGACACTAGCTCTGGATAAACTCCATGCAGAAACTCTTTGGACAAAAAAGGCTAAGTGGTGGAAACGGAGACACAGACTCTCAGAGTTCTTCTTCACACCTGGGATTTGGAGAATGTTGAGAATGAAGTACCCAGCACAGTCTCCTATCAAGCTGCTCGTATCTGGAAATAGAAATGCCCCTGGGCTTAGGCAAAGGGAGCCCTCTGAAAGGGCACACCTGAAAGCCCTGTCAGCAAGAAACCTCCATTCATTCTTTCAGAGCCAGAGGTTTCTGGCTATATCTGCCCCTCCAACTTTCTGTAGCAGTTGAGGGAGGCAGCAGTATTTGAGGTGCCAGTCTCTATTGGGTTCTACTGGCTCTTGCTCAGGAGTCTGAAACAAGGAATTCACTCCCTATTCCTGGAAAAGGCTCTTCCTGTACTGACCACGGCCTGGCCCGTACCTCCCTTGTGCAAACTGTGTGCTTCCCGGAATGAAGGCAACTCAATCATCCAGCTCAGCAAGGAAAGATGGCTCCCCTTTACCTCCCATGCCACAGTAAGCCAAGCAACAAGCACTCAGGAACTAAAGTCCATCTTTCCTTTATTAGATCAGAGCGTGAGAGCTCTCCATGAGCACAGGAGAAGAGGGGGAGTATGATGCCTACCCAGGGGTGCCAGTTGAGTGAGTGATGGCTCCGTGGCTCCTAATGGGGGGAGGGGAGCCAGAAATTAAGCAAAAGGAAGGAAATGGACCCAAGGGGGGGCCAAAGTTCGACATTTCCAGTGGGAATTGGGACCCACATGGAAAGAAGATGTCTTCCTTCAGTGCCCCTTGGCCAAAAGGAGGCCAGCTTCCCGCCCAAATCTCTGGCCCAGCCTTCACACACATCCATTTTGGGGCATTTACAAATCCCTGGGCCTATTGAGAGCCTCATACTTCTGAAACTCAATGAATTAATGAAGAAGAAGCCTTGTGGGAAAATCTCTCCCACAGTCACAAGGACTGGGTCAGACTCCTGGATGGAAGGCAGAGGATATGACTGTGAGACACCTACTCTGCACGGAGTGTGGGAAGAACCCTGTTTCTAAAAATGAGCAAAGATGTGTGATGGTGATCAGGAGGGCCAGGGCTCTTCAGAGATAGGAAGGGGATTTATATGGAGAAAGAAGTGCCCAGCACCTGCTTCTGGAAAACTGGCTCTGGGATAAAAAGAAGAAACACCTGAGGACTTATGCAAAAGAGGCCTCTAGAGTCTGCATCTGGGAGCCCTGGGAGCAACAGGCCTGCCTTCTTCCTTCAGAAGGACCTAGAGAGCCCTGGGATTTTGTCTGCTTTTATTGTTTTCCCAGCACTGAATGGAAGGAGCAGTGACCGTGCTGTAGCCATATGGTGCCCCCCAGCTGTTGTTCCAAAGTATGGAAAGGGGCATTGGGGCCATCTTCCTCTAAAGGGCTCTTTCTGGGCTGACCAGCTTCTGGAGCCTCCTGCAGGTGTGGACAGTTTGCTTTTCAGAAGGAAGTCTCCTCCATAAAGCAGGCAATGAGGCAATGAGGCAAGCTGGCTCTCCTCCCCCCCCCCCCCTTGCTACAAACAGCCAAGCACCAAGCTCAGGGATTGGAGGGCTCTCCTCCTTTCGGATATCTCATGCTCACGGCTGTCACTGAGCGAGGGACTGAGTGGGCAACCGAAGCCCATCGCTTGGTGCCCTTTGCACGATTGCCAGCTCCATGGCTCATAAGGGTGAACAAAGGAGTCAGAAAGACAGTAAGCGAATGGGACTGGCTGACGCTAGGACCAATGGGAGCTCGATATGTCCATCCAATGGGAATGTGATCAATGTGAAAAGGACATGTTAAACTTCATTTCTCCTAGGCCCAGCAAGGAGGCCAGCTCCCCGCTAATGCAGCTGGCCCAGCCTCCATCCAAACAGTTCTCAGCCAGACCCATTCAAATGGCCTAAGGCTCTGCATGTCCATGGAGTCCTGAAACCAAAATGGCAGGGTCCCTCTGGCTCAACCTGTCCCACAGACACAAGGGTTGGTCCACATTGGACATTTGCAAGCCTGAGCTATTCTTCTGACAGACAGAATTGTATGGACCCCGAAGCGAACCTTGATGGATAATAAAGCACTCTCATGAAACTTGATACTCTTAGAATCAGAGATCTTCACTTGGGATGAGAATTGCATGATGTTTAGAAAACACTAACCAGCACAATAGAGGAACAAGCAGGCTTGGTCAGGAGTCAGAAAAATCTTTTGTGGGCTTCGGCTACAAGACCACTCCAAAGGATACCCCTTGGAGACCTGTGAGCCAGAGAGCCTCATTCTCCCTTAACCAACAGAGGGAAACTGGCTTTTGGTGTGTTTCTGCCCATCGTATCAGTAGATAGGGGCAGCAGTGGCTCTGCGGTCTGAAGAAGGTGCTTCCATGTGACAATCAAGAGGTGGGAACGAGGCCTTAGTGCACTGTTTCTTCAAAAGGGGTTTTGTGCGCCAATCAGATCATGCAGCAAACTGCACATGCACAGACCGCTCTTCTGAATGAGGGTATCCCTGTCAATTAGGGGTGAGAGTCAATGTGGCTAGCCATTCCCTGGTTGCTCTAGCCTGCTAAGCACTGAGGGCTCAGGGACAAGAGTGCTAGCTGTCCTCTCAGATATCAGAATCTTAGAGCCTTGCATTGGCTCAGGAACTGCCTGCAAATTCACCTCCAATCCATGGATACTGGATGTGTATGGGATAGCCCCATGGCCTTGTTGTGGGAACTGAAACCCCGTTAGAAAAGCAGCAAAGCAGCAAAGGGTTAGTAGTGACTCCCAGGCCAGTCAAAGTTCTGCCTTCAAATCGAGGAAGGAGATAATCTATCTTCCCTACCATCTTCCCACACATGAGGCAATTGTGAGCCTAACTTCTGGCTGAGACTACCCACAAGTATTCTGCCTCGAGGCCTTCACACACTGTAGGTTTGGCGATGGTCACATCATTCTGAAACCAGGTTGAGAGCAGCCCATCGCAATACCTGTCTCACCATCACAGGCACTCCACCAGGCTCACAAGCCAAAAGAAGAGAATATTCCTCTTAGACAGTGACTCTGAATACATTCCATTCAGAACCTTATTCAAAAACAGGGTAGTGGGTGCACTTGGAGACACAGATGGCCAGAGTTCTTCATCACACATGAGATGTGGGAAATATTGAGATGGAAGTACCCAGCACGAACTCCTATCAACTGGTTGTATCTGGAATAAGAAATGCATGTAGGGTTAGGCAAAGGGAACCCTGTGAACCACTACACCGGGATCTCTGTCAGCAAGAAGTCTGCATTCTTTCCTCCGGAGCCAGTGATTTCTGACTATGTCTCTCCCTCCCACTTTTTCTAAGAGCTATCAGTGTTGAGCTCTAGCTACTGGGTTCTCCTGGCTGTTGCTCAGGAGTCTGGAACAAGGACTGTTTTTCCCTGTTCCTCAAAATAGCTTTCCCTGTGTTGACCCCATACTGACCCATACCGCCCATGTGCAAACTGTCTGCTTCTCAGAATGAAGGCAACTCCATCATCCAGGTCAGTGAGGGAAGCTACCTAGCCTTCCCCTTCGAGACACCAGAAGGCCAATCGCCATGCACTCGGGACTAAAGGCCTTCTTTCCTTTGTTAGATCAGAGCCTGATACCTCTCAATGGGCACAGGAGCAGAGCAGGAGTTTGCGGCTTACCGTGGGGTGCCAGCTGAATGAGTGATGGATCCATGGCTCCCAAGGGAGAAAAAAACATTGTCAGAAATGCAGCAAGGTGAAGGAAATGGGCTCAAGGAGGGCCAAAGTTTGATATTTTCCAGCAGGCATTGGGGTCTACATGGAAAGAAGGTGTCTTCCTTCATTTGCCCTTGGCCCACAAGGAGTCCAGGTCTCTGCCCAAATGTCTGTCCTGGGCTACGCACAAACACCCTCTGCTGGGCGCCTTCAAATTCCCTGGGCCTCTGAATGACCACATACTTCTGAAACCCAATGAATTAATGAAGAAAGAGCCCTGTGGCTAGATTCTCTCACCCAGTCAAAGGGACTGAAAGAGTCTCTCAGGGGGAAGGCAGAGGATATGACCATGAGGCACTGACTCTGAACAGATTGTGGGAAGAACCTTGTGTCTACAAGAGCGCAAAGATGTGTAAGGTGGATAAGGAAAGCCAGTGCTCTTCAGAGGTTGGAAGGGGAATTATGTGAAGAAGGAAGGGCCCAGCACCAGCTCCTGGCAACCTGGCTATGGAAAGACGAAACACCCAAAGGCTTAGGGGAAAGTGCCCTTTAGCGTCAGCACCTGGGAGTCCTGAAAGCAGCAAGCCTGTCTCCTTCCTTCACAAGGACCTAGAGAGCCCTGGACTTTATCTGCTTTTCTGGCTTTTCCCATCACTGAATGGAGTGAGCGGTGACAATGCTGTCGCCTTCAGGTGCCCCCAGGTCTTCCTCAAAAGTGTGAAAAGGGGACTTGGGGAGCTCTTCCTGTAAAGGGCTCTTTCTGTGCTGACCAGCTTCTGGAGCCTCCTGCTCCTGTGTGAATTGTCTGCTTTTCAGAAGGAAGGCCCCTCCATCCGGCAGAGCAATGAGGCAAGCTGGATCCCCTGTCCCCAACTCTTGCTACAAACAGTCAGGCACCAAGCTCAGAGATAGGGTGACTTTTCTCCTTTGGGTAGCCGATGCTCAGGGCTGTCACCGGACACGGGACCGAGTGGGTGGCCGACGCCCATGCCTTGGTGCCTGCTGAGTGAGTGCCAGCTCCATGCTTTGTAAGGGTGAACAAAGACTGAGTCACAAAGACATTAAGGGAATGCGAATGGCTGCAGCCAAGACCTAAGTGTGCAATGTTTCCATCCAGTGAGCATGTGATCAATGTGGATGAGCTACATTAAACTTCTTTTCCCCCAGACCCAGCATGAAGGCTGGCTCGCGCCTAACACCTCTGGCCCATCCTCCACACAAACAGATCTCGGCTGGACCCCTTTCCATGCTCTAAGTCTCTGGATGTCCATGTAGTCCTGAAACTAATATGCCGGCCCCTTTACCTCAACCTGTCCCACAGTCACAAGGGCTGGTCCACGTTGGGTACTTGCAAGGCGGATCTATGACTATGAAAGACTGAATTTGTATGGACCCCAAGACAAACCTTGATGGGTAAAAAGCAATATCATGAGACTCGATAAGCCTAGGGCGAGAGTTCTTCTTTGAGGATGGGATTGGATAATATTTAGAAAAAACGACTAGCACAATATATGAGGAAGCTGGCTTGCTCAGAAATCAGAAGACCTTTTGTGGGATATGGCTACAGGAGTTGTCCAAAGGGAACCACTTGGAGCCCTGTGAGCAAGAGACCCACACTCTCCCTTCAGAAGTAGAAAGAAACAGTGGCTTTTTGTGTGCTTCTGCCCATCATAGCAGAACACAAGGGCCCTAGTGACCCTGAAATATGAAGAATGTTTCATATTCAAGGAGGATCAAGTGGTGGGAACAAGGCCTGGTGCAGGAAAGATTCAAAAGCACACATACTTTGGTGCTCCGGTCAGGTCATGTATTCCACCATTTCAAACAACAGTGTGGTGGATCCTTGTATCAAGTAGTACCTGGTACCACTAACTGAAAGAAGTGTTAATAGTTGAGACCCTCCAGGGCTTCTGCAGAATGTACCATAGGCTCAATGCTCTGAAAAAAATGACTGGTGAAACAACCTTTCAACTTCCCTCTCGACTCACAAAGTTAGTACAGTTTGAATTCCTATACGGGTCATACAGGCAAAGTGCCATTGCCTGAACTCTAGGAAACAACACTGTGCGGAAACTGTCTTTCAACTAATATCTGGTTTCACTTAGTTAGAAGTGTTTGAAAAGCCATGACCCTCGTACAATGAAATTGTCATGCACTCCACCATTTTAAACAGAAGTGTGGTGGAACCTTGTAGCAAGTAATACCTGGTTTCACTCAATGAAGGAAGTGTTAAAAGTTGAGACCCTGCAGGGCTTCTGCAGAAAGTCCCCTAGGCTCAACACTCTGCGCTAAAAGGATAGTGAAACCTTCTTTCAAATAACCTCTCGATTCACAAAGTTAAAACACTTTGAACACCTATGCAGGGCATACGATGACAGTGCCTTTTACTGAACACTAGGAAAGGACCATGTGTGGAAACTGTCTTTCAATTAACATCTTGTTTCACTAAGTTAGATGTGTTTGAAGAGCCATGACCCACATACAACAAAACTCTTCAAACACTTGTATCTTAGGGAGCTCGATATGTCCATCCAAAGGGAATATGATCAGTGTGAAAAAGACATGTTAAGCTTCATTTCTCCAAGGCCCAGCAAGGAGGCCAACCCCCCCTAATATGGCTGACCCAGCCTCCACCCACACAGTTCTTGGCTAGACCCCTTCAAATGGCCTAGGGCTCTGCATATCCATGGAGTCCTATAACCAAAATGCCCGGGTTTTTTGGCTCAACCTGTCCCACCGACACAAGGGCTGGTCTACATGACATTTGCAAGCCTGAACTATTATTTTGACAGACAGAATTGTATGGATCCCAACATGAGCCTTGATGGTTAATAAAGCACTGTCATGAAACTTGATACTCCTTGGGTAAGAGATCTTGATTCAGGATGAGAATTGGATGTTTAGAAAAAAACTGACCAGCATAACATAGTAGCAAGCAGTCTTGGTCAGGAGTGAGAAAAATCTTTTGTGGGCTTTGGCTACAGGACTACTACATAGAATGTCTCTTGGAGGGATACAGGAGTGCTGATGCATAGGGGCACATGTACCCTAATGTTCATAGCAGCACTTTCAACAGTAGCCAAATCATGGAAACAGCCTAAATGTCCATCAACTGACGAATGGATCAAGAAGATGTGGTTTATATATACAATGGAATACTACATGGCAATGAGAAAGAATGAAATCTGGCCATTTGTAGCAATGTGGATAGAACTTGAGGGTATTATGCTAAGTGAAATAGGTCAGCAGAGAAAGACATATGCCATATGTTTTCACTCATATGTGAAACAGGAGAAACTTAACAGAGGACCATAGGGGAGGGGAAGGGGAAAAATTAGTTAAGGAGAGAGAGGGAGGAAAACAATAAAAGACTCTTAAATACTGAGAACAAACTGAGATTTGATGGGGGGTGCAGGAGAGGGGAAAATGGGTGATGGGCATGGACGACGGCACTTGTTGGGTTAAGCACTGGGTGTTATATGGAAACCAACTTGACAACAATAATAAAATTAAAAAAGAAAGAAATGAGCAAAAGATAAAAAAAAGAGCGGGAGAGAGGCCAACCAAGAAACAAACTCTTAACTATAGAAAACAAACTAATATTTACCAGAGGGGAGGTGGGGGGATGGGTTACATATGTGATTGGGATTAAAGAGTGTACTTGTGTTGAGCACTAGGTGTTGTATGGAAGTGTTGAATCACTATATTGTACACCTGAAACTAATAGTACACTGTGTTAACTAACTGGAATTTAAATATAAAAAAAAAGACTGTCCCTTGGAGCCCTGAGAGCAAGAGACCCTTATTCTCCCTTAACAAATAACGGGAATCTTTGGCTTTGGGTGTGTTTCTCCCCATAATATCAGTACATAGGGGCACCAGTGACTGTGAGTTATGTAGAAGATGCTTCCATATGATGACGAAGAGATGGTAATGAGGCCTTAGTGCACTGTTTTTTGTGCTCTGATAAGCTCATGCAGCAAACTGCACATGCACAGACTGACAATTCTCCCAAATGAGGGTTATGCCCATCAATGAGGGGTGGGAGTCCATGTGGCTACCCATTCCCTTGATGACTGTTGCCTGCTAACAACTGAGGGCTCAGGGATAGGAGTTCTAGCTGTACTCTCAGACAGCAGAATCTTAGAGCCCTGCATTGGCTCCAGAACTGCCTGGAAACTCAACCCCAATCCATTGACATTGGTTGTGTATGGGATGGCCCCCTGTGTTCTGAGACTGCATTAGAAAAGCAACAATGGATTAGAAATGATGCCCAGGTCTGTCAAAGTTCTACATTCAAATGGATATGGGTCAAATCGAGGAAGGTGATCTCTATCACCCCTTCATCTTCTCCAAAACATGAGGCAGGATCCATCCTTAACGTCTGTCTGAGCCTACCCACAGGTATTCAGCCTTGGCACCTTCATACATCCTAGCTTTGGTGATGGCCACATCATTCTGAAACCAGATGCAGAGTGTCCCATGGCAATACCTATCTCTTCATCACAAGGACTCCTCCAGACTCATAAGCCGAATGAAGAGAATATTTCTCTAAGACAATGGCTCTGAATGCATTCCACTCAGAAACGTATTCAAAAACAGGGTAATGGGTGCACAAGGAGACACAGATGGCCAGAATTATTCATCACGCATGAGACGTGGAAAAGGTTGAGAATGAAGTACCCAGCACAGTCTCCTATCAACCTGGTTGAATCTGGAATAAGAAATGCCTGTGGGGTTAGGCAAAGGGAACCCTCTGAACTGCTGCACCTGGGAGCGACTGTCAGCAAGAAGTCTTCATTCCTTCCTTAGGAACCAGAGATTTCTGGTTATGTCTCTCCTTCCCCCTTTTTCTAAGAGTTGATGGAGGTATCAGTGTGTGAGCGGTAGCTACTGGGTTCGGCTGGCTCGTGCTCAGATGTCTGGAATAAAGACTTTGTTCCCTGTTCCTCAAAATAATGTTCCCTGTGCTGACTCCCTACCAGCACATACTGATCATGTGCAAACTGTCTCCCTCTCAGAATGAAGGCAACTCCGTCATCCAGGTCAGTAAGGCAAGCTGGCTCCCCTTCATCATCCATACTACAGCAGGCCAATCACCAACCACTCAGAGACGAAGGCCACCTTTCCTTTCTAGTCCAGAGCCTAATAGGTCTTATGGAGCACAAGATCAGACTGGGAGTTTGCGGCCACCCAGGGGTGCCAGCTGAGTGATGATAGCTCCATGACGCCTAATGGAGAAACAAAATAGTCAGAAATGGAGTAAGGGGAAGGAAATGGGCACAAGGAGGGAGAAGGCTCGACATAGCCAGTGGAAATTGGGATCCATGTGGAAAGAAGATGTCTTACTACATTTGACCTTGCACCAGAAGGAGGCCAGGACCCTGACCTAATCTCATGCCCAATCTGCACACAAACATTCTCTAATCGGACCCTTCAAATGCCCTGGGCCTCAGAATGACCGCGTATTTCTGAAAGCAATGAATTAATGAAGAAAGAGCCCTGTGGCAAAATCTCTCCCACAGTCACAAAGTCTGGATCAGACTCCCAGATGGAAGGCAGATGATATGACTGTGAGGCACGGACTCTGAACGGATTGTGGGAAGAACCTTGTTTCTACAAAAGAGGAAATATGTGTAAGGCGAATAAAGATGGCCAGAGGTGTTCGGAGATTGAAGGAGAATTATATGGAGAAGAAAGGGCCCATTGCCAGCTCCTGGCAACCTGGCTATGTTAAGAAACACCAGAAGGCTTAGGCAAATGCGCCCTCTAGCGTCCACATATGGGAACACTGAAAAGCAACAGGCCCGCTTCCTTCCTTCACAAGGCCCTAGAGAGCCCTGGGACTTTGTCTGCTTTTCTTGCTTTTCCCATCATTGGATGGACTGAGCAGTGACAATGCTGTGGCTGTGAAATACCCCCCCCCGTCGCTGTTGCTCCAAAGTGTGGAAAGGGGCATTGGGACCATCTTCTTGTAAAGGACTCTTTTTGGGCTCCTGAGCATCTGGAGCCTCCTGCTCCTGTGTGAACTTTCTGCTTTTCAGGAGGAAGGAACCTCCATCAGGCAGAGCAATGAGACAAGCTAGCTCCCATCCCCCCCGCCACCTGTTGCTACAAACAGCTAAGCACCAAGCTCAGGGATAGGAGGGATATTCTCCTTTGGAATAGCCAATGCTCATGGCTATCACTAAGCTGGGGACAGAATGGGTGGCTGATACCTACCACTTGGTGCCCACTGAGTGAGTGTCAGCTCCATGGCTCAAAAGGCTGCACGAAGAATGAGTCAGAAATACAGTTTGGGAAAGGGAATGGCTGAAGCCAGGACCAAAGTGAGTTCGATATTTCCATCCAGTAGGATAGTGATCCATGTGGAAAAGACATGTTACACTGCATTTTCCCTAGGCCCATCAAGGAGGCCAGCTCCCCCCTAATACGGCTGCCCCAGCCTCCACCCAGTCTTGGCTGAACTCATTTGAGTGGCCTTCATGTCCCTGAAATTTTGAAGCCAAAATGCCAGGGCCCCTTTGCTCAACCTGTCCCACACATTTGCAAGCCTGAGCTAGTATTCTAACAGATAGAATTGTATGGACACCAAGGTGAACCTGGATGCTTAATAAAGCACTATCATGGAACTTGATACTCCTAGGGTCAGAGATCTTCATTCAGGATGAGAATAGGATAATGTTTAGAATAAACTGACCAGCTCAATAGAGTAGCAAACAGGATGGTCAGGAGTCAGAAAAAAACTTTTGTGGGCCTTGGCTACAAGACTACTCCAAAGGATGCCCCTTGGAGCCCTGTGAGCAGGGGACCTTCATTCTCCCATAACCAATAGAGGGAAACTTTGTCTTTTGATGTGTTTCTGTCCATAATATCAGTAGAAAGGGACAGCAGTGACTGCGAGTTATGTAGAAGATGTTTCCATGCGATAATCAAAGGGTGGGAATGAAGCCTTAGTGCACTGTTTTCAAAAGGATTTTTGTGCTCTGATAAGCTCATGCAGCAAACTGCACATGCACAAACGGACAGTTCTCCCAAATGAGGGTATGCCCATCAATGAGGAGTGGGGGTCAACGTGGCTACCCATTCCCTCGACTGTAGCCTGCTAACAATTGAGGGCTGAAGGATAGGAGTGCTAGCTGTACTCTCAGATATCAGAATGTTAGCGTACTGCGTTGGCTCAGGAACTGCCTGGAAACTCACTTCCAATCCATGGACATTGGGTTGTGTATGAGACAGCCCCAAGGTCCTGGTGTATGAATTGAGACCAAGGTCGAAAACCAGCAATGTGTTAGTAGTGAATCCCAGGTCAGTAAAATTTCTGTATTCAAATGGATATGGGTCAAATTGAGGAAGGTGATCTCTATCACCTCTTCATCTTCTCCCACTCATGATGCAGGATCCACCCCCAACCTCTGTCTGAGCCTAACCACAAGTATATAGCCTTGGCACCTTCACACATCCTAGGTTTGGTGATGGCCACATCATTCTGAAACCAGATGCAGAGTGGTCCACGGCAATACCTATCTCTCCATCACAAGGACTCCTCCAGACTCACAAGCTGAATGAAGAGAATATTACTCTAAGACAATGGCTCTGCATACATTCCGCTCAGAACTGTATTCAAAAACAGGGTAATGGGTGCACATGGAGACACAGGTGGTCAGAGTTCTTCAACATGCATGAGATGTGGGAAAGTTTGAGAATGAAGTACCGAGCACAGTCTCCTATCAACCTGGTTGAATCTGGAATAAGAAATGCCTGTGGGGTTAGGCAAAGGGAACTCTGTGAACAACTACACCTGGAGCCCTTTCAGCAGGAAGTCTTCAGTCTTTCATCAGGAGGCAGATATTTCTGGTTATGTCTCTCCTTCCCCCTTTTTCTAAGAGTTGGTGGAGGTATCAGTTTTGAGCTGTAGCTACTGTGTTCTACTGGTTCTTGCTCAGGAGGAGTCTGGAACGAGGACTGTTTCTCTATTCCTCAAAATAGCTTTCCCTGTGTTGGCCCCGTACTGGCCCATACTGCCCATGTGCAAACTGTCTGCTTCTCAGAATGAAGGCAACTCAATCATGCAGGTCAGTGACAGAGATATGTAGCCTTCCCCTTCCATTCCACAGCAGGCCAATTGCCAAGCACCCAGGGACTAAAGGCCTTCTTTTCTTTGTTAGATCACACCCCATTACCTCTCAATGAGCACAGGAGCAGAGTGGGAGTTTCATCCTACCAAGGGGTACCAGCTGAATGAGTGATGGATCCGTGGCTTCCAAGAGAGACAAAACAGTTTCAGAAATGCAGCAAGGTGAAGGAAATGGGGGTCAAGGAGGGCCAACGTTTGATATTTTCCAGCAGGCATTGAGATCTACATGGAAAGAAGGTGTCTTTGAAGCTTCATTTGCCCCTGGCCCACAAGGAATCCAGCTTTCTCCCCAAATATCTGCCCTGGCCTACACTCAAACATCCTCTGCTGAGCGCTGTCAAATTCCCTGGGCCTCTGAATGGCCACATACTTCTGAAACCTAATGGATTAATATAGAATGAGCCCTGTGGCAAAATCTCTCCCGCAGTCTCAATGACTGGATTAGATTCCCAGATGGAAGGCAGAGGATATGACTGAGAGACGCTGACTCTGAACGGACTGTGGGAAGAACATTGCTTCTACAAAAGAGCAAAGATGTGTAAGGTTGATAAGGAGGGCCAGAGCTCTTCAGAGATTGGAAAGGGAATTATATGAGGAAGAAAGGGCCCAGCACCAGCTCCTGGCAACCTGGCTATGGGAAGAAGAGGAAACACAAGAAGATTTAGGCAAAGGCGCCCTCTACCGTACACATCTGGGACACAGAAAGCAAGAAGCCTGCTTCTTTCCTTCACAAGGACCTAGAGACCCCTGGACTTTGTTTGCTTTTCTTTTCTCCAATATTGAATGGAGGGAGCAGTGACAATGCTGTAGCTCACAGGAGCTACGCCCCGCTGTTGCTCGAATGTGTGGAAAGGGCCATTGGGCCCTCTTCCTGTAAAGGGCTCTTTCTGGGATGCCGAACTTCTGGAGCCTCCTGCTCCTGTGTGAACTGCCTGCTTTTCCAAAGGAAGGCTCCTCCATCAGACAGAGCAATGAGGCGATCTGGCTGGCCTCCCTCCTCCCTCTCTTGCTACAAACAGCCAAGCACCAAGTTCAGGAATAGGAGGAATATTCTCCTCAGGATACCAGATGCTCATGGCTGTCACTGAACATGGGACCAAGTGTGCAGCCACCGCCCACCTCTTGGTGCCCGCTGAGTGAGTGCCAT
>CM053579.1:61646200-61670078 GCA_028646485.1 Cryptoprocta ferox
TCTGTTTCTTCTTTCCCCCACTTGCAAATCCAAGTTTTATCCCTTCAGTCCTTCTCAGTTTAATCCATACGGGCGTGCTCGGATTACAGAGCTCCCTGCTCTTCCGCCATCTTGTCCTCCTCCCCCACCACACTGTTGTTTGAAATGGTGGAGTGCATGACAATTTTGTTGTTTGTGGGTCCTGGCTTTTCAAACACTTCTAACTTAGTGAAACAAGATGTTAGTTGAAAGACAGTTTTCGCACAGTGTTGTGTCCTAGAGTTCAGTAAAATGCATTATTACTGTATGACCCACATAGGAATTCAGACTGTTTTATCTTTGTGAATCGAGAAGTTATTTGAAAGATGGTATCAGTATCCTTTTATTTCAGAGTGTTGAGCGTATGATACTTTCTGCAGAAGCCCGCAGGGATTAAACTTTTAACAGTTCTATCAGATAATGAATCCAGGGGTTACTTGATACAAGGTTCCACCACACTGTTGTTTGAAATGGTGGAGTACATGATACTTTTGTTTTATGCAGGTCGTGGCTTTTCAAACACTTCTAACTTAGTGAAACAAGATGTTAGTTGAACGACGATTTCTACAGTGTTTTTTCCTAGAGTTCAGTAATAGGCACTGTCACTGTATGAACCGCATCAGAATTCTAACTGTTCTAACATTGTGAATCGAGTGGTTAGTTGAAAGATGGCTTCACTATCATTTTATCTCAGAGTGTAGAGTTTATTTCTCTTTCTTCTGAAGCTATGCAGGGTTTTAACATTTAACACTTCTTTCAGTTAGTGAATTTAGGTATTACTTGATACAAAGATCCACTACACAGTTGTTGGAAATGGTGGAGTACATGACACTTTCGTTGGATGTGGGACATGCCTTTTCAAACATTTCTAACATAGTGAAACAAGACGATAGTTGAAAGACGGGTTCCGCACATGGTTCTTTCATAGGGTTCAGTAAAATGCACTGATATTGTTTGCCCCACATAGGTATACAAACTGTTTTAATTTTGTGAATTGAGAGGTTATTTGAAAGAAGGTTCTACTATTCTTTTATCTCAAAGTGTTGAGCCTAGGGTACTTTCCACAGAAGCCCACAGGATTTAACTTTTAACACTTCTTTCAGATAGTGAATCTAGGTTTTACTTGATACAAGGTTCCACCACACTGTTGTTTGAAATGGTGGAGTGCATGACAATTTCATTGTATGAGGGTCATGGAACAAGATGTTAGTTGAACGATGGTTGCCACACAGTGTTGTTTCCTAGAGTTCAGGCAATGGCACTTCCCCTTTATGGCCCGCATAGGAATTCAAACTGTTTTAACTTTGTGAATTGAGAGGTAAGTTGAAAGATTGTTTCACTATTCATTTATCTCAGAGTATTGGGCGTATGGTACTTTCTGTAGAAGTCCCACTGGGTCTCAGCTTTTAACACTTCTTTCTGTTAGTGTAAGCAGGTACTACTTGATACAAGGGTCCACCACACTGTTTTTGAAATGATGGAATACATGACCTGATCAGCACACCAAAAGTATGTGTGCTTTTGAATCTTTCCTGCACCAGGCCTTGTTCCCACCACTTGATCTACCCATGGAAGCACATTCTTCATATCTCAGGGTCACTAGGGCCCCTGTGTTCTGCTATAATGGGAAGAAGCACACAAAAAGCCACTGTTTCCTTCTACTTTTTAATGTATAGTGTGGGTCTCTTGCTCACAGGGCTCCAAGTGGCTCCCTTTGGACAACTCCTGTAGCCATATCCCACAAAAGGTCTGATTTCTGAGTAAGCCAGCTTCCTCATACATCGTGCTAGTTGGTTTATTCTAAACTTTATCCAATTCCCATCCTTAAAGAAGAACTCTTGCCCTAGGCTTATCAATTCTCATGACATTGCTTTTTATCCATCAAGGTTTGTCTTGGGGTCTGTACAAATCCAGTCTTGCACAGTCATAGATCCGCCTTGCAAATGTCCAGTGTGGACCAGCCCTTGTGAATGTGGGACAGGTTGAGGTAAAGGGGCCAGCATATTAGTTTCAGGACTACATGGATATCCAGAGACTTAGGGCATGGAAAGGGGACCAGTCGAGATCTGTTTGTGTGGAGGATGGGCCAGAGGTATCAGACGCAAGCCAGCCTTCACGCTGGGCCTAAGGGAAAAGAAGTTTAATGTAGCCCATCCACATTGATCACATTCCCACTGGATGGAAACATTGCACACTTGGGTCTTGGCTACAGCCATTTATATTCCATTAATGTCTTTCTGACTCAGTATTTGTTCACCCTTACAAAGCACGGAGCTGGCACTCACTCTGCAGGCACCAAGTCATGGGCATCGGCCACCCACTCGGTTCTGTGCTCAGGTAGCCCTGAGCATCGGCTACCCAAAGAAAAAAAGCCACCCTATCTCTGAGTTTTGTGCTTGACTGTTTGTAGCAAGAGTTGGGGGCAGGGGATCCAGCTTGCCTCATTGCTCTGCCTGATGGAGGGGCCTTCCTTCTGAAAAGCAGACAATTCACACAGGAGCAGGAGGCTCCAAAAGCTGGTCAGCACAGAAAGAGCCCTTTTCAGGAAGAGGGCCCCAAGCCCCCACTACCTTCAGGGGTAGTGGGGCCATGCTCCAGACAGCTGCTCAAGTGTTGGAACCGTTGCTGTGGCGCATTAGGTTTTGGTTGGCCATGTTCTGCACTGCCTATGTCCTGGAACACACCTCATTTGCATGGATTATGTGCTTTTCAGACTCTTAAGACAAGCAGTAAGTGCCCTCTGACAGCAGGGCCATCTTTCTTGTGGATTGTCAGAAACTAAGTACTCTTGGTTAGCACAGAAGCAGAGAATGCTCCACCAATCCCTGGGAGCTCACTGTGTGATTGACAGCGTCAATGACCCCGGTACCCCAGACTGCAACCAAGTCCAATGACAATGGTACGGGAATGGCTTTATGAACAACCAACATTTTATTTTATTTTATTTTATTTTATACTTTATTGTCAAATTGGTTTTTATATAACACCCAGTGCTCATCTCCACAAGTGCCCTCCTCCATGCCCATCACTCCCCTTTCCCTCTCCCGCTCCCCCATCAGCCTTCAGTTTGTTGTCAGTATTCAAGAGTCTCTCATGGTTTGCCTCCCTCATTCTCCCCCCAAAATTCCTAGATATACAAACTACCAACACTTAAATGGGAAGGAATAGAAAATTTGAACAAACCCATAACCAGCAAAGAAATTGAATCATTAATCAAAATCTCTGAACAAACAAGAGTCCTGGGTCAGATGGCTTCCCAGGGGGATTCTACCAGAAATTTAAAGAATAATTTATATCTATTCTTCTCAAAATTTTCCAAAAAATAGAAATGGAAGGAAAACTCCCAAACTCATTCTATGAAGCCAGCATTACATTGATTCCAAAACCAGACAAAAAATTCATTAAAAAGGAGAATTACAGGTTGATTTCCCTGACTAACATGGATGCAAGGATTTTCAATACAATACTGGGAAATTAATTTCAACAGGACATTAAAAAAATTATTCACCACAATCAAGTGGGATTTATTCCTGGGCTGCAGGGTTGCTCAATACTCACAAATTAATCAACATGTTACACCACATTAATAAAAGAAAGGATAAGAGCCATATGATTCTTTACATAGATGCAGAAAAAGTATTTGACAAAGTATAGCATCCTTTTTTGCTAAAAAACAACCCTCAAGAAAGTAGGGATATAAGGAACATTCCTCAACATAATAAAGACAATATAGGAAAGTCACCTCAAGATCCACCCTGAGAAACTTCAGGCTTAGATTATATCTATCTACAAGATAGCCTAGTGGTCAAGAGTGTAAGCTCCGGAATCCCTCTGACAGAGAGTTTGTTCTGCCGCTAACTGTGTGACTTTGACAGTTTCTTAACTCTCTGTATCCTCTATAAAGTGGGAATAAAAACTCTACCTCATGGATTTATTGTGATAATGAAATGAGTTTATCCACATAAAGGATTTAGGACAATGTTCAATAAATCCTTGCTTGTTATTATCTTCATTCTTATATATATTAATTAGAATGGAAATGAAACCTAGTGTTACCAGTAATTCCAGTAAAAGTCCCAGGATTGGCCTAGTGTTGGTCACTTTCCATCCCCGAATCATTCACCGCAGTCAGAGGAACAATTTGTAGGAAAAGGAGTTATGTCAGCCTACCTTGAACCACGTGGACTGAGGGTGGGGAAGGGAGGTTTCCTCAAAGGGAAATTGGGATTACTCCTGCCAAAAGAAGGAAAAGGATGCTGGGAAGGCAAAAACACCAAATTTTGAAGAGCAAAGATGCCCATACCACGAATGAAAAGGCACATATGTGAGAATGAAGAACTTCTTCAAGCACTACTTTAAATAACTATCCCTGCTCCCTCTCCTCATTCTAAAATAATAATATGATTATGATGGTGGTGAGGATAATAATGATGACAATGACAATGACAAGGATGATGGGGGCAGATTGCACTAGATAACTGACATTGCAAGAGTGCTAAGAAATAGTAATGAGGGCTTGGAAGATTTTTAAAAAGCAATATGTAAATGATTTTTTAATATACAGCATGCAATTCTTCCAGATTACCTGGATGATGGGTCATTCGTCAAAGAACAGATGGCTTTGGTGGCAATACTTTGTCCCCATTGTGAAAATTGAGTGAAAAACCTTTTGGGACATCTAAAATCAGGCTTGTAGGCAGGTTCAGAAAAATCTAAGGCCCTGAAAATTATCCTCTTTATTTTTCACTATCCACTAGTTCTCCTGCAGGGATTTTTCTGATGGTGCTCAGCCTTAACTGTACACTAAAGGTTGGCATTTCTTTTTTAAATGAAGTGAGTCCAGTATACTTGCTTCTTGCTTTCATAAATGCATGCTATTCATTTCTATCGGGTACCTTTTCATTTCCATAGTTGGCTTAAAGAGCCAGGGGCCTCCCACCTGGACCCTAGTCTGCATCTCCCATGCACTCTGATGCAGTTTACTTTCTAGCCAGCCACCCTAGATGACCTTCTGTTCTCTTCTGTTGTCCAAACACTCTACCACATTTTCTTCATCGCTTTCTTCCCTTTGTTTCTTTTCACCATTGACAGTTCTGTCCATCCCCATAAGTACAGCTCAGATTCTACCTTCTCCCAAAGTTTTCAGACATGACCCCATTCTGGATTAAGTTCTCACCATTGCCCTCCTATTGAACTCTCATTATAGTAGCTAACACAGTCTATCTCAGGAGAGTTACTTGTGAGTGCATTTAACTTTTTGACTATTTATTTATCTATCTATTTATTTGAGAGAGAGAGAGAGAGAGAGAGAGAGAGAGAGAGAGAGAGAGAGAGAAGGGGATAGAAGCAGAGGCAGGGAAGAGACTCCTAAGCAGGTGTCACACTCAGTGCAAAGTCCAACATGGGGCTCGATCTCACAACCCTGGGATGATGATCTGAGCTGAAATCAAGAGTTGGACATTCAATCGACTGAATCACCCAGGTGTCCTGATCCCTGACTAATTTGAAAGCAGCTTCCTCCCACCCCAGGGCAGAGACACTATCTCCAACTCCCTCTCTATTCTCAATATAGCCTAAGAAAGGATCTACGGCATAGTAGACTCTTGTAAATGTTTGTTTATTCACTCTTTCGACAAATATTTATTGTATACCTATACTTTGCTAGTTACTGAGAATATAGGAGTAACTATAACAGTCAAACATCTATGTCCTCATTGTACTTAGGATCTATTATTGTAGATTGTAAAAAATAAATAAACAAATAAATATATGTTAGGTGGGAATAAATGCTATTAAAAAAAGGAAAGCATGGTAAAATGGATAAAGTGACAAGGGTAGGGGGCTGTGTTAGGAGAGTCAGGGAGGCCTCCAAGAAAAGGTGCCATTTGAGTAGAAATATAACATAAGGGAGTTATACATGAGGATATCTAGAGAAAGAGTGGCTAAAACTGTGGAAATAGCAAGTGTAAAGGTCTTGAAGTAGGAGCATGCAAAGAGGCCAGTGTAGCTGAAGCAGAGTAAGTAAGGGAAAGAGTGTTAGGCCAAAAGGCCAGAGAAGTAGTGGGGAGCCATATTGCATAGGGATTGTTAACCTGAATGAGTTAACAATAAATCAAGAAAGAGGAAGATGAGAACCTGACAGAATAAAACGAGGCTTCTTGAATGAATTCTGGGTCCATCTCCAGTTTAGACTCCAGGGCTTACATCACACATAGTGCATTAACCTTCTAGTTTTAGCTCTTCCTTTTGCCCTTTGGTCTTCAGGTATCCACCTTACCCCACAGTCATATAGTGTTTCTGTCCCAGGTTGAGCCAAGGACTTTGACTAAACTGGGAACACCCATGATTCAACCCTGAATAGGGATCTCAGAGAAGTTTGAGGCAGGAAATCCACAGAGTCCTCTGGTTTCTAAACTGAACCAGTGACCCAGAGAAGATTTCTAAAGCTGAGAGGTTGTTTGGCTTACTCTTGAATGAATAACTTAAATTCTGTGTTATCTTTTTAATCTGTTTAAAGAGCAGAATGCTCCCTCCTCAAATATGTTTCACTACCTGAAGAAAGGTGCTTGATAACTCTTTTGGGGCCAGGCCATGAGTGGAATAGAAACCTGTTTTGTGGAGGGTCTTTGATGGAGAAGGGAAGAGAAGAGATGAGATTGAGTTTTGAAATTTCATTGAGTGTTCCACTGGAGGATGTAGTGAGGAGGAGGAAGAGGAGGAGGAAGATAGGGAGGAGGAGGAGGAGCAGGGGAAAAACCTAGATCAAAAGCAGCAATGTGGCTATTTTTGTTACCAATGTTTACTACTGGAACTTGTTCAGTCATAGGAAATTAAACCGAATATCTGCATGATGGGTAGCAGGAACTATCTTGGGGAGAGAGAAAGACAGATCTAAAGCACTGAACCCTTCCTGGCCTCTTAAAAGTGGAAATTGGGACAAAGTTATGGCTGTTGATCCCTCTGACTGCCTGGAAACTAGATGGGGAGTAGAGGGGTAGGTAGAGTAGATACTCATCAAAGAGAGTCTTGGTCTCAGGATTTATTCTAGTGTGGAATACTTCAGGCAGATTATGGAGAAGAGGATAAAGGAAAGGTTTCATGCTGGTGATAGCTAACCTTATAGCTTGAATTCATATATTGTTTGGCCAACATGGCGTGTTTTACAAAATATTAACATGATGACTTTTACATGGGGCATGAACTCTTAAGTCCAAACCATTCTCTCTTGCCTTTTGCCTGCTGCCTGAGAGGCAGTATGAAAATGGTGAAGAATACTGAGTCTCTAAGGTTAATCCTCCTGCTTACATAGCCTATGTCTGCCACTTGCTAGCTGTTTTTCAATTTCTCCATCTGTATATAAAAAGGATCATAGAGAGATCCAACATGATGGAGAAGTAGGGGGACCCGAAGTTCCCTGTCCCTCAAACACAGCAGTGTTGAGGCCCAAAGACATGGAATTCCAAGAGTCTGGGATATACAGTGACAGGGATGTCTCTAGGGGCCCACAGAAACAACCTGGCGGGCCACTGTTGCGTGGTGATTGCAAACTGGGAGAGCTAAAACAGGTGGTGTAGGCATGGAAGGAAGGGATCCCCTTCTACAGAGAGACAAAGGGAAGAAAAAAAAAGGCTGTGGAAGTGTAGGACTGTATTTGGGCAAGAGAAAAACCACAGACCAAGGATTGGAAAAAAATGGAGAAAGATCAAATTTCTAACTGTGGGGCTTTCTCTAGACTGGGGATGGCTATCCTGTTCCCGTACCTAGGAAGGAGGGAAGCCAGCCAGCCCCGGGCTCAGTAACAAGCTCAGAGGTGCAGTCTGCAGTGAGAGAAAGCAATCCCTCCCTTGAGTGCTGTGGGAAGAAAGTATATAGCCTTTCAAAGGACAAAGGACCCTGCACCTGCCAGCCAGAAGCCCTTTGTTGGCTGGGCAGAGAGGCGCTTCCCCAGAACCTGGGCGCACAGACTGGGATCCTTTAAGGCATTGGGGTTTGAATCCTGGATGCGGGACAGGGAGGCATGGGAGACTGTGGAGCAAAAACAAAACAAAACAAAACAAAACAAAACAAAACACAACACAAACAAAAAAATGCCTGCTTGTGCCTGCACAGCACTGTGAGGAAGGCCTTAACAGAGTGGTTAGGGACACATGGTCCAGGAACGAGAGACTGGGGTGTCGCCATTTTTCTCCCCATCGCCAACAAGGTGGGGCATCGGGGAACAGGCAGAGGGCCCACGGTGGAGGTGGGACCCACCTACAACAACCCATGCCCCTCTGCTCCTAGTAACTGTGTATCTACTGGAGAAAGATTGATACGGACCAACCAGACAGCGCCTCTTCCAGACCAGTGCTGCCACTGGTTCCAAGGCACCCAGCAGTATTGCATTTTCTGATTAAATGCTTGGAAAATTATATATATATATATATATATATATATATATATATACACACACACACATATCTTCCTTTTCTCCTTATTTCTTCCCTTCTCTAGTCTGGTTATTCTGGTGTTGGTTTGTTTAAGCAGACATATTTAGTGTATTCTCTTTACATCTGTTGTATATCTCCTTCTTCATTTTCCTATCTCTCTCTGGATTAAGCCATATGTTTTCTCTTCCTGGTCAATTTTATCTTATTTTATTTATTTATCAGCACCACTGGCTTTTCTCTCTTTGTATGGGATAAGGCCTATTCCAACAACACTGCCCCCTTTTTTTTCTATTTTTTCCTCAGGGTTACTTCAACTAACAAATCAAAGCACACCTGGTGGAGGGTAAAAAACATCACTACGAGTAAGGAGATAAATCAACCAGAGTCACAACAACAGAGAGCATGTAACACACTCTAAAAACACCTCCTGAAGGGCTAGGCCCTGGAGAGTGTAAGACACCTCTTTAACATAGTAGTGCTCACAGTTGCAGGACACATAACAACCTTTTAAAACACATAAAGAACAGAAAACTAGGTAGAATGATGAAACGGTAGAATTCTCCTCAAGAGAAATTCCAAGAAGAAATGACAGCTAAATAATTGCTAAAAACAGATATAAAAATATATATGTGATAAAAGATTTAGAATAATGGTCATGAGATTAATAGCTGGGCTGGAAAAAAAAACATAGAAGACAGCAGAGAATCTACTGCTGCAGATATCAAGGAACTAAAAAAAACAGTCATGACAATTAAGAAATGCTGTAAATGAGGTGTACAATAAACTAGATGCAGTGACAGTGAGGATGGAAGAGGCAGAGGGGAAAATAAAAAAAAAGAAGATAAAATTATGGAAAAAGATGAACCTGAGAAAAAGAGAGATAAAAACATTCTAGACCAGGAGGGGAGAACTAGAGAACTAAGTGACTCAATGAAACGTAATAATATGCTTAACATAGGAGTTCCAAAAGAAGAAGAAGAGAGAGAAAGGGGTGGAAGGTGTACTTGAAGAAATCATAGCTGAGAACTTCCCCAATCTGGGGAAGGAAGCAGACATTGAAATGCAGGAGGCACAAAGAACTCCCTTCAGACATAACAGGAGTTGATCTTCTCCACAACATATCATAGTAAAACTAGCAAAATACAAAGATAAAGAGAGAATTTTGAATTCAGCTAGGGACAAATGGGCCTTAACCTACAAGGGTAAACTAGTAAGGGTAGTAGCAGAACTGTCCACTGAAACGTGGCAGCCCAGAAGGGAATGGCAGGAAATATTCAATGTGCTAAATAGGAAAAATATGCAACCAAGAATCCTTTATCCAGAAAAGCTGTCATTCAGAATAGAAGGAGAGATAAAGGTTTTCCCAGACAAACAAAAACCGGAGGAGTTCATCACCACTAAACCAGGCTTACAAGAGATCCTAAGAGGACTCTGAGTGGAATGTTGCAAAGACCACAAAGGATCAGAGACACCACCACAAGCATGAAACCTACAGATAACACAATGACTCTAAATACATATCTTTAAATAATAACTCTGAATGTAGATGGACTAAATGCTCCTATCAAAAGACATAGGGTATCAGAATGGATAAAAAAAACAAGATTCATGCGTTTGCTGTCTACAGGAGACCCATTTTAGACCTGAGCACTCCTTCAGATTGAAAGTGTGGGGATGGAGAACGATGTATCATGCTACTGGAAGTCAAAAGAAAGCTGGAGTAGCCATACTTATATCAGACAAATTAGATTTTAAACTAAAGGTTGTAACAAGAGATGAAGAAGGGCATTATATCATAATTATAGGGTTTATCCATCAATCAGAGCTAACAAATATAAATGTTTATGCACCAAATTTGGCAGCACCCAAAAATATAAAACAATTGATCACAAACATAAGCAATCTCATTGGTAACAATGTGGTAATTGCAGAGGACTTTAGCACTCCACTTACAGCAATGGACAGATCATCTAGAAAGAAAATCAATAAACAATGGCCCTGAAACATACACTGGACCAGATGGACTTGACAGATATATTCAGAGCTTTTCAACCTAACAGCAGAATACACCTTTTTCTCGAGTGCACATGGAACATTCTCCAAGATAGATCACATACTGGGTCACAAAACAGCCCTCAATAAATATAAAAGAATTGAGATCATATCATGCACATTTTCAGATCACAATGCTATGAAACTTGAAATCAACCACAGGAAAAATTTTGGAAAACCTCCAAATGCATGGAGATTAAAGAAGAAACTACCAAAGAATGAATGGGTCAACCAGGGAATTGAAGAGATCAAAAAATATATGGAAACAAATGAAAATGAAAACATGACAGTCCAAACTCTTTGGGATGCAGCAAAGGCAGTCCAAAGAGGAAAATACCTGGCAATCCAGGCCTATCTCAAGAAACAAGATAAATCCCGAATACAAAATCTAACAGCACACTAGAAGCAGAACAACAAAGAAATCCCAAGGCCAGCAGAAGAGAAACAATAAAGATCAGAGCAGAAATAAACCAAATAGAACCAAAATAACCCACCACCACTGGAACAACAGTAGAACATACCAATGAAATTAAGAGCTGGTTTCAGAAACAATAAACAAAATTTAAAACCCCTAGGCAGACTTCTCAAAAAGAAAAGAGAGAGGACCCAAATCAATAAAATCATGAATGGCAATGGATTTATCACACCAATCCCTCAGAAATACAAGAAATTATCAGAGAATACTATGAAAAATTATATGCCAACAAACTGGAGAACCTGGAAGAAATGGACAAATTCCTAGACACCCACACACTACCAAAACTCAAACGGGAAGAAAGAGAAAATTTGAACAGACCCATAAGTAAGAAGTAATTGAATCAGTTACCAAAAAAATCTCCCAACAAATAAGAATCCTGGACCAGATGGCTTTCCTGGGGAATTCTACCAGACATTTAAAACAGAGTTAATACCTATCTTTTTCAAGCTGTTCCAAAAAATAAAAATGGAAGGAAAGCTACCAGACTCATTCTATGAAGCCAGCATTTCCTTGATTCCCAAATGAGACAGAGACCAAGCAAAAAAGGAGAATTACAGGCCCATATCCCTGATGAACATGGATGCAAAAATTCTCAACAAGATACTAGGAAATCAAATTCAACAGCATAAAAAAGGATTATTGACAATGATCAAGTGGGATTCATTTCTGGGCTGCAGGGGTGGTTCAATATTCAAAAATCAAACAATATGATACATCACATTAATAAAGGACAGGATAAGAACCATATGATCCTGTCAATAGATGCATAGAAAGCATTTGACAAAATATACCATCCTTTTTTAATAAAAACCTTCAAGAAAGTCGGGATAAAAGGAACATACCTAAACATCAGAAAAGTCATATATGAAAAACCCACAGTTAATATCATCCTCAATGGGGAAAAACTGAGAGCTTTACCCCTGAGATCAGGAAGAGGACAGGGATGTCCACTCTCACCACTGTTGTTTAACATAGTGTTGGATGTCCTAGCAACAGCAATCAGACAACAAAATGAAATAAAAGATATCAAAATTGGCAAAGAAGAAGCCAAAGTTTCAGTTTTTGTAAATGACAGGATACTCTACATGGAAAACCCAAAAACTCCACCAAAAAGCTGATAGAACTGATACATGAATTCAGCAATGTCGCAGGGTACAAAATCAATATATAGAAATTGGTTTCATTTCTATAAACCAATAATGAAGCAACAGAAAGACAAATCAAGAAATTGATCCCATTTATAATTGCACAAAGAACCATAAAATATCTAGGAATAAATCTAACCTAAGATATAAAAGATCTGTATGCTGAAAACTATAGAAAGCTTATGAAGGAAATTTAAGAAGGCACAAAGAAATGGAAAAACATTCCATGCTCATCAATTGGAAGAATAAATACTGTTAAAATGTCAATACTACCCAAATCAACCTACACATTCAATGTAATCCCAATCAAAATTGCCCTGGAATTCTTCTCAAAGCTAGAACAAACAATCATAAAATTTGTATGAAACCACAAAAGACCCTGATTATGCAAAGTAATGGTGAAAAAGGAGACCAAAGTGGGAGGCATCACAATCCCACACTTTAGCCTCTATTAAAAAGCTGTAGTCATCAAGACAGTATGGTACTGGCACAAAAACATACATAGACCAATGGAATAGAATAGGGAACCCAGAATTGGACCCACAAGTGTATGGCCAATTAATCTTTTTTTTTCTTTTTTTTTTAAAAATTTTTAATGTTTTTTATTTATTTTTGAGAGACAGAGAGAGACAGCGCGAGCAGGGGAGGGACAGAGAGAGAGGGAGACACAGAATCCGAAGACAGGCTCCAGGCTCTGAGCTGTCAGCACAGAGCCCGACGCGGGGCTCGAACCCACGAACCGTGAGATCATGACCTGAGCCGAAGCCGGACGCTTAACCGACTGAGCCACCCAGGCGCCCCCAATTAATCTTTGACAAAGCAGGAAAGAATATCCAAAGGAAAAAAAGACAGTCCTTTAGCGAATGATGCTGGGAGAACTGGACAGCAACATGCAAAAGAATGAAACTAGACCACTTTCTTACCCCATACACAAAATAAACTCAAAATGGATGAAAGACCTAAATGTGAGACAGGAAACTATCAAAACCCTAGAGGAGAAAACAGGCAACAACTTTTTGACCTCAACCGCAGCAATTTCTTGCTCTACCTGTCTCCAAAGGCAAGGAAATTAAAACCAAAAATGAACAATTGGGACCTCATCAAGATAAAAAGCTTCTGCACTGCAAAGGAAACAATCAACAAAACTAAAAGGCAACCGACGGAATGGGAAAAAATATTTGCAAATGACATATCGGATAAAGGGTTATATCCAAACTCTATAAAGGACTCACCAAACTTAACACTGAAAAACAAATAATCCAGTGAAGAAATGTGTGGATAACATGAATAGACACTTTTCCAAAGAAGACATCCAGGCCAAAAGACACATGAAAAGATGCTCAATGTCACTCATATCAAGGAAATACAAATCAAAACCACACTGAGATACCACCTCACACCAGTCAGAGTGGCTAAAATGAACAACTCAGGAAACAACAGATGTTGGTGAGGATGTGGATAAACGGGGACTGTCTTGCACTGTTGGTGGGAATGCAAACTGGCACAGCCACTCTGGAAAACAGTGTGGAGGTTTCTCAAAACAATTAAAAGTCGAACTACCCAACCACTCAGCAATAGTACTAGTAAGATTTATCCAGTGGCACCTGGGTGGCTCAGTTGGTTAAGCGTCCAACTTCGGCTCAGGTCATGATCTCACAGTTCGTGGGTTCGAGCCCCACTTCAGGCTCTGTGCTGACAACTTGGAGCCTGGAGCCTGCTTCAGATTCTGTGTCTCCCTCTCTCTCTGCCCTTCCCCTGCTGGCGTGCTGTCTCTGTCTCAAAAATAAATAAACATTAAAAATTTTTTATATATAGTTTATTGTCAAGTTGGTTTCCATATAACACCCAGTGCTCTTCCCCACAAGTGCCCTCCTCCATAGCCATCACCCCCCTTAAATTTTTTTTAAATGAATTTATCCAAAGGATTCAGGAGTGCTGATTCATAGGGGCACATATTCCCCAATATTTATAGCAGCCCTTTCAGCAATAGCCAAATTATGGAAAGAGCCTAAATGTCCATCAACTGATGAATGGATAAAGAAGATGTGGTTTATATATACAATGGAATACTAATTGGCAATGAGAAATTATTAAAGCCTGCCATTTGCAGCAACGTGGATGGAATTAGAGGGTATTATGCTTGGTGAAATAAGTCAGTCAGAGAAATACAGGTATCATGTTTTCACTCATATGTGGAACTTGAGAAACTTAGAAGACCATGGGAGAAGGGAAGGGAAAAAATAGTTACAAACAGAGAGGGAAGGAGGCAAACCATAAGAGACACTTAAATACAGAGAACAAACTGAAGGTTTTAGGGGGCAGGGGAGAGGGAAAAAAGGGTGATGGGAATTGAGGAGGGCACTTCTCAGGATGAGCACTGGGTGTTATATGTAAGGAATGAATCACAGGAATCTACCCCCAAAATGAAGAGCACACTGTATATACTGTATGTTACCCAACTTGAAAATAAATTATATTAAGATAAATAAATAAAGTAAAACATGAATTTTTAAAAAAGGATCATAATGGCAAGTCATAAGAAGTTTCTGAGTATTTAAACAATTAATATAGTAAGTTCTAAGGTGCCTGGGTGGCTTAGTTGGTTAAGCATTGACTCTTAATATCGACTCATGTCCTCATCTCATGGTTGCCTGGATTTGGCTTGATATTGGGCTTTGCCCTTATTCTCTCTCTCCCCCTCCTTCTCTAAATAAATAAATAAATAAATAAATAAATAAATAGAATTTTTATTAAAAAAGAATTAATGTAATAAGTTCTTTCTTAATGGCTGCTATAATATTTGTCTGACCCCTGATAATATTTGAGTTTTATGTCTTTCCTCTAAAGAGAAGAACTCTGCAGACAAGAACACTTCACAGAGGAAATGTCATTGGATTTGGACTTTAACGAAAAGGGCAGAAGGACTAGCCCAAGCAAAGCCATGAATACATGAACACACAGCCTATGTGTTCAGGGCAGATAGTAGTTTCAAGGACTAAAGCAGAAGTGGGCCTGGGAAGCTCAAAAATAGATGGTCAAGAACTAGCTATGTCCTACTCAACCATTTAAAATGAGTATAGTAGTTTAAAATCCGTTGCTGCAAGAAGGTTCCTCTTTTTCCACATCGTCTCCAACATCTGTTGTTTCCTGAGTTGTTCATTTTAGCCATTCTGACAGATGTGAGGTAGTATCTCATTGTGGTTTTGATTTGTATCAAAATCCCTGATGGTGAGTGAAGTTGAGCATCTTTTCATGAGTCTGATAGCCATCTGGATGCCTTCTTTGGAAAAGTGTCTATTCATGTCTTCTGCCCATTTCTTCACTGGATTATTTGTTTTTCCGGTGTTGAGTGTAGTAAGTTCTTTATAGATTCTTGATAACAACCCTTTATCTGATATGTCATTTGCAAATATCTTCTCCCATTCTGTTTGTTGCCTTTTATTTTTGTTGATTCATTCCTTTACTGTGCAGACGCTTTTTATCTTGATGAGGCCCGAATAGTTCATTTTTGCTTCTGTTTCCCTTGCCTCTAGGAGATATGCCTACTGAGAAGTTACTGCAGCTGAGGTCAAAGAGGTTGTTGCCTGTTTTTTCCTTTAGGATTTTGAGGTTTCCTGTCTCACATTTAGGTCTTTTATACATTTTGAACTTATTTTTTGTATAGTATAAGAAAGTAGTCCAGTTTCATTCTGTCCAGGTATCCCAGCACCAGTAGCTAAAGGGACTGTCTTTTCCCCATGGAATAATCTTTCCTGCTTTGTCGAAGATTAGTTGGCCATACATTTATGGGTCAATTTCTGGGTTCTTGTGCAGCCACTCTGGAAAACAGTGTGGAAGTTCCTCAAAAAATTAAAAATAGAATTACCCTACAACCTAGCAATAGCACTACTAGGAATATCCAAAGGACATAGGAATGCTGATTTGTAGGGGTACATGTACCCCAATGTCTATATCAGCACTATCAACAATAGCCAAATTATGTAAAGAGCCCTAATGTCCATTAACTGCTGAATGGATAAAGAAGATGTGGTACATATATACAACGGAATACTCTCCAGTGATGGAAAAGAATGAAATTTTTCCATTTGCAACTACATGGATAGAACTGGAGGGTAGGTATCATGCTAAGTGAAATAAGTCAGTCAGAAAAAAAACAGATATCATATGTTTTCACTCATATGTGGAATTCAAGAAACTTAACAGAAAACCATAAGGGAAAGGAAGGAAAAATAATTTACAAACAGAGAGGGAAGCAAAATAGAGACTCTTAAATACAGGGAACAAACTGAGGGTTGGTGGGGCTGGGGGTGTTGGGGGCAGGGAAAATGGGTGATGGACATTGAGGAGGGCACTTGTTGTCATGAGCACTGGGTATTGTATGTAATTGATGAAGCATGGGATCTACTTCCAAAGACAAGACTACACTGTATACACTGTATGTCAGCTAACTTGACAATAAATTATTTAAAAATAACAAAATAAAATAAAATCCATTGCTGCTTTTTTTAAATTTTAATTAGTTAACATACTGTGCAATATTGGTTTCAGGAGTAGAATTCAGTGATTTATCACTTACATACAACATCCAGTGCTCATCACGACAAGTCCCTCTTTAATACCCATCAGCCATCTAGCCCATCTCCCACCCTCCTCCTTCTATCAATCCTCAGTTTATTCTTTAGCATTAAGAGTCTCTTGTGGTTTGTTTCCCCTCTCTTCTCTATCCCTCTCCCCATACGCTCATCTGTTTTGTTTCTTAAATTCCAAAGCAATCTACACATTTAATATAATTCCTATCAAAATATCATTGTTGATTTTACTATAAAAATGTTGGGGGAAGGGGCACCTGGGTGGCTCAGTAGGTTAAGCGTCCGACTTCGGCTCAGGTCATGATCTCACGGTTCATGGGTTCGAGCCCTGCGTCAGGCTCTGTGCTGACAGCTAGCTCAGAGCCTGGAACCTGTCTTCGGATTCTGTGTCTCCCTCTCTCTCTGACCCTCCCATGCTCATGTTCTCTCTCTCTCTCTCTCTCTCTCTCTCTCTCTCAAAAAAAAAAAAATAAAACATTTAAAAAAATGTTGGGGGAAGACATCTTTCACTTCATCACCCAGGACTAGTTAATGATTTACTTCCTTCTTTCTGATGAGATTAATTGATCATATTCCATTTCTGTCTTGGGTATCAGGGAGTTCAGAGCCAAGGGTAAAACTCAATTGGACCTACAATCTTCATTTTATATTTTTCTTTTCCCTGATTATCATTTTCTGTTTATATTCCATTGTTTTATGTGTTATGACTTTATTTACTATAATTATATGAGATATTATAAGTTGCTGCCATTCACTTGTGGAAAAAATAGAATGCAAATACTGATAATTTTTATTTTTTTAGTTTATTTATTTATTTGAGAGTGAGAGAGAGAGAGAGAGTATGAATCGGGGAGGAGCAGAGAGGGAGAGAGAGAGAGAGAATCCCAATCAGGTCTGCACTGAGCCTGATGCAGGGCTCAATCGCACCACACTGAGATCATGACCTGAACAGAAATCAAGAGTTGGGCACTTAACCAACTAAGCCATCTAGGTATCCCCAAAACTGATAATTTTTGAGCTTTCTCCTTTAAACAGTGAGGAACTATGGAAGGTTTAAAAGCATAGTGGCATGTTTCATCTACATTTTAGAAAGACAATTCTAACTGCATTATAACAGATGGATTAGATAAGTTAGGTTTGGAAGTTGAAAGACAGTCAGTAGATTGTTTCCATTGTGCATGTGGGAGAAGGTGAAGGCCTGATACCAGGCAGATGGAGGAGAGGATAGAGACAGGAGAAATTGGAGACAAGATGAAATTAACATGACTGCATGTGAAGAGAGACTGAGAAAAAGGAGACAACTAGGTAGATGGTGGTTAAAGTAGGCAGATTCTAAGAAGGTACCCATAACCTTTGCCTCTTGGTTTTGTTACATTTAATGGCAAAGAGAATTTTGCTGTTATGATTAAGGTTACTAATCAGTTGACCTTAAGAAATGGAGATTATCTAGGCCGATCTATCCTAATTACATAGCCCTTTAAAAGCAGAGACTTTTTTTCTAATAGGAAGCAAAAGAGAAAATCAGAGAAATTTACTTATTTATTTACTTTTTATTAAAAATGCTTTTAATGTTTATTTTTGAGAGAGAGCGAGACAGAGCATGAGCAGAGGAGGGGCAGAGAGAGATGGAGACACAGAATCCGAAGCAGGCTCCAGGTTTTGAGCTGTCAGCACAGATCTCGATGTAGAGCTCAAATTCACAAGCCATGAGATCATGACTTGAGCCAAAGTTGGACGCTTAACCAATCAAGCCACCCAGTCACCCCCCAAATCAGAGAGATTTAAAGTGAATGGATTTGAAATCAGGGTGATTCTCCATTTCTGAAATGAAGGAGACCATGTGGAAGTACCTGAGAGTGACCACTAGGAGCTAAGAATGATGTCCAGCTCACAGCCAGCAATAAAACAGGGACTTCAGCCCTATTAACCATAAGGAATTGAATTCCGCCAACAATCTGAATATGTTTGGAAGTGGATTATTCCTCAGAGCCTCCAGATAAGAGCTTAGCCTAGCCAACATTTTGACTTCAGCCTTGTAAGACTCAAAGCAGTGAACCCAGACTTCTGACATACAGAACTGTGAGCTAATAAATGAGTTTTATTTAAAACTATGTTTGTGGTAATTTGTTACACAGCAATTTAAACTAATACAGTGATTGAGCAAAAACCTTTGGCATCCATGTCATATTCCTTTGGGCCACTTCTGATTTTTAGCTACAGCCATAGTGGACAGTTCTGACTCACCTCTAGCTGCTAGTGTCCTACCTCAAAAGCACACTGAACATCTTTCTACATTCTACCCCAGTGCCTTTTGTGGTGCTGTGGACTGTTCTCAAAATTAACCCAGAAGTCCAGGGAACATTAATGCCCCAATGGGCAACTCTGAATCAGTGGAAAAAGGGAAATAGAATTAGATATATCTTCCAGGCACTGAAAGACACTTAGGTAGACAATTCTGGGAGACATTCTAAATGCTTCTCAGAGGCCTTGGTGGCATCAATCTTCTGTTTACAGTAGTGCCCTCCATAATGCATCTTTACATTACATTTCCTCCTTCTATCTCTCCCTCTCTGCTCCCTCACTCATTCTTCCTGGGAATACCTTATTATTATTATAAATTAGTCTTTCTAAATTCTTATTTCAAACTCTGTTTTCAAGAAAATCTAAATAGCCAGTGGTGCTATAAATAATGTGCAGAATACTAGAAGAGAGAGCAGGTATGATGGTGGAAGTAAAAATAAGTTCAGTTTCAGTTTGGGATATAATGAACCTAAGTGTCCTGTGTGATATTAATGTATTGATTAATTCAACTAACATTTATTGATCTATTATGTGACATTGGAGAAGTGAAGCAGTAAAGCAAACTGATTCTGATTCCTTTGATGCTAACAGACAGATAGGGAAGGAAAACAACAAGAAGTTCTCTGAATATCTTAAGGACAAGTCCAGGGTGCTTAGGAGCATATAATGGGTGGATCTATCTGTATTCTTGGGGGCTTCCTAGAGAAAACAACTTTTCAGATGAGATCTGAAAAATAAAAAAGCATTACTGGGAGACAGTATGGGAACATAAGTGAGAGAGGAAGAAAAGTATGGGGTCCAGGCAGAGGGAAAAAATATGTGCACAGGCCCACAAGGTGAGAAAGACCTTGATACATTTAGTTATGGCTGTAGTGTAGAGCGAAGAAGTATAGCACAAAGTGAAGTTAAAGAGTTTGGGCACTATCTGACCTTGCAGGCTTTGTAGGTTATGGTGAGGTTTTGTTTTCTGTTTTTTGTTTTTTGTTTTTTTTTTGTCTTTATTCTAAGGGAAAGTGGAAGGCACAGAAGTGTTTTAAGCAGTACAGTGTCATCATATTTGCATTTAAAAGACATCATTCTAGCTCTTTTGTGGAGATTAGCTGAGGAGGTAGGTAGCCTGAAGGAAGGAAAAATTTTATAGGTAAAAGATGAAAATGGCTCGGATTAGTGTAACACCAGTGGCAATGGAGAGAAAATGGACAAACTTGAGAGGTATTTTGGAAGTATAACTAATAGGATTTGGTGATTGACTATGTGTTGAGGGTGTTTACAGAAAGAGATGTTAAAGATGACTGCCAAGTGTCTACCTTAATCATCTGAGGAAATGGTGGTGCCATTTCTGCAGAGAAGAAATAATGAAATCATATAGATGTGGATACAATCACTTCTGTCTCAAACTTCCTTCTCATTGCCTTGGCATCAGGTCAAACTTTGTTTTTCCTGGATATCACTCCCTTGGAAACTTTTGCTCAGCAGAGTTTCTATTGCTAAATCATATTAATTATGAGCTAATGTTATAAGCTAAATCTTATGAATTAAGGCTAATAAGTTAATATAACATTTTTTGTAGGACTAAGGTTGGCATTTTGCCAGGGGTCTTTGGAAGAGAATGCTTTTATTAAAAGAGGCACTGTGGGAAATCAAAGACACTGGAGACATTTCTAGACAGGAAGGGTTTCTTGTAAGGGTAGCAATAGGTACCACTATTTTTAGGTTATTTTGGTATTTTACCTACCAAGAAATAGGTTTCTTGGTAGGTAGCAATAGGGCCACTCCCAAAAAGACTAAAGATAATGCCTTTAGCCTCCTTTTCAGTATGCCTGTAATTTCCCCCAAGAATCAAAAAATGATGAGGCTCAGTGGAAGGGCCCTGTTACTGGGATCCAGATTCTACCCCTGCCAAGCTGAACTATATCAGAGAGTGAGAGCTAATTCTTCAATTTTCAGGAATTTTGTGAATAGTTTAAGTGACATCACCTTTGTATGTTAAAATTGGCCAGGATGGGAGAACTTATGTTATAAAAATGGGAAATTGCTACAAATTAGGGCTTGTTTTCCTTCAGAGAACTGGTTGCTAAACATTTACCAGCACAGCACTGATCCCAATCCTGCCACAGACTAACCATATAGTCTTTCTATCTACACTCACATCCTTGGTGATCTCATCCATTCTTTTGGCTTTAATAACAGATATATTCTGAAAACTTCCAAACTGATATCTCTAATCCAGACCTGTCTCCTCTGTGCCAGACTAATGTATCAGACTAATAAACAACTGCCTATTTAACATTCAATACTTCCACTTGGATATCTAATTGGCATCACAAACTTAACATGGCCAAATCTGAACTCCTCATCTACAACCCCTGCACTCTCTTCACTACAAACTTTCTTCTGCTGTCTCGTCCTTTTCATCAAATGGTAAATCCTTCCTTTTGCTTAGGTCCAAAACATCGTAATTATCATTGAATATTCTCTTTCTCTCACATCCCACATCCAATCCATCATCAAATTTTGTTTGTTTTACTTTCACAACACATCCAGAATCTGACTATTTATTCCCATCTTCCCTGCTACCACCTTATACTGTGCCACCACTATCTCTTACCTGAATCATTGCAGTAGCCTCCTGAGTGCTCTCCTTGGTTCTTCCTTTGCCCCTCTGCAGTCTGTTCTCAACACAGCAGCCAGGGTAATATCATTAAAACACAAGTCAGATCATATCACTTGTCTGCTGAAAATTCTCCAATAGCTCCCCAACTAATTTGGCATAAAAGTTAAATTCCTGGGGCACCTGGGTGGCTCAGTCAGTTAAGCATCTGGCTCTTGACTTTGGCTCAGGTCTTGATCTCACTGTTCGTGGGTTTGAGACTTACCTCAGACTCTAGCACTGGCCATGCAAACCATGCTTGGGATTTTCTATGCTTCTCTCTTTGCCACTCCTCTGCTCGTGTGCCCTTCCGTCTCTCTCTCTCTCTCTCTCTCTCAAAACAAACAAACAAACAAACAAACAAACAAAAAAGTTAAATTCCTATGGGACCTTATAAGATCAAGCCACATAATCTTTTGATCTCATCTCCTACTACTCCCCTCCTTTCCTTTCTCACTCCACTCCAGTTATCAATCCAGCTTGAAACATACCAAATCTGTTTTCACAACATAGCTTTTGCCTTTGCAGGGAACACCATTCCCCCTGATATTCACATGACTTTTTTCCTTACCTCCTTGAGGTCTTTTCTTTAATGTTGTATGTGGGTAGATTATATGCTATGGTCTAAATGTTTGTGTTCCCCCGAAATTATGTTTAAATCCTAACTCAAAGGTGATGGTATTAGTAGGTAGGTAGGTATCTATCATCTATCTAGTACGTAGGTATCTATCATCTATCTATCTATCTATCTATCCATCCATCCATCCATCCATCTATTATCAATTTATCATCTATCATCTACTTATTGAAGTTTATTTTTTTCTTTTAGAATTTTATCTAAATTCCATTGTATATATAAACCACATCTTCTTGATCCATTCATCAGTTGATGGACATTTAGGCTCTTTCCATGATTTGACTATTGTTGAAAGTGCCGCTATGAACATTGCGGTACATGTTCCCCTATGCATCAGCACTTCTGTATCCCTTGGGAAAATCCCTAGCAGTTCTATTGCTGGGTCATAGATGGAGTTCTATTGATAATTTTTTGAGGAACCTCCACACTGTATTCCAGAGCGGCTATATCAGTTTACATTCCCACCAACAGTGTAGGAGGGTGCCCGTTTCTACACATCCTTGCCAGCATCTATAGTCTCCTGTTTTGTTCATTTTAGCCACTCTGACTGGGGTGAGGTGGTATCTCAGTGTGGTTTTGATTTGTATTTCCCTGATGATGAGCGACGATGAGCATCATTTCATGTGACTGTTGGCCATCTGGATGTCCTCTTGGGAGAAGTGCCTCTTCATGTCTTCTGCCCATTTCTTCACTGGATTGTTTTTCGGGTGTGGAGTTTGGTGAGTTCCTTGTAGATTTTGGATACTAGCCCTTTATCCGATATGTCATTTGCCACTATCTTTTCCCATTCCGTTGGTTGCCTGTTAGTTTTATTGATTGTTTCCTTTCCCGTGCAGAAGCCTTTTATCTTGATGAGGTCCCAATGGTTCATTTTCGCTCTTGATTCCCTTGCCTTTACGGATGTGAAGAATAAGAAATTGTTGCAGCTGAGGTCAAGGAGGCTGTTTCCTGCTTTCTCCTCTAGAGTTTTGATGGTTTCCTATCTCACGTTCAGGTCCTTCATCCATTTTGAGTTTATTTTTGTGTATGGTGTAAGAGAGTGGTCTAGTTTCATTCTTTTACATGTTGCTGTCTAGTTCTCCCAGCACCACCTGTTAAAGAGGCCGTATTTTATCCATTGGAGACTCTTTCCTGCTTTGTCAAAGATTAACTGGCCATACATATGTGGATCCATTTCTGGGTTATCTATTCTATTCCATTGGTCTGTGTGTCTGTTTTTGTGCCAATACCATACTGTCTTGATGATGACAGCTTTGTAGGCTAAAGTCTGGGATTGTGATGCCTCCCATTTTGGTTTTCTTCTTCAATATTACATTGGCTATCAGGAGTCTTTTGTGGTTCCATACAAATTTTAGGATAGTTTGTTCTAGCTTTGAGAAGAATGCTGGTGCAATTTTGATTGGGATTGCATTGAAAGTGTAGATTGCTTTGGGTAATAATGACATTTTAATGATGTTTATTCTTCCGATCCATGAACATGGAATGTTTTTCCATTTCTTTGTGTCTTCTTCAATTTCCTTCATAAGCTTTCTATAGTTTTCATCATACAGATCTTTTACATCTTTGGTTAGATTTATTC
>CM053579.1:61670178-61691436 GCA_028646485.1 Cryptoprocta ferox
CTATGTTAAACTACAGTGGTGAGAGTGGACATCCTTGTCGTGTTCTTTGATTTCAGGGGGAAAGCTCTCAGTTTTTCCCCATTGAGGATAATATTAGCTGTGGGCTTTTCATAAATGGCTTTTATGATGCTTAAGTAAGTTCCTTCTATCCCGACTTTCTCGAGGGTTTTTATGAAGAAAGGATGCTGTATTTTGTCAAATGCTTTTTCTGCATCTATTGGCAGGATCATATGGTTTTTATCTTTTCTTTTGTTAACGTGATGTATCACATTGTTGGATTTACGAACATTGAACCGGCCCTGTAACCCAGGAATGAATCCCACTTGATCATGATGGATAATTCTTTTTATATGATGTTGAATTCGATTTGCTAGTATCTTGTTGAGTATTTTTCCATTTGTATTCATTAAGGATATTGGCCTGCAGTTCTCCTTTTTTGTTGGGTCTCTGTCTGGTTTGGGAATCAAAGTGATGCTGTCTTCGTAGAATGAGTCTGGGAGGTTTCCTTCTATTTCTATTTTTTTGAATAGCTTGAGACGAATGGGTATTATCTCTGCTTTAAGTGTCTGGCTGAATTCCCCTGGAGAGCCATCTGGCCCTGCGCTCTTATTCGTTGGGAGATTTTTGATCACTGATTCAATTTCTTCACTGGTTATGGGTCTGTTCATATTTTCTATCTCTTCCTGTTTGAATTTTGGTCATGCATGTGTGTTTAGGAATTTGTCCATTTCTTCTAGATTGTCCAGTTTTTTTGTATATAGTTTTTCATAGTACTCTCTGATGATTGCTTGTATTTCTGAGGGATTGGTTGTAATAAATCCGTTTTCTTTCATGATTTTGTCTATTTGGGTGTTCTCTCTTTTCGTTCTGAGGAGCCTGGCTAGAAGTTTATCAATTTTGTTTATTTTTTCAAAAAACCAACTCTTGTTTTCATTGATCAGTTCAACTGTTTTTTTTTATTTTATATTGTTTATTTCTGCTCTGATATTTATTATTTCACTTCTTCTGCTGGGTTTGGGGTGCTCTTGCTGCTCCCCTTCTAGTTCCTTTAGGTTCTCTGTTAGGTTTTGAATTTGTGCTTTTTTAGTTTCTTGAAATAGGCCTGGATTACAATATCCTTTCCTCTTAGGACTGCCTTTGCTGCATCCCAGAGAGTTTGGATTGTTGTATTTTCATTTTCATTTGTTTCCATATATATATATTTTAAATGTTTTTATTTATTTTTGAGAGAGAGAGAGAGAGAGAGAGAGAGAGAGAGACAGCGTGAGCAGGGGAGGGTCAGAGAGAGAGGGAGAGACAGAATCCGAAGACAGGCTCCAGGCTCTAAGCTAGCTGTCAGCACAGAGCCCGACGCGGGGCTCGAACCCACAAACCGTGAGATCATGACCTGAGCCGAAGTCGGCCGCTCAACTGACTGAGCCACCCAGGCGCCCCTGTTTCCATATATTTTTAAATTTCTTTTCTAATTGCCTGATTGGCCCAATCACTCTTTAGTAAGTTGGTTTTTAACCTTCATCTTTTTGGAGTTTTCCAATCTTTTTCCTGTGATTGATTTAAAGTTTCATAGCATTGTGATCTGAAAGTATGCATGGTATGATCTCAATTCGTTTACATTTACGGAGGGCTACTTTATGACCCAGTATGTGATCTGTCTTGGAGAATGTGCCATGTGCAGTGGAGAAGAAATTGAATTCCCTAGCCTTAGGATGCAGAGATCTAAATACATCTATCAATTTTATCTGTTCCAATTTGTCGTTCAGGTCCATTGATTCTTTAGTGATTTTCTGTATGGTTGATCTATCCATTGCTGTAAATGGAGTATTAAAATCCCCTGCAATTAGCACATTCTTATCAATAAGATTGTTTCTGTGTGTGATTAATTGTTTTATGTTTTTGGTGCTCCCAAATTCGGCGCCTAGACGTTTATAATTGTTAGCTCTTCCTGATGGAGAGACTCTGTACTTATTATATAATGTCCTTCTTCATCTTTTGTTACTGACTTTACTTTAAAGTCTGGTTTGTCTGATATATGTATGGCTACTCCGGCTTTCTTTTGACTACCAGTTGCATGATAGATATTTCTCCATCCCCTTACTTTCAATCTGAAGGTGTCTTCAGGTCTACAACGAGTCTCTTGTAGACAGCAAATAGATTGGTTTTGTTTTTTTATCCATTCTGCTACCCTGTGTTGTTTGATTGGAGCATTCAGTCCATTTACATTCAGTGTTATTATTGAAAAATGTGGGTTTAGATTCATTGTGTTCTCTGCGGGTTCATGCTTGTAGTAGCGTCTCTGGTACCTTGTATTCCTTGCAACATTTCCCTCATAGTGTCCCTCTTAGGATTTCTTGTAGGGCTGGTTTGGTTGTTATGAATTCTCTAAATTTTTGTTCATTTGGGAAAACCTTTATCTGTCCTTCTATTTTGAATGACAGGCTTGCTGGATAAAGGTTTCTTGGCTGCATATTTTTTCTGTTCACCACATTGAAGATTTCCTGCCATTCCTTTCTGGCCTGCCATTTTTCAGTAGATAGGTCTGTAACCACTCTGATAGGTTTCCCTTTGTATGTTAAGGCCCTTTTATCCCTAGCTGCTTTCAGAATTCTCTCTTTATCTTTATGTTTTGCCAGTTTCACTATGATATGTCGTGCCAACGGTCGATTCAAGTTATGTCTGAGGGGAGTTCTCTGTGCCTCTTGGATTTCAATGTCTATTTGCTTCCCCAGGTTGGAGAAGTTCTTGGCTATATTTCAATCAAGTAGCCCTTCAGGACCTTTTTCTCTTCCTTCATCTTCAGGAATTCCTATTATACGGATATTGTTCCGTTTGATTGTATCACTCAGGTCTCGAATTCTCCTTTTGTGCTCCTGGATCAATTTATCTCTCTTTTTCTCAGCTTCCTCTTTTCCTAAAACTGTGTCTTATAATTCTTCTATTGTCTTCTCTGCCTCTTCAATCTGTGCAGTGGTTGCCTCCCTTTTATTATGCACCTCATTTGTAGCATTTTTTACCTGGTCACAGCTATTTTGAAGTTCCCTAGTCTTTGTATCAATAGCTTCTCTGATGACTTCCATGCTTTTTTCAAGCCCAGCAATTAATTTTGTGACAATCGTTCTAAATTCTTGCTCAGTTATGTTGCTTATATCTGTTTTGAGCAGTTCTGTGGCTGTGACTTCTTCCTGGAATTTCTTTAGAGGAGAGTTCTTCCGTTTCATCATTTTGGCTAGCTTTCTGTCTCTTGTCAGTTTTAAAAGCTCATTATGCACTCTGTTCCTGTTAGTATTGCTATATTAAAGGAGGCTCATTGACTGTCCAGGTCCTGTCTGTTCAGGAAGTGTTCTTTTAATGGTGTCTCTCGGTTTCTGTTGTTGTGCCTTTGGTTATTTTATTTCTCTACTCAGTGATATTTGGGACTCTCCACCATGTGTGCTTTGGCTTGTTTCTTGAGGTAGCCCTGAAAAGGAAAAGAGACAGACAAACACATAGGGAACAAAAGCATGCAAACGCACAGACAAATCAAACAAACAAGCAAACCAAAAGGCGAAAGAAAAAAAAAAGAAAAGAAAGGAAAATAAGGGGGGGACAGAAACAACAAAAGACAAAGGACAGTCTAAAATTGTAAAACCAGCGGATGGGAGAGATAAGAATGAGATAAGGGAAAATATATCTGAATGGCAAGAATTGATATAATCACGGCAATGCATCAATGTTAGTCTTTCCCTGGCTCCAGAGGGGAAAAGGACAAAAAGGCAGCTCTCCATTGCGGATGGGCGTGGTTTGGTGTATGTAGGTCTCGGGGGCTGCTCTCCGAGGCCTTGCCTTGGTGGTTGTGGGGAGAAAAATGGTGGCGCCCACAGCCCTTCTTGAACCAAGAGTTGCAAGCCACTCTTTTGGGTCCAATCTTCCTGTGCCTCGGGCGGCACCAAGTTCTATTTTCCAAGCCCCACCTTGTTTCCAAATCCTAGTCCATGCACTTTAATGCTACTGCCAGAGATGAGATGTACTCCTGCAGGGGGGCAGCTTCCTAGCTGGGATTGAGTAGGGGGACTGGGGAGCAGCTTTCTCCTGGTTCCACCTGGAATCGGCACGCCAAGCCCAAGGAAAGTGCACCAGCTAAAGGGGACGAATTTCTCTCCTCATGCCCAGTGGTTATATATGGGATGATAGTATCCCCCTCTCCGTCCTGGGCCGAGGTTTTTATCTTCTCTAGAGATAGCTCTATGAACGTTTTAAGTCTCTCTTTCTCTTCCCCTCGTCTCTCTGCGGCTCTGCACACTCTCCTTGGCTTTGCGCTGGGTGGGGGGCCCTGGCCCGTTTTTATTTCCCCAGTTCTCACTCACTCAGGCACCTATGAGGCTGTCTTCTTTTTGGACTCTGTGTGTTTTCCTCCCACTCTTGCAGATTGGAGTATTGTGGCTTCAATCCTTCTCAGTTTGATAGATGCGGGTGGGTGAAAATTACAGAGCTCCCTACTTCTCCACCATCTTGTCCCCTCCCTAAGTCTATTCTTATGTGGCATAATTCTTTCTCTCTTTTGTTGAGCTTATTTTCCATTATTTTGTCTTCATATCACTTACTCATTCTTCTACTTCTTGTACCGTTGTGTTCCTTGCATCCGATCTGTTTTGAATCTGTTATTGTATTTTCTTTCTTTTTAAAAAAATTTAATGTTTATTTACTTTTGAGAGAGAGAGAGAGAGAGAGAGAGAGAGAGAGAGAGCACGAGCTGGGGAGGGGCATAGAGAAACAGAGACATGGAATCCAAAGCAGGCTCCAGGCTCTGAACTGTCAGCACAGAGTGCAATGTGGGCCTCAAATTCATGAACCATGAGATCATGACCTGAGCCATAGTGGGACTCTTAACTGACTGAGCCACCCAGGCGCCCCTGTATTTTTAATTTCAGACTGATTGTTTTTTAACTCTTTTGTCTCTGTGACAACCGCCTCTCTGAAGTCTTCCATTCTTTTCTCAAGCCCAGTAAGTATCCTTATTATGGTTGCTTTAACATCTCCATCAGGCATATTACTTATATCTGTTTCATTTGGATCTTTTACTGTGACCTTATCTTGTTCTTTCATTTGGGATAAATTCTTCCATCTTGGAATTTTTTCAAGTCTCTGTCTTATTCTGTGTATTTGGAAAGCCTGTTGTATTTCCTGCGCCTAAAAGTAATGGCTTTATTAAGGAGAGTCATATAGTGTCCAGGGCCTGGTGCTTCATGGAGTGTCTCTGGTGTGTGCTGAGTGCACTTTGCTTCTATGTTTCAGCTGCTCTATCCTTCAGGCCAATTGTCTCCAGAAGCTTTCCTTGCCTCTGTGGGCAATGTTTGGACCTTGGCCAGAGTGTAGCGAGTTTTAACTAGTTGTGCTCTGGTCTTCTTGTTAAATGAGACCTGATGCTACTAGAACTGAAGCCTTGCAGAGCTCTCTGGTTGGGACATGTAGTGTAAGTACGGGTTTCTGCTGGCTTTCTAAGGAAGGGGTCCACTGTGCTGGGACTGAGGCAAACTTGACCATGAAGGGCAGTACTTGGGGTGTGCAGTGGTGTGGGACCTGTTGTAAGCAGGTTCGGCACCCAGTTTGGTTGCTATTGTGCCATCGGTGGTTCATAATGAGGGGTAAGGGAGGGATATGGTGCCACCAACCTCCTTAGTCCCTAGACTAAGTCCCTAGAAGGGGTTCTCTAAGCTTATTTCTCTCAGGGAAGCACTTTGAGAGGAGTAAATAGTCTTACCTCAATGTGTCCTAGTGTGTCCTTAGTATGATAGCTGTTTTCACACTATCTCTCTCTGGGTTTTTTGCCTATCTTTTCTCCAGGAGCAGCACAGTGCCCTCCAGGCACTCCCCACAATGCCTGCTGACTTTGGAAACTCTAGCCTTTAGGGACATGGTGTGGGTGGGCCTACGCTGGTCTGGAGGAGGTTCTTGCTGCACTGGAACTGATGGTGGTTTGACTGAGAAGGAAAGTCATGCCAAATCTCAGGGTCATGAGATTTGGAGCAGTCAGGCTACACAGTCAGTGTTGGGGCCAAGCTGTCCTGGGTAGGTGACTCTGCATGTATGCTTAAGGGTGTGGGGAGGGAAATGGTGCCTGCTGGCCCCTGTATCCCCAGAGAAGCTTCTCCATGAACACTACTTCTCAGGTACACACTCAAAGAAGGGCAAATAATCTCCCCACTGTGTGCCACAGACATTCTTCCGATTATGCAGTCTGTCCCAGGATTGTTTGTCTGCCTTTTCTCCAGAAGTGGGACAGCACTTTCAGGGTTTTATCCCAGTCAAACCCACTGACCTTTAAAACTCCAGTCTTTAAGCTCTGCTGACTGTAAGAACTTGGAGACATCAGCTCCTCTTGTTTTCTCAGCCAATAGATTTGAGGAAGTGTTTTCCTTGTGTGTTCCCCTGTGTGCTCCTGTTGTTTTTCTCCCTGATCACCACTCCCTCCATGCTGTAGCACCTGTAATCCATTTCTCCCCCAAGCCACATCTCCGTATTTCCTATTTTCCTCAATGTGGCTTCTTCTCTCCCTCTAGTTGTGGGGTTTGTTCTGTCAGTCCTCAGGTTGATTTCTTGAGTATTCAGAATGGTTTGATGGTCATCTAGTTCTATTTGAGAGAGGAGAGTATAGGGTCCTCCTACTATGCTGCCATCTTAGATCCTCCTTCCCAGTAGGTGGGCCTTTAGGAAGTGATTGGGTCATGAGTGTGGAATACTCATTAATAGAATTAGTGCTCTTATAAAAAAGATCCCACAGAACTACCTACGACTCTCCACCATGTGAGAACACAGGAAAATGCATGGTATGAACCAGGGAAAGGGTCCTCACCAAAACACAATCATGCTGCTGCCTTGATTTTGGATTTTCTGGAGTCCAGAACTGTAAGAAATATATTTATGTTGTCTATAAGCTACCCAGTCTGTGGTATTTTTTATAACAGTCCAACAGAACTAAGACATCACTCCTTAACTACCTTACTTAAAATTATAAAGCTCCCTACTTTGTTCCAGCATTTCCTGGCTTCCTGTCTGCTTTATTATTATTTTTTTCTTTCTTGGCACTTATTATTATCTGATTCACTATGAATTTTACTTAATTTTGTGTATTATCTGTCTCCCAGACTAGAATAAAAACTCCATGAAAGCATGGGTTTTTCTCTAGTTTGTTAACTGTTGTGTTGTCCATGCATAGAACAGTGCCTGAAACATAGAGGGCACTAAGTAAATATTCGAATGAATAAATGAATATACTCACTAATTCCCCTTTGCATTGTATTATAATTTACTTGTTCACAGTAATTACATAGTAGGCACTCAATAAACATTTGATAAATGAATAAATAAAAAAAGCCTTTTATAACTCTAAAGCACTCAGTGCTATATTATTATGAAATGGCCACCCTGTTCCCCTCTAGGCCACAAGCATGAGGCTGCTTGCTGCTGTTCCTTAGAACTACCTCTACCCTTTCCACAAGAGGCGGCACTTTATTCTTACTCCACCCCCACCCCTGGCCACTTCAAAATCAGTTAAAGTCTCTGCTGTAACTGATACTTTAAACCCAAAGTTTTCAGGCTATGCTGTTAAGCACATAGGAGCTCAGCTTACAACCCCACTTCTAAGTACAGGCTTCTCCTGCTATCTGAGACTAGAGCATTCCTATGAAACCTTTTATAAGCCAAAATAGCATAAAGCAAAGAAGCATTTACCATTAATCTATACAGAAAAGGTTCTGAGCATTCCCAGGCCCAAAAAGTAATCTCTCTTAGACTTTTCTGATACCTTAGGACACATCTTGCTAATGGGTGCACAAAATAAATAGAGATGAAACACAGACAGAGTTCAAAGCTATGGCAACTTGATGCTGAGATGCTGAATGCTTGGTGGCACCACTCTTGCGACACAGGGTGCATGCTTTCTCTGTAATGGCTTGCTGCAAAACAAATGCTGAACACTACTTTTGTTTTTCATCTTTTTTTTGTAAAAGTGAAAGTCGTCTTCGGATATTCTTTCGTTAGCAAAAATGGGTACTAATACAGGTCTTTCATAAAAGTGAGTGAGATAACATGAAATTTTGAAAAGCAGGGCGTACCTATACCTGCCTGAATACAGAGGACTCTAAATCCCCACACCCATTCCTATGGCTGACCTGATAGCTAAAGCATTTTATCCCTTCCAAATCACTCTGTGCTTATTTTGTCATTTATCTTCACTCCAACCTCTCCATTTTCTAGGTGAAGAACCAGAGGCCCATAGAGGTAAGTGATTAGCCCAGGCTCATATACCTAATAAATGATAGCTCAGGGCTGGAATTCAGGCTCTCGGAATTTAAGGCTTTTCAACTCATTGCAAATGCCTTTAAAACATTCCAACAAGAAATAAATGAACATCTGAATAAGTGAATATAATGCATATATAACTCTTAATTGGCAGAGAATATGCACATTCCATGCAGTAATGAGGAAGGATAGCATCCAAATGGACTTTTTCCACTCAATTCCTATACCATTAATTGTGTTTACCATTTATTGGGCATGGAGCTCACCTTATGCAAGGAACACAATAATCACCTAAAGCCTCAAAGCCAGAGCTAAAGTTTCCCCAGAGTGAACTGTTTCACTGCTTAGAGGCAAGGGAATTAGTGGCTGGTACTGGGGAATAGATCAAAGGAGGGACAAGGAAGAATCATCAACAACCTCCCCTCATTCTCCACTCGTATAAACTATAGGCAACTAAGGAAGGGGCTTGTCTAGAAAATCATTTCTTTATCCATTTATTTGTTATGTCTGTTATTCCTTTAATCATCCAGCAAGTTGTATATTCACTGAGAACTTCTTAGTGAAAAAGCCCGCTAATAGGCTTAAGTTTCTTTTTCATTGGGGCATCTGGATACTTTAGCCTGTCCTCTAATGAAGGATTTGCCTGGGCCTCTATAACTGGAAGTGCCATTTTCCTCAGTGGCCTTATTTTCTGAACACATCTCTTTGCTTCAGAGATCCACGCTGCAAAGAATGATGTAGAAGGCTCAATTACCTTAAGAATTCACCTATAAATCATGTCACATTGAAGCTCTGTCCAAGATTATGGCTCTAGTGAAACCATTTTCATACTTAATTTTTTCTTTGGTTTATTGCCTTGCCACTATTTGAAGCTCTTTTCTTGATAGCAGCCAGTATGGAAAAGTACTAGGGGGCTTAGTTAACCAGAAGTTCAATGTGAGTCAGCAGTATGATGTGGCTGCCAAATAGTTAAGGCAATTTCATTAGAAAGAGAGGGCCCAGAAGAAGGGTGATGAAGGCTTTTGCTCTGCTTTTCTGTTCATCCTGGGAGGCAGCCATCTGCTGCCTCACTGCCACGCTTAAGGATGCTGTAGATGGAGAGGGAAAGGGCCATTGTCCTGAGAGGCTACAATCACATTGGCCTCCCAATAGCTCCTCAGCAGACCTGGCACACTCCCTCCTTCAGGGCTTTTACCTGAAACACTGTCCTCAGTTCTTGACATGGCTCACTCCTTCACTTCATTAGGCCTTTGCACGGATATCTTCTCTCCATAGAAGCTGCCTCTGACCTCCTTGCTTAAAATAGTTTCTCCCATCATTCTCTATCTCCCTTTATACTTCTTTGTTTGTCTTTGTAACGTTTACCATCTCCTGATACATATATCCATTTTTCCTATTAGAATGTGAGCTCCATGAGCATAAGTTTTTTGTGTATTTTGTTTACTGATCTATCTAAAACAGTGTCTGCCACATAGTGGGAGATCAATACATATATGAATAAATAAAATTTTTCATAGCATTTACTTCATGGTACTATAATTTATCTTTTCATTTATCTTTTTTAAAAAATTTTTAAATGTTTATTTTTTGAGACACAGAGAGCGCGAGCGGGGGAGGAGCAGAGAGAGAGGGAGACACAGAATCCGAAGCAGGATCCAGACTCCAAGCTGCCAGCAAAGAGCCCAATGCAGGGCTCAAACCCACGAACTACGAGATCATGACCTGAGCTAAAGCTGGACACTCAACCAACCGACTGAGCCACCCAGGCGCCCCATCTTTTCACTTATCTTGAACTCACTAAAATCTTATCTAAGAAACCTCTTCTTCTCCTTCTCCTCCTCCTGCTTCTTCTTCTTCTTCTTCTTCTTCTTGTTTTACATTTAATTACCTAGCCAATGCCTGGTATGGAGTGTGTTGGATGAATGTATAGATGTACTGTGAGGGATGTTGCAGAGTGGTTTCAAGTATTGGAGAAGGTTGGCCTAAATCCACGCTGCCAAATTTGGTAGCCACTTGATACATGTGACTATGGGGCACTTGTAATGAAGCTTTTCTGAATTGAGATGTGTTGCAAATGTAAAATACACACCAGATTTTGAAGTCTTGTCATAAAAACATATAAAATATCAGTGATATTTTCATTGATTACATGTTTAAATAATAAAATTTTGGATATACTAGGTTTAATAAAATATATTCATAAAATTAAGTTCACCTGTCTTACTTCTTCTTTAATGGGGCTCCCAGAAAATTTTAAAGTACATATGTGACTAGCATTATATTTGTATTGAATAACACTGCTCTAGAGATTTTGACAACTTCCATGTTTAAACCCTGACCTTTATAACTTGTGAGGGTATGTGTTGGGGGTGTTTTAGAAGTGGGTCCTTGTAATTAACACAGAAGAGGAGTATCCATAATCACTGCTCCTGGGCGACTGGTGACAGTAGGACCAAATAAGCATCAGGGTCAAATAAGCACTATAGTTTATTACACAACCTCATTTTTCTTATTTATACCTTCTCTCATCCCATATTCCCAGAGCTGCTAGCAACAAGCCAGATTGAGTGGTTATGATTTTTCACCTCTCTTCTTACCTCTTTACCACCCATGGTTATCCTGACAGTGAAAACAATCAACAGATAAATGGCCCAAAGGTGAGCTACAAATCAAAGAGGAAAATCTAGCCACAAGCACCCTGGATCATCCCTACCCAGTAGAATCTCCTTTCCTGATAAATAATTTTAGCCTGTAACCAATCTCTCTGTCAGAGCCCCATGCTGGGTTATCTCAGGAAGCAAATAGAGAAGTAGAAGACACACCATCTTCCCTTTAAGATTATAATGAAGGTGGAAAACAAAACCAATGTGTGTGTGAAAAGTTAAACAAGAACACAAAACAGTGATCTAAGAAGTGTTAGAGTGTAATTAAGGGCCAAACAAATGACACAGTGAGTTAATGTTTTAGGAATTCAAATCAGTGTCAACCTCAAGGGTCTGAGCAGGTAGAAAAAGCTTCCTTAAGGAGGTAGTACTTGAGCTGGACCTTGAAGGATCTTTGTGATGTTACAAAATCCCAGATTTTCAGAGCTTAAATGATCCTCAGAGACATAGTGTGCTCTTCATTATATAGATAAGGGAACTGAGACCCAGAGAGAGAGAGAGAAAGATACCATAGTAAGTAAGGAAAAAGATAGGGTTAGAACCAAAATTTCTTAGTTCCCAGTCTACTATTTTTTTTCCAGGTGCTGAGAAAGGAGGGATGGTCTTCTAAGTGTAAGAAAGACCCAGAAGCCCTAATGCCAGAACTCTTACTTCCAATCTTCCCCCCTCCCAACACCCACCCTTCCACCCCTCCAACACACACACACACACACACACACACACACACACACCTCCAAACCTGATATGGGATTTCCCTTTCTTTTTCTTCAAGACCAAGTTAACTTAGTAGGTAATACAGATAACACTGAATTCAAATTCTGGGTCAAACATCAGCTCCTTTTTATTTAGTTAGAAATGGGCCATGTGTTGATGAATGGCCTCTCTGATGTAACCTGCCATCTCAAAAGCCTTAAGGTTGAGAGGCCCTCCTTCTGTTCCTTTTTGTCCCATCACCACAAGGTATACAGACTCAATCTGAACTACAGTGACTGCCTGGCTGCCCAGACTCTGGCCTTTGGTGCGGAGGTCCATGGTGTTGTTTCCCTCAGTGTAAAGGTTGTCCCGAATCAATAAGCATTTTATCCCTGCAAGAGTGATCCCCTGAAGAAACAATTTCTCTCTCCCCTCTCTTGCCAGCAAGATTTGAATTTCTTCCTGGGTCAACTGGAACAGGTTGCCTTCCGGGTAAGAAGCTAACAACCAGGGTGGGGAATTGGTGATAATCGCTGCATCACAGCACATCCCAGTCTGTAGGAAGAGGGTGACGCAGTCTTGCCAGACCTCTTCGATGATAGCCCCTATGCACTGCATGATTCAAGTAAGCTGTCTGTAAAAGATGAATAAAGTGCTTTCTAATAATTTGGTCTGCAAAAGAAGTTTGTTAGCAGATGGCTTAAGATGACCGATAAGCTGAGACTGAAATAACCTAAAAATACAGTCTGTTTCTGATGGCCTCTCCCCAGCAGCAAAGTGGAGGAGGTCTTGGTGACACTTGTATGAAGTTATGCCCACCTGCCCTCTGCTGTGATTTATCAAGCTACCTTTAGAGCAGGAGTGAGGTCACAAAGGCTCTGTGACTTTTTAAATAGTCATCATCCACCACATCATGGGTGACCTTCGCAACAGCTTTCTGAGGCTGTAACTCTAGCTAGTGAGATAGATAATGGGGGAAAGTACACCTATTTCCCTGGGATACCATGGGAAACACCAACCCCCAAGAGTGGAAAAGCACTCAAAGTAGAACATAAGTGGACAGTAACAGAGTTGGAGGTTTGGTTATAAAGCAGGACAGGTAAAATTTGCTGCAACAACTAGCATTTCAGATGTTGGTTGATCACACTGAAGCCTGTGCTTTAGGTACAAAGTCAAAAATCCCACAAACTCACAAGTTCACAGCACCATTTGGGAAAACCACAATAGCCTCCTCATGGTTTCCCTGCCTACAGATTCTTTTCCTCTAGTTTATCTTCCAGAAAGCACCAGCTGTGAGTCTAGAGTTATTCATTCCTATCTTGTCATTCAGCAAGTATTTATCAAGCATTCACTATGTGCAAAGTACTTTTTTAAGCACTGTAGTTCACAGTAGTGAACAGAGAAAAACATCATAATGGGGGAGACAAACAAATAATAAATAGATAAGAGGATCCTTTCACTGAAAATAGATTGAGTCTAATACTTTCTTTTCCCATATATTTCCTCTTACCCCAGGCTGTCTCTACTCTAGCGGGGGTCCAATTTGACTTTTAACTCTTCCTCAACCTTTGGGAAGTTACTGTCTGTGCCTTAATTTCCTCTGAAATGACATCAATTAGGCATAAGGAGGAAATGTTAGAGGAAATTGCTAAAGTTAATGGTAGATAAAATCTGGGATGGCTTTGAAATTTTTTAACGTAACAAATATTAAATTCCTACTCCATGCCAAGTCTTTTCTCAATTTTGGAGATCTAGCAGTGAGCAAAAGTTCCTGCCTCATAAAGCTGACATCCTAAATGGGGAGACAAATAATAAATGACATTTATAATGTATCAGGTTTTCCAACTCCCAGACTGTTCTTCTTTTCATCATAAGTCTGATTCAGAGAATACCACTGAATGATCGCACCTGTCAGCACCTCATCTGAGAAGTGGTCTGGTGGGCCTTTGGTCCTTTTCCCACATTTGTGCTGACAAAAAAGTTATGAGGCTACTGCAATAGTCCAGGACTTAACTAGGTTAATGATAGTAGACTCGTAAAAGAGGGGAGTGAGCAGAGGATATACTTATACATCATTTCAAAAAGTATTCTATGGTGACTTGTCCAAGGTCTCACAGCTAGGAAGCTTTTAAGAAACTCTCCCCTGCTCGCGCTCTCTCTGTCTCTCAAAAAAAAAAAAAAAATAAAAAACATAAAACAAGTTAAAAAAAAAAAAAAAGAAACCCTGTTGCCAGCATGGGAATATCCGTGTTATCTCTGCAGGCTGCCATCACTGTTAACAAGTGAGTAGTAGAATTATGTCGGTGCCTGTAATCCTTCTAGCATTAAGGGGTGTGAGAATAGAGTCTGGGACTTAACTCCTGGGCCAAACCTGTAGCCCGCGTAGCTCTCTAAACAAAGGGCATTTGCCAGGAAGCAAAATGGCGAGGGAGGACACAGATGAGGTGTCGCGATAGGATGATAACGTGACTGGGAGGCCTGGAGCAGGACTCGGGGTTGGGCAAGGAGCGGTGGCGGCAGCGGGAGTTTTGAGGGCTTCGTGTGGTGGGAATATGGACCATATCACGGTGCCCAAGGTAAGAAGATTTAGGAAAGGTTGGGGGCCGCGAGCTCTGTTTAAGTTTCCAGCCTAGAGCCCTCTCAAACCTTTTCTGGGTGTTCTTTGACGCCCTCTTCCCGCGCTGGGACCCGCGTCCTCCTACTGGGTTCACACCCCATTTCAACCAAATTGAACTCTTCTCAGGGCCGGCCTTTGGGCGGGCGGCGCGGAGGAGAGGTGGTCTGCACCAACCGTCTCCTCACGCGACGCGGAGTGCGTGCCTGCCTCAGTTCCTCCCGGCACCGCAGCAGTCACTTCACACCCCCCCTTACTCCAGCCTGTTAACACACTCGCCACGCTTATAACTGCCTTTCATAAATACCCCACATGCCATCGCCTCCTGGAGAGTTACTTCCTTTATCCGGCATTTTCCTACCTTCCTCTTGACTTCTGCCCCTAACGTGTCCCGACAGCTGCGCAGACCACCACCGCTGACCCGGATCCAGCTCCCCGGTGTGCCTGTGTGCGTTTTGGGAGCTACAGTATATCTCCAGCCCATGCTGGGCTATGTAAAGGAAGGAGGTGTAGCAGAGTAGACCTGGCCCTGCTCAGCCAGGAGGAAAAACCCAAGAGGTGGCATCGCCAGACCAGTTGGCGCCTGCTTACAGCCAATCCCCAGTAAGAGCCGCTTCTACTTTTTTTTCCCCCTTGATCCTACTTCTTCCTTCCCCAATGCTAGCCTCTTTCTATTCCAAATCCATCTCATTCCTGTCAGTTTTCTTTCTGCTATTTGAGACTGAGGGTCAGGGAAGAGTTTACAATTATTTTCTGTTAATTTTTTTTCCTATTAATCACAACAGACTTGGTCCAGGCTAACTGAAGTTCACATAAAAGTCCAGTATGTTTTAATCGAAAAGGCATGGTTTTTGAACCCAGGGCACTTGAATTAGAATGCTCATCCCCCCAGCTACCAGCTGATGACTTTGGACAAATTATTTAACTTCTCTGAGCCTTTCTTTCCTCCTGTACCCATGGGGATAATGAAATTTTTCTCTGCTCACTTCACAGGGTGGTTGTGAGGACTAAATAAAAAGATGTGTGTGAAAGCTTTTTGTAAGTAGAAAAATGTTAACTTAAGATTATGACGTTGCCTGATGGGCAAAATGGGACATATAACTTTCAAATCTATCCTTTTCTGACTCCTTCTTTAGGTCCTGTCTCTGTTGAAGATAATCACATCCCTTGTAGTATCCAGCCTTACCTTTTTCTAGGTCCCTTCCTCTACAGGTCATGTCATCTGCTCCAGATTCTCTGCCATGATATAGAAAGCAAAGGGGATTTTGCTATCCAAACTCCTTCTTTTCCCAACCCACTTAACCCTGGGCCACCCTACTTGCCTAGTTGAAAATTACTTCCTTATTCTCATTCTGAGAGAGAACAGGGAGGCAAAACTGCCCTTGTGCTTGAATGTTAAAATATTAAAATATTCATGTTGGGAGATTAAAACTATAAACTGGGCTAGCTGTATGGTAGGGGAGAAGATGCCATTACCCCACCTGTATCAAAATAATAATAGCAGGTAATACATTGAATATTTAACTATGTGGCAGGCGCTTTGTTAAATGCTTTACATGAAATAGGTCTTCAGTCCTTACATCAACCTATATGGGAGGTACTGTTATTACTCCCGTGTTACAAATGAGGAAACTGAGACCTATAGAGGTGAAGTGAGTTGCCTAGTAAAGATAGGAGTGCTCAGTTTCAGACTATTGTGGAGATGGGGTTAATGCTCAAGAAAACTTTAGTTGGCATCATGGCCAGAGTCCATTTGTCCTGCAGATGGTATTGTGATTCTTGTAATACAAATAAAAACTCAAAGTGAAGATTTAGTTTAAATAAAACTGACCTTTAATTTGGTATCTGGCAGAGCTGAGTTCCCACCAGTGGTATGCTGCTACAAATCTGTGTTTTTTCTTTTATTATTATTATGAGTTTCTGGGAAGGATTAGGGTTGCACTAATGGCTAACAAGATGGCCTCTCTTGTTAACTCATTATATTCACAAAAGGGAGAGACATTTGTCCATTTCAGGACAAGGAGATAACCATGAGCTTGTCAGTCATTAGTTCTATATGTCAGTTGCAAAAGTGACTTTTATTTTTGGCTCTTGTCTTTTTCTTCTCTTGGAAAGACTTTTTCATAGACTACTGAAATGTAACATACATACAGAAAAGTTTATAGATTATAAATTTATACTCCATGAATGTTCACAAACTGCACACACCCATGTAAACAGCACCCAGATCAAGAAACAACATTCTTCTTCTAGTCAGTACTCCTTCCAAGGGTAACTGCTATCCTGGCTTCTATCAGAATAGATTAGTTTTGCCCTTTTAAAATACTTATTATAAATGGATTCATATAGTACATACTCTTGTGTCTGGCTTCTTTTGCTCAACATTATGTTTGAAAGATTGATGCATATTATTCCTTGTAGTTATAGATCTCATTGCTATATAGTATTTCATTTTGTTCACATGCCACGTGTGATTTATCAATTTTTCTGTTGTTGGGAAATTTCTAGTTTTGGCTATTACAAGTAATAACACTCTTTTGGCAGATACTTATATGCAATTTTGTTGGAATATGCACAGGAATGGAATTTCTGGATCATAGAATATGCAGATATTCACCTGGAGTTACCCAAAAGTTCAGTGACTCTCCCATCTGAATCAGAATTCGTCCTTTTTACTTCTGTGTCAGTTAGCACCTAGAATTCTTAATTACCTTTCCTTCCCAGAATGGAACCTTATTAGGATTTTTTTCAGTTAACATTTATTGAGTTTCATTTATTTATTGAGCTTGGAAATGTACTGTAGTGGTTAAGAGTGTATGTTTTAGAGCCATACAAATGTCAACTCTGCTACTGAACTTTGCAATCTTGGCAAGTGAGTACCTTCTCTGTGCCTCAGTTTCTGTGTCTGTAAAATGCTGGTAATAATAATAGTACCTATCTCGCAGGATTGTTACAGGGATTAAATGAGTTAATATTTATAAAAATGTTTAGAAAAGTGCCTGGTACATTGTAATTAGCTACTTAATTTAGCTACCAATTACTATCATCATCATCATTATTAATTGTTATTATTTACAAAATGTAACATTCGGAGTTGTTAAGGATACATAGCTATCTTAGGTACAGCAATTAACTGCCTTCCAAGATCTATCAAGTAAGATGAGATATTAAGCATAAGATAATAATCCACAAATGAAGGTGAGAGCTTTCATGAGAGGGGCAAATGAAATGCTATTGGAGTTTAAAGGCAAATAAGGTATAGTTCCAGATGAGTGTGGAATATAAAATGAAGAAAGTTTTATGCAAGAGTGGCGTTTAGACTGAGTCTGAATAATAAATAGGATTTTACTTTTCAGATACTGGGGAGGTGAGAAGGACTTCCTACCAAGGGAACTGCAAGACCATAAACTCAGAGGGAGGTAACTCATTAGGGCAAGGGAAGGGAGTGAGAGGAACAGAGAGATAGGTGTTGTAAACCGTAGAGGCTTGAATGTTATACTGAGGAACTTGAACCTGCTTCTGCAGTTGACCCTTGAACAACATAGGTTTGAATTGCGTGGGTCCACTTACATACAGATTTTTTTTCCTGATAAATACAGTACAGTACAATTATAGTAATTGTATTTTCTCTTATGATTTTCTTAATAGCATTTTATTTTCTCTAGCTTACTTTATTGTAACAATGCAGTATATAATACATGCAGCAATCAAATTAGGTGTTAACTGACTGTTTATATTATTGGTAAGGCTTCCAGTAGTAAAGTTTTGGGGGAGTCAAATATTGTATGTGGATTTTCAACTGTGTGGGGTTTGGTGCCCCTAACCCCCGATGTTGTTCAAGGGTCAACTGTATAGGTAGCAAAGAGCTGCTAAAGCTTTGTAAGTCTAGAAACAAAGAAAATAAAAGTTAGGAAGGAACTTTTAAATGATTTTAATCAGGAATGGGGATGCAGTTTCTTTTTGGCATGATGTAAATGTTCTAAAATTTTATATTGTGATGGTTATACAACTCTGTAAATTACTAAAAAATCAGTAAATTTTACACTTAAAACAAGTGAATTTTACAGTAAGTTCAATGAAACTACTAACAATAAATGAAGAGGGAAACAAATAAGATCATCTGGTGATACTCCAAACCTCTCATGTCACAAATGTGGAAGCTGAGGCCCAGATTGCTGAAGTTTCTCATTCAAGGTCAACCATCTAACTAGAGACAGAGCCAGAATTGTCTTTTTGTTGTTTAGTATGCATGGCAGGTTCAGACTATGATAAATTGTGTGACGTTATCTTTGAAACAATAGCCAAAATAATTGGAAGTGCCAGAAAATGTTATTCTGGATAATAATAATAATAATTCTATATAATACTTTATTGTTTAAAAAGTGCTTTTCAAGCTACCCTACCAGCTCTCAAGATTATAATTCATTTGAAACTATCCTAAAAGCAGATAATTTTTGGCTTGACTGCCAAGAAACTGATAACCAGATTTAATGTTCTATTATATTAACTACATTAACACTTATACTTGGTGTAATTACTTCTTCCTCCTCTTCATGACTTTGATTTTCTGTTCTAATAACCTAATTATAGATCTGTTTTTTACTATATACTACTTCAAATTCATTTAGGAAAGAGGCAGGTAAATCAAGATAAAACTGGGCAAAGTGTTTTTCATTATCAAGTAAATGTGATTTCTAGAGGCAAGGATTTTACTCCCCTTTCATTTCTCAAAAGTCCAAATCTAGTTGTCTTCATTTTGATCGTTTCAATTTAGGAAATAGTTTAATATAGTGGAAAAATAAGAACTCACAGAGCTGGGTTTGAATTCTAGATGTATTATTTCTTAGCTCTGAGTTCTTGGGCAGATTACTCAAATGTTCTGAGTCTCAGTTTCCTCATTTGTAAAGTGGGGAAAATACTTCTTGAGACTATGATGAAGATTAAGATAAAATATGATAGGGGCCTGGCAAATATTAAGTACTTCATAACTGTATAACTGTGTATTCATTTCTCTTTTCATCAGAGCCAGACAATGGTGGAGGCTTTAATATATATTGGTCCTGGGAGGTCTCAGAGATGAGCCTGGCTCAAAGAGGGATATGTTCCTGAGCCTCCAGAAAGGATCCTGGTACTACCATGCAAAGAGAGAGGCCACCCAGGAATGGCAGTGGTCTGGCATTGGCCACTATTTTATAGGTATTGGAATAGTTTTCCTCAGCACCAAAACCTTCTCCTTTGACCTCACTTTATACTTGGGAAACCCCAACTAAGCTATTACTTCTAGAAACCACTGGGATTTTATTGGAGGGTTTTTATCTTTTTAGATATCATTTTGTAGTTTTGTGGTGCAATACTTATATGCTTTAGAAAGATTTTTTTGATAAACTTCAAAGACATTTTTATTATTTGAGAAACCCATGATGGATAGGGAGTCAAGAGACCTGGGTTCTGGTCCCTGCTCTGATATGCTCACATGCTGTGTGATATGGTCACATGCTGTATGACCTTAGACTTCATTATCCTAGTGGGTGAGATAATAACATTTAACCCTTTATTAAGCAAGTACTACACTATGTGTTAAACTAGTGTAAAACACTATGTGTTTTACATAAATATTACATATTTGTATATTCATTTAACACCCACAACAGTACTACTGTCCTCATTTTAAATATAAAGAAATCAAGACCCAGAAAGCTTAAGTAACTTTCTGAGAGCCAGAAAATGATGCAGATAGTCTGTGACCTAAAAGTCTGTGCTCTTAACCCCTGCACTGTAAAATGAACAGATTGGATTATCCCGGCATGTCCTAAACCTTGTTCCTGTTCACTGGTCCACAGGATAGGTTGTTTTAAAAAATAAAAAGAGTTCTAAGGTAGAATATGTTGATATTACAAACACTGTGGAGATTCATAGTGAATTTTCACCTGTTAAAGTCTCTAAGAAACCTTTCAGTAAAGAAACTTGCTTATATTTGTTTAACCTAGTATTTCCCTAACCTGACCACAGAACTGTGTGTGTGTGTACATGCACGCCTATTAACATTCTGTGGACTAGGGTTTATAGAACATATTTTGAGAAGTGCTGGTGTCAATCTGGAAAGTTCATTCTAACTCTTAAGTGCTTCTAGCACTTAATAGTGATGGATATGTAGACTGTGAAATGCAGCATTTTTTTCTGAGTCTAGAATTTGCTTTAATTGGAGAGGTGCTGAAAAATAGGATGTGAGGAGGCATAATTCAAGGCTAGTCTGGGTTGCATTTTATTTTATTATTTTTTAATGTTTATTTTTGAGAGAGAGAGAGAGAGAGAGAGAGAGAGAGAGAGAGAATGTGAGTGGGAAGGGGGGGCAGAGAGAGAGTGAGACACACAGAATTCGAAGCAGGCTCCAGGCCCCAGGCTGCCAGTACAGAGCCTGACATGGGGCTCAAACTCACGAACCACGAGATTATGACGTGAGCTAAAGTCAGACACTTGACTGACTGAGTCACCAAGGTGCCCCTTGGTTGCATTTTAAGCATTTGCTTCTAATACCTTGTGAGTATTGACACAAAAGACTTAATTTTCCCTTCACTTTTTCCTTTTCTCCCTCTTGACCAGTTATACATTTCCTCACTTATTACCTAAAGAAGAGATTTATTTATTTTTTAAAATTAATTAATTAATTATTTTTTTAACTTTATAGTTTATTGTCAGCTTGGTTTCCATATAACACCTAGTGCTCTTCCCCACAAGTGACCTCCACCATGACCATCACTCCCCTTCCCTTTCCCCCTCCCCCTTCCGCCCTCAGTTTGTTTTCAGTATTCAAGAGTCTCTCCTGGTTTGTCTCCCTCCCTCTCCCTAACTCTTTTTCCTCCTTCCCCTCCACATGGTCCTCTGTTAGGTTTCTCCTGTTAGACCTATGAGTGAAAACATATGGTATCTGTCCTTCTCTGCCTGACTTATTTCGCTTAGCATGACACCCTCGAGGTCCATCTACTTTGCTACGAATGGCCAGATTTCATTCTTTCT
>CM053579.1:61691936-61722722 GCA_028646485.1 Cryptoprocta ferox
GTCTCTTGTAGACAGCAAATGGATGGATTTTGTTTTTTTATCCATTCTGCTGCCCTGTGTTATTTGATTGGGGCATTCAGTCCATTTACGTTCCGTGTTATTATTGAAAAATGTAGGTTTGGGTTCATTGTGTTTTCTGTGGAGTTCATGTTTATAGTGGTGTCTCTGGTACCTTTTATTCCTTGCAACATTTTCCTCTTAGAGTACCTCTTAGGATTTCTTGTAGGGTGGTTTGGTGGTGACAAATTCTCTCAATTTTTGTTTATTTGGGAATACCTTTATCTCTCCTTCCATTTTGAATGACAGGCTCGCTGGATAAAGGATTCTTGGCTGCATATTTCTCCTGTTCATCACATTGAAGATTTCCTGCCATTCCTTTCTGGCCTGCCAAGTTTTGTTAGATAGGTCTGTAACCACTCTGGTAGGTTTCCCTTTGTATGTTATGGCCCTTCTATCCCTAGCTGCTTTCAGAATTCTCTTTGCCTTTATATTTTGTCGGTTTCACTATGATATGTTGTGCCGAAGGTCGATTCAAGTTATGTCTTAAGGAGGTTCTTTGCACCTCTTGGATTTCAATGTCTATGTCTTTCCCCATCTTCGGGAAGTTTTCAGCTATAATTTGACCCAGCACCCCTTCAGGACCTTTTTCTCTTTCTTCATCTTCAGGAATTCTTATGATACGGATATTGTTCCATTTGATTGTATCACTCAGGTCTCGATTTCTCTTTTCGTGTTCCTGTATCAAGTTCTCTCTCTTTTTCTCGGCTTCCTCTTTTGCTATAACTGCGTCTTCTAATTCACTTATTCTCCTCTCTGCCTCTTCAATCCATGCAGTGGCTGCCTACATTTTATTGTGCACCTCATTTATAGCCTTTTTTAACTCGTCACAGCTATTTTAAAGGTCCCTAGTCTGTGTATCAGTAGCTTCTTTGATGTTTTTTTCAAGTCCAGCGATTAATTTTATGACAGTTGTTCTAAATTCTTGTTCAGTTATGTTGCTTAAATCTGTTTTGAGCAGTTCTGTGGCTGTGACTTCTTCCTGGCGTTTCTTTAGGGGAGGATTCTTTTGTTTCGTAATTTTGGATAGCTTTCTATTTCGTCAGTTTTAAAAGCTCGTTGTGCACTGTGCACCTGTTAGTATTGCTCAATTAAAGGAGGCTCATTGAGTATCCAGGGCTTGTCATTTCGGAAAGTGTTCTTTTAGTGGTGTCTCTCGGTGGTGTCTCTCGGTTTCTCTTGTTGTGCCTTTGATTATGGTACTTCCCTGGTCAGTGATATTTGGGATTCTCCACCATGTGCACTTTAGCTTGTTTCTTGATGTAGCCCTGAAAAGGAAAACAGACTAACATACAGGAAACAAAGCATGCAAATGCACAGACAAATAAAACAAACAAGCAATCCAAAAGGGAAAGGAAGTAAAGAAGAAGAAAGGAAAGAAAGAAAGAAGAAAAACAAAAACAAAAACAAAACAAAAACAAGGGGGTGACAGAGACAGCAAAAGACTTGGACCGTCTAAAAACGTATAACCAGCCAAGAGGAGAGATAAGAATAAGATGAGGGAAATATATCTGGATGGCAGGAGAAAAGAAAGAGAAGCAAAAAAAAAGGGAAAAAAAAGAAAAAAAGGCCACTTTCCTGTGCAGATGGGCATGGTTTGGTGTAAGTAGGTCAGGTCTCCGTGGCTGCTCTCTGAGGCCCTGACTTGGTGGTTGCGGGGAGAAAAATGTTGGCGCTTCAAGCTCTGCTCAAACCAAACGTTGCAAGCTGCTCTTCTGAATCCGATATCCCTGTGCCTCCGGCGAGCCAAACTGTATTTTCCAAACTCAACCTCACTTCCAAATCCTAGTCCATGTAATTCAACACTGCCACCAGAGATGAGTTGTTTTCCGCTGGCGGCCGGCCTCCTAGCCTGGCTTGTGCTGGAGGCGGTGCCGCCGCCGTCTTTCGCGGCGCTGTTGCTGCCTTTCGCAGTGCCACTTGGAATGGATGCCTCTGCCGCTGCGCCCAAGGAAGAATTCGCAAGCCAGATGGGATGGATTTCTCTCCCCACGCCCAGCAGTTATATATGGGGAGACAATGTGTATCTCAGTCCCCGGGCGAGTTTTTCCTCCATTTTTAGAGATGGTTCTATGAGCGTTTTCAGTCTCTCTTTCTTTTCTTCTTGTCTCTCCGGGGCAGAGTACGCTTTCCCTGTGTTGGGTTGGGGCTCCGTCCCCCTGCACCTCCAGGGCCACCCGTCCTCCAATTTCCCAGATCACAATCACTCACTCAGGCATCTTTGAGGTTGTCTTCTTTCTGGTGTCTGTTTCTTCTTTTCCCCCACTTGCAAATCTGAGTATTCTCCCTTCAGTCCTTCTCAATTCATTCGATGCGGGCGGGCGCAGATTACAGAGCTCCCTACTTCTCCGTCATCTTGCCCTCCTCTAAAGAAGAGATTTAAATCAGAGATGCTTGTTATGAAAGTAGGAGAAAGCCTTTTTAATATATGCAGGGCACAACAGTTGTTTTAATGATGAATGCTCTCTGCTATCACAGGTGATGCCACACAGGGCAGAGCTTATGTGGGACATGTGTACAATTGATGGAGACCATCACATTGTTGGTCCTCCTGGAACCAGATATCTCATCTCTTATTTATTTATTTTTGCAGCATATCCAAGTTACTACCAATAGTTGTGGAAACTAGGAAGGTAAATGGATTCAGAGCCCTCTGAAGCGTATCTGATTTCCTCCTTTCCTGGAAGAGAAGTGAAAACAACAACAATAAAACAATATGGTTTATAACCACAGCTTCTCCAAGATCAAAGATCCTATAAATGTTAGAATGCTCTGTCTATAGCCCAGGAGTGCAAAACCAACAAAGCAATTGAGTGGCCTGCCTGGGAAATAGAATCTATATGGTACCTAGTGATGGTTAGTGTCTTTTCTACCTCTTTCTCTCTGTATCTCCCCCTCATCTCTCGCCTTCTCTTCGCTCTCCCTTTCCCCTTTTCCTTTTTTCTTTCTCTCTCCTTCTTCCTTTTTCTCTCCCTTATATTCTTTCCTCTCCCTTCACCCCCCTTTTTTCTCTTTCTTCCTACCCTATATATGCACATATATGCACACACACAAATACATGATATGGGACCTAGGTTTCTTTGGTATAAAAGCATGCTAGGCAAAGGAGCCCTCTTACCATGCTGTCTCAGAACCAGAGGGGACACTGGTGCCCATGAGTAGAGAAAGGGGGAAGGTCTGAATAATTGCAGGTTTTCTAGAAGGTACTACATGCTAATAGACACAGGTTCCCTGCCACATGGAGCCCTATAGGAAGTCGATATCAACAGTTTCCATATCAACAGTTTCCCTCTCCTCCAATGTTTCCTCAGGGACTACCCTCTAAGAGGCATATAGTACCCTCCTTACATGACATTGTAACCTTTTGTTAATTAGTGACTTGGGCATTAGCAGGAACTTCTTGAGTGGCTAACTTTTTCTCTTGTTGAGCTCTTCTGCCATTTAAGCTAAAGATGCTTTATAGTTTCAATTTCTACTCCTCACCTCTTGCCCATTCTGTGTGAACGAATGAACTCCTATTACAACTGGCATGGATTTCTTCCATTAACCTAATCATAAGTATGTTCCTCTGGCAATAGGAAGCCTACTTTGGTTTTAACATTCAATTGGCTGAAGTCATCACATGCTTTTAACAAACTATTCTGATCAAGTTTACATCATAGACTCCTGTATATAGTTTACTAAATGCCTACCTCAGATTTCTCCTCTGGAAAGGAAATGGTATGCACTCATGTTTCTCTTGAACCATTACTTTGCAGTTTTTTCCATAAACATTTTCTACCCCTCTATTCTACCTTTCTTGTTCTGTGTCTGAATATTACTGTGGATTCTTTGTTTTTCTTCTCAGTCCTTTTGGGCTGCTATAATATAATACCAGAGACCTGGGTGGCTTATAAACAAGAGTTTATTTCTCATAATGCTAGAGGCTGGAAGTCTAAGATTAGGTTGCTAGTATAGCTGGGTTCTGGTAAAGCTCCTCTTCTGGGTTGCAGACTGCCCACTTCCTCCTTTACATGGGAGAAGGGGGCAAGGAATCTCTCTGGAGCCTCTCTCATAAGGGCACTAATTCCACAATAATCCTATTTATGAGGATTCTGCCCTCATGACCTAAATCACCTCCCAAACGCCTCACCTGCAAATACCATTGCGGTGGGCATTACAATGTCAAGGTATGAATTTTGAGGGGGGACACAAACATTCAGACCATAGCAGCTTTTCCACTTGGGTTTTTGGCCTTAAAATGTGTCCTAGCTTTTAATAATTCTTTTTCTTTTACTTTACACTGGGCCTTCAGAATCTGGCTTTTCAATTATTCCTTCATTAGCCTTGTCTTTCCTCCCTCTCTCCCTTTTGGAGTTGGATATTTCTTGCTGTCTTTCCCTTCCTCCTTTCTCTCCAACCACCCCTTAGCCAACTTCTATACCTGTACCTCTAGCACAAGTGACTCTGTGCTGGAAATAAATGGCTTCCTAGCCTATACAGGAAGGTAATTTTTCTTGGGATTGGAAAAGAGATGGTGTGTGTGTGTGTGTGTGTGTGTGTGTTAAAAAAACATAATTTTAAATTTATTATTTTAACAATATTTAAGTGTACAGTTTGGTAATGTTAAATAGTCACATTATTGTGCAACAACTTTTTCATCTCGCAACATTGAAACTGTATATTTATTAAACACTAATTTCCTCTCCCAGCTCCTCCCAACTAATGTCATCAACCTTTCTGCTTTCTTTTTCTAAAACTCGATTACAATAGATCTTTCATGTGAGTATAATGATAACAATACTTGTCCTTTTATGACCGTCTCATTTCACTTAGCATAATGTCATCCATGTTGTGGCACATGGCAGGATGTCCTTTTTTAAGGCTACATAATATTGTGTGTCAATACCACATTAACTTTGTTCATCTATGAACATTGAATTTGTATGTTTTGTGTATTGTGAATAATGTTGCAGTGAACATGGGTGTCCAATTATCTCTTCAAGATCTTGACTGAATTATTTTGGATATATACCCAGAAGTGGGATTGCTGGATTAAGTGGTAATTCTATTTTTATTTTTATTTTTTTGAGAAACTTCGACACCATTTTTCACAATGTCTGCACTATTTTACATTCCCAATATTTTAGAAATGTTCCACCTTCTTTGTATCATTATCAACACCACTTGTTATTTTATGTTCTTTTTATAGTGCCCATCCTAATGGGTGTGAGATGCTATTTCATGGTTTTGATTTGAATTTATCTTACAGTTAGTGATGTTGAGCATCTTTTATATGCTTGTTGGTCATTTGTATATCTTTGGAGAATTGTCTATTCAAGTCCTTTGCTGATTTTTAAAATCATATTATTTTTGTGGTTCTTTATATGTTCTGCATAGTAACCATTTTTCAGATATATGTAGATATTTTCTGTTCTGTAGGTTACTTTTTCACTCTGTGGGGTGTTTCTTTTGATACACCAAAGTTTTTAACTTTGATGTAGTCATATTTGTCTGTTTTTACTTTCATTGCCTGTGTTTTTGGATTCCTATCTAAGAAATAATTGCCAGACTCAATGTCTTAAAGCTATTTCCCAGGGCGCCTGGGTGGCTCAGTCGGTTAAGCGTCTGACTATGGCTCAGGTCATGATCTCACAGTTCGTGGGTTCAAGCCCCGCATCGGGCTCTGTGCTGACAGCTAGCTCAGAGCCTGGAGCCTGCTTCGAATTCTGTGTCTCCCTCTTTCTCTGACCTTCCCCTGCTCACGCTGTCTCTCTCTCTCTCTCTCAAAAATAAATAAAACATTAAAAAAAAACCTTTAAAGCTATTTCCCTATATTTTATTCTGGGAGTTTTACACTTTTTTGGTCCTACATTTAAGTTTGTAATTCATTTTTAATTAATTTTTGTGTATGTATAGGCCCACCAGTTTTCCTTTTCATGTGAATATCCAGTTCTCCCCACACCATTTTTTTCTGTTTCAAGTTTTTAAAAAATTCGTTAGTTAACATACAGTGTATTATTAGTTTGAAGTGTAGAATTCAGTGATTCATCACTTACATACAACAGCCAGTGCTCATCACAACAGGTGCCCTACTTAACACCCATCATCTATTTAACCCATTCCCATGCCCACCTCTCCTCCAGTAACCCTCATTTTTTTCTCTATAGTTAAGAGTCTGTTTCCTACTTTGCGTCTCTTTTTACCTCCTATGTTCATCTGTTTTTTTTTAATTCCACATATGGGTGAAATCATATGGTGTCTTTCTCTGCCTGACTTATCTCTCTTTGCATAATACTCTCTAGCTCCATGCACATCTTTGCAAATGGCACGATTTCAGTCTTTTATATTAGCTGAGTATACAGTACTCCATTGTATACCACAACTTCTTATTTTTTAAATTAATTTTTAGTTAGCATACAGTGCAGTATTGGTTTCATGAGTAGGATTCAGTGATTCATCACTTACATACAACAACCAGTGCTTCTCACAAGTGCCCTCCTTAATACCCATCATCTATCTAGCCCATCACCCACTCACCTCCCACTGTCAACCCTCAGTTGTTCTTTTTCATTAAGAGTCTCTTGTGGTTTGTAGGGGCTCCTGGGTGGCTCAGTCAGTTAAGCCGCCGACTTCGGCTCAGGTCATGATCTCGCGGTTCATGAGTTTGAGCCCCGCGTCGGACTCTGTGCTGACAGCTCAGAGCCTGGAGCTTGCTTCAGATTCTGTGTCTCCTTCTCTCTCTGCCCCTCCCCTGCTCATGCTGTCTTTCTCTGTCTCTCAATAATAAATAAACGTTAAAAAAATAAAAAAAGAGTCTCTTGTGGTTTATCTTCTGTTAATCTTCCCCCTCCTTTCTCATATGTTCATCTGTTTTGTTTCTTAAATTCCACATGAGTGAAATCATATGGTATTTGTTTCTCTGATTGACTTATTTCATTTAGCATAATACATTCTAGTTCCATCCACATCATTGCAAATGGAAACTTTTTTGCAATCTTTTTGCAATGCCAGATCATTCTTTTTTTATGAATGAGTAATGAGTAATTCTATATATATACAATGAGTAATATTCCATTGTATATATAAACCACATCTTTATCCATTCATCATTTGGTGGACATTTTGGCTTTCTCTGTAGTTTGGCTATTGTTGATAATGTTCTATAAACATTGGAGAGCATGTACCCTTTCAAGTCTGTAGTTTTGTATCCTTTGGATAAATAACTGATAATGTAATTGCTGGATGATCGCATAGTTCTATTTTCAGTTTTTTGAGGAACCTCCATGCTGTTCTTCAGAGAGGCTGCACTAGTTTGCATTTCCCACCAGCAGTGCAAAGGGGTTCCAGTTTCTCTGCATCCTTGCCAACACCTGTTGTTTCTTGTGTTGTTAATTTTATCCATTCTGACAGGTGTGAGATAGGGTCTTATCCTGGTTTTGATTTGTATTTCCCTGATGATGAGTGATGTTGAGCATCTTTTCATGTGTCTGTTAGCCATCGGGATGTCTTCTTTGGAAAAATATCTATTCATGTCTTCTGCCCATTTCTTAACTGGGTTATTTGTTTTTTGTGTGTTGAGTTTGGTAAGTTCTTTATAGAGTCTGGATACTAACCCTTTATCAGATATGTTATTTGCATATCTTGTTATATTCTTCCATTGCATAGGTGGCCTTTTAATTTTGTTGATTGTTTTGCTGTGCAGAAGCTTCTTATCTTGATGACATCCCAATAGTTCATTTTTGCTTTTGTTTCCCTGGTTTCTGAGGACATGTCTAGTAAGAAGTTGCTGTGGCTGATGTCAAAGAGGTTGCTGCCTCTGTTTTCCTCTAGGATATTGATGGATTACCTCTCTCATGTTTAGGTCTTATATCCATTTTGAATTTATTTTTGTGTATGGTGTAAGAAAGTGATCTAGTTTTATTCTTTGGCATGTTGCTGTCCAGTTTTCCCAACACCACTTGTTCAAGAGGCTGTCTTTTTTCTCACTGGATATTCTCTCCTGATTAATCGAAAGTACTTGACCACATAGTGTTGGGTCAATTTCTGCGTTTTCTATTCTGTTTCATGGATCTATTTGTCTGTTTTTGTGCCAGTACCTTACTGTCTTGAAGACTACACCTTTGTAATATAGCTTGAAGTTCAGAATTGTGATGTCTCCAGCTTTGTTTTTCTTTTTCAGAATTTCTTCGGCTATTCAGATCTTTTGTGTTTCCACACAAATTTTAGGATTGTTTGTTCTAGCTCTGTGAAAAATTCTGGTGGTATTTTGATATTGATTGCATTAAATGTGTAGATTCCTTTGTGTAATGTAGACATTTTAACAATTTTGTTCTTCCAGGCCATGAACATGGAATAATTTCCATTTTTTGTGTCCTCTTCAATTTCTGTCGTAAGTGTTCTATAATTTTCAGAATACAGATCTTTTACCTTTTTCACTAGGTTTATTCCTAAGTAACTTGGTTTTTGGTACAATTGTAAAAGGGATCGATTCCTTGGTTTCTCTTTCTGCTGCTTCATTATAGGTGTATAGAAATGCAATAGATTTCTGTATGTTGATTTTTGCATCCTGCAACTTTACTGAATTTGTGTATCAGTTCTAGCAACTTTTTGGTGGCATCCTTTCAGTCTTCTACATAGAGTATCATGTTGTCTGCGGATAGCAAAAATTTGACTTCTTCCTTGCCAATTTGGTTGCTTTTATAGTAAAACCTTGGATTGCGAGTAACTTGTTCTGCAAGTGTTCTGCAAGACTAGCAAACATTTCTAATAAATTTTAACTTAATAAATGAATGATGTCTTGCAATATGAGTAGTATGTGATGCTGAATATCACATGATCACAACTGAGCCAATGGTTCTCTTTCTCTCTCTTGCTGTGGGATTGTGGGTGATTGTCTCCCATTCTTGGATGCTCAGTCTCAGGCCGTGGTGTTTGGAAAAAATCAGTGATTTTTCATAATATTGGAAGGTGCCCACAACTGGCACTAGTGTGTTTTTTGTCACTTCAAAGCACCTATGGACAATCTTTTGCTTTTCTATATAAGAGCAAACTTAGGAATGCTTTGCTTCATTCTAGGTCAGGCTGCCTGCAGATATTGACCCTTTCCTCTGCTGCCTTATTGCCAGTTACATTAAAGACAGTATATTACAAGTTTATTAAAACTCTTGTATTAATACTGTAAGTACTGTAGTCAACATCCTTGTGAGCGTATACAGTGGGCCCCTTGGCAGAAAAAGATTCCATTGAGCCAATAGGTAGCATTGATTCCGTTAGTGATAGTGAAAATAGTCCTACACAATAACCCTCCTCTTTCTTGTCTTCCCCACACCAGCCACAAAGGTTTTCAAAGGTAAGTGCAGGTTAATTTGTTTATTTCTCTTTATATTTTGTATTTTCTTTATTATTTTCTATTATATTACAGTATCGTAATCATTTTTTAAATGTTTATTTTTTGTTTTTGAGAGAGAGAAAGAGAGAATGAGCAGGGGAAGGGGAGAGAAAGATAGAGGGAGACAGACAGGATTGGAAGCAGGCTCCACACTGTCAGTGCAGAGCCTGATGTGGGGCTCAAACTCACGAACTGTGAGATCATGACCAGAGCGGAAATCAAGAGTCGGCCGGTTAACCAACTGAGCCACCCAGGCACCTCAGTATTGTAATCATTTTTAAGTGAATATTTTTGGGTTGTGGAACAAATCATTTGAGTTTCCATTATTTCTTATGGAGAAATTCACTTTGATATACAAGTGTTTGGGATTATAAGCGTGTTTCTGGAATGAATTATGTTTGCAAATCAAGGTTTTACTGTATTTCTTTTTGTTGTCTTGTTGCTGATGCTATGAATCCAGTACTATGTCAAATAATAATGATGAGAGTGGACATGCTGACTTATTCCTGACTATAGAGAAAAAGCTCTCAGTTTTTCCCCACTAAGGATGATAACTGTGGTCTTTTGTATATGGCCTTTATGATGTTGAGATATGTTCCTTCTATCTCTACTTTGTTGAGGGTTTTTAACAAGAATGGATGCTGTATTTTGTCAAATGCTTTTCCTGCATTTACTGAGAGATTATATGATTCTTATCTTTTCTTTTATTAATGTGGTGTATCCTGTTGATTGATTTGGAAATATTGAATCATGCTTGCGGTCCAGGAATAAACCCCACTTGATCTTGGTGAATGATTCTCTTAATGTACTGTTTGATTTGATTTGCTAGTATCTTGTTAAGAATTTTTGCATCCATGTTCATCATGGATACTGGACTGTAATTTTCCTTTTCAGTTAGATATTTGTCTGGTTTTGCAATCAAGGAAATTCTGGCCTCATAGAATGAGCTTGGAAGTTTTCCTTCCATTTCTATATTTTTGGAAGAGTTTGAAAAGAATAGGTATTAACTCTTCTTGAAATGTCTGATAGAATTCCCCTGGGAAACCATCTGACCTTGAACTTTTTTTAGTTGGGAGATTTTTGAATACCAATTCAATTTCATGGCTGGTTATTTGTTCAACTTTTCTGTTTCTTGTTGTTTCAGTTTTGGTAGTTTATATGTTTCTAGGATTCTATCCATTTCTTCCAGATTGCCCAATTTGTTGGCATATACTTTTTCATAATACTCTCTTATGATTGTTTATATTTCTGTGGTGTTGCTTGTGATCGCTCCTCTTTCATTTGTGATTATATTTATTTGGGTCCTTTCTCTTTTCACTTTGATAAGTCTAGTTAGGGGGTTATCAATTTTATTAACTCTTTCAAAGAACTATCTCTTAGTTTCATTAACCTGTTCAATATTGTTGTTTTTGTTGTTGTTTCTGTATCCTTTAATTCTGCTCTAATGTTTATTATTTCCTTTTTTCTGCTGTCTTTACACTTTATTTGCTATTTCTTTTCTAGCTCTTTTAGATGTAAGGTTAGGTTGTGTATTTGAGACTTTTCTTGCTTCTTGAGATAGGTCTGTATTGCTATATACTTCCCTCTTGTGAGTGCCTTTGCTATATCCCAAAGGATTGGACTGTCACATTTTCATTTTCATTTCCTTCCATGTATTTTTAAATTTTGTCTTTAAATTCCTGGTTAACCCATTGATTCTTTAGTAGGATGTTCTTTAACCTCCATGTATTTATGGTCTTTCTAAGTTCTTCTTATGGCTGACTTCAAGTTTCATAGCATTGTGATTGGAAATATGCATCATATGATCTCAGTCTTTTTGTATTTGCTGAGGGTGGATTTGTGACCCAGTATGTGATCTATTCTGGAGAATGTTCCATGTGCACTTGAAAAGAATGTGTATTGTGCCACTTTAGGATGAAATGTTTTGTATATATCTGTGAAATCCATATGGTCCAGTGTGTCAAAGCTGTTGTTTCTTGTTGATAAGTCTGATGCTGTAAGCGGGGTGTTAAAGTTCCCTGCTGTTTTTGTATTATTATCGATGAGTTCCTTTATGTTTGCAATTAATTGATTTATACATCTGGGTACTTCATATTGGGAGCATAAATATTTGCAATTGTTAGATTTTCTTCTTTGATATATCCCTTTATTATGATATAGTGCCCTTCTTCATCTCTTGTTACAGTCTTTGCTTTAAAATCTAGTTTGTATTGGGGCACCTGGATGGCTCAGTCGGTTGTGCATCTGGCTTCTGCCCAGGTCATGATCTCGCAGTTTGTGGGTTCGAGCCCCACGTCGGGCTCTGTGCTGACAGCTAGCTCAGAGCCTGGAGCCTGTTTTCCGATTCTGTATCTCCCTCTCTCTCTGACCCTCCCTTGCTCACGCTGTCTCTCTCTTTCTCAAAATTAATAAAACATTAAAAATTTAAAAACAAAATAAAAATAAATAAAAAAAACTAGTTTGTCTGTTATAGGTATGGCTACTCTGGCTTTCTTTTGATGTCCATTAGCATGATAAATGCTTCTCCATCCTCTCACTTCAATCTGCAGGTGTCACCTTAGTTCAAAAATGAGTCTATTTAAATTGGTCTTTTTTTTTAACCCATTCTGACACCCTATGTATTTGAGTGGAGCATTTAGTCCATTTACATTCAGTGTGATTATTCATAGATATGAATATACTGCCATTGTATTACCTGTAAAGTTGGTGTTTTTGGAGATTTTCTTTGTTCCCTTGAAGTCTTTGTTGCTTTTGGCCTTACTTTCCCACTCAAAGGGTCTCCTTTAATATTTCTTCCAGGACTGATTTAATGGTCACAAACTCTTTTAGATTTTGTTTGGGAAACTCTTGATCTCTCCTTCTATCCTGAATGAGAGCCATGCTGGATAAAGTATTCTTGGGTCCATATTTTTGCCATTTGGCATGTTGAATGTATTATGCCACTCACTTCTGGCCTGCCAGGTTTCTGTGGAGAGGTCGGTGAAGCTTTTTTGTCCGTCCTTGTAGGTTAAGGCCTTTTTTTCCCTTGCTGCTTTCAGGATGCTTTCCTTATCTCTGTATTTTACAAATTTAAATTTGATATGTCTTGGTGTTGGCCTTCTTTTGTTCTTTTAATGTTTATTTATTTTTGAGAGAGAGAGAGAGACAGAGCATGAGTGGGGGAGGGGAAGAGAGAGAGGGAGACACAGAATCCGAAGCAGGCTCCAGGCTCTGAGCTGTCAGCATAGAGCCCAATGCAGGGCTTGAACCCAGGAACCGTAAGTCGGACGCTTAACCAACTGAGACACCCAGGTGCCCCTGTTTACAATTTTCTTTTAAGCCATGGTTAATTCAATAATATGCTCTTTGTTTCCAAACACATGGTAACTTTTGGCCTTTATATTTTGTTAATTTGTAATGTTACTGTATTATGTTTGGAGAACATAGACTGTGTGTTATTGAGCCTTTTGATTTTACTGAGGCTTTCTTTAAAGCCATAATCATACTGCCTTTTTGGGATTTTTTTGTTTGTTATCTTGAATGATTCTATGTTCTCTTTTGGATATAGAATTCTACTCTATATCCAATAGCTTGACCTTTTTAGTTGTATTCTGCAAATGTTCTATGTCTCTTAATTTTTTTGTACTCTTGATCTACCATTTTCTAAGTAGAGTGTTAAAGTATACAAGTGTTCTTTTTTTCTCTTATGTTCTGCTTCAAGTAAAGTGCATCAAGCAAGATATATTTCAAAACTGTAATGCATATGTTTATGATGTATATATCTTCTTCTGTTCTTTGTCGTTTAATTCTATTTTGTCAGATACTGAAAATGCTATTGTTTTGGATATTTGTCTAGTATATCTTTTCCATCCTTTTATTTCTATCTTGTTTCTATCTCTTTAGGTATATCTTTTTTAGACTGAATATTGTTGAATCTTTTGTTTTAATCCAGTCTGTAAGTTTATCTCTTAATTGGGAAGTTTAAGAAAATTGGTAAGTTTAATTCATGTACATTTGTTGTAATTACACTTTTATTATTTTTCAAATTGTTGACACACAGGTTACATTAATTCAAGGTATACAACTTAGTGAGTGAGTCAACAACTCTATATGTTATGCTATGCTCACTACAAGTGTAGGTGGCATTTCCTTTTTTACTTTTCATTTTTTGTATTTTTTGTGTATTTTTCTGTATTTTTTGTATTTTTTGTATTTTTTGTATTTGTACTCTTTTTGGTATTTTTCCCCTTTTATGTTTTCCATTGGATAGATTGTTTTCTCCTGTTTTATAGAAAGAAAGTTACATATTTTCTTACTCTTTAACTTAAGATCTGACATCATTTTATTCACCCCTGTTGATTTTTACACACACAATAAATGCAACCTCTCTCAATAAGATAAGTACCTTAGCAGGCTATTATGTTTTATTTATCTTCCTTCCACACCTTCCCCATCATGGCAACATCATCTACAATTTTAATCCTTCCTAAAATCCATGTTTCCCCCTTAGTTTTATTGTTTCTGCATGGCTGATTTAGGAAACACAGACCATAGTAGTTTGCTACCTTAGCAGGAATTAGAAAGCCTCAAGGAAGTTTTGTAGCAAATTGAGAGCCTTTATCTTGCTTTGAATTATCCAACTTTATTCATAGGTGGCAGTGAGTCAATAATTTAGTCAGTATTTCCCCCCCAAATGACAGGTAGAAAATGTGAAATTACTGGATCGTTATATGTGTAAGAAACCTGCTGATGGTATTCTATATCTTTCTGCAACCCACCTGATGTATATGTAGGCTTCTGGTACAGCCTGGAAAGAAACATGGGTATGTTCACCAGAAGTATCAAAGGGTCTAAAGAGTTGTGTTTACCTGCTTTCTGATATGGTAGTTTCTTGAAATTTCACGTAACAGTTAAATTGCTCTAAAACCTTTTCTTCAAAGAACGTATTATATGGTTTTTTTTTTTTCATAGATTGAATCATATGACTCTTTGTCCCTGATGTTATTGACTATGGTCATCTTAGTCATTTAAAGCTACATGGGATTTTTCCTACATATTTTTAGATAGGGTACTCTCTGCTAATTTTCTGAGCCTAGTTGGTAAGCATCCTGAAACAATTTTAAACCTTGCTACTCATAAAGTATGGCCCAAGAACCAGCAGTATCTGTATCACCTGGGTGCTTGTTAAAAATGTAGAATCTCAGTTCTAAGATTCTAAATTTCTATAAAGCTCTTAGGTGATGTAGATGGCCCATTGACTATACCTTGGGTATCAATTATTTGAACCATCTTTCTGACCTAAGGTTATGTTTTCATGTGTGTGTATGTTTCTTTTTGCACCTTTAAACAGTATTTTCTAATTAGTTAAGTACTCTTAACATTACTTTATGTCTTCCCCATCCTGAAGTAGCATCATTGAAACTTAACTTGATCATTAGCCAAATTTATGCTTAGACCTCTTTGTTTATAACAAGTATAACATACTTCAGGTATATGGCATAGCATAGTGATTAAGATCACCAACCCGAGAGCCAGCAGTGTGCTCAGGGTGAAATCCCAACTTCAACATTTATTACCTTTGTAACCTTAGGCAACTTATTTAATTTCTTAGTGTCTCACTTCTCTTATATGTAAAATAGGGATAATAATAAAATCTTGTTATGGGAATAAAAAACTTAATAAGTGTTTAAAACAGTGACTGGCACATGATATGTACTACAGTAGTCCGTCCCCCCCACCTCACGCTTATCCATAGTGGATATATTCCAAGACCCCCAGTGGATGCCTGGAACTGCAAAAAGTACCAAACCCTGTGTATACTATGATTTTTCATATACATACATATGGTAAAGTTTAATTTATAAATTAGGCACTGTAAGAGGTTAACAACAATAACTAATAATAAAATAGAATAATTATAACAATATAGTTTTGTTGATGTGATCTCCCTCTCAGAATATCTTCTTATACTGTACTCACCCTTCTTGTGATGATGTGAGATAGTAACATGCTTATGTGATAAGATGAAGTGAGGTGAATGACGTAGACATTTTGACATAATGTTAGGCTACTATTGACCTTCCGATATATCATAAAGAGGATCATCTGCTTCTGGGCCACAGTTGACCACGGGTAACTACAGCCATGGAAAACAAAACTGTAGTTAAGGTGGCGGGGGAGGTACTACTGTATTATATATCTTGCTCCCTTTGGTTGTGATGAAAGGAATCCAAAAGAGGAATCAGGAGAGCTAGTTTTAGCTAGAGTCAGGTGTCCATTAACTGGCTATACGTCCTCAGGCAAGTGACTCTTGCTCTCTGGGCTTCAATTTTTCATTTGTATATAAGGTGGCTAGTTTATGTAATTATTAAGGAGTCTTCCATTTCTAAAATTTTGGAAACCAGTTCTTTAGTACTGTGCTGTGAACCTTTCTCTTTTCTACCTGCATTCATAGACAGCACACATATCCCCAGATTTGTTCCTACTGGGTATTATTTCAAACCCCGCAGACTAGATCTGGAAGTGAGGACTCATGCTAATTATTTATATATGTCAAAGAAGGCATAATTACTCAATTAGAACTATTAATGTAGTTCCTCCCAGTCTTTGTCTGATTCACTTTCCCAATTCAGCAATTTTTTGCTTGGTGCCCGATCTTCATGATCAGTGTTTTACTACCCAAACACAGATCTTCCATATTGATTTGATTTTCTTGAAATTTGATATATTAAATCTTATTACATTATAAGTAGTTTTTGTGGCCCCTCTAAAACTGTCATGGCAGAAACTGAGTTTGACAAAACAATTGAGATAGAAATGAAGATGGAAAATACCTGTGAGGAATATATGAATGGTCCCCACACCTGTTCATTCTTAGATGGTGCATATGATTGAAAGATTTCCTGGAAGAGATGTCATTTCCAATTAAATTGGGGCTGGGGCATGGAGTGTGTGGGATGGAGCAAAAGAAAAGACAATGAATGATGATTAGAAGGCCATTCTAGGCACAGGACAAGGAGTCCAGAGAATGAATACAGTACATCTAGGCTCTAGTTGCAGGAAACATCAAAGACACAGATAAGAGGAGAATATCAAAGATTAAAACATAAAACCATTATTCCATGGCTTTTGGAATATATAAAGAAATAATTGTATTATTTAGATATAGTTTCTTTTACCATTTTGCTTTACATGCATTTATTTCTTTTCTACTGCATCAGCATGGGTAGGAGTGATTAGAATGAAGATTTAATCATCCTCCTTTTTTTTAAAAATCAGAATAGTTAACCTGTACTCCCATGGGAAACAACTTTATTAACTATATAGTACAGTACTTATGTATAGTTCCTTTAGTTCTTAGTCTTATATTCTCTACTAATTTACTAAGTTACTTAGGTAAATTTTTGCCTACTTCATTCTTTGTTTTCCTGTTACTAGATTCTAAAATGTGGAAAAGAAAATTTTCTCCTGGTATTAGAATTAAATCTAATTCCAGCGCTAGACTTTTTAGAATTCCTAGAGAAGGAATTGGACTTGGAGTTAGATTGCTGTGATTTAAATCCTATTTGTGCCACTTATTAACTGTATGACCTCTGATAAGGAATTTACTTCTCAGAGCCCTGGTTTCTTTCATTCTTGAAATGGGGTGATTATACCTCAAAGAGTTATTATAGGAATTAAATAGCTAATTGTCATGGACATCTTGTGAGTTAGATAAAGCACAATACCAATTATTAATCATTTTAATTAGATTTGGTAGAACAAAAGAAAGTTCTCTTTTCATCTGTGTCAATGATGCTACAATTATAAGCTTCATCATAGTCTGCTACAAGCTATCTGTTGTGAGCCAGTTCTCCTCAATTGCTCCACAAACTTGTTAGCCTTATATCCCTAAGAAGAGAGAAGTTTTATAACATTGCAACTTGATTCCTATTGATTTACCACTGTTTACTTCTGTTTGTGAGAAACCCAGTTGTGCTTTACAAAGGATGGTTGTAGGCTGTAGATATGATCACCTCTCTGGCTATGCTCTTACCATTGCTGAAAGTAAGACACACTGATAGTCATAGACTGAGTGCATGTCTGTGAATTTATTTCGGTTCTTTTCTGTTTTGTAGATTGCACTGCATCACATTACCAATGTAGATAAATTGCCTGTCACTAGCCTGGGCTGTCTCCTGATCCTCTGCTGCAAGAACTTCCGGGTGGTCCACTTTATTTTAGACTCTGACATTGTGTGCCATGATGTTTATAATTCACTGCTCAAGCTTTCTCAGTGAGGTAGTTATGACAGTATTTTTAGCCTAAATAATTTTAATTGTTTTTCCCTAGAATGGTATAATAGAAAGATCATGAGCTATGGAGTTAAGCAGAACAGAGTTCGGATCTGGGCTCTGCTACTTACCACCCTCATGGTATTTAGGCAAATTATATAACCTCTGAACTCACCTTCCTCATCTGTAAAAGTAGTAATGGAATGTTATCCAGTTATAAAAATAATGAGATCTTGTCATTTGCAACAACATGGATGGACTGAGAGGGTATGAAGCTTAATGAAATAAGTCAGCCTTAGACAAATATATGATATCACTCATATATGGAATTTAAGAGACAAAACAAAGAAAGGGAAAAAAATAAGATATGGAGAGAGACAAATCAAGAAGCAGATTCTTAATTATAGAGAACAAACTGATGGTTACCACAGCGGAGGGGGTGGGGAGATGGGTTAAATATGTGATGAGAATTAAGGAGTATATTTGTGATGAACATCGAGTGTTGTATAGAAGTGCTGAATTACTATTTTGTATACCTGAAACTAATAAAACGCTGTAGGTTAGCTAACTGGAATTCAAATAAAAACTTAAAAAAAAAACATATAATCTTGGGGCCCCGGGTGGCTAAGTTGGTTGAGCATTAGATTCTTGATTTAGGCTTGTGTCATGATCTCATGGTTTATGTGTTTGAGCCCCACTGCACTGACAGTTTGGAGCCTGTTTGGGATTTACTCTCTCCCTCTCTCTCTGCCCCTCCCCCACTTGCATATGCATGTGATCTCTCTCAAAATAAATAAACGTAAAAAAACACATATAATCTGTTTTTTAAATATAGGGAGGTTTTTTTCTTTATTGACCACACATAATCTTTAAAAAAAAATAGTGTAAGCTCCCCATGGAGGTGGTTTGGAGGTTTAAATGCATTTGTGCATTTTTCTCTCTACTTGGTATATAGATGTTTAATATATGTTATTTTCTTCTCTCTCCCTCCCTCCTTTTAAGTATCAACTTATAAATTATTCGTCAGTTCAGGAAGACTGCCTTGGATCAAAATTTGTTTCCTATTGTCTTGCAAGCTTTATGTTTGTCCCACTGTTCCTATCCCTACATTCAGTTCCATTCAGAAAACTAGGGCAGTTTTTCAGAGTCCTTAATAATGCAGTTATCCCTGTTTCCTCCAGTCTCACAGTCTCATCCCCCAGCCTATGTGGCTAACTCATAAGCTACCTCTGATTTTAGTCTGTGGAATTTCCATGCTTTTGTGTCTTCCCTCCCATTTTTTCCCACCCTTTCCCCAGAATTTGCTAGAATTTTATTGATAGAAGTTAACTGTCAGTCAACCCAACACTGTATAAGGCATTGGCAGACTCTATCCATCTCTGGAAAAGTTATTGATTGCCACATAAATTGGTCAGATGCATTATTGATCGAATGTTTCATCTTGTGAAGGGAAGAAGTGGGGTTGACAGAAAGAAGAGAAAAAATGGCCATTTATCAGCCAGAAGCAGGTATTGGCCTGACAAGTGGAATACAAGAACGCTGTTAATGTTTTACAACATGTTACAATAAGCAAAGCAATTAGGTCATTGAAACTCAGTTAAAAACTTTTGGTAAGAACCACTTTCTCAGCCTGTGAAACCCTGAAGTTTTGGTTCAGTCCATTATCCAGCAATTCACAGGAAACCAGGAAGTATGTTCCTGCTTTGTATTAGTATCACAAAAAATTAAAACATTTATAAAGAAGACTTTGAAGCAATATTCCAGTTCTTATTCCTTACATAGAGCCAACCTTTACACAAATCATTGTCCTGTTTCACAAACATTCCCTTTAGGAGAAGGAAATCTAGCCTTTTTTTAAGCATTATTTGTTGTTCTTTAAGTTTCACTATTACTTTGTTTTCATGTTTATCTCCTCCTTCATTACCTGAAGATCTGTATGCTTTTTCTTATAATCCCAAATCCTCGAAAGAGATGAGGGAAAATGGGTGGAAACTGATTGACACAATATCATCCTTTGGGCATATGGGAGTACCCAACAAGTACTGGACCATAACAGATGCCAACAGAAACAATGAGGTATTTTTGTCATTGTTTTCCTTTTAATCCATTTAATTAAGCCAGAAGAATATCAGCAAAAATTTTTTTTTAAAAAGAGAAAAATCACTCATAATCTCTTCTTTTCATTTAACATTCAGCCATTCAATCAGCATTTATTAAGTACCTACTTGACTGAAGACACTGAGTCAGTTTTCATAGTCTAAAGCATCCTAAGATGAAGGATATGGAGTTTAGACCGGCAAGCCAGAAACAGCTTGATGCTTTGGGAAATAGTCTGGAGAAGAAAATCTATCCTAATTTATATAGGGAGAGAAAGAAGGTCAGGAAGTGAATATAGATCATGAAGGGCTTCATGGCCAAATTAAGGAATTTGAACATTATCCTGAAGATAGGAGCCACTAGAGTGTTTTAAGCTAGAAGGGAATATGAGTATATTTGTGTTTTAGAAAGATAACTTTGGTATTGGTGTGGAAAATTGGTTTCCTTGAGCTAAGAATGCAGGAGAATTATATGAGAAGTGATGAAAACCTGAACTAAGGCAATTACTATAGATGGAGAGGAGGAGATGATTTTAAGAGATAGGTGGTAGAGTTGAACGAACCTGGTGAGAGATTAATGTGGCTGGGACATAGAGGCAGTTTAGTATGCATCCCAGATTTCCTGGTTGAATGACCAAGTGGATAATGGATATGTTAGCCAAGATAAGGAACTTAAGAAGAGGGAAACACAGTGTCTTCAGTTTTAGACTTGAGTTCAGGGTGATTAAAATATATCAAGTATTTGATATCAAATATTTGATTCTGGGTATTAAGAAAGAGCTCTGGGCCAAAATAGAAGTCCAGGAATGTGTTGGCGGTCTCCAAGACCGTCCCTCAGGTTTAGTGATTCACTAGGCTCACAGGACTCAACATATAGTTACAATTGTGGCTGTGTTTTATTACAGCAAAAAAATACAAAACAAAATCATTGAAGAGAAAATGGGTGAAGTCCAGAAAAAAACAAGAAACAAAACAAACAAACAAAAAACCAAAACAGGTATAGCTTCAGAGTCTTCTCTCAGTGGAGTCTCATGCCTAATTTCTCTAACAACAAATTGTGACAATATATGAAAAATGTTACTTACTAGGGAAGCTTATTGGAGAATCAGTGCCCAGGATTTTTACTGGGACCTGGTCACATAGGTACTCTCTGTCTAGTGTATACAAAAGTTCCTGATGTCCAGAAGGAAAGCAAGTGTTCAGCATAGCATAAACCACATTATTTGTACAGTTTAGGCACAGTGAGTCACTATTAACAGTTAGGGAATGGTGGGAACACTTCTAAAATCCAGGACCCAGGCACCAAGCAAAGGTCTATCCTTGCAAGCAGGCCTTTTTAAGGATGTCAGGCCTTTTGTGATAATTTTCTGCATAGAGAGTCATTGGTGTTTAAGTGGTATTTATGAATTGTTGGATCTTTATTTCTAGCATTTTACTATTATAAAAAGACAGTAATTGTAATGCCTTTCTGGTAACACAGTTTTGAATATCTACTAGAAATAAGGATTGGTGAGCTGTCCCTTAGCAGGGCTATCTATGAGGTAGTTTATTAGCATCATACTTGACATGACTAAATAGAGATGAGGTGAATTCTTTCCAGTTCAAGTATGTGTCTAAGTTACCCAAAATGAGGTCTGAAATGTCTATGTTGGCACCTTAGATACATGTAACCTTCTGAGTTGAAATGGAAGCTACATTTACTTCTGTTTGTATGACCCACTTTTCCGAAGTCTAAGTCCAGGTAAGAGGATGGGTAGAGGTCTTTTTCAAATGTCCTGCATTTTGAGAACATTGACTTTAATGAGTTACATAGAGCACTCTTGATCTGATCCACCTGGAACATTTTTTGCCTATTCATATTTTTATTTGTTTGATCCACTGTCAAATGTTTACGACTGTTCTTAGAGGAGTGATTAGAATTAATTAATTAATATAATTAATTAATGTCACATCTGTGCTGTTATAATATTTTGTCACTATCTTTGGAAAGATATTTTGACAACTACTAAAAGCTGAAAAATTTGAGAAAATTTATCATTCTTTTTATAGAGTAAGTATACCTTAAATGTCAGCACTTCTACCCCTAGACTCGTATTTTACAGACCCTGAAGATGTGCTACTAGGAACCCAGTATACATTTTAAGAAAGATAAATCATGTTTCTTCCTTCTCTACCTGTTTACCTTACATTTGAGTCCATTTTTTTAAATTTACTTGTTTACAATATACATTGTTTGCTCTGATAAGCTAGTATAGGAATTTCAAGGTAGGGTTATATGTGCATTTCTACCTATAATGTTTGTTATTCTAAAGGTACATTTTTTTATTACATGCCTCAATATCTTTATTTCTAGAAAATAATAGCCTACTTGGAAGAACTTTTATACTAAGAATATTTTTGTTCCTATTTCTGAGGAATGGATGATTCTAGATGATAAATGCCAGACAGCTAATGCTTGAATGATTGCTATTCCAACCTTTTGGTAGCAAGTACAAAATGTTAAAAAAAATCAGTTTAAAAAATTCAGTTTATTTTCTTTTAGGTATGCAGTACCTACCCTCCTGAAATAGTGGTTCCTAAATCTGTTACCCTGGGAACGGTGGTTGGAAGTTCAAAGTTCAAAAGTAAAGAACACTTACCTGTGCTTTCCTACCTCTACAAAGAGAACAGAGTGAGTTGAGCATACTTCTCTCATGAAAACTAAACTTGGCTCCAGAAGACCTGAGGTTAAGTCCCACCACTGCCACTTACTAGCTGTGTCACCTCAAGCAAATTACTTCTCTAATTTCAGTACCTGTGAGGGTTTTTAAGTGGATCACATTAGGGGAAAATATATGTGTATTTTACAAATTGTAAAGTGTTGTGCACATGGCGATTGGCATTTAGTGTGTATATTTGTTTCTTTCCTTGTCTGAAGACTCCAGTTTGATAGAAGGTTGTTAAATGAAAGAAAGCTAAGTGTGTGATAGGGTATTTGAGGACTGTGGCCTCCTAGGAGAGCAGAGATGTCCTTGATTCTTTCTTGCTACTTTTAATATAATTTAAGGTAATAGAGAAAGCACTTTACTCCTCTGATTGAGTCACCTTCTATAGGAAAGGATAATAGTTCTTGCCTCTTGTGGTTACTCCAAGATTTGGAGTTAGACAAAGTCAAGATCTCCAGTAGGCAACTGTTCAAGTGCTAAAGAGTATAGTAATACAAATGAGTGTCTTTGTGTCAAACTATCAAAGAAGACTCCCAAACAACCACACCAAAGTGTAATGCAGTCCATTAACTAATTATTACCAGATAATACCTTCTAAATAGGTATGGTGTTTTTGTTTTTATGTTGAAATGGCTTGAAACAGACCAGCCCACTGATGTGGTATTAACTCCCAAAATGAGTGTTCCCTATTCCCTTAAGAAACTCTAGATCTTTGTTTTATCTTGAATTCTGCTACCACTGCCTCTGGCTTAAGATATTACTGGGATGATAAAAAGCAGGACAATTCCAGAAAAACACTAGCCTAATACATATTGAGAATAGAATTTATTAAGGAGACACTCAAGATGTGATTTTATTATAGTCTGGATTTGCCACGGCAGGGCTGGAAATATTAGTCACGTAAAAGAAGAAAAGACTATTTTGAGCAGCAGTTTGTAGGTAACACAGCCCATATGGCCAGGAGAGGCAGGAGGCTGAGCCCAAGGTCAGTGAAATGCTTTTGGGCTTCAGAGCTGTATCTCTCTTTGCTTCACTCTCCTGAGTTGGCTCATCTTCTTCCTGTGTTCACCAAACCTGAGATCAAGAAGGATTTTGACCACCTGTGCATGTGATCACACAACTGACACAGTTTTTATTTTATAGGCTGCCATTTGCCACTGTAGCCAGGTTTTATCCGGATTTTATACTCGCTGTGTTGATGATGAACTCTTGTTGGAGGCCATTAGCCAAACCCAGGGAACCAATTTATGTATGTTGTAGACAGAAGACCAAAGGTATCTAACATATCAATGATCTCTCTGATATTCCTGCTTCACTTATCTCACAGTTCCCCTACCCACACGTTGAATTTTGCAGCATTATTGGGAAAGTTAGTTTTGTGTATTTGGGGTTATTGTGTTGGACATTGTGTAAAATCATTTGAACTCCTTTTATTGAAGACCATCACTGTCAAGCAAGACTGAAAAAGTACTTTGAACAATGTAGATTTGCCACTTCCTGAATTTATGACATCTGAATTAAATGACCTGGAGGTTCTTTGACATTCCTTCATCTTCTTTGCTAAGTCTGCTACTCAAACAGAATTTTCAATATTCCTCTTTTGTGGTCTACATTTACCATCAGAGAAAGCAGTTCAACTTAACACTGGAAGCTTAATACCAGTGTACCTTTCTGTAAGTAGTGTATTAAACCATAGTGGGTTATTAATACTTAGGTGTCTCCTGAAGGAGCAGTGTTCACAGTGTGACTGTTATATGATTAACAAATTCTTTGGCTCACATGTTAGTAATTTTTAGGACCCACCACTATCTGCTGACCAAATTTTTCCCAATTCATTGAAGTGGAGTTTATTTTTTTTATTAAAATTTTTTTTAATGTTTATTTATTTTTGAGAGAGACAGAACATGAGCAGGGGAGGGGCAGAGAGAGAGGAGAGACAGAATTTGAAGCAGGCTTCAGGTTCCGAGCCATCATCACAGAGCCCGACATGGGACTCGAACTCATAGACCGTGAGGTCATGACCTGAGCCGAAGTCAGATGCTTAACCAAATGATCCATCCAGATGCCCCTGAAGCGCAGTTTAAATCATGGCACCAGAGAACTGGAGAAAGGCAGGAACATTAAGTTTCCTGTGGATTTTGCCATTGGACATGGGCCTAGTGAAATCCTTTGATCTTTCCAAGAGCCAGATGCTGCATGATTTGTTACATGGGTTTTCATGGGAAGGAGGGTCCTCAGATGAACCTAGTATCAGTCTAAACTCTGTATTAATTCCTTACCTATAATGTTTTGTCCAACCCTATAAGGGATTATAGAAGAATTAATTGTACCCCATTAGGCAAGTGAAGGAAAAATTCCTTTTTCTTAAAGGAGTATGGCTGACTAGGTAGTTACATTGTGTGTGTGTGTGTGTGTGTGTGTGTGTCTCAAATTTTCATTTAAATTCCAGTTAGTTAACATACAGGGTAATATTCGTTTCAGGTGTAGAATTTAGTGATTCAGCATTTCCATACAACACTCGGTGTTCATCAAAAATGCCCTGCTTAGTCCCCTTCACCTATTTAACCTACCCCCTACCCACTGCCCTCTGGTAACCATTGGTTTGTTCTGTATACTTAAGAGTAGGTTTCTTGGTTTACCTCTCTTTTTCCACTGTGATCATTCTTTTGTTTCTTAAATTCCACACATAAGGGAAAATATGTGGTATTTTTCTTTCTGTGTATGAATTATTTCACATAGCATAATAACATCTAGCTCAATTCACATAATTTCAAATGGCAAGATTTCATCCTTTTTAGGGTAGAGTAATATTCCATTGTATAGATACCATTTTTTCTTTTTCTTGGCTATTTTTTATTTATTATTTTTAAAATACATTTTATTGTCAAATTAGCTAACATACGGTGTGTAAAGTGTGCTCTTGGTTTTTGGGGTAGATCCCCATGGTTTATCGCTTACATATGACACCCAGTGCACATCCCAACAAGTGCCTTCATAAATGCCCATCACCCATTTCCCCCCACTCCCCCACCATCAACCCTCAGATTGTTCTCTATATTTAAGAGTCTCTTATGGTTTGCCTCCCTCCGTGTCTGTTTGTCACAATTTTTTTCCCCTTCCCTTCCCCCATGGTCTTCTGTTAAGTTTCTCAAGATCCACATAGGAATGAAAACATATGATATCTGTCTTTCTCTGACTGACTTATTTCACTCAGCATAATACCTTCCAGTTCCATCTACATTGCTGCAAATGGCATGATTTCATTATTTCTCATTGCCAAGTAGTATTCCATTGTATATAAACCACATCTTCTTTATCCATTCATCAGTTAATGGACATTTAGGCTCTTTCCATGATTTGGCTATTGTGGAAAGTGCTGCTATAAACATTGGGGTACATGTGCCCTATGAATCAGCACTCCTGTATCCTTTGGATAAATTGCTAGTAGTGCTATTGCTGGGTCATACAGTCGTTCTATTTTTAACTTTTTGAGGAACCTCCACACTGTTTTCCAGAGTGGCTGCACCAGTTTGCATTCCCACCAATAGTGGAAGAGGGTTCCCTTTTCTCCACTTCCTCGCCAGCATCTGTTGTTTCCTGAGTTGTTAATTTTAGCCACTCTGAGTGGTGTGAGGTGGTATCTCAATGTGGTTTTGATTTGTATTTCCCTGATGATGAGTGACGTTGAGCATCTTTTCATGTGTCTCTTGGCCATCTCGATGTCTTCTTTGGAAAAGTGTCTATTCATGTCTTGTGCCCATTTCTTTACTGGATTATTTGTTTTTCAGGTGTTGAGTTTGGGGAGTTCTTTATAGATTTTGGATAATAACCCTTTATCCGATTTGTCATTTGCAAATATCTTTTCCCATTCCATTGGTTGCCTTTTAGTTTTTTTGATTGTTTCCTTTGCAGTGCAGCAGCTTTTTATCTTGATGAGGTCCCAATACTTCATTTTTGCTTTTAATTCCTTTGCCTTTGGAGATGTATCAAGTAAGAAATTGCTGTGGCTGAGGTCAAAGAGGTTGTTGCCTGCTTTCTCCTCTAGGGTTTCTACAGTTTCCTTTCTCACACATTAGGTCTTTCATCCATTTTGAGTTAATTTTTGTTAAGAAAGTGGTATAAGAAAGTGGTCTAGTTTCATTCTTCTGCATGTTGCTTTCCAGTTCTACTAGCACCATTTGCTAAAGAGACTTTTTTCCATTTGATACTTTTTCCTGCTTCGTCAACGATTAGTTGGCCATACATTTGTGGGTCCAATTCTGGGTTCTCTATTCTATTTCATTGGTCTATGCGTCTTTTTTGGAGCCAATACCGTTCTGTCTTGATTACTGCAGCTTTGTAGTAGAGGATAAAGTCTGGTATTGTGATGCCTTCAGCTTTGGTTCTCTTTCAATGTTACTTTGGCTATTCGGGGTCTTTTGTGGTTCCATACAAATGTTAAGATTGTTTGTTGTAGCTTTGAGAAGAATGCCAAGGCAATTTTGATTGGGATTGCATTGAATGTGTAGATTGCTTTAGGTAGTATTAGCATTTTAACAATATTTATTCTTTCAATCGATTAGCATGGAATGTTTTTCCATTTCTTTGTATCTTCTTCAATTTCCTTCATAAGCTTTCTATAATTTTCAGCATACAGATCTTTTACATCTTTGGTTAGGTTTATTTCTAGGTATTTTATGGTTCTTTGTACAATTAATTGTAAATGGGATCAATTTCTTGATTACTCTTTCTGTTGCTTCATTATTGGTACATATAAATGCAATGGATATTTCTGTACATTGATTCTGTACCCTGCGACTTTGCTGAATTCACATATCAGTTCTAGCAGCCTTTTGGTGGAGTCTTTCTGTTTTTCCATGTCGAGGATCATGTCATCTGCAAAAAGTGAAAGTTTGACATCTTCTTTGCCAATTTTGATGCCTTTTATTTCCTTTTGTTGTCTGATTATTGATGCTAGGACTTCCAACACTGTGTTAAACAACAGTGGTAAGAGTGGACATCCTGTCCTGTTCCTGATCTCAGGGGGAAAGCTCTCAGGTTTTCCCCATTGAGGATATAAGCTGTGGGCCTTTCATATATGACTTTTTTGATGTTTAAGTAAGTTCCTTCTATCTCGACTTTCTTGAGGGTTTTTATTAAGAAGGGATGCTATATTTTGTCAAATGCTTTTTCTGAATCTATTGACAGTATCACATGGTTCTTATCCTTTCTTTTATTAATGAGATGTATCACATTAATTGATTTGCAAATAATTGAACCAGCCCTGCAGCCCAGGAATGAATCCCACTTGATCATGGTGAATAATTCTTTTTATATGCTGTTGAATTCGATTTGTTAGTATCTTGTTAGAATTTTTGCATCCATGTTCATCAAGGATATTGCCTGTAATTCTTCTTTTTTGTGGGGTCTCTGTCTGGTTTAGGAATCAATGTAAAGCTGGCTTCATAGAGTGAGTCCAGAAGCTTTCCTTCCGTTTCTTATTTTTGGAACAGCTTGAAAAGGATAGGCATTAACTCTGCTCTAAATGTCTGTTAGGTTTACTCTGGGAAGCCATCTGGCCCAGGACTCTTCTTTGTTGGGTGAGTTTTTTATACCTTATTCAACTTCTTCACTAGTTACGGGTCTGTTCAAATTTTCTCTTTCTTTCTGTTTGAGATTTGGTAGTTCTGGGTGTCTAGGAATTTGTCCATTTCTTCCAGGTTCTCCAGTTTGTTGGCATATAATTTTTCGTAGTATTCTCTGATGATTGCTTGTATTTCTGAGGGATTGGTTGTGATAAGTCCATTTTCATTCATGATTTTATTCAACTGGGTCCTCTCTCTTTTCTTTTTGAGTAGCCTGGCTAGGGGGTTATCAATTTTATTTTTCAAAAAACCAGCTCTTAGTTTCATTGATCTGTTCTGTTTTTGTTTTTTTTTTTTTGATTCTATGTTGTTTATTTCTGCTCTGATCTTTATTATTTCTCTTCCTCTTCTGGACTTGGGGTGTCTTTGCTGTTCTGCTTCTAGTTCCTTTAGGTGTGCTGTTAGATTTTGTATTGGGGATTTTTCTTGTTTCTTGAGATAGGCCTAGATTGCCAGGTATTTTCCTCTTTGGACTGTCTTTGCTGCATCCCAAAGCTTTTGGACTGTTGTGTTTTTATTCTCATTTGTTTCCATATATTTTTTAATCTCTTCTTTAATTCCTTCGTTGACCCACTCATTCTTTATTAGTATGTTCTTTAACTTCCATGCATTTGGAGGTTTTCCAAACTTTTTCCTGTGGTTGATTTCAAGTTTCATAGCATTGTGATCTGAAAATGTGCATGGTATCATCTCAATTTTTTCATATTTATTGAGGGCTGTTTTGTGGCCCAGTATGTGATCTATCTTGGAGAATGTTTCATGTGCATTTGAGAAGAATATGCATTTTGCTGCTTTAGGATTAAAGCTCTGAATATATCTGTCAATTCCATCTGGTCCAGTGTATGTTTCAGGGCCATTGTTTCTTTATTGATTTTCTGTCTAGATGATCTCTTCATTGCTGTAAGTGGAGTATAAAAGTCCCCTGCAATTACCACATTGTTACCAATAAGATTGTTTATGTTTGTGATTGTTTTTTACTTTTGGATGCTGCCAAATTTGGTGCATAAACATTTATAATTGTTAGTTCTGATTGATCGATAGACCCTATAATTATGATATAATGCCCTTTTTCATCTCTTGTTACATCCTTTAGTTTAAAATCAAATTTGCCTGATATAAGTATGGCTACTCCAGCTTTCTTTTGACTTCCAGTGGCATGATAGATGGTTCTCCATCCCTTCACTTTCAATCTGAGGGTGTGCTCACGTCTAAAATGGGTCTCTTGTAGACAGAAAATAGATGAGTCTTTTTTTTATCCATTCTGATACCCTAAGTCTTTTGATCAGAGCATTTAGTCCACTTACATTCAGTGTTATTATTGAAAGATACGTATTTAGAATCATTTTCTCATCTGTAGGTTTCATGCTTGTAGTGATGTCTCTGGTACTTCGTGTTCTTAGCAACATTCTACTCACAGAGTTCTCCTTAGGCTCTCTCGTAGCGCTGGTTTAGAGGTGATGAACTCCTTCAGTTTTTGTTTGTCTGGGAAAACCTTTATCTCTCCTTCTATTCTGAATGACAGACTTGCTGGATAAAGGATTCTTGACTGCATATTTTTCCTATTCAGCATATTGAAGATTTCCTGCCACTCCCTTCTAGCCTGCCAAGTTTCAGTAGATAGGTCTCCTACTACCCTTATGTGTCTACCCATGTAGGATAAGGCCTGTTTGTCCCTAGCTGCTTTCTGAATTCTCTTTTTCTTTGTATTTTGCCAGTTTCACTATGATATGTCGTGCAGAAGATTGATTCAAGTTACGTCTGATGGGAGTTCTTTGTGCCTCATGGATTTCAGTGTCTGTTTCCTTCCCCAGATTGATGAAGCTATGAATTGTTTAAGGACACCTTCCATCCCTTTCTCACTCTGTCTTCTTCTGGAACTCCTGTGATACGGATATTACTACATTTCATTGAATCACATAGTTCTCTAATTCTCCCATCATGGTCTAGAATTCTTTTATATCTCCTTTTCTCAGCTTTATATTTTCCCATAATTTTATCTTCTATTTTTTCATTCTCCCTCCTGCGTCTTCATCCTTGCTGTCAGACTCTAGTTTATCTTACACCTCATTTACAGCATTTTTTTTATTCATCGTGACTAGTTTTTAGTTCTTTGATCTCTGCAGCAATAGATTCTCTGCTGTCTTCTTGCTTTTTTTCAGTCCAGTGGTTAATCTCACGACTATTATTCTAAATTCTTGTTAAGTTATATTGTTTATATCTGTTTTGATCAATTCTTTAGCTCTCATTTCTTCCTGGAATGTCTTTTCAGGGGAATTCTTCAATTTTGTCATTTTGGCTAGTTTTCTGTCTCTTATGTGTTTTGAAAGCTTGTTTTGTGTTCTGCACCTGTGAGTAATACGATATTAAGTAGGGATCATACACTGTCCAGGGCCTGGCCTTTCAAGAGGTGTTTTTTTTTAAAATAGTTTATTGTCAAGTTGGTTTCCATAAAATACCCATGCTCATCCCCACAACTGCCCTCCTCCATGCCCATCAACCACCTTCCCCTTTCCGCTCCCCCTTCTGCCCTCAGTTTGTTTTCAGTATTCAAGAGTCTCTCATGATTTGCCTCCCTCCGTCTCTCTAACTCTTTTTCCCCCTTCCCCTCACCCAGGGTCCTCTATTAAGATTCTCCTGTTCCACTTATGAGTGAAAACATATGGTATCTGTCCTTCTCTGCCT
>CM053579.1:61723222-61738432 GCA_028646485.1 Cryptoprocta ferox
GTTGTGCCTTTGATTATTTTATTTCCCTGGTCAGTGATATTTGGGACTCTCCACCACGTATACTTTGGCTTGTTTTTGAGGTATCCCTGAAATGGAAACAGACTAGCATACAGGGAACAAAAGCACGCAAACACACAGACAAATCAAACAAACAAGCAAGCCAAAAGGGGAAAGGAAGTAAAGAAAAGGAAAGGAATGGAAAGAAAAGAAAGAGGAGAAGAAAAGAGAGAAGAAAAAGAAACAAAAACAAAACGAATAAGAAAAACAAGGTGGGGACAGAGACAGCAAAAGTCTGTGGGCAGTCTAAAAGCATAGAACCAGCCAAGAGGAGAGACAAGAATATGCTACAGGAAATATATCTGGATGGCAGCAGAAAAGAAGGAGAAGCAAAGAAAAAAGGAAAAAAAACAAGACAACTCCCCTGTGCAGATGGGCATGGTCTGGCATCAGGGCAGGTCTCAGGGGCTGCTCTCTATGAGGCCCCGCCTTGGTGGTTGCGGGGAGAAGTATGGCGCCGCTTCAAAGCCTTGTGGGAACCAAGCGTTGCAAGCCGCCCTTCTGAGTCCGATCTCCCTGTGCAGCGGGCGAGCGATACTGTATTCTCCAAGCTCCGCCTCACTTCCAAATCCCAGTCCGTGTAGTTCAACACCGTCACTGGGGATGAGATGCGTTCGTGCCGGCGGCCGGCCTCCCTGCCCGGCTTGCACCGCCCTTTTCGCGGAGCCGCCGCCGCCGGTGCCGCTTTTCAAGGCGCCTTTCTCGGCGCCGCCGCCGCCACTTTTTGCACCGTTGCTGCCTTTATCTGTGCCGCCTCCGCTCCCAGTGCGGCTTGGAGTGGATGCCGCTGCCGCTGCGCCCGAGGAAGAATTCGCCGGCCAGATGGGACGGATTTCTCTCCCGGCGCTCGGCAGTTATATATGGGGAGACAGGCGAGTTTTTCCTCCCTTAGAGATGGTTCTAGGTGCGTTTTCCGTCTCTCTTTCTCTTCCCCTGGTCTCTCTGGGGCACAGCGCGCTCTCCCTGTGTTGGGCTCTGGGGCTCCTTTCCCCTTTACCACCGGGACCCGCCCGTCCCCTAATTTCCCAGATCACAGTCACTCACTCAGGCATCTTTGAGGTTGTCTTCTTTCTGGCGTCTGTTTCTTCTTTCCTCCACTTGCAATTCCGAGTTTTATCACTTCAGTCCTTCTCAGTTCAATCCACGCAGGCGTGCGCGGATTACAGAGGTCCCTGCTTCTCCGCCATCTTGCCTGCTCTTCCTCTGGATCAACCAACATTAAAAATTTTAAAAAAGAGATGGAGAGTTTTACCTGTTTATAATCAGAATGATGTAAAAGATCTGGGCAGTTACTCAATTTGGGCTATTTTGGCAATGATTGATATTAATTATTCACTTATTCATTCTAATACTTAATTATATATCCCTCTATGTCATGTATGTTCTAGATATTAGAGACACAAAGATAAGATTCAGTTTCTGCCTTCAAGGAGCCCACAAACTAGTCAGGATGGCCAAATGTGAATTAAATAAATACAATACAGTAGATAAACGGCTGGTATCAAGTAATGTGTAATAACTATATCCTTTTGTAGGAATGAGGGAAATTGAGCCTTAAAAAAAGAGTAGTATTTTTTTCAGATAAGGAAAAAGGAAATTAATTTATTCATTCATTCATCCACCCACCTAGCTAACAATTATTGAGTGGCTATATAAAAAGCACTAAAGTGTACACTGGAGATACAAAGGAGACAAAAACTTAAATGAGTAACTATAAAGAAATGATAATAAAAACAATAAAAGTACATACCAGGTACAACAAAGGTGCAAAATAACTGAAGAGGAGGAGATAACTCACGTAGATCTTGTCAGAGAACAGGCATTTGTCAGATGGACCAGAAGGAAACGACATTCCAGGAAGAGGGCACAATATGACAGCATGTACGTAGGCAAGGAGACATGACATAGGTAAGGAACTCTTAGGTAGCTAGGTAATGGTTGAGGTTAGGCTGGGAGTGAGGGAGTAAAGAGACACACACCTGGTCAGGAAGGTAAGGGTCATACTGATAAGTGTGCATTTTATCTGGTAGCAGTAGGGAGTCACTTAGGTGTTCAAAGCCAAAGAGTGCCATGATCATACACGTTCCATCGGTGGCTGTAAGAATGGATTGAGAGGACATGAGTTTGGATATAGGAAGCTCTCTGACTAGAGAGCTACTAAAATTGCAAAAGGCAATGAGGGCCTGAACTAAGGTAGTAGCAGTGGAGCTGAAAGGAAGAGGGATGTTAAGTATGAAAATTTAACAGGACATAATAAGAGAATAAATACGGTATGAAAGAGAAGGAATAGTCAAGGATGACACTGATATGTGTGGCTTAGTAACTAGGTAGATAACAGGACCATTAGTCTGAAGAGTGAACACAGAAAAAGAAATAAGTTTCAGTTGGTGATGGAAGTAGGTAAGAATATTTCAGTTTTTGTCATTGTGAGTCTGAAGTACTTGAAGGATACCTAATGGAGAGCCCAGTAACTGATTGCATATGTGGGTCTAAAGTTCAGGAGAGAGAGGAAACTAGGTCACACATAGGTTTGACCACTATATGAATAGACATGGTATTAGAAACTGTGTGTCCAGACAGAGACCAAAGTGAAAAGGAAAGACATTAAAAAGCAGTGACTTTTAAAGGGAAATTAGAGGAAGGAGGGCTATTACAGGATTCAGCCTGTGAATAAGCAGTCTGAAAGATATAAAGAGAACAAGGAAGGAGTAGCTGGATTGAAGTCGGGAGTATAAAAATGGTTCAAAGAAAAAGGAGTTAACAATGGCAAATGCAGCAGAGAGGTCAGCATAGAACAAAGATTTAAGAGTGACCCTTAGATTTGACAAGGCAGGGATCATTAGTGATCTCAAGAAGAGCAGTAGTAATGATATGGAAATCAAATCACAGCGAACTGAAGAGTGAAAGGAGGTGAGAAAGTTCTAATAGGGAAGGCCAACTACTTTTAAGAAATTTTTAACCAAGAGGAAAGAGAATAGATATAGGAGTATAAGAAAAGTTATTTTTCTTTAGGAATGATAGAGTATTTGAGCATATTTCTGAGGGATGAAGCCATTAAAAAGGAATAGATTGAAAATGTAGGAGAAAAGAAGTTCCTTGAAGAAGGAGGGAATGGGATTTAGTACACAGGTAGAAGGAGTAGTTTTCAGAGGGCACTATTTCCCCTAAGAGAGCAAGGAAGGAGACATAAAAGTTGGCAAGGAAAAGCAATGAAGAGATAAGAGATAATCTTGATTTTTATATGAAGAAGAACATATGTTTGAATAAGTGTTTATCAAGAGGAGCCTAACAATGGTGTAGCAAGCTTGCACAAGGTATAAATTAGGAATATCTGCTTGGTGGAACAGGACTGGGACCCAACCAGGGTCACATAAAATGACTGCTAAGCGGTTCTAAGACTATAGGACTACAGCAAAAATTACAGAACACAAACCTGTGATACTACTAAATAACATAGGACTACAGCAAAAATTACAGACCACAAACCTGTGATACTACTAAATAACATGGCTATAGGATTTATTTCTTTGCAGCAATGTTTTGTAGCAAGGGTGTGAGAGCAGAAAATGTAGAGAATAATTTGGATTACCACAGTAGACAGAATAGAAGGATAAGGGGAAGGTGGAATAGATGAGATGTTATATCTCATCTGGGTTAGATAGGGAAGAAGGTAGGAAAAGAGGGGTTAAGTGTAGAAAACAAAAACACTAGTTCAAAAAGATATATATATCCCTATATGTATTACAGCATGATTTATAACAGCCAAGATATGGAAGCATCTTTCCATAGATGAATGGATAAAGATGTAAAGATGTGGTACACAAGTATGTGCACACACGCGCACGCACACACACACACACACACACACACACACACACACTGGAATGCTACTCAGCCATAAAAAAGAATGAGATCTTGCCATTTGCAACAAAATGGATGGACCTAGAGTGTATGATGCTTAGTGAAATAAGTCAGTCAGAGAAAGACAAAACCATATGATTTCACTCATAATTGGAATTTAAGAAACCAAATAAATGAACAAAGAAAAAGAGAAAAACAACAACAAAACCCAGACTCAAATACAGAGAACTGGTGGTTGCCAGAAGGGAAGTGGGTGAGGGAATGGGAGAAATAGATAAATGGGATTAAGAATATACTTACTGTGGGGCATTTGGGTGGCTCAGTTGAGTAAGTGTCCAACTCTTGGTTTTGGTTCAGGTCACGATCTCATGCTTTGTGAGTTCGAGCCCCACATCAGCTCCATGCTGACATTTCAGAGCCTGCTTGGGATTATCTATCTCACTCTCTCTCTTCCCTTCCCCACTCACACTGTCTTTGCCTCTCTCAAAATAAATAAATAAATTTTTTAAAAAAGAACATACTTATCTCGATAAGCACTAAGAAATGTATAGAATTGTTGAATCATTATATTGTACACCTGAAACTGATATAACACTGTATGCTAATTATACTTGACTTTTTTTGTTAAAAGTAAAACAAAATGTGTGGCGGTCCCAATGGGATAGAAGAACAAGACTAGTTACGAGTGTGAGAACTGGAGTATAAAAGCTCAAAGAACTATCAGTGCAGTGTCTGATAGCTTTAACATGGACATTCAAATCTCCTGGGATGAGGGAAAGAATCAGAATGGAGAGGAAGGTAGTAAGGCCACTCCCAAAGTCCTTAATAGAGGAAGAGTAAACTAGGAGAGGTATAGAGTGATATAGCTAAATAAAATAGACCTGAAAGGAAGAAGTTTTGTGAGAAGCAAGAGGAATACTAAACCTGCCATGGGACCTGAAGTTCATGAAGTATAGGAAAATGAGTAACTTTTGTTGTAGAAATAAGAGAAATGATATTCTTAGGACAGTTGGGTTGCAGGTAAGACAAGAGTTAGAGAGATCTGGAAAAAATGCTCTCAACCTTTTTAAATTCTCAGTTAATGAGACACCTCAAGTAGGATTAGAGGCCTGACAGTAGCACCTATACTCTTCTCTTAGGGCTCCAAATGAAGTGAAAAGTCACTGGTAGACAGGAAAAGAAGCTTAATTTCACTAATAATTAAATAAATGCAAATTAAAACAACATAAAATGCATCACCTATCATGTTGGCAAAGATTAAAAAGACTAATGATAATCATTGCTGGCAATGTGGAGAAATAGGCATTGTTGATGGGAATGGAAACTGGTATAACCTATTTGGAGGGCAATTTGACATCTCGTAAAGTTTGAAATACTCATACTCAGATTCGGAAAATCTATTTTTAAGAAAATCCACACCTATAGAGATATATGTTCAAGAGCATTTGGTGCAATACTGTCTGCATTTGTGAAAAACTAGGAAAAACTGAATTGCTCACTAACAGGAGACTATGATAAATTCACATAATGAAATATGTCACTGAAAAGAATAAAGTAGCTGAACTAACTTGGAAAATGTTTATTATACATTAAGTGTAAAAAGCCAGATGCAGAACGATATGCACAGTATAATCCCATTTTTACAAAGTAGTAATAATATATGTAAATATATATGTTGAAAAACTGTAGAGCTGCACTGTTCAAAATGGTAGTCATTAGCCACAAGTGGCTATTTAAAATTCATTAAAATTAAAATGAAAAATTCAGTTCCTCAGGGGATGCCTGGGTGGCTCAGTCAGTCAAGCATCCAACTCTTCGTTCAGCTCATGATCTCCCTGTTGGTGAATTCGAGCCCTGAGTCAGGCTCTGCACTGCTGGTGAAGAGCCTGCCTGGGATTCTCTCTCTCTCTCTCTCTCTCTCTCTCTCTCTCTCTCTCTCTCTTTCTCTCTCTCTCTGCCCCTCCCCTGCTCTCTCTCTCAAAATAAATAAACTTAAAAAAATTCAGTTTCTCAGTATTACTAGCCATATTTTCAGTACACAATTGCTACATATGGCTACTATATTAGTATAGATCTAGATCATTTCCATCTAGTATAGATCTAGAACATTTCCATCACAATAAAAATTTCAAACAGAAAATTCTGATCTAGAGACATACATATTAAACTATTAACAGCGATATATGTGTTGGGGGCAAACTACAGGGAACATTTACATTTTATGTTATTTATTTCTGAAATGTCTAATTCTTTGATAATGTACAACTTTTATAATGAGAAAAAAGTAAATGAAATAAAGATAATGAGAGAGAAAGAATGAAAGGTACTCTAGTGTTTTTGAAAGCAACACTTTTACTATTGCCAGGATGTTACGTTCAATGGGGGGAGCCATTGGAGGACTTTGAGTTTAAAGTGAAATTATCACCTATTTCACCCATACTATATCTTCTTTATCCATTCACTTATGGATGGACACTTGAGTTGCTTCCATATCTTAGCTATGGTAAATACTGTTGAAATAAACATGGGGGTGCATATATCTTTTTGAATTAGTGTTTTCATTTTCTTTGGGTAAATGCCCAGTAGCAGAATTACTTGATCATATGGTAATTCTATTTTTAATTTTTTGAAGAATCTCCATACTGAACCAGTTTGCACCAGTTTGCATATCCACCAACAGTGCACTTATTGTGATGAGTACTGAGTGATGTATAGAATTGTTGAATCACTACACTGTACACCTGAAACTAATATAACACTGCAAGTTAACTATACTGGAATTAAAAAAAATAAAGTGACATTATTAGATGTGCTCAAGAAAAATGACTTTAGAAGCAATTTGGTGTCCAAATGGGGGAGCAACTAATAGAAACAAATAAACCAGTTAGGAAGTTATTACAGTACTTTAGGCAGGAGATGATGAATGTATTAACTAGGGAAGTGGCGCTAAAGGCTAGAAAGAAAGGACAGCTTTGGAGAAACACTTTTAATAAAGTCTATTTATTTTGAGAGACAGAGAGACAGAGAAAGAACAAGTGGGAGAGAAGCAGAGAGAGAGAGAGAGAGAGAGAATCCCAAACAGGCTCCATGTTGTCAGTGCAGAAACCGCCATGAGGCTCGATCTCACGAACTGTGAGAGCATGACCTGAGCAGAAATCAAGAGTTGGATGCTTAAGCAACAGAGCCATCCAGGCACCCTGCAAAACGATAGGACTAGGAAATTGCCAGATGGAGGAGTAACAAAAGAATCCAAGGCTGACTTAGTTTTCAAGTTTGGGATGCTGGATAGGTGGTAATATAGATGAAGACCACAGGATAATTGTGCATTCTCAAGCCCATTATTTTTTCAAACACTCATTTTAATTCGACCAATATTTGTGAGATTGTACTGTCTCTTAAATGTATCCCTCATCTCCATCCTCACTCTCCTTGGTCTAATGAAGTCGGTTTCAGAAAAAGAATGCAGATGCATGAGTATACAGCATGTGTAAAGGAACAGAATGAAGACAGTTTAGAAAACTGGGCTTAAACTGTTTTTCAAATTATTACTGGAAGTCTTAGCCTCAGCAATCAGACAACAAAAAGAAATAAAAGGAACACAAATTGGCAAAGAAGAAGTCAAAATTTCAGTCTTCTCAGATGACTGAACATCTGATACTCTATGTGGAAAACCTGAGACTCCACCAAAAAACTGCTAGAAGTGATATGTCAATTCAGCAAAGTTGCAGGATATAAAATCAACATAGAGAAATCAGTTGCATTTCTATACACCAATAATGAATCACCAGAAAAAGGAATCAAGAATCAATCCCATTTACAATTGCACCAAAAGTCATAAGATACCTAGGAATAAACCTAATCAAAGAAGTAAAAGACCAATAGAAAGCTTATGAAAGAAATTTAAGACAACACAAAGAAATGGAAAAACATTCCATGTTCATGGATTGGAAGATCAAATATTATTAAAATGTCTATACTATCCAAAGCAATCTACACATTCAATGCAACCACTATCAAAATAACACGAGCATTCTTTACAAAGCTACAACAAACGATCCTAAAATTTGTATGGAAGCAATAAAAGACCCTGAATAGGCCAAGTAATATTGACAAAGAAAGTAATATTGACAAAAGAAAACCAAAGCTGGAAGCATCATAATTCTGGACTTCAAGCTGTATTACAAAGCTGTAATCATCAAGATCTTATGGTACTGGCATAAAAACAGACACAGAGATCAATGGAACAGAATAGAGAACCCAGAAATAGACCCACAAATGTATAGTCAACTAATCTTTGACAAAGCAGGAAAGGATATTCAGTGAAAAAAGGACAGTTTCTTCAGCAAATGGTGCTGGGAAAACTGGACAGTAACATGCAGAAGAATAATGTGGATGATTTTGTTATACCATATACAAAAGTAAATTAAAAATGGATGAAAGACCTAAATGTAAAACAAGAAACCACCAAAATTCTAGTGGAGGAAAAAAGGCAGCAACCTCTTTGAACTCAGCCACAGCAACATCTTACTAGACATGTTTTCAGATGCAGGAAAAACAAAAGCAAACATGAACTACTGACACCTTGTCAAGATAAAAAGCTTCTTCACAGTGAAGGATGCAGTCAACAAAGCTAACGGTAACTGATGGTATGGAAAAATATATTTGCAAATGACATATCAGATAAAGGGTTAGTATCAAAATCTATAAAGAACTTATCAAACAACACTCGAAAAACAAATAATGCAGTGAAGAAATGGGCAAAAGACATGAACAGATACTTTTCCAAAGAAGACATCCAGATGGCTAACAGACACATGAAAAGATGCTCAACATCACTCATCATCAGGAAAATAGAAATCAAAACCACAATGACATACCACTTCACACCTGTTAGAATGGCTAAAATTAACCACACAGGACAATAGATATTGACGAGGATGCAGAGAAAGAGGAACATTTTTGCTCTATTTGTGAAAATGCAAAATGGTGCAGCCACTCTGGAAAACAGTATGGAATTAAAAATAAAAGAAGTTAAAAATAGAACAATCCTATTATCTAGCAGTTGCACTACTAGGTATTTACCCAAAGGATACAAAAATACTGATTTGAAGAGGCACATGCACCCTAAGGTTTATAGCAGTGCTATTGACAACAGCTTAAGTATGAAAAGAGCCCAAATGTCCATTGACAGATAAATTGATAAAGAAGATGTGGTGTGTATAGATATATAGATATAGACATAGATATAGATATATAAATAAATAGATAGATAGATACACACACACATACATAATAGAGTATTACTCGGCAATCAAAAAGAATGAAATCTTGCCATGTCCAACAACATGGATGGAGCTAGAATGTATTATATTAAATGAAAAAAGTCAGAGATAGATAAATATCATGATTTCACTCATATGTGGAAGACAGAAAACATATGAACATAGGGGAAGGGAAGAAAAAATAAGATAAAAGCAGAGAGTGAGGCAAACCATAAGAGACTCTTAAACACAGAGAACAAATTGAAGGTGGCTGGAGGGAAGTTGGGTGGGGGGATGGGCTAAATGGGTGATGAGCATTAAAGAGGGTACTTGTTGGGATGAGCATTCGGTGTTATATGCAAGTGATGAATGACTGGATTCTATTCCCGAAAACATCATTACACTATATGTTAACTAACTTAGATTTAAATGAAATTAAATTTTTTTAAAAAATTTAAAACTTAAAAAAAATTAAAAATAAAGAACAGTAGACTTGAAACAACCAAGGGGCTCACAAAGGAGACATTAATAAAATATTGCAAAGAAAATTTACCTGATGGGACTAGGAAAACAAAAAGCATTAGTGCTGATATTGAAACATTATTTACACATACTCTTCAGTTCTTTAAGCCAAAGGCTATATTTCTTTGAATAGCTTCAACTGAAAAACTGACAGCAGAGAGATGAAAAATCACTCTCTCCTTTTCTTTACTTCTACCAAATAATAGGGGTGGGGAGAAGACAGAGAATTCTTATGTAGGAACATATAAAAAAAAACCTAAAATAAGAAAAGATACATTCAAAATTTATTTTTTAACATTACTTAATAAATGATACAGAGACCAGGATTCTGGATATCAGAAAATAAGTGAATCAGTATAAATGACTGATTAAGCCTGCCTAGAATCCACGATGTCAGAAAAGTCTGCTTTATACTCAGAGCTCCAAAGACCCATAGATACACAAGCTCTACATTTAATTTCTACTAATTCTTACATGTACCTGATATTTTAGAATCAAGCCAGAAATACTTCAGTGAGTATCTGAGGTGAAAAGACCATTAGAGATCATGTAATGTTTACCCACTTACTTTGAGATGGGGGAGTGGCAGAGAGAAGATAGACATAATACCAAGCAGGGTCTGCACTGTCAGCACAAAGCCCCATACAGGGCTCGAATTCACTAATGGTGAGATCATGACCTGAATCAAGATTAAGAGTCATATGCTTAATGGACTGAACCATTTAGGGGCCCCTTTCATGTAATACTTTCAATCTGGGGTCCAAGACCTGTAGACCCACTATGGTCACCTGGCTGGCTCAGTTGGTAGAGTGTACAACTCTTGATCTCAGGGTCATGAGTTTGAGCCCCACATTGGGCATGGAGCCTACTTAGAAAACAAAATAAAGCCACTTAAAAAATTAAATTGAGGGGCAAGATGGCAGAGAAGTAGGGAGTTCTGTAATTATCACCCGCCTACATCTATCAAACTAAGAAGGACTGAAGCCACAATACTCTCATCTGCAAGAGTGGGACGAAAACACAGAGTACAAAAAGAAGACAAACTCAAATGTGCCTGAGTGAGTACGAACTGGGGAAATAAAAACAGGCCAGGCCAAAGAGGTGCAGAGAGGAGGGAGCCCCAGCCCAAAGCAGAGTGAAGGAGAGCAGAGGAGAGTGCGCAGAGCCCTGGAGAGACAAGGAGAAGAGAAAGAGAGACTGAAAACACTCATAGAACTATCTACAAAGAAGAGAAAAAACCCCGGCCCGGGACGGAGAAGGATAATATCATCCCATATATAACCACTGGGCACGGGGGAAAAAATCCGTCCCATTTAGCTGGTGCAGTCTCCCTTGGGCTCCTCGCCCCAGCGCCAATTCCAGGCACCGTCAAGAGAAATAGCTACTTACTCTCCCAACTCGATCCCAGCAAGGAAGCCAGCAGCCTGCGGGAGTACATCTCTTCTCGGGCGGTAGCATTAAAGTGCATGGACTAGAATTTGGAAACGAGGCGGGGCTTGGAAAATACAACATGGCTCGCCGGTGACACGTGGAGATCAGACGCAAAAGAGTGGCTTGAAACACTTGGTTCGAGAAGGGGCTTGGGTGCCGCCATTCTTCTCCCCACGACCACCAAGGCGGGGCCTCGGAGAGAAGTCCCCGAGACCTACATACACCAAACCACGCCCATCCGCAATGGAGAGCTGCCTTTTTTGTTCTTGCCATCCAGATATATTTACCCTTATCTCATTCTTATCTCTCCCCTTGGCTGGCTATATGCATTTAAACTGTCCATTAACTTTTGTTGTTTCTATCCCCCCCTTTTTTCTTTTCTTTCCTTTCTTTTCTTTTTTTTTTTCTTTCCCTTCTGGTTTGCTTATTTGTTTGATTAGTCTGTATGTTTGCCTGCTTTTGTTCCCTGTGTGATTTGTCTGTCTATTTTCCTTTTCAGGGCTACCTCAAGAAACAAGACAAAGTATCCATGGTGGAAAGTCCAAAATAACACGGAGAAAGAAAATAAAATAATCAAAGACACAACAAGAGAAACCGAGAGACACCATTAAAAGAACACTTCCTGAAATGACAGGCCCAGGACAGTCAATAAGCCTCCGTCAATAGAGCAATACTAACAGGTACACAGAGCATACCGAGCTTTTAAAAATGACAAGAGACAGAAAGCTAGCCAAAATGATGAAAGAAATCTCCTCTAAAGAAATTCCAGGAAGAAGTCACAGCCACAGAACTGCTCAAAACAGGCTTAAACAACATAACTGAACAAGAATTTAGAACAATTGTCATAAAATTAATCGCTGGGCTTGAAAAAAGCATCAGAGAAGCTATTGATACAAAGACTAGGGACCTTCAAAATAGCAGTGATGAGTTAAAAAAAAAGCGATAAATGAGGTGCATAATGAAATGGAGGTGGCCACTGCACGGACTGAAGAGGTAGAGAGGAGAATAAGTGAATTAGAAGAAACAGTTGGAGCAAAAGAGGAAGCCAAGAAAAAGAGAGAGAAATTGATCGAAGAGCATGAAAGGAGAAATCAAAACCTGAGTTATTCAATCAAATGGAACAATATCCGTATGAAGGGATTTCCTGAAGAAGAAGAAAGAGAAAAAGGTCCTGAAGGGGTGTTTGATCAAATTATAGCCGAAAACTTCCCCAATTTGGGGAAGGATATAGACACTGAAATCCAAGAGGTACAGACAACTCCCCTAACACATAACATGAATCAACCTTCGGAACGACATATCACAGTGAAACTGGCAAAATATAAAGACAAAGAGAGAATTCTGAAAGCAGCTAGATATAAAAGGACCTAACATACAAAGGGAAACCTATCAGAGTGGTTACAGACCTATCTAACGAAACTTAGCAGGCCAGAAAGGAATGGCAGGAAATCTTCAATGTGATGAAAAGAAAAATTATGCAGCCAAGAATCCTTTATCCAGCGAGCCTGTCATTCAAAATAGGAGAGATAAAGGTGTTCCCAAAGAAACAAAAATTGAGAGAATTCATCACCACCAAACCAACCCTACAAGAAATCCTAAGAGGGACTCTATGAGGGAAATGGTGCAAGGAATACAAGGTACCAGAGACACCAATACAAACATGAACACTACAGAGAACACAATAAATCTAAACCCACATTTTTCAATAACACTGAATGTAAATGGACTAAATGATCCAAACAAACAACACAGGGTAGCAAAATGGATAAAAAAACAAAACCAATCTATTTGCTGTCTAAAAGAGAGACTAATTTTAGACCTGAAGACACCTTCAGATTGAAAGTAATGAGATGGAGAAATATCTCATGCAACTGGTAGTCAAAAGAAAGCTGGAGTAGCCATACTTATATCAGACAAACTGGAATTTAAAGTAAAGTCAGCTGTGGAGGGGAGAGTTTTGAAGTGGATAGCTCTCACTGCCTTTCGGGTCTCATTTTGCTACCTAGAGTATTTTAAAGCACATGCTTTTTGTATGCCTTAGTTTCAATCATCAGTTGAATCACTCCATTGAGACAGCTAAGGCTTCTTGGACATCGAGATGAGGAATAATTCCCACATGAAGAGCGGGCAAGATGGCGGAGAAGCAGGGAGCTCTGTAATCCACGCACGCCCGTATGGATTGAACTGAGAAGGACTGAAGGGATAAAACTTGGATTTGCAAGTGGGGGAAAGAAGAAACAGATGCCAGAAAGAAGACAACCTCAAAGATGCCTGAGTGAGTGACTGCGATCTGGGAAGTTAGGGGATGGGCGGGTCCCGGTGGAAAAGGGGAAAGGAGCCCCCGAGCCCAACACAGGGAGACCTAGCTGTGCCCCGGAGAGACCAGGGGAAGAGAAAGAGAGATGGAAAACGCACCTAAAACCATCTCTAAGGGAGGAAAAACTCGCCCGTCTCCCCATATATAACTGCCGAGCGCCGGGAGAGAAATCCATCCCATCTGGCCGGCAAATTCTTCCTTGGGCGCAGCAGCGGCAGCGGCATCCACTCGAAGCCGCACCGGGAGCGGCGGCGGTGTGAAAAGCGGCGGCGGCAGCGCGAAGAAAGGCGCCTAGAAAAGCAGCAGCAGCGGTGGCGGCGGCAGCGGCGGCGGCAGCTCCGCGAAAACTGCGGCGCAAGCCGGGCCGGGAGGCCGGCCGCCAGCGGGAATGAATCTAATCCCCTGTGACGGTGTTGAACTGCACGGACTGGGATTTGGAAGTGAGGCGGAGCTTGGAGAATACAGTTTGGCTCGCCCGAGGCACAGGGAAATCGGACTCAGAAGAGCAGCTTGCAAAGCCTTGTTCAAGCAGAGCTTGAAGTGCCGCCATTCTTCTACCCGCAATCATGAAGGCAGAGCCTCAGAGAGCAGCCACAAAGACCTGACCTACTTACACCAAACAATGCCCATCTGCACAGGAATGTTGCCTTTTTTCTTTTTTTCCCCTTTTTTCTTTGCTTCTCCTTCTTCTCTCATGCCATCCAGATATATTTCCCTCATCTTATTCTTATCTCTCCTCTTGGCTGGTTATACACTTTGAGACTGTCCATAATCTTTTTATGTCTCTGTCCCCACCTTGTTTTTGTTTTTCTTTTTCTTCTTTCTTTTCTTCTCTTCGTTCTTTTATTTCCTTTCCTTTCCTTTTCTTTACTTCCTTTCCCTTTTGGATTGCTTGTTTGTTTGATTTGTTGTGCATTCGCATGCTTTTGTTCCCTATATGTTAGTCTGTTTTCCGTTTCAGGGCTATTTCAAGAAAAAAGCCAAAGCACATGTGGGGAAAAGTCCCAAATATCACTGACCAGGAAAGTAACATAATCAAAGGCACGACAAGAGAAACTGGGAGACCCCATTAAAATTACACTTTCTGAAACGACAAGCCCTGGACAGTCAATGAGCCTCCGTTAACAGAGCAATACTAACAGGTGCACAATGCATACCGAGCTTTTAAAACTGACAAGAGGCAGAAACCTAGCAAAATGACGAAACGAAAGAACTCTCTCGTAAAGAAATTCCAGGAAGAAGTCACAGCCACAGAATGGCTCAAAACACATTTAGCAACATAAATGAACAAGAATTTAAAACAATTGTCATAAAATTAATCGTTGGACTTGAAAAAAGCATCAAAGAAGCTACTGATACACAGATTAGGGACCTTCAAAATAGCTGTGTAGACTTAAAAAAAAGTTATAAATGAGGTGAATAATAAAATGGAGGCAGCCACTGCACGGATTGAAGAGGCAGAGAGGAAAATAAGTGAATTAGAAGACACAGTTATAGCAAAAGAGGAAGCCGAGAAAAAGAGAGAGAAATTGATACAGGAACACGAAAAGAGAATTTGAGACCTGAGTGATACAATCAAACGGAACAATATCCGTATCATAGGAATTCCCGAAGATGAGGAAAGAGAAAAAGGTCCTGAAGGGGTACTCGATCAAATTATAGCTGAAAACTTCCCGAATATGGGGAAAGAAATGGACATTGAAATCCAAGAGGCCCAAAGAACCCCCTTAAGACGTAACTTGAATCGACCTTCGGCACGAC
>CM053579.1:61738932-61801970 GCA_028646485.1 Cryptoprocta ferox
ACACTGTTGGTGGGAATGTAAACTGGTATAGCCACTCTGGAAAACAGTGTGGAGGTTCCTCAAAAAACTATCAAGAAAACTCCCTTATGACCCTTCAATAGCACTGCTGGGGATTTACCCAAGGGATACAGAAGTGCTGATGCATAGGGGCACATGTACCCCAATGTTCGTAGCGGCAATTTCAACAATAGCCAAATCATGGAAAGAGCCTAAATGTCCATCAACTGATGAATGGATTAGGAAGATGTGGTTCATCTATAGAATGGAATACTACATGGCATTGAGAAAGATGAAATCTGGCCATTTGTAGCAAAGTGGATGGACCTCGAGAGTGTCATTCTAAGCAAAATAAGTCAGGTGGAGAAGGACAGATACCATATGTTTGTACTCATAGGTCTAACAGGAGAAACCCAACAGAGGACCATTGGGAGGGGAAGAAGGAAAAAGAGTTAGGGAGAGAGAGGGAGACAAAACACGAGAGACTCTTGAATACTGAAAGCAAACTGAGGGGGGAAGGGGAAGGGGGAAAGGTAATGGGGGGTGATGGTCTTCACTTGTGGGGAAGAGCACTGGGTGTTACATGGAAACCAACCTGAGAATAAACTATATAGTTTAAAAAATTTTTTTTAATGTTTGTTTATTTTTGAGAGAGAGAGAGAGCAGCGGAAGGTAGAGAGAGAGGGAAACACAGAATCTGATGCAGGCTCAAGGCTCTGAGCTGTCAGCACAGAGCCAGATGTCGGGCTCAAACCCATGAACCACAAGTTCATGACCTGAGCTGAAGCCAGATGCTTAACCGACTGAGCCACCCAGGTGCCCCTAAAACTCTCCATCTTAAGTTAGATGTATTTATGGTAGTAAATACTCCAGAGGAAATAATTTTCAAATCTAGAACTGGAATACATAACTATCTTTTCTGTGTTTTTGCGCATCTCACTTGCCTACTCCCCTCTCTGAGAATTGATCCTTGTCTTCTTTAGAAGTGTTGTTAAATTATAACTCTGTCTTTCTTGTTTACCTGCATCACGTGTTGGTTTTGATTTTCTTTCCTTGTTAGGTATACTCTTCCTCTGTTGCATTACTATATTTCCTTTTTCATTCCCGACAGGAGATACCAATAGTATGAAAATAAATTAATGTAGCCCAGTAAGACCTGTACTGTGTTATGGTATTTGGCAACTATATTTATTAATCCACTTTGCTATGCAAAAGGCATTTATGCTATATTTTGCCTCTTATCTTCACAGGCAGTGAAGGTAGAAAAGTTCAGTGTCTTAGTCCATTATTCTGATAGGTGGGACTGCACAGCACATGTCTGCTCTGTGGCCAGCATCCTCCTAGATCTATTTTATAGGACATTCAAAGGACTAATGGTAAGAGAACAAGCAATTGCATTTTACTTTGCATGAGTGATAGATTGTGAATAATTAAAAAATAACTGTCAACCAATTTGTTTTCTACAAGAAGAAGCTTTAAATCTACAGAAATTGCTGTTTTTCAATTTAGCTTCTTTCTAGCATTTACAATCTATTTATTTTTTGTTGCACATTCAACATAGTTTCTTACCTATCAGAAGGTAAGTTGCATGTAATAGGCTTCTATAAAGGGTAGGAAAAACTAAAAAAAAAAAGTTTGCATAGGTGAATGGATGACTCTTAAATAGGCTGTCCTGTGGGCTCATGGGCTCATGATATTCAGCATATCAGCTGTCAGACTCATGATTTTTTTCTGGTGCGGAATTCAATGCAAGGCTTCTTAGTTGATTTTTCCAAGAAACAGAATTCATAATAGGAGCTTATTCTTTTTTTTTTGAAAATGCTTTTTTCTTAATTGTTGAAAAAAAGTTTGTACCAAGAACAAATCTTGATTCAAACCCAAATTGGATTCCTGTTTTATTCAAAGATTGATTTTTTTTAAAGTTTATTTATTTATTTTTGTTTGAGAGAGAGAGAGAGAGGGAGAGAGAGAACAGGGAAGGGACAGAAAGAGAATCCCAAGTAGGCCCCATGTCTCCAATGCAGAGCCCAATGTGGGTCACAATCTCACGAGCTTGTGAGATTATGACCTGAGCCAAAATGCTTAACCAAGTGAGCTATCAGTTGCCCCTCAAAAATTGAATTTTATATGTTTGTCATAATTGCATTTAGTTATGGCCCAAATGGCTTGTCACACATCATGTAAAAGCCAAAAGAAATGTGATACTGCATATAAATCTATAATACTCTCTCCTGAGAACATTTGAAATTTGAATATACCTTTTCATGAAATCCATGTTACTTAGTTTCATTTGGGAAGTAAACTTTATTTATGATGAGTTCAACCCAAACTTGTACAAAGTCCATTTCAGCAATATTTTTATATTTTGATATGTATGGGTAATTCATGTTATGTTTTTTCTAATGCAAACTTTTCTTTTTGTATAAAAATGTAGATCTTGATAGAGAAGGAATGGATATTCATGGGCCACAAGTTCTCCCAAAGGTAAAAATTTCCTCATTTTAAAGGAGGAGGTTAAGGAAAGTTCATTAAGGTCAGGTTTATTAAAAGTAAGTTTTTGTATAGAAAGGTACAGTATATTGAACATGGCCTAAGTTTCTTTTCATTCAGAAACAAATATTGTAGACACTAACGGTAGGGGACTAGGGTGACAAAGGTGACTAGAATATTTTCTGTACCTTCAAAGTGTACAAATAATTATATCAAATTGTTAAATATTTCAGGGTAGAACAAGGCATCATGAGCCACCTCAGCAAAAGCACTTATCTCAGCTTGAAGAAGTCAGGATAAGCTTCCAAGAATAGACAGCATTTACAGATGAATTTTGCAGGATGAATAGGAGTTTGCTAGGCAGAACAGTGGGCTGATGAGGGCATTTAGGCAGAGGGAATACTTTCACCTTTTGTAAAAAAAAAAAGATAGGTTCAGATTTCTGTTCTTTAGTAAGGGGTGGGTGCAAGGGCTTACATTTATCTAGTGTCTGCTATAATTCAAACAGCCTCACTGAAGCTTTATTGTGTTATCAGAACGATCAAGCAATAGTTACCTAACACTTAACGATGGGCTTTGTACTGTATGATACATGGACCTATTACCAAAGGCACACAAAATGTGAGGTTTACTCTCAAAGAGGTTACGATTCAGTACTTATTCTCCCCCATTGGTGTATATCTATTTAATTTCACTTGATTACCACTCTCTAGCATTTTGTTCTATCTACTCATTCTTCCTTCAACAAACATTGGGCCAGGCAATATGCCAGATTTTAAGGAGACTAGAATCAGACATGATTTCTCTTCCTTCTTTTAGAGCAAAGAAATATCATTAATGATAGTATAGTATGATAAGTGCTAAGTCAAAGGTAAATATAAACAAAGGAACCTTACCTTCGGCCAAAGAAGGCTTCCTGAAATTGGTGGCATTTTAGAACATAAAAGAAGATAAGGTTGAAGATATGAAAGAGGCAGTGGATATTTTGTAGATTAAGACTCATGAGGAGACAACAAGGGGTGAAAGTTACAGTCCAAATGAAAAGATTAGCATGAGCCATAACTAAGAACACCTCTTCCATGGGGACTGGGTGGAAAGACAGACAAGAAACTAAGTGTGTGAGAGTCAGATGCAAAACTTAGATATTTTTACTTGATGGTCTTGGTCTTTTTCAGTGACACTGTGGACACCAGTGTTAAATGGGTTAGGAGTTTGTGAAAATACCTTAAAGTTTGCAAAAGCTGTAGGGTTAATGTTAAAACAGTGTTAAGGACATACAAAATCTTATTTGGGAATAATTCAGTTACAAGTGAATGTGGAAACTTTATTTTATTGTTTTGGAGACTTCTATGTTATACATTTATTAATGAGTAGAATAACTAGACAATATTAGTAAAGAAAGATGGACTTCAACATATATAGATACATATCTCTGAATATTTTGAACCTAACAGACATATACATAATACTCCATTCAATAAGGGTAGAATAGACATACTTTATACCTATACATGTAACACTAGCAGTGAAATCTTTAAAAATTACTTTAGGGACACAATTCCATTTCCAATAGCATTAAAGTTAATAATACACTTAAAAATATACTCAACCAAAGAGGTACAAGCTCACACGTTGAAAACTACAAATAATTACATACAGATATTTAACATATTTAATTACATAAAAAGTTTACCTCATGTACATGGCTTGAAAGACTTAATTTTGCTGTGTTGGCAGTATTCAACAGCATAATCTATAGTTAGAAAGTAATCACTATTCAAACTTTATGTCCTCATTTGCAGAAATGAAAACCCAATAGACGGAATTGCAAGGAATCCAAATAGCCAAAACAAAGATGACAAAGGAAAACAAATTTGGAGGTCTTAAATTTTCTATTTTTCCCAAGTTTTTATTTAAATTATAGCAGTTAGGGGTGCCTGGGTGCCTCATTTGGTTAAGTGTCTGACTCTTGATTTTGGCTCAGATCATGATCTCATGGTTGGTGAGATTGAGCCCCACATCTTGATTGGGATTCTCTCTCTCACCCTCTCTCTCTGCCTCTCTCTTTTTAAATAAACTTAAAAAAATTATGGATAGTTAACATACAGTGCACTATTAGTTTCAGGTATAGAATATAGTGATTCCTCACTTACATACAACACCCATTGCTCATCGCAAGAAGTGCACTCCTTAATACCCATCACCTATCTAACCCATTCCTCCATCCACCTCCACTCCAGAAACCATCCAGTTTGTTCTGTATAGTTAAGAGTCTGTTTTTGGTTTACCTTTCTTTTTCTCCTCCAATGTTTGTTTGTTTTGTTCTTAAATTCCACATGTGAGTGAAACCAAATGGTATTTGTCTTTCTCTGACCAACTTTTTTTTGCTTATCATTATACTCTATAGGTCCATCCATGTTTTTGCAAATGACAAGATTTCATTCTTTTTGTGACTAATTAATATTCTATTGTATATATATATGTGTGTGTGTGTGTGTGTGTGTGTATACACACTACATCTTTATCCATTCATCAGTCCATGGACACTTGGGCTGTTTCTATAATTTGCTATTGTTGATAATGCTGCTATAAACATCAGGATGGATGTATCCTTTAGAATTAGTATTTTTGCATTCTTTGAGTAAATAGTAGTACAGTTGCTGGATAGTAGGGTAGTTCTATTTTTAACTTTGTGAGGAACCTCCATACTGTTTTCCACAGTGACTGCACCAGTTTACACTCCCACCAACAGTGCAGGAGAGTTCCCCTTTCTCCAGATCCCACAAACACCTGTTGTTTCTTGGGTTGTTGATTTTAGCCATTTAGACAGATGTGAGGTGAAATCTCATTGATTTCAATTTCTTGATGATGAGTGATGTGGAGCATCTTTTCATGTGTCTATTAGCCATCTGGATGTCTTCTTTGGAAAAATGTCTATTCGTGTCTTCTCTTCTGCCCATTTTTAAATTGGATTATTCAGTTTTTTGGGGTGTTGAGTTTTAAGAAGTTCATTATATATTTTGGATATTCACCCTTGATCAGATATCTCATTTGTAAATATCTTCTCCCATTCCAAAGGTTGTCTTTTAGTTTTGTTGATTGTTTCCTTTGCTGCATGGAAGCTTTTTATTTTGATAAAGTGCAAATAGTTCATTTTTGCTTTTCCTTCCATTGCCTCAGGGGATGTGTCTAGTAAGAAGTTGCTACAGCCGAGGTCAAAGAGGTTGCTGCCTGTGTTCTCCTCTAGGATTTTGATAGTTTCTTGTCTCACAGTTTGGTTTTCCATTTTGAATTTATTTTTGTGTATGGTGTAAGAAAGTGTTTCAGTTTCATTCTTTTACATGTTGCTGTCCAGTTTTCCTTTGTTGAAGAGACTTTCTTCCATTGGACATTTTATCTTGCTTTGTCGAAGATGAATTGCCCATTGAGTTGTGGGCTCATTTCTGGGCTTTTTCTGTTCTGTTCTACTGATCTATGTGTCTTTTGTTTTTTGTTAGTACCATCCTGTTTTGATTACTACAGTTTTGTAATATAACTTGAAGTCTGGAACTGTGATATGTCCAGTTTTTTTCTTAATGTCATTACTTTGCATGGTTCTATAATTTTCTCAACCAACATTCATCAATCAGGATGTAGGAACAGACAATATAGCTTTTTTGTTGTTGTTGGCTCATTAATGGTTGGATCTTAAGTGAGAATAATGACAAGACAGAAAGTTGAAGGAAATGGGGAAAGAATAGTTGATGGGGTAGAACAGAAAGTATAGGTTAGATAAAGAAGAATAAAATGCCAGTAGGAATTTGGCAAGTTGAAAGGTTCCGAGATGAGGGCTGGAGGAGTTAGAGTCAGCCTTAAAAATATAATATATAGTGGTCAGAGTAAGATATTGACCTTAAGATTTCAGAGTGGAAGTTGAGAGGGCAAGATGGTGGAGAAGTAGGGCGCTCTGTAATCTGCGCTCGCCCGCATCGATTGGACTGAGGACTGAAGGGAGAATACGCTGATTTGCAAGTGGGGGAAAAGAAGAAACAGACGCCAGAAAGAAGACAACCTCAAAGATGACTGAGTGAGTGATTGTGAACTGGGAAATTGGAGGACGGGCAGGCTCCAGAGATGCACGGGAAAGGAGCCCCAGTCCAACACAAGGAGAGCGTGCTGTGCCTCGGAGAGACAAGGGGAAGAGAAAGAGAGACGGAAAACGCACATAGAACCATCTCTAAAACAGGAAAATCTCACCCATCTCCCCATATATAACTGCTGGGCATGGGGAGAGAAATCCGTCCCATCTGGCTGGCGAATTCTTCCTTGGGCACAGCGGCAGTGGCATCCATTCCAAGCGGCACCGGGTAAAGGTGGCCCTTGAAAGGCAGCACTCCTCCAGCACAAGCCCCGAGAAAGGCGGCGGTATCGGCGTTGGGCCAGGCCGGGAGGACGGCGCGCATCTCATCTCCCGTGACAGTGTTGAATGGCATGGACTAGGATTTGGAAGTGAGGCGGAGCTTGGAAAATACAGATTGGCTTGCCCACGGAATAGGGAGATCGGACTCAGAAGAGCGGCTTGCAGTGCTTGGTTCGAGCAGAGCTTGAAGCGCTGCCATTCTTCTCCCCCAACCACCAAGGCGGGACCTCGGAGAGCAGCCCCCTAGATCTGACCTGATGCCAAACCACGCCCATCTGCACAGGAGAGTTGTCTTTCTTTTTTTTTTTTCTTTTTTCTTTGATTCTCCTTCTATTCTCCTACCATCCAGATATACTTCCCTTAGCATATTCTTATTTCTTCTCTTGGCTGGTTATACACTTTTAGACTGTCCACAGTCTTTCGCCGTCTCTGTCCCCCCCTTGCTTTTGTTTTTGTTTTTGTTTCTTTTCTTTTTCTTCTTTTTCTTCTTTTCTCTCTTTTCTTTCCTTTCCTTTCCTTTTCGTTACTTCCTTTCCCCTTTTGATTTCCTTATTTGTTTGATTTTTCTGAGCATTTCCATGCTTTTGTTCCCTGTATGTTAGTATGTTTTCCTTTTCAGGACTACTTCAAGAAACAAGCCAAAGTGCACATGGTGGAGAGTCCCAAATATCACTGACCAGGGAAATAAAATAATCAAAGGCACAACAAGAGAAACCGAGGGACACCATTAAAAGAACACTTTCTGAAACGAAAGTACCTGGACAGTCAATGAGCCTCCTTCACTAGAGCAATACTAACAAGCGAACAGGGCATAACGAGCTTTTAAAACTGACAAGAGACAGAAAGCTAGCCAAAATGATGAAACGAAAGAACTCTCCTCTAAAGAAACTACAGGAAAAAGTCACAGCCACAGAACGGCTCAAAACAGGCTTAAACAACATAACTGAACAAGAATTTAGAACAATTGTCATAAAATTACTCGCTGGACTTGAAAAAAGCATCAAAGAAGCTATTGATACACAGACTAGGGACCTTCAAAATAGCTGTGATGAGTTAAAAACTATAAATGAGGTGCATAATAAAATGGAGGCGGCCACTGCACAGATTGAAGAGGCAGAGAGGAAAATAAGTGAATTACAAGACACAATTATAGCACAAAAGGAAGCCGAGAAAAAGAGAAATTGATACAGGAACATGAAAAGAGAATTTGAGACCTGAGTGATGCAATCAAACGGAACAACATCCGTATCATAGGAATTCCTGAAGATGAAGAAAGAGAAAAAGGTCCTGAAGGGGTTCTGGATCAAATTATAGCTAAAAACTTCCCAAATATGGGGAAGGAAATGGACATTGAAATCCAAGAGGCCCAAAGAACCCCCCCCCCCAAGACGTAACTCGAATCGACCTTCGGCATGATATATCATAGTGAAACTGGCAAAACATAAAGATAAAGAGAGAATTCTGAAAGCAGCTAGGGATAAAAGGGCCCTAACATACAAACCACTCCTATCAGAGTGGTTATAGACCTATCTAATGAAACTTGGCAGGCCAGAAAGGAATGGCAGGAAATCTTCAATGGGATGAACAGGAAAAATATACAGCCAAGAATCCTTTATCCAGTGAGCCTGTCATTCAAAATAGAAGGAGAGATAAAGGCGTTCCCAAATAAACAAAAGTTGAGAGAATTCATCACCACCGAACCAGCCCTACATGAAATCCTAAGAGGGATTCTATGAGGAAAATGTTGCAAGGCATACAAGGTACCAGAGACACCACTATAAACATGAACTCTACAGAAAACACAATGAACCCAAACCCACATTTTTCAATAATAACCCTGAACGTAAATGGACTGAATGCACCAATCAAACGACACAGGGTAACAGAATGGATAAAAAATAAAATCCATCGATATGCTGTCTACAAGAGACTCATTTGAGATCTGAAGACACCTTCAGATTGAAAGTAAGGGGATGGAGAAATATCTATCATGCAACTGGTAGTCAAAAGAAAGCCGGAGTAGCCATACTTATATCAGACAAACTGGACTTTAACATAAAGGCAGTAACAAAAGATGAAGAAGGACATTACATTATAATTACAGGGTACCTCCATCCAGAAGAGCTAACAATTATAAACATCTATGCGCTGAATTTGGGAGCACCCAAATACATGAAACAATGAATCAAAAACAAAAACAATCTTATTGATAAGATTGTGTTCATTGCAGGGGACCTTAACACTCCACTTACAGCAAGGGATAGATCAACCAGACAGAAAATCACTAAGAAACAATGGATCTGAACAACACATTGGAACAGATGGAATTGATAGATATATTTAGAACTTTGCATCCTGAAGCAAGGAAATTCACCTTCTTCTCGAGTGCCCATGGCACATTCTCCAAGACAGATCACATACTGGGGCATAAAGCAGCCGTTCATAAATACAACCAAATTGAGAATGTACCATGCACACTTTCGGATCACAATGCTATAAAACTTGAAATAAAACGCAGGAAAACGTCTGGAAAACCTCCAAAATTGTGGAGGTTAAAACCCACCCTATTAAAGAATGATTGGGCCAATCAGGCAATCAGAGAAGAAGTTAAGAAATATATGGAAACAAATGAAAATGAAAATAAAACAATCTAAACTCTCCGGGATGCAACAAAGGCAGTGCTAAGAGGAAAGTATATTGCAATCCAGGCCTATTTCAACAAACTAGAAAAAGAGCAAATTCAAAATCTAACAGAGCACCTAAAGGAACCCCAAACCCAGCAGAAGAAGAGAAATAATAAAGATCAGGGTAGAAATCAATAATATCAAATCCAAAAAAACAGTTGAGCAGATCAAAGAAACCAAGAGTTGGTTTTTTGAAAATATAAACAAAATTGATAATCCTGTAGCCAGTCTCCTCAGAAAAAAGAGAACACCCAAATAGACAAAATCATGAACGAAAATGGATCTATCACAACCAACCCCTCAGAAATGCAAACAATCATCAGAGATTACTATGAAAACTTATATGCAAACAAACTGGACAACCTAGAAGAAATGGACAAATTCCTAAACACACATGGACTACCAAAATTCAAACAGGAAGATATAGAAAATATGAACAGACCCATAACCAGTGAAGAAATCGAATCAGTGATCAAAAATCTCCCAATGAATAAGAGCCCAGGGCCAGATGGCTTTCCAGGGGAATTCTACCAGACATTTAAAGCAGAGTTAATACCCATTCATCTCAAGGTATTCCAAAATATAGAAATAGAAGGAAAACTTCCAAACTCATTCTACGAAGCCAGCATCAGTTTGATTCCCAAACCAGACAGAGACCCAACAAAAAAAGAAAACTACAGGCCAATATCCTTAATGGATACAGATGCAAAAATACTCAACAAGATACTAGGAACTCGAATTCAACAGCATATACAAAGAATTATCCACCATGATCAAGTGGGATTAATTCCTGGGTTACAGGGCTGGTTCATTGTTCGTAAATCCATCAATGTGATCCATCACGTTAACAAAAGAAAAGATAAAAACCATATGATCCTGTCGATAGATGCAGAAAAAGCATTTGACAAAATACAGCATCCTTTCTTAATAAAAACCCTCGAGAACGTCGGGATTGAAGGAACTTACTTAAACATTATAAAAGCAGTTTATGAAAAGCCCACAGCTAAGTATCATCCTCAATGGGGAAAGACTGAGAACTTTCTCCCTGATATCAGGAACATGGCAAGGATGTCCACTCTCACCACTGTTGTTTAACATAGTGCTGGAAGTCCTAGCATCAGCAATCAGACAACAAAAGGAAATAAACGGCATCAGAATCAGCAAAGAAGAAGTCAAACTTTCACTTTTTGCAGATGACATGATACTCTACATGGAAAACCCGATCAATTCTACCAGAAGCCTTCTAGAAATGTTCCATGAATTCAGCAAAGTCGCAGGGTACAAAATCAATGTACAGAAATCGGTTGCATTTTTATACACCAATAATGAAATAACAGAAAGAGAAATCAAGAAGCTGATCCCATTCACAATCGCACGAAAAACAATAAAATACCTAGGTATAAACCTAATCAAAGATGCAAAAGACATGTACGATGAAAACTATAGAAAGCTTATGAAAGTAATTGAAGAAGACAAAGAAATGGAAAAGCATTCCATGCTCATGGATCGGAAGAATAAACATCGTTGAAATGTCATTCTTACCCAAAGCAATCTACACATTCAATGCAATCCCAATCAAAATTGCACCCACATTTTTCTCAGTGTTAGAACAAACTATCCTAAAATTCATAGGAATCACAGAAAAACCCGAATAGCTGAAGTAATATTGAAGAAGAAAACCCAAAACGGGAGGCATCATAATACCAGACTTTAGCCTCTACTACAAAGCTGTCATCATCAAGACAGTATGGTATTGGCACAAAAACAGACACAGAGACCAATGGAATAGAACAAACAACCCAGAACTGGACCCACAAATGTATGGCCAATTAATCTTTGACAAAGCAGGAAAGAGTATCCAATGGAAAAAAGACAGCCTCTTTAACAGGTGGTGCTGGGAGAACTGGACGGCAACATGCAGAAGAATGAAACTAGACCACTTTCTTACACCATACACAAAAATAAACTCAAAATGGATTAAGGACCTGAATGTGAGACAGGAAACCATGAAGACCCTAGAGTAGAAAGCAGGAAACAACCTCCTTGACCTCAACCGCAGCAATTTTTTACTCGACACATCCCCAAACGCAAGGGAATCGAGAGCAAAAATGAACTATCGGGACCTCATCTAGATAAAAAGCTTCTGCACTCTAAAGGGAAAAATCAAGAAAACTAATAGGCAACCAACGGAATGGGAAAAGATAGTTGCAAATGGCATATCGGATAAAGGGCTAGTATCCAAAATCTACAAGGAACTCACCAAACTCTACACCCGAAAAATGAATAATCCAGTGAAGAAATGGGCAGAGGACATGAATAGACACTTCTTCATAGAGCACATCCAGATGGCCAACAGACACATGAAACGATGGTCAGGGTCACTCATCATCAGGAAATACAAATCAAAACCACACTGAGATACCACCTCACGCCAGTCAGAGTGGCTAAAATGAACAAATCAGGAGACTATAGATGATGGCGAGGATATGGAGAAACGGGCTCTCTCCTTCACTGTTGGTGGGAATATGAACTGGTACAGCTGCTCTCGAAAACAGTGTGGAGGTTCCTCAAAAAACTATCAATAGAATTCCCCTATGACCCAGCAATAGCACTGCTGGGGATTTACCCAAGGGATACATAAGTGCTGATGTATATAGGGGCTCATGTATCCCAATGTTCATAGCGGCACTTTCAGGAATAGCTAAATAATGGAAAGAGCGTAAGTGTCTGTCAACTGATGAATGGATCAAGAAGATGTGGCTTATATATACAATGGAATATTACATGGCAATGATTACGAATGAAATCTGGCCATTCGTAGCAATGTGGATGGACCTCGAGGATGTCATGCTAAGCGAAATAAGTTAGGTGGAAAAGGACAGATTCCATTTGATTTTACTCATACGTCTAACAGGAGAAACCTAACAGAGGACCATGGGAAAGGGAAGGGTGTGGTAAAGACTTAGGGAGCAGGAAGGAGGCAAATCATGAGAGACTCTTGAATACTGAAAACTGATGGCTAAAGGGAGAGGGGTAAAAGCGAAATGGGTGATGGTCATGGTGGAGGGCACTTGTGGGGAAGAGCACTGATTGTAATATGGAAACCAACTTGATAATAAAGTATAAATAAAAAAAATAAATAAAGTGCTTTGCCTATTCGGTGCCTTTTTTGGTTCCATATAAATTTTAGGATTGTTCTAGTTCTATGAAAAATGCTAGTGGTAGTTTGATAGGAATTGCATTAGGTGTGTAGATTGCTAGCCAATAGTATCAACATTTTAACAATATTTGTTCTTCCAGTCTATGAGCACGGAATGGCTTTCCATTTCTTTGTATCAGCCTCAATTTCTTTCATTAGTGTTTTATAGTTTTCCGAGTACAGATCTTTCACCTCTTGGTTAGGTTATTCCTAGGTATTTTGTGGTTTTTGATGCAATTGTAAATGGGATCAATTTCTTGATTTCTCTTTCTGTTGCTTCATTGTTGGTGTATAGAGAGAGGCAAACCCGGAAACAGACTTTTAACTATGTAGAGGAACTGATGTTTACCAGAGGGGAAATTAGTGGGATGATTGGTTAAATGTGTAATGGAGAGTAAGAAGTGCATTTGTTGCAGTGAACACTGTTGATGTATGTAAGTGTTGAATCACTATGTTGTACACCTGAAACTAATATTACACTATGTTAACTATAATTCAAATAAAAACTTAAATAAAATGAGATGAACCAAATCCTTAGAAATCACGAAATACCACAGTTCACCCAACATAAAATAGATAATATGAGTAGCCCAATGACCATTAAGGTAATTTAATTCATAATTTAATAATACCCAAGAAGGAAATATGTATGCCAAAATGGATTCATTAGAGAAATATACAGATCATTAAAGAAGAACACCAATTCTACAATTTTTTTCTAGATAAAAGTAGAGAAATGTAGCACACTTAGGTGGCTCAGTCAGTTAAGCAGGTAACTCTTGATTTCAGCTCATGTCATGGTATAATGGTTAATGGGATTTAGCCCTGCGTTGGGCTCTTTGCTGACCACATGGATCCTGCTTGGGATTCTCTCTCTCCCTCTCTCTCTGCCCCTCCCCCACTTGCTCTTTCTCTCAAAATAAATAAACTTAAAAATAAATAAAATAGGAAATAGAAAAGCAAGAAGTGCTCCCTAGTTTATTTTATGAAGCTAGTGTTATTTTCTGATACCAAAAGCAGTGAGAATATTAGCAAAATGTTAGGAAATAGAATTAAGCAATATAAAAACCTACTTTTACAGCATATTCATGTGGGGTTTATTAGTGATTATTCTGGTTCATTATGTGGAAATCCATCACATATTAACAGAGTATAGAAGAAATAACAAATGATTATATCAGTTGATTCAGAAACAAAATTGACAAAATTCAACACTCATTCATGAAAAATAGACTCAAAAGACCAGGAATAGGGGGAAGATTCCTCACCTGAAAGAGCATTCACAAAACTCCTATACCTAATATTGTACTTATAATTAACAGTTGACTGCTTTACACCTAAGATGTGGAACAGTGCAAGGATGTCTAGTTTTTACCATCTTTTTCAGATTATTAATATAAGTCCTAAGAACACATTAAGTCAGGAAAAAGAAATATATTATTAAAGATTATAGAGGAAAATATAAAAATGTCCCTATTTGCAGATGACACGATAGTCTATGTAAAGAATCCCAAGGAACTTAATAAATTTTAAAACCTCTTAGAACTAATAGGTGAGTTCAGCACAGTCATAGTATATAAGATGAACATAAAATGAACAAAAGCAATTGTGTTTGCATATACTGGTGATGAACAAAGGACATAGAAATAAAAAATGCAGTGCCATTTATAATTACTCCCCCTCAAAAATGAAACATTTAAGATCCTGAATAGCCGAAACAATCTTGAAACATAAGAACAAAGTTGGAGGATGCACACTTTCTCATTTCAAAAGTTGGGGTGCCTGGGTGGCTCAGTCAGTTAAACCTCCAGTGTCGGCTCAGGTCATGATCTCGTGGTTCGTGAGTCAAAGCTCCATGTCAGGCTCTGTGCTAACAGCGCTAAACCTTGAGCCTGTTTTGGATTCTGTGTCTTCCTCTCTCTCTCTCTCTCTCTGCCCTCCTTCCCTTGCTCATGCTCTGTCTCTCTCCATCTCAAAAATAACAAACATTTTTTAAAAGTTATGAAATCTACAGCAAAGGATAGACATATAGACCAATGAAATAGAATAGAGTGCCTAGAAATAAACCCTTGTGTATATCATTAACTGATTTTTAACACGGGTGCCAAAACCATTCAGTGAAGAAAGGACAGTCTTTTCAACAAATGATGCTGGAAAACTGGAAATCCACATGCGAAAGAATGAATCCCTACCTTATACCATATACATGAATTAACTCAAAATGAATTAAAGACCTAAATGTAAGAGCTAAACTATACCATTTTAAGAAGAGAATATAGGGAAAATCTTCATATTGTATTTGGAAATCACTTTTTAGATATAAACTAAAAGCACAGGTAGAAAATAACAGATAAAATCGGCTTGATCACAATTAAAATCTTTTTGTATCAAAGGAAATTATCAAGAGACTGAAAATACAAAGTAGAGAATGGAAAGAACATTGGCAAATCATATGTATGATGAAGGATTAACATCCAGATAATATAATAAACTGCCAGAACTCAATAACAACAAAAAGTAAACAATTCTGTTCACAAATGGGGCACCTGAGTGGCTCAGTTGGTTAAGTGTCCAACTTTGGCTCAGGTCATGGTCTCACAGTTTGTGAGTTCAAGCCCCATGTTGAGGTCTGTGCTGACAGCTCAGAGCCTGAAACCTGCTTCAAATTCTGTGTCTCCCTCTCTCTCTTCCCTTCCTGGGTGGCTCATTCTCTCTCTCCCCTCTCAAAAATAATTAAACATCAAAAATGGGGAAAAGTTAAATAGTTACTTCCTCTAACAAGACATACAGATAGCCAATAAAAACAAGAATAGATGCTCAACATCACATATCATTAGAGAAATGTAAGTCAAAACCATAAGTAGATACTACTTCACATCCATTAGTATCACCATTATAAAAAGTTGGGAAAAAAAAGAATCAGGAAGGATGTGGAGAAACTGGAACCCTTGTGCTTTGCGGCTGGGAATAAAAAAATGTTGCAATCACTGTTGAAAACATGTTGGCAGTCCCTCAAAAAATTAATACAGGAGTGCCCGGATGGCTCAGTTGGTTAAGCATCTGACTGCAGCTCAGGTAATGTTCTCACAATCTGTGGGTTTGAGCCCCTTGTCAGGCTCTGTGCTGAAAGCTCAGAGCCTGGAGCCTGCTTCAGATTCTGTTGTCTCCCTCTCCCTCTCTGCCCCTCCCTCACTCACACTGTCCGTCTCTCTCTCAAAAATAAACATTAGAAAATTAAAAAAAATATATATATATATAGAATTTCCATATGATACCGAAATCCTACTTCTGAATTTATATCCAAAATAATATAAATTAGAATTTTGGGGCACCTGGGTGGCTCAGTTGGGTAAGCTTCTGACCCTTGATTTCACTTCAGTCATGCCACGGTCATGGGATTGAGCCCCTTCTCAGGCTGTGTGCTGACAGTGCAGGCTCTGCTTGGAATTTTCTCTCTCCCTCTCTCTCTGCCCCTTCCCCATTCATGCACTCACATCCCCTCTCTCAAAATAAATAAATAAACATTTTTTTTAAAAGTAGAATCTCAAAGATATATTTGCACACTCATGTTTATCACACTATTACAATTGCCAAGAGGTGGAAGCAACCAAAAAAATCTATTGACAGATGAATATATGAAGAAAATGTGGTATATAAAACACAATTGAATATGATGTAAGCTTAAGAAAGAAGGAATTTCTGTCGCATGCTAAAATATTAACAAACCTTAAGGACATTATGCTAAGTGAAATGAGCCAGTCATAAAAGGACAAGTGATATATCATTCCTCTTATATGCAGTATCTAAAGTAGTTACAGAGGGGTGCCTGGGTGTCTTAGTTGGCTGGGTATCCGACTTTGGCCTGGGTCATGTTCTCACTGTTCCAGAGTTCGAGCCCCGAATCGGGCTCTGTGCTGACAGCTCGGAGCCTGGAGCCTGTTTCAGATTCTGTGTCTCCCTCTCTCTCTCTGCCCCTTCCCCATTCACACTCTGGTCTGTCTCTCCCAAAAATAAACATTAAAAAAAACAAAATTTTTTTAAAAATAAAGTAGTTACAGAAATTAGAACATGGAAACAGAAATTAGAAAGGTGGTTATCAAGGTCCAGGAGCAGATGAAGAGGGAATTTCTGTTTTGTAAATAGTGTTTCAGTGTTGCAAGATAAAATAGTTCAAGAGCTCTGTTTCATAATATGGGTCTCACCCCATTATCTGAAAGTAGAACATTCCTATGAAACCTTTTGTATGCTGAAAAGATATAAAGCAGAGAAGCAACTACCATTTTGTAAAAGCAAATATTTTCAGATTTTTTCAGATATTAATGTTACATGTTTTTATTTTTGCCACATACACAAAAATTATAACTAGGAAACATTCCATTCAATCAATTTTTTAAAAACGGAATGAGTGGAAATCTAACAAAACATATGTAGGTCTTGTGTGCTGAAAACTACAAAATACTGATGAAGGAAGTTAAAGAATATCTAAATCAGATAACCAGAGGCTATTCATGTATTAGAAGACTTAACATAGTAAACATGTCCATTCTCTTCAAATTGATATGCAGGTATAATGCATTTCCTATAAAAATCCCACAAGATTTTTTGGAGATATAGCCCTTATTTTAAAATTTCCATGGAAAAGCCAAAGAACTATATTACTTAAAACAATTTTTAAAAAGTATACCAAGTATCTCTCATGAACATAGACGCAAAAATCCTCAATAATATTATATCCAAAAATTTATAGAAATAATTATACAGCATGACCATGGGGGATTTATTACGAGTATGCAGGGGCGCCTGGGTGGCTCAGTCGGTTAAGCGGCCTACTTCTGCTCAGGTCATGATATCGCGGTTCGTGACTTTGAACCCCACGTCGGGCTCTGTGCTGACAGCTCAGAGCCTGGAGCCTGATTCAGATTCTGTGTCTCCTTCTCTCTCTGCCCTCCCCTGATCATGCTCTGTCTCACTGTCTCTCAAAAATAAATAAAAAACATCAAATAAATAAATAAATATTATAGGTATGCAAGGCTGGGTCAACATTTGAAAATCAATTAATGAATTCTAGGCTAAAAAAGAAATATCACCTCAGTAAATGTAGAAAGAGCATTTGACACTAACACTCACTGATGGCAAAATCTCTCAGTAAACTAGGACTAGAATGGAACATCCTCAGGGCACCTGGGTGGGTCAGTCAGTTAAGTATCTGTCTTCTGCTCAGGTCTTGATCTCGCGGTTTGTGAATTTGAGCCCCACATCGGGCTCTCTGCTGTCAGGACAGAGCTCACTTCGGCTTTTCTGTCTCTTTCTGTCTGTCCCTTACCCCCTTGCACTCTCTCTAGTTCAAAAATAAACATTAAAAAAAAAAGAAGGGAACATCCTCAATTCGATCAGTAATATCTACTAAAAACTTGCCAATAACAACATACCTCATGGTTAAGACCTTGAAGCCTAATATCAAGGAGAAAAGCAATATATCCTCTTTTACCACTCCTTTTGAACATCATGTTGGATTTGTTCTCAGATGACATTAATATATGTAGGAAATCTAAACGATAGGATTGATTTCTCTTTTACTCTTTTATTATTTCCCTTCTGCTGGTTTTGGGCTTTATTTGCTATTCCTTTTCCAGCTCCTTTGGGTTTAAGGTTAGGTTGTGTATTTGAGACATTTCTTCCTTTTTTAGGAAAGCCTGGATTGCTATATACTTCCCTCTTATGACTGCCTTTGCGGCATCTCAAAGGGTTTGAACTGTCTTGTTTTCATTTTCATTGGCTTCCATGTACTTTTACATTTCCTCTTTAATTTCTTGTTTAACCCAGTCATTCTTTTTTTTAAATTTTTTGTTTATTATTGAGACAGAAACAGAGCATGAGTGGGGGAAGGGCAGAGAGAGAGGGAGACAGAATCTGAAGCAGGCTCCAGGCTCTGAGCTGTCAGCACAGAGCGTGATGTGGGGCTCGAACCCACGAACTGTGAGGTCATGACCTGAGCTGAAGTCGGACGCTTAACCAACTGAGCCACCCAGGTACCCCAACCCAGTCATTCTTTAGTAGAATGTATTTAACCAGTATGTATTTTTGGTCTTTCCAATTTTCTTTCTTATGGTTGACTTCAAGTATCATAGTATTGTGATCTGAAAATATCCATGGTATGATCTCAATCTTTTTGTATCTGTTGAGGGCTGATTTGTGACCTAGTATCTGATCTTCTGGAGAATGTTCCTGTGCATTCAAGAAGAATGTGTATTCTGCTTTAGGATGAAATGTTCTGAATAAATCTGTTAAGTCCATCTGGTCTAATGTGCCATTCAATGCCACCGATTCCTTCTTGATTTTCTACTTAGATGATCTGTCCATTTCTGTAATTGGAGGTATTAAAGTTTCCTACTATTATTGTATTGTTACCAATTAATTTCTTTATGTTTGTTATTGATTTATATATTTGTGTGCCATCAAGTTGGGGGCATAAATATTTACAATTATTAGTTCTTGGTGCTTTGACCACTTAATTATGATATAATTCCCTTCTTCATCTCTTGTTACTGTCTTTGGTTTAAAATCTAGTTTGATACAAGTTAATAATAAAGAATAAAGCAGAAATGAATGATATTGAAATAAAAAAGAACAGATCAATGAAACTAGGAGCTGGTTCTTTGAAAGAATCAACAAAATGGATAAACCCCTAGCCAGATTTATCAAAAAAGGGGGGGGAAGGGAGAACCCACATAAATAAAAGAGGACAGATCATAACAAACTCCACAAAATACAAACAATAATAAGAGAATATTGTGAAGAATTATGTGCCAACAAATTGGGCAATCTGGAAGAAATGGATAAATTATTAGAAACATATTTTACTAAAACTGAAGCTGGAAGAAATAGTAAATTTGAACAGACCCATAACCAGCAAAGACATTGAATCAGTAATCAAAAATCTCCCAACAAACAAGAGTCCAGGACTGGATGGCTTCCCAGGGGAATTCTACCAAACATTTAAAGAAGAATTAATACCTATTCTTTTGAAGCTGTTCCACAAAAAAAAAAAAAAAAAAAAAGAAGAAGAAGAAGAAGTAAAACTTCCAATCCAAACTCATTCTATGAGGCCAGCATTACCTTGATTCCAAAACCAGTCAAAGACCCCACTAAAAGGGATAATTACAGACCAGTTTTCCTGATGAACATGCAGGTTAAAATTCCCAACAAGATACTAGGAAATCGAATCCAACAGCACATTAAAAGAATTGTTCAACACGATCAAGTGGGATTTGTTCCTAGGCTACAGGAGTGGTTCAATATCTGCAAATCAATGTGATACATCACATTAATAAAAGAAAGGATATGAACCACATGATCCTCTCAGTAGATGCAGAAAAAGCATTTGACAAAATACGGCATCCTTTCTTGATAAAAACACTCAAGAGTAGGGATAGAAAGCACATACCTCAACATCATAAAGGCCGTATAGGAAAGACCCACAGCTAATATCATCCTGAGTAGGGAAAAGCTGAGAGCTCTTCCGCTAAGGTTAAGGAACTCTCTCCTTAACTCTCACCACTCTCACCACTGTTGTCCAACATAGTATGAGAAGTTCCAAGGTCAGATATCAGACCACAAAAAGAAATAAAAGGCATCCAAATCAGCAAGGAAGAAGTCCAATTTCCAGTCTTTCTTCGCAGATGACATGTGGAAAATCTGAAAGACTTCACCAAAAAAAAAAAAAAAAAAACCTGTTAGAACTGATAGATGAATTCAACAAACTCACAGGATTTAAAATCAATGTGCAGAAATCAGTTGCATTTCTTCCTTTTTATATTTATTTATTTAAATTCAAGTTAGTTCATATACAGTGTAGTAGTGGTTTCAGTAGAATCCAGTGATTCATCACTTACAAATAGCACCCATTGCTCATCCCAACAAGTGCCCTCCTTAAAGCCATCATCCATTTAGCCCATTCCCCTACCCACCTCCACTCCAGCAACCTTCAGTTTGTTCACTGTATTTAAGAGTCTCTTACGGTTTCCTCCCTCTCTGTTTTTATCTTACTTTTCCTTCCCTTCCCCTATGTTCATTTATTTTGTATCTTAAATTCCACATATGAGTGAAATCATATGATATTTGTCTTTCTCTGACTGATTTTGCTTAGCATAATACACTCTAGTTCCATCCACAGTGGTGCAAATGACAAGATTTCATTCTTTTCGATTGCCGAGCAGTATTCTATTGCGTGTGTGTATGTATGTGTGTGTGTGTATATCACTTCTTTATCCATTCATCAGTTGATGGATACTTAGGCTTTTCCCATAATTTGGCTATTGTAGATAGCACTGCTATGAAAAATAGGGTGCATGTGCCCCTTGGAATCAGTCAGCATTTTTGTATCGTTTAGATAAATACTTAGTAGTGCAATTGCTGGGTCATAGTGTAGTTATATTTTTAACTTTTGAGGAACCTCCATACTGTTTTCCAGAGTGACTGCAGCAGTTTGCATTCCCACCAACAGTGAAAAATGATTCCACTTTCTCCACATCCTCTCCAACCTCTATTGTTTCCTGAGTTGTTCGTTTTAGCCATTCAGACAGGTGGGAGTGGTATCTCATTGTGGTTTTGATTTATGTTTCCCTGATGATGAATGGTGTTGAGCATCTTTTCATGTGTCATGACTAGTCATCACTAGATGACTAACACCAAGTTAGCCACTTTTTTTGGAAAGGTGTCTTTTCTTGTCTTATGCCCATTTCTTTACTGGAATTTTTATTGTTTTGATGTTGAGTTTGACAAGTTCTTTATAGATTTTGGATACTAGCACTTTATCCAATATGTCATTTGCAAATATCTTCTCCCATACCATCAGTTGCCTTTTAGTTTTGTTGATTGTTTCCTTCACTGTATAGAAGGTTTCAATCTTGACGGGGTCCCAGTAGTTTATTTTTGCTTTTGTTTCCATTGCCTCTGTAGACATGTCAAGTAAAAATTTTCTGCAGCCAAGGCCAAAGAGGTTGCTGCCTATTTTCTCTTCTAGGATTTTTATGTTTTACTATTTTACATTTAGGATTTGTATCCATTTTGAATTTATTTTTGTGTACTGTGTAAGAAGTGGTCCAATTTCATTCTTCTGCATGTTGCTGTCCAGTTTTCCCAGCACCATTTACTGAAGAGACTTTTTTACACTGAATACTCTTTCCTGCTTTGTCAAAGACTAGTTGGCCATACAGTTTTGGGTTGAGTTTTGGGTTCTCTAGTCTGTCCATTGATATTTGTGTTTGTTTTTGTGCCAGTACCATACTTTCTTGGTGATTTCAGCTTTGTAATACAGCTTGAAGTCTGGATTTGTGATGTCTTTGGTTTCTTTTCTATACACCCAAAATGAAGCAGCAGAAGGAGAGATCAAGGATTCTATCCCATTTACAATTGCACCAAAAACCATAAGTTACCTAGGTTTAAACCTAACCAAAGAAATAAAATATCTGTACACTCAAAACAACAGAAGGATTATGAAAGAAATTGAAGAAGAAACAAAGAAATGGCAAAACATTCTGTGCTCATGGATTGGAATAACAAATATTGTAAGGTTGCCTATACTGCCCTAATTATCTACACATTCAATGAAATCCCTTTAAAAATAATACCCACAGTCTTCATAGAGCTACAACAAACAATTCTACAGTTTGTATAGAACCAGAAATGACACTGATAGCCAAAGTCATATTGAAAAAGAAAACCAAAGCTGGAGGCATCACAATTCTGGACTTCAAGCTGTATTACAAAGCTGTAATCAACCTCAACACCAAAAAAACAATCCAGTGAAGAAATGGAGAGAAGACATGAACAGAAACTTTTCCAAAGAAGACATCCAGATAGCTAACAGACACATGAAAATATGCTCAACATCATTCATCATCAGGGAAATACAAATCAAAACCACAATGAGATACCACTTCACACCTGTCAGAATGGCTAAAATGAGCAACTCAGGGAAAAACAGGTGTGGGCGAGGATGCAGAGAAAGGGGAACCTTTTTGTACTGTTTGGTGGGAATGCAAACTGATGTAGTCACTCTGGAAAACTGTATGGAGATTCCTCAAAAAATTAAAAATAGAACTACCCTAAGACCTAGAAATTACACTACTAGGTAGTCCAAATGATACAAAAATTCTGATTCAAAGAGGCACATGTGCCCCGATGTTTATAACAGCACTATCAGCAATAGCCAAACTGTGGAAAAAGCCCAAATGTCCATCGACTGTTGGATGGACAAAACGATGTGATATGTATATGCAATGGAATATACTCATGGAACAAATTATTGAAATCTTGCCATTTCCAGCAACATGGATGGAACTAGAGTATGTTAAGCTTAGCAAAAGTCAGTCAGAGAGAGACCCATATGATTTCACTCATTTATAGAATTTAAGAAACAAAACAGGTAAACATAAGTGAAAGGAAGGAAAAATAAGGTAAATATGGAGAGAGAGAGAGAGAACCATAAGAGACTCTTAAATACAGAGAACAAACTGTTGCTGGAGGGGATGTGGTTGTGGGTATCAGCTATGTGGGTGATGGGTATTAAGGAGGACACTTGTTGGGATGATAACTGGATGTTATATGTAAATGGTGAATCACTAAATTCTACTCCTGAAACCATACTACACTACGGTTAATTAACTTGGATTTAAATAAATTTAAAAAATCTGAACAAATGGATAGAACAACTCCTAGATCAAATAAGTAATTATATTAAGGTTTTAGGATAAAAGGTTAATATATAAAAGGCAATCACTTTTCTAAATACCAGCAATGAATACGTAGAATTTCAAATTAATAACAATACCATTCATATTAGCACCCAGAAAATGAAATATGTACGTAAAGATTTCATAAAACATGTACAAAATCAGTATAGAGAAAACTACAAAATTCTCATGAATGAAATATAAGAAAAAAATAAATGGAGGAGATATTATTTGTTCACTGTTTGAAAGATTCAGTATTACCAAGATGTCCATTCTTCCAAACTTGATCTATAGGTTCAATGCAATCCCAATCAAAATCCCAGCAAGCTATTCTGTGAATATCAACAAACTGATTATAACGTTTAGTGAGAGGCAAAAGACCCATAAACTAACACAATATTGAAGGAGAGCAGTGTTGGAGGATTGACACTAGTTGACTTCAAGACTTACTTTAAAGCTACATTAACTAAGTCCATGTTTTTGGCAAAAGAATAGATGAATAGATCAATGGGACAGAATAGGGATCCCAGAAATAGACCCACAGAAATATAGTCAACTGATCTTTAACAAAGTAGCAAAAGCAATAGAAATCAAAAATGATAGTCTTTTCAACAAATGGTGCTTGGATACACACAAAAAAGACTCAATAGACACAGACATTACACTTTTCACAAAAATTAAAAATAGTTCAGACTTTTATGTAAAATGGAAAACTAAAAAACTCCTAGAAGATAACCTAGGAGAAAACCTAGATGCCTTGGGTATGGCAATGTCTTATTAGATAAAACTCCACAGGCACAATTCATGAAAGAAATCATTGATAGGCTGGACTTCATTAAAATTTAAAAACTTCTCTGCATAATACACTATGAATGAGAAGCCACAGACTGGGAGGAAATACTTGCAAGAGTTGCATTGAATGAAAAACTTATCCAAATTACCTAAAGATTTGAAATTCAACAGCAAGAAAACAACCAACCTGACTTAAAAATGGGCTAAAGATCATAACAGACACTTCACCAAAGAAGGTATACAGAAGGCAAATAAACATATGTCATCATATGCTATCATACCACATCGTATGCCATCAGAGAAATGCAAAGTAAAACAGTGAGGTACTACTATATGCCTATTATAAATGAGCCAAATCCTGAGCACTGACAACACCAGACATTGACAAGGATGTGGAAAAATAGGAACTCTAATTCATTGCTGGTGGGAATGCAAAATAGTACAGCCACTTTGGAAGACAGTTTGACAGTTTCTTACAAAATTAAACATATATTCCAGCAAAAACACTCTTTGGTGTTTACCCTAATTAGTTGAAAACTTATGTCCACACAAAAACCTGCATACAGATGTTGTAGCAGCATCATTCTTAGTTACTAAAACTTGGAAGCAACCAAGATATTCTTCAATAGGTGAATGGATAAATTGCAGTACACCCAGACAATGGAATATTATTCAGTGCTAAAAATGAGCTATCAAGCAATGAAAATACATGAAGAAAACTTAAATGCATATTACTAATTGAAAGAAGCCAATCTGAAAAGGATACATACTGTATGATTACAACTATATGACATTTTGGAAAAGGAAAGACCTCCACAGTAAAAAGTTCAGTGATTGCCAGGAGTTGGGAGTGGGAGGAGAGAGAAATAGGTGAAGCGTAGTGGCTTTTTAGGGCCATGAAAATACTATGTATGATACTATAATGATGGATACATGTTATTATACATTTGTTCAAACCCATAAAATGTACACAAAAGTTAATCCTATGATAAACTGTGAACATTGGGTGATTATGATGTGTCAGTGTAATTTATCAGTTGTCACAAACGTTCCACACTGGTTGGGGATATTGATAATGGGGAAGGATAAACTTGTTTGGAAGCAGGGAGTAGTAGATGGGGATTTTCTGCTTTTCCCCCCAGTTTTACTGTGAACCTAATACTGCTCTATAAAAAATAAAGTCTTTAAAAATACATATAAATTGGGAGGGATTACTGTTCCCAGTTTGAAGATTTTATTATATAGCTACATTAGTCATGTCTGTGTGGTATTGGTGGAGGGATAGATATATAGTTCATAAAAGTGGATGGAGAATCCAGAAGAGGGCCTATACAAATATATCTGATTACAAAAGCAATTCGATAAGGGTTAACCTTTTCAACAAATGATGCTGGGACAATTGGACATCCTTTGGGAAAACAAACCTCTACCTACCTGAATCTCATTCTTTTTATAAAATTTAACATAAGATTGTTCATAGATTCAAATGTAAACCATTTTTTACCTTTACATTTTATATTTACAGATTTTTTTAGAAGAAAACAATTTTCAGATCTTAGGCAAGGCACTATTATACAAGTATTATATATTATATATATTATATATAATTATTTATATGTTATATTATATATTTATTTATATATTATATGATTATATATATTGTATAATATGTTATATTATACTAAAAGTATAGTCCATAAATGGGAAGATTGATAAACTAGACATTGACAAAATTTAAAACTTTTGCTTTATGAAAGCCTATGTGCATAGGATGAAAGTTCAAGCGGCAGACTGGAGGTAAATACTGCAAACCACATATCCAACAAATAACTAGTATCTAGAATATATAGAGAACTATTAAAACTCAATAGGAAAAATCTGATTTCTAAATGGGCTAAAGATATGAACAAACATTTTACTAAAGAGGGTATTATGCTAAGTGAAATAAGTCAGTCAGAGCAAGACAGATATATGTTTTCACTCATATGTGGATCTTGAGAAAATTTCAGAAGACCATGGGGGAAAGGAAGGGGGAAAAATTACAAACAGAGAGGGAGGGAGGCAAGCCAAAAGAGACTCCTAAATACAGAGAACAAACTGACGTTTGATGGGGGATGAGGGAGAGGGGAAAGTGGGTGATGGGCACTGAGGAGGGCACTTGTTGGGATGAGCACTGGATGTTGTATGTAAGCCAATTTGACAATAAATTATATTTTTAAAAAAGACATACCGATGACTAATAAGCAAATGAAAAGACGTTCAACATATTAACAATTAGAGAAATGAAAAGTTCAATGAGATATTGTCTATTAAAATGACTAAAATAAAAATACCAACGCTATCAAATGCTGGCAAGGATCCTAAAAAACTGAATTTCTAATACACTGCTAGGGGGAATTGTAATGACTTTGAAGGACTTCAGGCCTGATCAGAGATAAAGATAATGAAGATGGCATTAGCACACAAATAGAGCTTTATGTGTCTGATGTTTTGACAGGTTTGTACCCAGGAAATCCCTTCATAGCATGAGACTATGCTGCCATGTAGGACAGTGGAATTATTCATAATGGGAGGAGGGCAAGATAACTCCTCAGGGAGAGGGGGATTAGAGAATGGGTTAATTGTCTAAATCATGTCACTCAGCAGCATGGTGGGGACTCTATGGTCAGAGAACTGTGAATGCTAGCCCTAACTTGGGGTCTGTATTGCCCTGGGGTTTATCTTACATACAGCTAGGAGATGTTCGTTGTAGTTTTGCAAGATATGTAAAGGAGGCAGGCTTTGGGGGCTAAAATTCAGTTAATGTGTGCTATATTTAAAACGATTGGATGTTTAAAATTTTGAATTTGCTTCTGGCAAGCACTAATGTGTCCTAACCTGCAATGAAAAAGTAAACAACATAGGGTCAATATACATAACAGTCCATCCCTGCCTCCATGTTTTGTTTCTTTTTTTGGTAAAATATACATAACATAAAACATCACTTTAACCATTTCATTTTTTTTTAATGTAACGTATTGTCAAGTTGGCTAACATACAGTGAGTACAGTGTACTCTTGCTTTTGGGGGTAGATTTCTATGATTCATTGCTTACATACAATACCCAGTGCTCATCCCAACAAGGCCCTCCTCAATGCTCATCACCTCTTTTCCTCTCTCCCTAGTCCCCTCCCCCATCAGTCCTCAGTTTGTTCTCTGTATTTGAGTCTCTAGTGGTTTGCCTTCCTCCCTCTCTGTTTGTAACTATTTTTCCCCTTCCCTTCCCCCATGGCCTCCTGTTAAGCTTCTCAAGTTCTACATATGAGTGAAAACATATGATATCTTTCTCTGACTGACTTATTTCATTTAGCATAATACCATCTTGTTCCATCCATGTCGATAGAAATGGCAGTATTTCATTCTTTCTCATTGCCAAGTAGTATTCCATTGTATATATAAACCACATCTTCTTTCTCCATTCATCAGTCGATGGACATTTAGGCTCTTTCCATACCTTAGCTATTGTTGAAAGTGCTGCTATGAACATTGGAGGTACATGTGCCCCTATGAATCAGCACTCCTATATCTTTGGGTAAATTTCTAGTAGTGCTATTGCTGGGTCGTAGGGTAGTTCTATTTTAATGTTTTTGAGAAACCTCCACACTATTTTCCAGAGAAGCAGTTTGCATTCCCACCAACAGTGCAAGAGGGTTCCTGTTTCTCCACATCCTCGCCAGCATTTTTTGTTTCCCGAGTTGTTAATTTTAGCCACTCGGACTGGTGTTAGGTGGTATCTCAGTGTGGTTTTGATTTGTATTTCAGTGATGATGAGTGATGTTGAGCATCTTTTCATGTGTATCTTGGCTATCTGGATGTCTTCTTTGGAAAAGTGTCTATTCATGTCTTCTGCCCATTTCTTCACTGGATTATTTGTTTTTCGGGTGTTGAGTTTGTTGAGTTCTTTTTAGATTTTGGATACCAACCCTTTATCCAATATGTCATTTGCAAATATCTTTTCCCACTCCATTGGTCGCCTTTTAGTTTTGTTGATTGTTTCCTTTGCAGTGCAGAAGTTTTTTATCTTGATGAGATCCCAATAGTTAATTTTTCCTTTTATTTCCCTTGCCTTTGGAGATGTGTGGAGTAAGAAATGCTGCAGCTGAGGTTAAAGAAGTTGTTGCCTGTTTTCTCCTCTAGGGTTTTGATAGTTTCCCGTCTCACGCTTAGGTCTTTCATCCATTTTGAGTTTATTTTTGTATAATGTGTAAGAAAGTGGTCTAGTTTCATTCTTCTGCATGTTGCTGTCCAGTTCTCCCAGCACCATTTGGTAAAGAGACTGTCCTTTTTTCCATTGGATACTCTTTCCTGCTTTGTCAAAGATTAGTTAGCAGTACATTTGTATATACAATTTGGTGGCATTCACAATGGTGTGCATCCACTACCACTATATATTTCCAAAATCATTTCATCATCCCAAATAGAAACTCCATACCCATTAAGCTTTAAATCACCATTTCTCCCTACTTGTAGCCCCTGGTTACCCCCAGTCTACTCTCTATATGACTTTGTGTATTCTAGGTATCTCATATGTGGAGTAATTTAATATTTGTCCTTTTGTGTTTTGCTTATTTCACTTAGCATAACATTTTCAAGGTCTGTCTATGTTATACTATGGATCACATCATTCCTTTTCAAGGGTGAATAATATATGATTGAATGTGTATATCACATTTCTTTAACCATTCATCTGTTGATAGCCATTTGGTTGTTTCTGCCTTTTGACTATTATGAATTATGCTCCTTTGAACATTGGTAAAGAAATATCTTTTTGAGTTCTTGCTTTCAGTTATTTGGGGTATATACCTTAAGTGGAATTTCTGAATCACATGGTAATTCTATCATTAACTTTTTGAGGGACTGCCAAACTGATTCTACCAGTAATGCACAAAGGTTCCAGTTTCTTCACATCCTTGCTAATTATTTTTTCCCCATGATTTTGACAGTAGTGATCCTAATGGGTGTGAAGTAATATCTTATGATTTGACTTGCATTTCCCTAATGATCTGGAATGTTGAGTATCTTTTCTTATTGAACATATATATGTGTTTTTTGGAGAAGTATCTATTTAAGTCCTTTGCCCAGTTTTTAATAGAATTGTTTTGTTTTTTTGTTCTTGGGTTTTAGCAATTTATTAAATATTATAGATATTAATCCCTTACCATATATATGTTTTGTAAATATTCTTTCTCATTCCCTAGTTGTTTTTTTACTCTTTTGATAGTGACTTTTCCTGCTCAAGAGATTTTAATTGTGATCAAGTCTCCTTTATATGTTCTGTCTTTTGTTCCCTGTGTGTTTGGTGTCATATCCAAGAAACCATTGCCAAGTCCAGTGTCATGATTATGGGGGGGGGAGGGGCTTAAGAAGTTTTTCTCAAAATTGAATCCTCAGATTTATTCTCTGAGACACTCTAGGATTTTGTTTTTAAATTTTTGATATAGTAGGTTTTTATTTTTATTTATATTAATAATTTCCTTATTTTCCTTGTGATTTCTTCTTTGCCACAGGATTATTGTGAAAAGTGTTCTTTAATTCCCCAATATTTGGTGATTTGAGATATCTTTATGTAATTGATTTCTAATTTATTTTCATTGTGTTCAGAGAATGTACTCTAAATAATTTAAATCTTTTTTCTTTCAGATTTGTTGAGCCTCACTTTTTGTTCCCACATATAGTTGATCTTCACAAACATTCCATGTACACCTGAAAAAACAAACGTGTATTTTGAAGTTTGGGGTTTTAAGTTCTATAAATTTTAATGACAGCAGGTTGGTTGATAATGTTTAAATCTCTTATATCTTCAATAACTTTTTAAAAATTACTTTTTTTAATTTAAATTTTATTTAGTTTTCTTTTCTTTTAATTTTAGTATAGTTAACATATAGTGTTTATATTAGTTTCAAGTATACAATATAGTGATTCAACAGTTCTATACTTTAGTTAGTTGTCATCATAAGTGTACTCTTTAATTCCCATCATCTATTTCACCCATTTCCCATTCTTCCCCTCTGATAACTATTGGTTGTTCTCTATAGTTAAGAGTCTCTTTCTTGGTTTGTCTCCCCCTCCCCCCTTTTTTGTTTCTTAATTTCCACATATGAGTGAAATCAAATGCTATTTGTCTTTCTCTGATTGACTTATTTCCCTGAGGATTTTACTATCTAGCTCCATCCATTTTGTTGCAAATGACAAGAAGGCATTCATTTTTATGGCTGAATAATATTCCAGTGTGTGTGTGTGTACACGCATATAAAGAATGAAGATATGATATATATATATATATATATATATATATATATATATATATATATACCACATCTTCTTTATACATAAACAAACACTGGGACTGCTTCCATAGTTTGGCTATTGTAAATAATGCTTCAATAAACATAGAGGTCATATATCCTTTCAAGTTAGTGTTTTTTTATTCTTTGCGTACATATCCAATTATTGGATCTATTTTTAATGTTTTAAGGAAACTCCATACTGCTTTCCACAGTTGCTGTACCAGTTTGCCTTCCCACCAACACTGCAAGAGGGTTCCTTTATCTCCAATATTCTTGCCAACACTTGTTGCTTCTTGGTTTTTTGTTTGTTTTTCTATTTTAGCCATTCTGACAGGTGTGAGGTGACATCTCATTGTGATTTTGATTTGCATTTCCCTGATGGTTAGCATCTTTTCATGTATCTCTTGGCCATCTGTGTCTTTTTCTTTTTTGGAGACATGTCTGTTCATGTATTCTGCCCACTTTTTAATTGGTGTAATTATTCTTTCAGTGTTGAGCTGTATAAGTTCTCTATAGGTTTTGGATACTAACCTATCTGATGTGTCATTTGCAAATATCTTTTCCCATTCAGTAGTTTGCTTTTTAGTTGCATTGATTGTTTCCTTTGCTGTACAGAAACTTTTTTTATTTTTATGAAGTCCCAATAGTTTATTTTTGCTTTTGTTTTCCTTGTCTTGGGAGACATATTTAGGAAAAAATGTGTATTTTGCAGTTTGGGGTTTCAAACTATAAATATCAGAGTTGCTAAGGGCCAATTTCAGAGAAATTATTGCTTATATTACCTTCTAGGATTTTTATGGCTTCAGGTCTTACATTTATATCTTTAGTTCATTTTGAGTTTATTTTTGTATATAGTATAAGAAAGTGGCCCAGTGTCATTCTTTTATATGTTGCTGTCCACTTTTCCCAGCACCATTTTTTTAATGTTTATTCATTTCTGAGAGAGAGAGAGAGAGAGAGATACATAGACAGAGACAGAACATGAGTTGAGGAGAGGCAGAGAGAGAGGGAGACACAGAACTTGAAGCAGTCTCCAGGCTCCACAGTGTCAGGACAGAGCATAACATGGGGCTTGAACCCACGGACCGCGAGACCATGACCTGAGCCGAAGTCGGACACTTAACCAACTGAGCCACCCAGGTGCCTCCCCCAGCACCATTTTTTGAAGACATTGTTTTTACCCATTGTATACTATTGCCTTCTTTGTCATAGATTAATTGATCATGTAAGTGTGGGTTTTTTTTTCTGAGTTCTCTATTCTTTTCTATTGTCCTACTTGTCTGTTTTTATGCTAATACCATACAGTTTTGATTTCTATACCTTTGTGGTATATATTGAGGCCTGGAATTGTGATACTTCCAGCTTTGCTCTTGTTTCTCAGGATTGCTTTGGCAATTTGGTGTCTCTTGTAGTTCCATACAAATTTCAGTATTATTTGTTCTAGTTTCGTGAAAAATACTGTTGGTATTTTGATAGTGATTGCATTAAATCTGTAGATTGCATTGGGTAGTATTAAGATTTTAACAATATTCTTCCAATACATAAATATGGAATATCTTTCCATTTGTTTATGTTATATTCAATTTCTTTCATCAGTGTTTTATGGTTTTCAGGATACAGTTCTTTTACCTTTTGGTTGAGTTTATTTCTAGTTATTTTATTCTTTTTGATACAATTGTAAATGAAATTGTTTTCTTTTTCTTCCTGCTACTTCATTATTAGTATATAGAAATGATACGATATCTGGGTATTAATTTTACATTCTCAAACATTATAGAATTAATTTACTACTTCTAGTAGTTTTTTAGTGTGAAGTCTAGGATTTTCTATGTATACTATATGCTATCTGCAAATAATGACAATTTAACTTATTCTTTTTTAATATGGATGCCTCTAATTTCTTGTTTGATTGCTGCAGCTAGAACTTCCAGTACTATTTTTAATAAAAGTGGCAAGAGGTGGGGCACCTAGGTGGCTCAGTCGGTTAAGCGTCAGACTTCAGCTCAGGTAATGATCTCACAGTTCGTGAGATTGAGCCCCACATTGGACTCTGTGCTGACAGCTCAGAGCCTGGACCTTGCTTCAGATTCTGTGTCTCCCTCTCTCTCTGCCCCTTTCCTGCCTTTGTGCGTGTGGTCTCACTCTCTCTCTAAATCTCTCAAAAATAAATGAATGCTAAAAAAAACTGCAAAAAAAGTGACAAGAGTAGACATCCTTGTCTTTTTTCTGATGTTAGAGGAAAAGCTGTCACTTTTTCACCAGTAAGATGTTAGCTGAGGGTTTTTCAATATTGCCTTTGTTATCTTGAGGTACATTCTTTCTAAACACACTTTGTTGAGAGTTATTATCATAAATGGATGATATATTTTTTCAGATTTTTTTTCTGCACCTATATAGATGATCATATGATTTTCATCCTTTGTTTTGTTGATGTGGTTTATCACGTTGAGTGATTTGAGAATATTGAATCATCCTTGCATTCCTGGAATAAATCCCAATTGATCATGGTGAATGATCCTTTTACTATATAGTTGAATGCAGTTTTCAGATATTTTGCTGAGGATTTTTGCATCTGTGTTCATCTGGAATATTGACCTGTAGTTTTTTTTTTGTTTTTTTTTTTTTTATGGTGTCTTTATCCAGTTTTACTATCAGGGTAATGCTAGCCTTGCAGAATGTATTTGGAAGCTTTCCTTCTTACCCTATTTCTTGGCATAGTTTGAGGGGAATAGGTATTAACTCTTCTTTAAATGTTTGGTAGAATTCTCATGTGAATCCATCTTGTCGTGGACTTTTATATTTTTAGTAGTTTTTTTAGGGGCGCCTGGGTGGCTTAGTCGGTTAAGTGACTGACTTTGACTCAGGTCATGATCTCACAGTCCTTGGGTTCGAGCCCCATGTCTGGCTCTGTGCTGACAGCTCAGAGCCTGTAGCCTGCTTCACATTCTGTGTCTCCCTCTTTCTCTGCCCCTCCCCCGCTCACTCTCTGTCTCTCAAAATAAAAAAAATAAAAAGACATAAAAATATTTTTGGTAGGTTTTTTTAATTACCAATTCATTTTTTTACTAGTAATCAATCTGTTATGATTTTTTTATTCCTAATTCTTTATGGAAGCTTTTATGTTTTTAAGAATTTATCCATGTCTTCTAGGTTGTCTAATTTGCTGGTATATAACTTTTCATAGTATTCTCATAATCCTTTGTATTTCTGTGGTGTCAGTTGTTACTTCTTTTTTTTCAGATTTATTTACTTGGGTCATTTCTCCTCTTTTTTCTTATTGTATTCTGTTTTATGAATCTGGCTATGGGTTTTTCAATTGTGTTTATCATTTTCTAGAACCAGTTCTTTGTTTCATTGTTTTTTTCTATTTTTTAAATTCTTTATGTCATTTATTTCTGTTCTAATTTTTATTATTTCCTTCCTTGTACTCACTTTGGACTTTGCTCTTTTTAAAAAAATTTTCCTTTAGCTTTAAGGTTCACTGTTTACTTGACCTCTTTCTTGTTTCTTGAAGTAGACCTGTAATGCTGTATATGTTCCTCTTAGAACTGCTTTTGCAGCATCCTAAAGATCTTACACCATTATGTTTCCATTTTTGTTTACCTCCATGTATTTTATTTTAATTTCATGATAGCTTCATTGAGTCATTGCTTATTTATTTGTTATTTATTGGCTTTTTGCTTCTCTCATACTGCTTTAAGATTCCTCTTTTCCTTTAAACTTTGACATTTTAATTATTATGTGTCATACTGTGAACCTCCTTGGGTTGATCTTGTTTGGAACGCTGTGCTTCTTAGACCTGGATAACTATTTACTTCCTTAGGTTAGGGAAGTTTTCAGCTATTATTTCTTCAAATACATTTTCTGCCCCTTTCACCCTCTCTGCTTCTTCTAGAACCTGTGTAATGAAAATGTTTGTTCACTTGTTTTTCAAGAGATGCTTCAACCTATACTCATTCTTAAAAATTATTTTCTTGTCTTGCTGTTCAGCCTGGGTATTTTCCATTACTCTCTCTTCCAGATCATTGATACATCTTTCTGTATACATTAGTCTACTGTTGGTTCCCTCCAGTGTGTTTCCAATTTCAGTTATTGTATTCTTCACTTCTGATTGGTTCTTTTTTATTATATATCCTATATTTTTATTGAAGGTCTTTATGAGTTCATCTTCTCTCTAGCCAGGTGAGCACCTTTAAGATCATTACTTTAAATTCTCTATTAGATATATTGCTTATCTCTGTTTCACTTAGATTATTTCTGAGGTTTTGTCTTAATCTTTCTTTTGAAGCATCTTCTTATGTCTCTCCATTTTGATTGACTTTCTGTGTTTGTTTCTACAGATGATGTGGAACAGCTACCTCTCCTAAACTTGAAGTAATGATCTTGTGTATGGTCATCCCCTATGTAGACTGTGTGTGCTTGGTGACTTTTGCTGGCTGGCTGGAACTGTGGCTGGTGTGGGCTGGGTGTCCTGGGGCTTTCCACACAGCCATCACCCTGTCAGGACAGCTAAAGCTGAAGTGAATGTATGCTGAGGTGTCCTGATGTTCTGTCCCTGGCAGGACAACTGAAGCTGAAATGGGTGCAAACCAGCATGCCCCAGGGTGCTCCATGCAAGGATTGTCCTGGCTGGGAAGCTAGAACTTAAGAAATATGTGGGTTGGGAACTCAGCAGTGTGTGGGCATGTCCCCAAGCTCTTTGCACAGAGGGTGCCCTGGCCAGATATCTGAAACTCTATGCACAGAGGTCACCTTAACAGAATTAGCAGAAATGGATATAAACCAGTGTATTCCAGGAATCTCTACACAGAGGTTGCTCTGAAAGGGCAACTGTAGCTGAGGCACTGTACAAGCTGAGTGGTCCTGGGGTGTTCTGCATAGGGGGTACCCTGGCAGGACAGCTAAAGCTAAAATGGATGCAGGGTGGTGTGGTCCCTGGGCTCTTGAAAAAAAAATGTGCCCTGGGAGGACAGCTGAAGCTGAGGCGATTGTAAGCCAAGTAATCCCAGGGCTCTTCACAGTGAAGGCGAACTGTCAGTACACCTGAAACTGACTTGGATGCAAGCTGGTGTGTCACAATGTGCTCAAAATGGAGGTTGCCCTGGCTGGGCAACTGGAGCTAAGGCTAGTATTTTCTTGGGTGCTCCACATATGGGCACCCTGGCTGGGCTGCTGGATCTAAATTAGATGTCAGCTGAGTGGTTTTGAAGCATTCTGCACCAAGGGTGCCTCAGCAAGCCAACTAAAGCCAAGTGGTGTGGGCCTAGAGTATTCTGGGGTGCTTTGCACCTGTGTCACTTTGGGTGTGAAGGCTGATGATGTAGTGAGCACTAACCAGATGTGTCCAGTATGCACTACCCTTTGACCACCTTGGTGAGAAGACTGAGACTTGTATGCGCTATGACCCCAGGCTCACTGAGGGGACAGACCAGTTAGGGTGCTAGAACTGTGCACTTGTGTGTGATTTCAAGGTGAGAAAAGGAGTGTAGTCCATGTCCATCAGCTCCTCCCACCCAGAGAGCATTACAGCAACTCTCCCAGTCATTTGGCAGAGTTCTAGAGCTGGCTCTTTTGTACACTAGTTACTCTTTGAAGCTATAGCTTGTAAAGAAAGAAGAGAAAAACATGGCTTTTTTTTCCTGTGCCCCAGAGTTACCAGAGCTGCTGTGGGCTTGTGGACCAGGGCTTGCTGAAGCAACAAGTTGGTCCCTCTGACACAGAGAGTGTTCCTGCAGCTATCCGTATCTTTAAACCATGGATTTTTTTTTCTTTGCCCCAGAATGACTGGGCATGGTGTGGGTTTGCAGATCCAGGGCTCCCTGAAACACCAAGCCCATCCCTTTGGTCCGGAGAACATTTCCACGGTCCTCTGCCATTTGGTGGAGTTCTAGTGCTGTCCCTTTTATATTCTAGTTGCTCTGTTAAACTGTGGACTTTTTGTGTGTGTGCCCAAGGACAGAGGAATCTGTTCCCAGTCCCTCAGTACTATCCCTCTTCACTGCAATTTATACAGTATCAGGTGTATGGGTCCCCTGTAGTACCATGTCTCCATCTATCTAGTGTTCTTTTTTTGCTTGTTCTTTTATTGTGTAGAAGCTGTTCAGCTGGCCCTCAGTTCTTCTTCAGGTGGAATTGTTACATGAATAGATATTATTTGGTGTTTTCAGTGGAGAAGGTGTATAGAAATGCAACAGATTTCTGCACATTGATTTTATATCCTGCAATTTTGCTGAATTCACATATTACTGTATTCTAGCAATTTTTTTTGGTGGAGTCTGGGCTTCGCCAGTCTCACTATTTCTGTCATTTTCAATTTTCAGAGTCTGTTGACTGTGGTCTTGCTGTTTATATGTACCTGTGCTTATATCCTATCCTTAGTATACAGCCTCCTAAACAGAAATAAAACTGGATTGTTGGGTATATTTTGCAAGTGTGCCAGAATTGGTGAATGGAAGAGTCCTTATGTTGCAGTATGCTGTATAGTGATGTCCTTCAGCATCTTCTTCATACAATAGCTTCTAAAAATATCAGAATTTAATTGCCATCAGAATTCAGTATGAAAAAAGAACTTATCTGCATAAAATAATGAAATTTACTCCTTTTATCTCTGAACATTGAATGAGATAAATTTCTAGCTATTATTCTCGATTTTTGTTATTGAACCACTGTCTGTAACAGTCAACCTCAGTACTGTCACTACAGTATTACATTCAGCAAGTGTTATTCTGTTGTGTGAGATATCAGTTTTTAGTTAGGTAGCTGTAAGTCATATAATAGAAAACTTGATAAATCACTTAAGTTCCTTTCACTGTGACTTAGAAATGATAAATCTTTATAGAATGAGACCTTTTTTCTGGACTTTTTCATTGAAAAAAAGGTTTAATTTGTGCTATTATGGATTGCATTCAAATTTAATTATTAAATGCTTCCTTTTTTCTGGCCACACCAGGGTATTAAAAGAGTACCTCTAAGCAAACCCTGTAGTGTATTACAGGTGTTTCAACTATTTAAGACAAGCTTAAAGGAGGAAGATAAGTGAGATGTGACGTAAGAGTAGTAATGGGAAAGTATTCATATTTAACATAATAGAGTTTAGAATAGTTGACTGGTATAGTAGCCTCTAAAAAGTCTGGATAGGTATGGATAAATACCTTAAACATAAATTTGACCAGTTAACTGTCATTCTCTGACTAAGACAGAATAATAATCCTGTATCTGTTTCTCATTTGTTTTAGTGTCAGGTCTCCACTTATTTTAATTGCCACAAAAGGCAAACTGTATTTTGTTTGTTTTTAAACACAGTATTTAAATCTAGTTTACGGTTTTTTGTGTCAATATGAACTAGAATCTGTTGTGTAACTCAGTAGATGATGGTAAGTGTCTTTAAGTTTTGATAGTGAGAAAGATCTTCAATAATTTTCAAGAAAGAAAGAAAGAAAGAAAGAAAGAAAGAAAGAAAGAAAGAAAGAAAAAGAAAGAAAGAAAAGATTAAGTTTCTATGACCAAGTAGGAATTAGTTCTAGAATGCAAGAATGGTTTGACATACGCAAAATCAATGTAATACACTACATTGACAGAACGTTTGGTGGGAAAACAGTCATCGGGAAAAACATTTGATAAAATTAAACTCCCTTTCATGATTGAACACTAAACCTACTAGCAATAAAAGAACAGTACCTCAACATAATCAATCTTATATGAATGATAAAAGTCTGAAAGCATTTTCTCTTAGATTAGGAATAAGATGAGGATACCCACTCTTGGCCCTTTAAGGAAAGTTAAAACTGGAGGTCCTAGTCAAAGCAATTAGGTAGGAAAAATAAATAAGAGGCTTTCAAATTGAAACAAAGAAATAAAATTACTTTTGGTGCATACAGCATGATCTTACATGTAGAAAACCTTAAATATTCCACAAAAAAGTTAGAACTATTTAATTCAGCAAAGCTTCAGCATTCAAAACAACACAAAAAAATCAACTGCATTTCTATATACTAACAATAATCCATCCAGAAATGGAAATAAGAAAACAATTCTATTTACAATACTTCAAAAAGAATAAAATACTTAGGAATAAATGTAACCAAGATGGCAATAAACTTGGACACAGAAAAGTATAAAATGTTGCTAAAACTAAATAAGATACACATAAACAGAAAGATGTTTCCTATTTATAGATTGTAAGACATACTACACCTGACGCTTCAACAACATGAATTTGATCTGCATGGGTCCATTTATATGCAGTTTTTCAATAAATACATGTACAGTACTGTAAATGTATCTTAAGAGTAGAGTATATAATATTTATAACACAAAAATATCTTAATCAACTAAATAGCTATTGATAAGGCTTCTAATTAACAGTAAGCTATTAGTAGTTTAAGTTTTTGGGAAGTCAGGTTATATGCAGACATTTGACTATTTGAAGGGAAGACATCCCTACCCCATTGTCCAAGAGCCAACTGTATTGTTAAGATGGCAGTAATACCCAAGTGATCTATATATATATAAAACAGTCTCTTTAATATCTCAATGGTGATTTTTACAGAAATTGAAAAAATCCATCCTAAAATTCACATGGAAACTCAAGGGACTCTGAATAGCCAAAACAATCTTGAAAAAGAAAACAAACTATAGGTTGCCACAGGGAAGGAGGATGGGGTATGGGCTAAATGGGTGAAGAGGAGTCAAACGTAGAGACTTCCACTTATGGAATGAATGTCATGTGGATAAATGGAGCAGCGTAGGGAATATAATCAATGGTATTGTAATAGCATTATATCATGACAGATGATAGCACGTTTGTGGTGGGCACAGCATAATGTATAGACTTGTGAAATCACTATGTTCTATTCCTGAAACAAATGTAACATGTGCCAATTATATTTCAATTTAAAGAACAAATGGAGATCTATGAACTGTCTGATATGAAATTCAGAAAAAATCCTCTTAAAGAAGCTCAATGAACAAGAAAGAACATATAAACAACTGTATGGAAATAGGAAAACAATCCATGAACAAAATGAGAGATATAATCAAGGAACAAATCATCAAAACAAACAAAAAAATGTGGGTGGCTTGGGCAGTTAAATGTCCAACTCTCGGTTTTGGCTCAGTTTATGACCTCACAGTTTCATGAATTTGAACCCCACACCAGGCTCTGTGCTGGCAGCATGGACCTGCTTGGGATTCTGTCTCTCTCCCACTCTTTCTGTCCCTCCCCCACTTGTGCTGTCTCTTTCTCTCTCAAGATAAATAAAAAAAGAAAAAGAAAAATCCTAAAGCTAAAAAATATAGTGACTGAATTGAAGAACTCAAAAGCTTCAACAACAGAGTAGACTAAAAATGAGTCAATTAAAACAAAGATAAGTCAAAGAAAATTGTCTAGTCAGGGGAGAAAAAATTGAGAAAGAGTAAAAACATGTTTTGGATTTTCTACATAAAGTATCATGTCATCTGCAAATAGTGAAATTTGACTTCTTCCTTGCCAATTTGTATGCTGTTCATTTCTTTTTGTTGTCTGATTGCTGAGGCTCTGACTTCCAGTACTATGTTAAATAGTAATGGTGAGAGTGGACATCCTTGTCTTGTTCCTGACCATAGAAGAAAGGCTCTCAGTTTTTTCCCCATTGAGGATGATATTGGCTGTGGGTCTTTCATATATGGCCTTTGTGATGTTGAGGTATGTTCCTTTTATCCCTACTTTCTTGAGGTTTTTAAATCAAGAATTGATGCTATACTTTGTCAAATGCTTTTTCTGCATCTATTGAGAGAATCATATAGTTCTTATCCTTTCTTTTATTAATGTGGCGTGAATTGTGAATATTGAACCAGCCATGGCAGCCCAGGAAAAATCCAATCTGATCATGATAAATAATTCTTTTAATGTACAGTTGAATTCGATTTACTATTATCTTGTCAAGAAATTTTACATCCAATTTCATCAGAGATATAGGCTTGTAATTCTCCCTTTCAGTGGGGACTCTTTTTTATTTTGGTTTTGGAATCAAGTTAATGCTGACTTCATAGAATGAGTTTGGACATTTTCCTTCCATTTATATTTTTTGAAACAGATTGAGAAGAATAGATATTAATCCGTCTTTAAATGTCTAGTAGCGGCACCTGGGTGACTCAGTTTGTTAAATGCTGGACTTTGACACAGGTCATGATCTCATGGTTCATGGGTTTGAGCCCTGCATTGGGCTCTTTGCTGACAGCTCAGAGCCTGGAGCCTGCTTCCATTTCTGTGTCTCCCTCTCCTCTGCCCCTCCCCCCTCTCTTTCAAAAATAAAATTTAAAAAATTAAAAAAAAATTTAAATGTCTGGTAGAATTCAGAGTGGTTATTGAAAGACATGAATTTAGTGCCACTGTGTTGCCTGTTGAGTTGGTGTTTCTGGTGATGTTTTCTGGTCCCATATAGTTTTTGTTGCTTTTGACCTTTTGTTTGTTTTTTCTCCACTCAAAGTGTCCCCCTTAAAATTTCTGGCAGGGATGCTTTAGTGGTCACAGACTCATGTATGTATGTATGTATGTATGTATGTATGTCTGGAAAACTGTAACTCTCCTATTCTGAATCACAGCCTTGCTGGATAAAGAAGTCTTGGCTGCATATTTTTCCCATTTAGCGTGTTGAATATATACTGCCATTCCTTTCTGGTCTGCCAAGTTTCTGTGGACAGCTCTGCTTCAAGTCTGATCTGTCTTCTCTTATATGTTAAGGACTTTTTTCCCTTGCTTCTTTCATAATTCTTTCCTTGTCTGTGTATTTTATGAGTTTGACTATGATATGCCTTGGTAATGGTCGGATTTTATTGAATTTAATGGGAGTTCTCTGTGCTTCTTGGATTTTGATGTCTGTGTCCTTCCCCAGATTAGGGCAGTTTTCAGCTATAATTTGCTCACATAAAACTTCAACCCATTTTTCGCTCTCATCATCTTCTTTTTTCTCCATTCACTCCTATGATATGAATGTTATTCCTTTTTAATAAGCTACAGAGTTCTGTAAGTCTTCCTTCGTGATCTTGTGCCTTTGTTTCCCTCTTCTCACCTTCATTATTTTGTATAATTTTATCTTCTCTATCACTGATTTGCTGCTCTGCTTCCTCACCATCATGGCATACATTCAAGATTCCATCTCAGTTATAGCATTTTTAATTTCATTCTAACAATATTTTAGTTCTTTTATCTGTGTAGAAAGGGATTCTCTGATGTCTTCTATGCTTTTTTCAACCCCAGCTAGTATCCCTATAAATGTGGTTTTAAATTCTAGTTCGGACATCTTATATCTGTGTTAATTAAATCGCTGGCCATGAGTTCTACTGCCTGTTCTGTCTTTTGGGGTGAGTTTCTTCTTGTCATTTTTTTTCCAGAAAAGAAAAGAAGAAAGAAATTAAAGAAACATACCAACAAAACAGGACAAATTAAAAACAAAAACCAAAAACACAAAGAAACAAACAAACTAGAACCTGGGTGTGTTTTGGTCTGCTTGTTAAAAGAATCTTGGTCCAAAAATAAATAATAAAATAAAATAAAATAAAGTAAAATAAAATAATATAATATATACACACATACATAAAATAACTGCAAAAAAATTTTTAAATGTTGAGAAAATAAGAAAATAAGTGAAACAAATTATAATAAAAATAAAGAATAAAGGTAAAATGGAAGTTAGATCTTAATTCACCATGAGCTGAAGTCTATGATCATTAGAATTCGTGCAAGCAAGTTGTTTGTGCTAGTCTTCTGGGTGAGGGTCCTGCTGCACTGATTCTCTGGCTGACTTGTTTCCATGGAAACAAGTGCCTCTGGGGTGCAGGGGGGCGGGCCTTGGTTCAAGTGGCTCTGGCCACCACTAGTTGGGGCTGTTTTGCTCCCTGAATGCTTTCACATCTGAAGGACAGAATGAATGTGGTAGCACCTTGCCCTATAGCCCAAGGGCTGAAAGTTCACGCCCCCCACTCTTCAGGGAAACCTCACAGAAAGTCAGTTAATCACCCCTCTTGTGTCTTTGGTTTCTGTCAGAACCCTGTGTTCACCCTGCCTGTGTCCAAGCTTCTATATCTCAAGTATGCAACTGAGTTACAAAATTCCAAATTTTAGGGATTCCCATGGCACGGACCTACACTGTTCCTCTGGAGGAAGGTCTTGCCATGCTTTTGCTGACCCCTGCAAAAAGAAAGTGGCACATCTTCACAGCTGTTCAGAATTTATATCAAAACAGAGGAGAAAGCTGGCACCTCTGCTTATTGTCCTCAGCTAGGGCGAGTCCCCTCTCTTAAGCCTGTAAACAGCAGAGCACGTTGGTGGGACACGTCTTTCTTGTCACCTACAGGATCCCCAGACCATGCTGTCACACCTGAGATTCTTCCCTGCTTCACCACTTGAACACCTTTAAGCCAGGCATATCCCCCACAGTGGACAGCTAAAAGTTTAGATTTTGCACTCCATTGCTTATGTTACTTTGTGGTAGCCTCTGTAAGCAGGCTCCCTCCCATGGCCCTATCCCAAGCAACATTCGCTGCAGTAAATTCTCTGTACCTCCTACTTTCAAATGGTGGTTGCTTTTCTCATGTAGTCTTGCACTTTTGTTCTCTCAGAGTTCTAATTTATTTCTTTGGTGTTCAGAATGATTTGAGAACTATCTAGCTGTGTTCAAGGACAAGACAAGTTTAGGGTCTCCCTACTCCTCTACCATCTTAACTCCTGCCTCCAATATCTCTAATGAATATTGATGCAAAATTCCTTAACACGGTACTAGCAAACAATATTCAACAGCATAATAAAAGGATTATATACCATTACCAAGTGGAATTTAGTTCTAGAATGAAAGAATGGTTCAAATACACAAAGTCAATCAATGCAAATTAGCGCACCCACTTTGGAAAATATTACGGAGTTTCCTCAAAAAATTAAAAAGAGAATTAACATGATCAAGTAATCCCACTATTGGGTATTTACCCAAGGAAAACAGTAACACTAATTCAAGAAGATATGTACACCTCTGTTTATTGCAGTGTCATTTACAATAGCTGAGATATGGATACAACCAAGTGTCTATCTATAGATGAATGGATAAAGAACACACACACACACACACACAGAATGGAATACTCAGGCATCAAAAAGAATGAAATATTGTCATTTGTAGCAATATGGATAGACCCAGAGGGTGTAATGCTAAGTGAAATATGTCAGTCAGAGAAAGAAAAATACCATATGATTTCACTTATATGTGTAATTTAAGAAACAGCATACCAATAAAGAAAAAAGATAAAAAGAAAAAACAACAAAAACAGCAAAAAACCTATCTCTTAAATACAGAGAAGAAACTGGTGGTTATCAAAGGGAAGGAAGCAGGGGATGGGTGAAATAGATAAAGGGGATTAAAAACACGCTCATCTTGATGAGCACTGAGCAGTTCATAGAATTATCAAATCATTATATTGTACTCCTAAAAATAATATAACACCGTATGTTGATTATGCTTAAATAAAAAATACGATAAAAATAAAAATCTGAAAAATTCCATTATGAGACGGAAATGTTTCAGGAAAAAGAAACTAGAAAAAAATAATTTAGAAGCTAATAACTTTTACATTTTATGCCTCACTGAGAAAGCAGCAAAACCTTCTGATCTATTTCTTTGGGTTTTATTTTATTTTTTCTCACTGCATGGTAAGAAGTTAGAGACACTGAGAGTCTAAAGGCCAAGAGATGATATTGATATTCCTTCTCAAGATATTTTGAAATGAATAGTCTTCTAACCACTTTTATTGTTACATTTAATAAAAATGTTCACAGAAATTAGAAAATACATGAATAAGAATGAAAACAAAATCACAAGATATCAAAATTTATGCATCAAAAGAAGTGCTTAGAAGTAATATTTTAGGTGTAAATACTTACATTTAAATAGAAGAAAACCTCAAATCAACAATTTAACTTTTCACCTTAAAAGTAAAATAAAAAAAGAACATACTAAAACCAAATCAAGCAGAAGGAAAAGTTTAGAGCAGATTTGAACAAAATAGAGAATATAAAACAATAGAAAAAAATCAGTTAGTAGAACAGTGCCATGAAATTATGAGCTGGTTCTTTGAAAGAATTAACAAAATTGATAAAGCCATAGCCAGACTTATCAAAAAGAAAAGAGAAAGAACCCAATAAATAAAATCACGAATGAAAAAGTATAGATAATAATCAACACCACCAAAATACAAACATTTATAAGAGAATATTATGAGCAAATATATGCCAACAAATTGGGAAATCTGGAAGAAATGGATCAATTCCTATAAATATATAAACCACAAAACTGAAACAGGAAGAAATAGAAAAATTTGAATAAACCCATACCAGCAAAGAAATTTAATCCATAATAAAAAAAAATCTCACAACAAACAAGAGTCCAGGGCCAGATGTCTTCACAGGGGAATTATAACACATATCTAAAGAAGAATTAATACCTACTCTTCTGAAACTTCCAAAAATAGAAATGGAAGGAAAACTCATAAACGCATTCTACAAAGCCAGCATTACCTTGATTCAAAAACCAAAAACCCCAATTTTAGTAGGTCTAATTAGAGGCCAATATCCCTGATGAACATGGATGCAAAAATTCTCAACAAAATACTAGCAAATCAAATCGCACACTACATTAAAAAAAATTATTCACCACAGGGGCGCCTGGGTGGCTCAGTTGGTTAAGCGTCCAACTTCAGCTCATGTCATGATCTCATGGTTTGCGGGTTCAAGTCCCACAACTGACTTTCTGCTGTCAGTGCAGAGTCTGATTCCGATCCTCTTTCTCCCTGTCTCTCTGCCCCTCCCCCCTCAAAAATAAATAAACATTTAAAAATTTTAAAGGATTATTCACCACAATCAATGGTGATTTATTCCTGGGTTGCAAGGGTGGTTCAATATTCACAAATCTATCAACGTGATATATCATAGCAATAAAAGAAACTATGAGAAGCATACAATCCTCTAAATAGATGCAAGAAAAGCATTTGACAATGTACAGCATCCACTCTTAATTAAAAGAAAAACACTCAACAAACTAGGGAGAGAGGAAAAGTACATCAACATCATAAAGGCCACATACCAAAGACCCAGAGCTAATATTATACTCATTGGGGAAAAACTTGAGACATTTTCCTCTAAGGTCAGGAACATAACAGTGATGACTGCTTTCACCACTGTTGTTCAACATAGTACTGAAAGTCCTAGCCTCAGCAATCTGACAACAAAAAGAAATAAATTGCATCCAAATCAGCAAGGAAGAAATTAAACTTTCGCTCTTCACGGGTGACATGATACTCTACATGGAGAATCCAAAAGACTTCACCAAAAAATTGCTAGAACTAATATATGAATTCAGCAAAGTTACATGACACAATACCTACATGCAGAAACCCGTTGCATTTCTATCCACCAATAATGAAGCAGCAGAAAGAGAAATCAAGGAATCAATCCCATTACAATTGCACCAAAATCCATAAGATACCTAGGAATGAACCTAACGAATGAGGCAAAAGATCTGTATGCTGAAAACAACCACATATGAAAGAAATTGAAGAGGACACAAAGAAATGGGAAAACATTTCATGCTCATGGATTGGAAGAACAAATATTGTTAAAATGTCAGTATCCAAAGCAATCTACACATTCAGTGCAATCCCTATCAAAATAACACCAGTATTTTTCCCAGAGCTAGAACAATCTTAAAATTTGTGTGAAGCCACAAAAGACCCAAGTTAGCCAAAGCAATCCTGAAAAAGAGAAACAAACCTGAAGGCATCATGATTCCGGATTTCAGGCTATATTAAAACAAAGCTGTAGTCATCAAGACAGTATGGCACTGTCACAAAAACAGACACATAGATCAATCGAACAGAATAGAAAACCCAGAAATGGACCCACAGCTATATGGTCAACTAAAGTTCGACAAAGCAGGAAAGAATATCAAATAGAAAAAAAGACCGTCTCTTCAACAAATGGTGTTGGGAAAATTGGATGGTGACATGCAGAATGAAACTGGCTCACTTTCTTATACCATACACAAATATAAACTTAAAATGAATTAAAGGCCTAAATGTGAGATAGGAAATCATCAAAATCATGGAGGAGAACACAGGCAACAACCTCTTTTACCTCAGCTGGAGCAACTTTTTACTAGACACATCTCTGGAGGCAAAGGAAACAAAACAAACATGAGCTTTTAGGGCTTTATCAAGATAAAAAGCTTTTGCACAGTGAAGGAAACAATCAGCAAAAATAAAAGGCAGCCTACAAAATAGGAGAAGATATTTGCAAATGACATATCTGATAAAGGGATAGTATCCAAAATCTAGAAAGAACTTATCAAACTCTCCCTTCAGTTTTGTCAATGTTTGCTTTATATATTTTGATGTTTGGTTTATATATATTCATAATTGTCACATCTCCTTGGTGAAATGACTATTTTGTCCATGGATAGCATTGTCTCTTTGTGTTTTGCAACAGTTTTTCACTTAAAGAATAATTTTTCTGGGTCACCTGGGTGGCTGAGTCAGTTAAGCATCTGACTTCAGTTCGGTTCATGATCTCAAGGTCAGTGGGTTTGAGCCCCGCATTGGGCTCTGCACTGACAGCTCAGAGCCTGGAGCCTTCTTCGGATTCTGTGCCTGCCTCCCCCGCTCTCTCCCCCTCCCCCACCCATGCTCTGTGTCTCTCTCAAAAATAAATAAATATTTTTTAACAAGAGTAATTTTTCTGATGTTAATATAGCCACCACTGTTCTCTTTTGGTTATTTCATGCATTAATATTTTTCAATCATTTTACTTTCAAACAATTCATGCTCTTCAATTTTAAGTGAATCTTTTATTCACAGTATATAATTAGATCCTGGATTTTTAAAAATAAGTTTTTCAATATATGCCTTTTGATTAGAGAGTATAATTTTACATTTAAGGTAATTACTGATAGGAAAGTACTTATTGCCATTTTGTCATGTTTTCTTTATATTTGAGGTTTTTTGTCTTTCATTTTCTCTATTACTACCTTCCTTTGTGTTTAGTTGATTTTTTACTGACAACTTTGATTCCCTTCTCATTTCCTTTTGTGTATATTCTATAGATACTCCTTTTGTGCTTACTATGGGGATTCCATGAAACATCCTAAAGGTACAGCAATCTATTTTAAAATGATAACATATGGGGCGCCTGGGTGGCTCATTCAGTTAAGCATCCAACTTTGTCTCAGGTCGTGATCTCATGGTTTGTGAGTTTGAGCCCTGCATCGGGCTCTGTGCTGATAGCTCAGAGCCTGGAGCCTACTTCGGATTCTGTGTCTCCTTCTCTCTCTGCCCCTTGCCCACTTGTGCTCTGTCTTTCTCTGTCTCTCAAAAATAAATAAACGTAAAAAAATTAAATGATAACATATGTTATGGGCAGTATTGTGCCCTCCCAAAAATTCATATATTGATGTCTTAATTCCCTCTACCGGAAATGTTGCTGTATTTGGATATAAAGCCTTTATAGAAGTAATTATGATAAAGTGAAGTCGTATAGATTGTCCTTAATCCATTATGATTGGTGTCCTTTTAAGAAGAGGAGCTTAAGATGCATACACAAACAAAGGAAAGTCTTTGTGTAAAAAAGAGGAAGGAGATAGACATCTACAATCCAAGAAGGGGTCTCTGAAGAAATTAACCCTGCTGGACACCATGATCTTGGACAATGAGAAAATAAATGTTTGTTATTCAAGACACCCAGTCGGTGGTACTTTGTTTTGGCAGCCTTAGCAAATTACTACATCTTAACTATAGAAAATCTCTACTCCTTACAGCTCCAGCCCCTCAAACGTTTATGTTATTCATCTCCCAAACTTTATGTATTGTATAGATGTATAATTGTTATGTATAAGTTTGTCTTTTCAATCCTATAAAATAATCGAACATGGAGTTAAGAACCAAAACTATGTCTTCACTGGTTATGGCCTGTTCAAAAATTTCCCCCCCTTTTTGAATTTTGGTACTGTGTCGGTGTTGAGAAAGTTGTCCATTTCTTCCTGATTGTCCGGTTTGTTGCCATTATTCTCTAATAATTTTGTATTTCTATAGTGTTGGTTGTGATCTCCTCTTTCATTCGTGATTTTATCTATTTGGGTCCTCTCTCTTTTCTTTTCTTGTTTTTTTATTAATTTATTTTTTCCAATTTACATCCAAGTTACTTTACATATAATGTAATAATGATTTTGGGAGTAGAATTTAGTGAGTCAGCACTTACATATAACACCCAGTACTCATCCCAACAAGTGACCTCCTTAATACTCCTTGCCCATTTAGCCCATCCCCCGATCCCAAACTCCTCCAGCAACATTGAGTTTGTTCTCTGTATTTAAGAGTCTTACGGTTTGTCCACCTCAATGTTTTTATATTACTTTTGCTTCCATTTCCTTATGTTCATCTGTTATATCTTAAATTCCACATATCATATGATATTTTTCTTTCTCTGACTAATTTCGTTTAGCATAATACATTCTAGATTCATCCATATTGTTGCAAATGGCCATATTTCATTCTTTTTGATTGCTAATATTCCATTGTGTGTGTGTGTGTGTGTGTGTGTGTGTGTGTGTGTACATACCACATCTTCTTTATCCATTCATCAGTCAATGGACATTTGGGCTCTTTTCATACTTTGGCTATTGTTGCTAGTGTTCCTCTAAACATTGGGGTACATGTGCCACTTCAAAACGGCATTTCTGTATCCTTTGACTAAATACATAGTAGTGAAATTGCTGGGTCATAATGTAGTTCTATTTTTAATTTTTTTGAGGAACCTGCATTCTGTTTTCGAGAGTGGTTGCACCAGTTTGCATTCCCACCAGCAGTACAAAACAGTTCTTCTTTCTCCACATCCTCGCCAACATCAGTTGTTGCCTGAGTTGCTCATTTTAGCCATTCTGACAAGTGTGAGGTGGTATCTCATTGTGGTTTTGATTTGTAGTTCCCTGATGATGAGTAACGTTGAGCATTGTTTCATGTGTCTGTTAGCCATCTGGCTATCTTCTTTGTAAAAGTGTCTATTCATATATTTTGCCCATTTCTTCAACGGATTATTTGTTTTTTGGGATGTTGAGTTTGATAATTTCTTTATAGATTTTGGATACTAACCCTTTATCTGATGTCATTTACAAATATTTTCTCCCAATCTGTCGGTTGCCTTTTAGTTTTGCTGATTATTTCCTTCTCTGTACAGAAGCTTTTTATCTTACTGAAGTCCCAATGGTTCATGTTTGCTTTTGTTTCCCTTGCCTCCCGAGACATGTCAAGTAAGAAGTTGCTGCGGCCCCGGTCAAAGAGGTTGTTTCCTGTTTTCTCCTCTCGGATTTTGTTGGTTTCCTGTCTTACGTTTAGGTCTTTCATCCATTTTGAATTTATTTTTGTGTATGGTGTACGAAAGTGGTCCAGTTTCATTCTTCTGCATGTTCCTGTACAGTTTTACCAGCACCGTTTGCTGAAGAGACTGTCTTTATTCCATTGGATATTCTTTCCTGCTTTGTCAAAGATTAGTTGGAGATACGTTTGTGGGTCCATGTCTGGGTTTTCTATTCTGTTCCATTGATCTGAGTGTCTGTTACCATACTGTCTTGTCAAGTCCAGTACCATACTGTCTTGATGATTACAGCTTTCTAATATACCCTGAGATCCGGAATTGTGATGCTTCCAACTTTGGTTTTCTTTTTCAGGATTGCGTTTGCTATTCAGGGTCTTTTCTGATTCCATACAAATTTTAGGATTGTCTGTTCTAGCTCTGTGAAATATGCTGGTGTTATTTATATAGGGATTGCATTCTATATGTAGATTGCCTTGGGTGGTATCGACATTTTAACAATGTTTTTTGTAACAATTCAAGAGCATGAAATGTTTTTCCATTTCCTTGTGTCTTCTTGAATTTTTTTCATACGTTTTCCATAGTTTTCAGTGTATAGATTTTAAGCCTCTTTGGTTAGGTTTATTCCTAGGTATTTTATGGTTTTTGCTGCAATTGTAAATGAGATTGATTCCTTGATTTCTCTTTTTGCTTCTTCTTTACTGTTGTATAGAAATGCAACTGATTTCTATACATTGATTTTATATTCTGCAACTTTGCTGAATTCATATGTAAGTTCTAGCAGTCTTTTGGTGGAGTCTTTTGGGTTTCCCACATAGAGTATCATGTTGTCTGTGAAGAAGGAAAGTTTGACTTCTTCCTTGCTGATTTGAATACCATTTATTTCTTTTTGTTGTCTGATTGCTGGGGCTAGGACTTCCAACCCTATGTTGAATAACAGTGGTGAAAGTGGACATCCTTGTTGTGTTCCTGACATTAGGGGAAAAACTTTCAGTTTTTCCCTGTTGAGGATGATATTTTCCATGAGTCTTTTGTATATGGCTTTTATGTTCCTGAGATATGATCCTTCTATCCCTACATGCTTGAGGGTTTTTATCAAGAAACAATGCTGTATTTTGTCAAATGTTTCCTCTGTATCTATTGAGAGAATCATGTGGTTCTTATTCTTTTTTTTTAATTAATTTGCTGTATCTCATTGATTGACTTACAGATACTGAACTAGCCCTGCATCCCAGGAATAAATCCCACTTATTTGTGATGAATAATTATTTTAATATATTGTTGCATCTGTTTGGCCAGTATCTTGTTGAGAATTTTTGCATCCATGTTCATCATGGAAACTGGCCTCTAGTTCTCCTTTTTAGTGGGGTATTTGTCCGGTTTTGGAACCAAGGTAATCCTGGCCTTGTAGAATGAGTTTGGAAGTTTTCCTTCCATTTCTATTTTTTGTAACAGCTTCAAAAGAATAGGTGTTAACCCTTCTTTAAATGTTTGGTAGAATTACCCTGGAAACCCCTCCAGTCCTGGACCCTTGTTTGTTGGGAGACTTTTGATTACCGATTCAACTTTTACCGGTTATGGGTCTGTTCAACTTTTCTATTGGCTTCCTTTTCAGTTTTGGTAGTTTATATCTTTCTAGGAATTCATCCATTTCTTCCAGATTGCCCAATTTGTTGGCATATAATTGCTTATAATATTCTCATTATTGTTTGTATTTCTGCAGTGTTGGTTGTGATCTCCTCTTTCATTCATGATTTTTATTTATTTGGTTTCTTTCCTTTTTTTATCAGTCTGGCTTGGTGATTATCAATTTTGTGAATCCTTTCAAACAACCAACTCCTAGTTTCATTGATCTGTTCTACTCTTTTTTTTTTCAATTTCTTCATAAGTAATTTCTTCTCTATTCTTTATTATTTCCCATCTTCTGCTGGTTTTTTATTTTATTTGATGTTCTTTTTATAGCTCTTTAGGGCTTAAGTTTAGGTTGTGTATCTGAGACCCTTCTTCCATCTTTAGGAAGGCCTGTATTGCTATATACTTCCCTCTGATGACCACCTTTGCTGCATCTCAGAGGTTTTGGGCTGTTGTCTTTTCAGTTTCATTGGCCTCCATGTACTTTTTAATTTCCTCGTTCACTTCTTGGTTAGCCCATTCATTCTTTAGTAGGATGTTCTTCAGTCTCCAAGTACTTGTTGTCTTTCCAAATTTTCTCTTATGGTTGATTTCGAGTTTCATAGAGTTATGGTCTAAAAATCTGCATGGTATGATCTTGAACTTTTTGTACCTGTTTAGGGCTGAATTGTGACCCAGTATGTGATATATTCTGGAGAATGTTCCATGTGTAATTGAGAAGAATGTGTTCTGCTGCTTTAGGAAGAAATGTTCTGAATATATCTGTTAAGTCCATCTGGTCCAGTGTGTCATTCAGACCCATTATTTCCTTACTGATTTTCTGCCTAGATGATCTACCCATTCCTGGAAGTGGAGTATTAAAGTCGCTTACAATCACGGTATTATTATCTATACATGTATTTATGTTTGTGTTTAATTGGTTTGTAAATTTGGGTTCTTTCACGTTGGGGGCATAAACATTTAGACTTGTTAGCTCTTCTTGATGGATAGACCCCTTAATTATGATATAATGCCCTTCCTCATCTCTTGTTACACTCTTTATTTTAAAATCTAGTTTGTATGATATAAGTATGGCTACTCCATCCTTCTTTTGATGTTCAGTAGCATGATAGATTGTTCTCCATCCCCTCACATTCAATCTTCAGGTGTCCTCAGGTCTAAAATGAGTCTCATAGCCAGCATATAGATGAGTCTTGTTTCTTTTTTTAAAATCCATTTTGATCCCCTTTGTCTTTTGATTGGAGCATTTAGTCCATTTACATTCAGAGTGATTATTGAAAGATACGGATTTAGTGACACTATGTTATCTGTAGGTTTCATGCTTGTGGTGATGTCTCTGGTCCTTTGTAGTCTTTGTTGCTTTCCACTTACAGAGTCTCCCTTAGGATCCCCTGCAGGGATGGTTTAGTGGTCATGGATTCCTTTAGTTTTTGTTTGGGAAAACTTTTATCTCTCCTTGTATTCTGAATGACAGCCTTGCTGTATAAAAGATTCTTGGCTGCATATTTTTTTCTATTCAGCACATTGAATATCTCCTGCCACTACCTTCTGGCCTGCCAAATTTCAGAGGACAGGTCTGCTACTACCCTTATGTGTCTACCCTTGTAGGTTAAGGCCCATTTGTCCTTAGCTGCTTTCAGAATTCTCTTTTTTTTCTATGTATTTTGGCAGTTTCCCTATAATATGTTGGGTGTTGACCTGTTTTTGTTGATTTTGAAGTGGGTTCTCTGTCCCTCTTGAACTTGGATGTTTATTTCCTTTCCTAGATTAGGGATGCTCTCAGCTATAATTTGTTCAAATAAACCTCCTGCCCCTTTCTCTCTCTCTCTCTCGTTTTCTTCTGGAACTCTAATGATATGGATATTAATTTGTTTCATTGAGTCACTTAGGTCTCTAATTCTCCCCTCATTGTCTAGTAAGTTCTTTTCCCTCTTTTGTTCGGGTTCATTATTTTCCATAATTTTATCTTCTACTTCACCTATTCTCTCCTCTGCTTCTTCCATCCTTGCTGTCACTGCATCTAGTTTATTTTGCATCTCATTTACCGCATTTCTTAAATCATCGTATTTCTTATTTCCTTGATCTCTGCAGCAATAGATTCTCTGTGCTGTCTTCTGTGCTTTTCCAAGCCCAAATATTAGTCTTGTGACTATTATTCTAAATTCTTGTTCAGATAGATTGTTTATATCTGTTTTGAGCAATTCTCTGGCTGTCATTTCTTCCTGGAATTTCTTTTAAGGAGAATTCTTTCATTTCATCATTTTGGCTAGGTTTCTGTCTTTTACATGTTTAAATATCTCGTTTTATTTCTTGCACCTTCAGTACTATCATATTAAAAAGGGGTCATATACTGTCCAGGGAGTGGCACTTCAGTAAGTGTTTTTGGAGTGTGTTGCATGTACTCTATTATTGCATCTTTGGCTGTTGTGTCCTTCTGCTTGTAGTGCTGGATCACACCAGGTGCAATTTGATTTGTTCATTGACGTCGTAACCCTGGAAAAGGGGGGGGGGCAGTGGGGAGAAGCCTTGTCTCATACAAAGAGAGAAATGAAAGGGGCAAAAAAAATCAGGCATTGAATCAAAGAAAGTATAAGGCTTAATCCATATATAGAGAGAGGAAAATAAAGAAGTTACAGAAAAGGTAGAAAAAGAATTGAGTAAAAGTTCCTGATTAAACAAACAACCAGGACAGAGAAAGAAAGGGGAAAAAGACATATTTATATATAGTAGGAATTGGCCATAAATCAAATCAGAAACTATGAGCCTGATTCCAAAGGAAAGAAAAGAAAAGAGAAAAAAATACAGACTAACATACAAAACTGCAGGACACCTGTCTGTTGGTGCCTGGGACTGGTGCCTTTGCTGGTCTTGAGGAGAGACTGTCTGGTTCAGTCAGTATCAGTCCCAGTCCGGTAGATAACAGTTACCAAGCATGGATGAGTGGGGTTTGGTGTAAGCATGTCCCATCTCCACTGGGGGCTGCTGTTGTTTCCTGAAGCCCCACCATATGGTGATGGGGAGAAAAATGGTGACACCTCATTCTCTCCTGCCCAGATCAGGTGTTTCAAACCACACTGTTCAGGCATCCCTCAGGGAGGCAAGCAGCTGGCTTGTCCTGCTCCACAGTCTCCCATGCCTCCTAGGCTCTCGGCTGGAATTCAAAACCTGATGCCTTAAAGGATCCTGCTCTGTGTGGACCTGGTTCTGGAGTAGTGCCACTATGCCCAGCCAACAAAGGACCTCTGGTTGGCGCCTGCAGGGTCTTTTGTCCTTGGGGTGCACTATACCCTCTTCCCACAGTACTCAAGTGAGGGGACTATTCTCTCCCAGTGTGCCCCTGAGATCACTACCATGTCCTGGGCTGGCTCCCGACCCTCCAAGGTGTGCACACATGGCTCTTGTCTGGAGAAAGTCATGCACTCCTGAAAATTCCAATCCTTAGCTCCTAATGCTGTTTGCAAAGTAGAAACTGGCTCTCTCCATATTTTTCGTTCCCCAGTATGTGATCTGGAGAGATTTTTCTCTTTTCCAAATGTAATACCACACTTCCACAGCCTCTCTTTTTCTTCCTTTGTCTCTCCACAGAAGGGGTTCCGCCCCTCCTTGCCTATGCTGCAATTTTTATCATTCTGAATTCGCAAACATGCACTATTTCCTGCCAAAGGACTTCTGGATTCCACCTGTGGAGATTTTTATGTCACTCTGCAGCCTGTATTTCTGGGTATTCAAATGTTGTGACCTCAATGCAGCTGTGTTTGAGGGATGAGGGAAATTCGGGCAGAGAAATTCTACTTCTCTACCATCTTAACTCTTCTCCCCTCGTATTTTTCTTTTAGCACATTAAATATATCATCCCACTGTCTTCTGGCCTACAAGGTTACTGCTGATAAATCCACTGATAATCTTTTAGTGGGTTTCATACATAACAAGTTGCTTTTCTCTAGCCACTGTCAAGATTGTCTTTCTGTCTTTAACAAACTATCATTGTTTGATTTTAATTTGTCTAAGCATGTATTTCTTTTTATTTGTCTTGGAAATCATTGAGCTCCTTATAGTGTATATTTGTCCACAAATTTGGGAGTGTTTGGTCATTATTTTGTCAGATAACTTCTTTACCCCTTTCTGTCTCTCTTCTCCATCTGGGACTCCCATAATGCCTATATTGGTACACTTCAGGGTGTCCCATATATCATTTAGGGCCTGTTCACTTTTCCTTATTCTTTTTTGTTCCCTTTTGTTCCTCAGATTCAATAACTTCAAATGATCTGTCTTCAAGTTTGTGGATTTTTTTTTCTTAATGATTAAATTCTTTTGAACTGTAGTGAATTTTTAAATTCAATTTTTGTGCTTTTTTTTAAACTCAAGTATTCCTGGTTTTTTCTTACTTTTTGATGATATTCTCATTTTGTTCTTAAATCAAGTTCCTCATTTTGTTTATTTGTCTGTCCATGTTCTCTTTGGGCTTGCTGAGCATACTTAAAGCAGTTGTTTTAAATGTTTTGTCAAGTAAGGCAGAGGCCTGTGTTTCTTTAAGGTTAGATTCCTGATATTTGTTTTGTTACTCTGAATGGATTATCTTTTCCTGTTTCTTTGTATGCCTCATAATCTTTGGTTAAAATTAAGGAATTTAAAAACCGCTACATCTCCCAGTCTTTGAGGACTGGCTCCATAATCAGCCCAGTTTCAAAGCTCACCGTCCACTCCAACCTTTTGTGGAGATGCTTCTTCCCTGGGCTTGTGCATGTGCTTTTTTTCCCAGTACTTATATACTCAGCTGTTTTTAAGAGTATTAATTTCCCTAAGGGTCTTAACCCTGCTTCTCAGAATCCTTAGAAATATGCTTGTATTCCTCTGCCCATAATCCCTTGCCCCCAGGCACCTATGGGTCTACAGAACCCCTCTAGCTCTCACCTGACAGTCTCTCATATGCTTTGAGTAGCACTCAATCTGCAAACTATGCCACCATTCCAGTCAGTGTTCCAAGTCAGGTGTGATAGAAATGAATCCCTCAAGCTTCCAAAAATGAGACAGATCACTGCAAGCAACTTCAGCTCTTCCTTATATTCTAGAGGGGAGATCTGGGAATTGGGTGCTTTCTTCCCAATTACACTATGCTACAGTGGGAAGGGGAAGGGGCAAGGATGAACAAAAGGACTATGAATTTTTCTACCATTTTGGGTACAACTTTTTCTTGGTTAGGCATTCACTTGGTTGCTGCACCTTCTTAACTTGTTACTAGAGTTCTCACAAAGCTACTTTGGTCCATATGTTGTTTACTTAGTGTGCCCATGGAGCAAGGCCCAGAGGCTTCCTATATGCCATCTTGCTCCTGTCACTCACTCCCTATTACTTGTTAAAATTGCATGTGAATCTGTAATGATCAAAAATTAATTTTTTCGGCTCATTGGTTTCTGGAGTAGAATTTAGTGATTCGCCACTTAACACCCATTGCTCATCACAAGTGCTGGCCTTAATGCCCCTTACCCATTTAGCCCATACCCCCACCACCACCCCTCCAGCAACCCTCAGCTTGTTCTCTCTAGTTAAGAATCTCTTGTGGTGTGCCTCCCTCTCTGTTTTTATCTTATTTTATTTTTTTCCTTCTCTTCCGTTGTGTTCATCTATTTTGTTCCTTAAGTTCCACATGAGTGAAATCATATGGTATTAGTATTTCTCGGACTGACTTATTCACTTGACATCATACTCTCTAGCTACATCCATTCTTCAATCAATGGACACTTGGGCTGCTTCCATAATTTGTCAATTGTAGATAATGCTGCTATAAACATCAGGGTGCCTATTATCCCTCTCAATTAGTATTTTGTATCTTTTCAGTAAATACCTAGTAATTCAGTTGCTGGATCATAAGGTAGTTCTACTTCTAACTCTTTTTTTTTAATGTTTATTTATTTTGGAGAGCGTGAGAGACAGCATGAGCAGGGGAGATGAAGAGAGAGTGGGAGATACAGAATCCGAAGCAGGCTTTAGGCTCTGAGCTGTCAGCACAGAGCCCAATGTGGGGCTCAAACCCATGAACAGTGAGATCATGACCTGAGCTGAAGTCAGACGCTTAACCAACTGAGCCACCCAGGCGCCCCCAATTTGTAACTTTTTGAGGAACCTTTATACTGTTTTCTAAAGTGGCTGCACCAGTTTGCATTCCTACCAAGAGTGCAAAAAGGTTAGCCTTTCTCCACATTCTTGCCAACACCTATTGTTTCTTCTGTTATTGATTTTAGCCATGCTGACAAGTGTCAGATAATATTTCTTTGTAGTTTTGATTTACACTTCCCTGATAATCAGCAATGTTGAACATCTTTTCATGTGTCTATTGGTCATCTTTATGTCCTCTTTAAAAAATGTCTATTCATGTCTTCTACCTTTTTAAAATGAGATTATTCATTTTTGAGTTATTGAACTTGATAAGTTCTTTATAGATTTTGGACACTAACCCTTTATCAGATATGTCATTTGAAAATATCTTCTCCCATATCATTAGGTTGCCTGTCCTTCACTGTGAAGAAGCTTTTTTTTTTTAATTTTGATAAAGTCCCAATAGTTTATTTTTGCTTTTGTTTCCCTTGTCTCAGGAAATACATCTAGAATGAAGTTGCTATGGCTGATATCAACGAAATTACTTCCTTTCTATTCTGGGATTGTTATGTTTTCAGGTCTCACATTTAGGTCTTTATTCCATTTTGAATTTATTTCTGTGTTTGGTATAATAAAGTGGACCAGTTTCCTTCTTTTGCATGTTGCTGTCCAGTTTTCCCAGCACCATTTGTTGAAGAGACTGTCTTTTTCCCATTGGATATTCTTTCCTGCTTTGTCAAAATTTAATTGACCATATAGCTGTGGATTCATTTCTGGGCTTTCTATTATGTTCCATTTATCTATGTGTGTGTTTTTGTGCCAGCACCATACTGTTATGATTCCTACAGCTGTGTAATATATCTTGAAGACTAGAATTTTGATGCCTCCAGCTTTGCTCTTCTTTTTCAAGAATGCTTTGGCTATTTGGAATCTTTTGTGGTTCCATACGAATTTTAAGATTGTTCTAGCTCTGTGAAAAATCTTGTTGGTAGTTTGATAAGGGATAGCATTAAATGTATAGTTGCTTTGGGGAGTATACATGTTTTAATATTTGTTCTTCGAATCCATGAGTATGAAATGTTTTTCCATTTGTTATTTTCTTTTCAAATTCTTTCATCGGTGTTTTATAGTTGTCAAAGTACAGATCTTTTACCTCTTTTATCAAGCTTATTCTGGGTATCTCATTGTGTTTGGTGCAGTTGCAAATGGGATTGACTCCTTAATTTCTCTTTCTGCTGCTTCATTACTGGTATACAGAAATACAACAGTTTTCTGTACATTGATTATGTATCCTGTAACTTCACTGAACTCGTTTATCAGTTCTAGAAGTTTTTTTGATGGAGTCATTTGGGTCTTCTATATATAGTATCATGTCATCTGCAAATAGTGAAAGTTTTACTTCTTCCTTGCTGTTTGGATGGTTTTTATACTTTTTAATTCCTATAGTTAATATACAGTGTAATATTAGTTTCAAGTATACAATATAGTGATTCAACAATTCCATATATCATCTAGTACTAATCACAAGTGCACTCCTTAGTCCCATCACCTATTTTACCCCCACCGACTCACCACCCCTTGGTAACATTCTGTTTGTTCTCTATAGCTAAGAATCTCTTTCTTGGTTTGTCTCTCTTTTTTTCCATTGCTCATTTGTTTTGTTTCTTAAATTCCCCATGTGAGTGAAATCATATGGTATTTGTCTTTCTCTGAGTGATTTATTTTGCTTAGCATTATGTTCTATAGCTCAGTCCATGTCTTTACAAATAGCAAAATGTCATTTTTTATGGTTGAATAATATTCCATCATATACTTTGTCTTTATCCATTCATGTACTGATGGGTACTTAGGCTGCCTACCTAATTTGTCTATTGTAAATAATGTTACAATAAACATAGGGGTGCATGTATCCCTTTGAATTAGTGTTTTTTGTATTTTTTGCATAAATCCCCACTAATGTGATTACTGGATGGTAGTGTAGTTCTATTTTTACCTTTTTGAGCATGACCAGTCTTTTTAATGTCATCAAAATTATCTTAGTTTTGAAATCTGCCTACCTACCAAATATTTTTTTTAACACAAGAAAGAAATCAGTGTGTTCCTCCAGCTAATAAACTAATCCACTTTTTTTTTTTGTTTATTCAAGATTCTGGTGTGGTATGTATAACCGCTTTGATAAAGGGATACAGTTCAAGCAGAGTATTCCAGCCTCCTGGAAATTTAGAAGCAGAGAGTAATGCTGGAGTCAGATGTGCACAAACTAGAAAAGGTAAGGAATAATGTCTCAAAAAGAGATTCTCTTACCTCTTCTGGGTAGGTCCAGCCCACTTGGAGTTGAATTGGTCCTTGTGAGAAGCTTCTTGGCTGGCTTGTTACATATTCTGTCTTCTATATATCCTTTGTCTACAAAGAACTGAGGGACATCTCTGCTTTCTTAATTCCTATAGAAAGTGGTAAATATCACATTCAACTAATTAAACAAATGGGTTAGTTCCATTTTGAGTCTGGAAGGAATTTATTAGGAGTAACAAGAGGGAATGAAGGGACATCATACTGGAATTTGTTACCATCAAGAGAATAAGTAAGTGTGACATCTTGAGTGTACTGATAAAAACAATGAAATTGTTATATTTCCAATAAGGAAAGCCTATGAAAAATTATTATTTCCTTCCCATGTAGATTTCAAACTGTTCACTGACTTTTCATTCTATGTATATTGGTTTTGCTTTATGACACTAGCAAAACCAAAGTCAGACACTTATTTTTAATACAGGTTAATACAGGCAACAGAGATGTCCTTTCAAAATGTGGAAAATGCTAAGCATCTTCTGGAATCTAGTGGTGCCTAAGGGTATATTTGAATAAGGGTAGAAAGGGTGTGCTATTTAGCAACTTGGCATGAACCTGCTTTAGGCCAGATAAGGCATAGCTTTTCTGTTCCCTATAGGTAAACAAATATTTTTCATTGTGAAAATAAATGCATTGTGATTACATCAGATCCCAAACTTTTGAATGACTTCTTGGGAGTCAACATTTAATTAATTTGGTTCAATTTTTCAAAAAGAAGAAAAAGAGGTAAAACTAAAGCATGACTTAAAATCACAGGGGGAAAAACACACAAAAAAACAAGCAGCCCTATGAAGCCAAGTCCTAGGCAGAACTGTGATGTAGGGAAAATTTTTCCTAGGGAACTTTGTTCTGCCTCCTCTTTAAGCAATTATCAGCCTTCTCTACAAGGTCCCCAGAACAGGTACCCTACTCTAGACCCAACTGACTTATTCCTTCCTAATTCCTGAGAGAACACCAGTTTCATTATATCTGATCACACTCTGATTCTAAAGTTAAAAAGTAAGCGATGCTTCCTTTGAAAATATTTACATAACATTAATTAACATTCTTTTTTTAATACATAAAATAAAAACAAATGTGGGCCATAATATAATCACTGAGATAACCCTGCTGACATTTCTATTTTTTAATTTTTATTTTCTATTTGTATTTATTTTGTTGACTGCTGCAGCAAAACTCTACCTGTGGCTGCCTTTTACAAAAGTGGCTACCTTTTTTTCTTTGTTTGTTTTGTTTCTTAAACCCTACAGTTCAATCATATTGTGTTTGTCTTTCTGCTCCTTATTTCACTTACCATTATCACCTCTACCTTTTCTGCCTTTACTTGCAAGAATATTTCCAAAGCAGATTGACAACCACATGTTGTTGCCAATGGTGCATTTTCTCGTGCTGCTTGATTTTGCTCTTTTTATTTTTTTTTATATTTTGCTTTTTTAATTTTTTATACAAGTATAATTAATACACTGGGTTATATTAGTTTCATGTGTATAATATCATGATTCAGCAATTCTACACATCACTCAGTGCTCATCAAGGTAAGTGTACTGTAAATCCCCTTTATCTATTTTACTCATACCCTACTGACCTCCCCTCTGGCAACCACCAGTTTCTTCTCTGTATTTCAGAGGATGTTGTTTTGTCTCTTTTTTGTTTGTTTTATTTAATAAATTTCACATATCATTGAAATCATGTGGTATTTGTCTATTCTCTTACTTATTTCACTTAGCATTATAACCTCTAGGTCCATCCATGTTGCAAATGGCAAGATTTCATTTTCTTTAGTCTGAGAAATACTCCAGTGTGTGTGTGTGTATACATATATACATACATGTATATACACATACAAACATACATGCATGCCTCATGCATTGATCTATGGATGGAGACTTGAGTAGCTTCCACATCATAGCTATTATAAATAATGCTGCAATAAACATAGGGGCATGTGTATCTTTTTTAATTAGTGTTTTCATTTTCTTTGGTTAGTAGTAGTTCTACTACTACTGTAGTTAGTAGTAATTCTACTACTAGAATTACTGGATCATGCATAATTCTATTCTTAATTTTTTGAGGAACCTACACACTGTCAGTGGTTGTACCTATTTGCATTCCCACCAACAGTGCACAAGGGTTCTTTTTTCTCCACATCCTCACCAACGCTTGTTATTTCTTGATGTTTTGATTTTAGCTATTCTGACAAATGTAAACTGATAATTCATTGTGGTTTTCAATTTGCATTTCCCTGATGATTAGTGATGTTGGAAATCTTTTCATGTGTCTGTTGACCATCTGTATGCCTCCCTTGGAAAAATGTCTATTCATATCCTCTGCCCTTTTTTTAATCAGATTGTTTTTTGGTAGTCAATTGTATAAGTTCTTTATGTCTTTTGGACATTAACCCCTTAGTGGATATATCATACGCAAATATCTTCTTCCATTCTGTGGGTAGCCTTATTGTTTTGCTGATAGTTTCCTTCATTGTGCAAAAGCCTTTTATTTTAGTATAGTCCCAGTAGTTTATTTTTGCTTTTGTTTCTCTTGACAGAGGAGACATATCTAGAAAAATGTTTCTATGGCCAATGTCAAAGAAATTACTGTGTATGTTTTTCTTCTAGCAGGCTTCAGGTCTCACATTTAGGTATTTAGTCCATCTTGAGTTTATTTTCATGTACAATGTTAAAAAGTTCTCCAGTTTCATTATTTTGCATTTAGCTGTCCAGTTTTCCCAGTACCCCATTTATTGAAGAGACTATCTTTTTTCCCCACTGTATGTTCTTGCCTCTTTTCTCATAGATTAATTGACCATATAAGTATGGCTTTATTTCTGCTGTCTTCCATTCCATTGATCTATATGTCTGTTTTTGTGCTAGTGCCATACAGCTTTGTAGTATATCCCAAAATCTGGGACTGTGATACCTCCAGCTTTGTTTCTTTTAAATATTGTTTTTGCTATTTGAGGTCTTTTC